>CM026570.1:17413494-18055169 GCA_015143295.1 Tetracentron sinense
TGTGTGTCGTATCATTTCGAATGTAATGTGGGATCTGTGATAGTTGGGATGGAGTCTGGAGTCAGGAAGATCTTTTAACCATCTCGCCCTTTGTTCCGACAGTGAGGATATATCTTCAAAGAAATAGATACTCCGTCCAATTCTAAGTCACCCGCAATAGCCAGGGGGGTTAAGCAGGCAGTAGTTCTCGATTGTACAGGGAGCTTGTGAGCAAAGTGCAGGGTGAGGTAAGGATTTCAGATTAGTCTCTAGCGTGGGCCTAGGTCGGTGTTGTGCGAAGAATCAATATGGGGATTTGGGTGGATTCTTCGTCACGCTATTGTTCAAGCAGCAAGGGATGAGATGGACAAAGGAGGTTTTGGTCATTTCATTGTCCGTTCGTCGTTTTCTTCATCCCCATGAAGTCTTAATGAAAGTTTTTGTCGGCAAGGGGAGTGAGTGGTGATGACCGGGATTTGAATCGTACACACCTTTGTTTTTTTTTTTTTCCGATTTGGGCCACTATAAGCTACTTTTCAAATGATTGCAGTTGTCAATGCTATACCCCCCGGGCATTTTTCTCGCAGTGACAGAGGTTATGGGCGTTGCATTCTGCGTTGGGTGTGCATCTATGCGGGCTGATAGGTCAGAGCGTCTATTGTGGGCCCAGTGTTTTTGCGGCACCAATTTTTTGGTCTCATCAAATTCTGTTAGAGCCTTTGGGCCAGCATCTATAGAGGTTCAGGATGGTTCCTCCGCAGGTCCCCTTCAGCACTCCCAAGCCACTTGTTTTTGAGGAGTGGTGCCAGTACAGGGTTTCAAGACCGGTTTCATCTGGCACCGGCAGGGGAGGGCTCCCTACCACCACCATTACCAAAATCAAGGGGGGCCGGAAGTCCTTCAATGGGTTTTCCTTAGGCTTGTTCCATTGGGACGGTACATCCTCACCCCTCTTCTTCTCTAAGCCCCGTCCTATCTATGTGATCTGCTTTGATACGGGGCTAGCGAAATGTTTCATGCTCATCTCTTTCGAATAATGTATCCTTCCTGTTGCATACTCATGTGAGTCGTGAATACCCACCCACAAGCCACGATACATTTAGCTTCCATTTGTAGGCGCGGAACGGAAGTTCTAGGGATCTGTTAGAGATTTTACGGCCGTCTGTTTGCTCCAGATTCAGTGCCTCGTGTGGTTCCAATCCTGGTGTCCTCTTTGAGGGCCTTGTGGGAAGCCGATGGTGTCCCCTAGTTTGGTAAGGAGTATTGCAGAAGGTTGGATACTCAGCCAGGCAGTCTTGATGGTAAGTTCTTGGGGCTTTCTCTCGAATGCCATGAGTCAGCGATCTGGGGCGTTATTTCAAAAATTTAGGGGGAGTTGAGCCAGGGGGAGGGTTTTATATCCTCGTCCCAAATCCAAGGTTTCCGCAAGGATCCTCAGTTTCGAAAAAAATTGAGAGGTTTTCGGAGATGAGAGGTAAGGAATGTTCACTATGAGATAGGCCCCTTGCTATGAGGGTTGGAGGAGTTTCCTAGAGTCCGATGGTCGCCTAGGAATTCGTGTTTCTAGATGATAGCCTTTTTCATTTTATCTTGGAATATTCGGCATGAGTTCGCCAAGAAAAGAGGGCTGCATTAGAAACCTAGTGAAGCAAGAAACCGTGATTTCACTGCATTCCGGAAACAAACTAGAAGTGACTCACGAGTTCATATCAAGGATTTGTGGCCCCTCATCCGGGCTGGCTCAGCGTCTTTCCGTCCCTTATGGTAGTCGGGGGGGGCCTGATTCCTGTGGGACCAGGATTCATGGAAGGTTTTGGATTCCGAAGTGGGGTGCCTATTCTCTTCTATTCTCTGTAGGTTCGTGTGGAGGGACTTCAATTGGTATTCCGAGGGTGTACGGGCCCTCAGATCTCGGCAAGGTCTGACCTTTGGGATGAATTGGATGATGGTAGTGCGAGATGGGGGTCCGTCCAATGGTACTAGGACGGATATTTTTAATGTATCTGCTTCTCTTCTGAAAGAAGGAAGGTGGCCTCTATCTCAACTAAGATGAGGCGGTTTTGGAGACTTCATTTTCTCGCCATGTTAATAACTACCCGTTGAGGGGGCCCATTCACGTTCTTGGTCCAATTTGGAATATTTGAGAGCGAGTAGTTGGGACTAGATTCCTTAGTGGATTTGACTGTGAATCTCACTCCACGACACTATTCAGTCATCTCTTCCTAGGCCCATCCTGATCACCGTCCTTTCTTATAATCGTGTGTTTGTCCGGGGGTCCAAGTCCGTTTCGCTTCGCGAATATGTTGGTTTGAGGATGAGAGGTTTAAGTTATTAGTAACCGAAGTGTGTCTAACCATCATGGTTGGGGATCGGGCCAGCACAATATTTATCTCGGATTTGAAGCTGGAAACGGCCCGCAAAGCCAGTTGATAAAAAGTTGGAACAAAGAGGTGTTCGGAATGTATATTGAACCGGTTTATCTCAGCTTATAAGGGGGATTTGATGATTGGATATGAGAATCGAGTCTCGAGTTTGTCTCCATTATATCTTCGGTTAGGGAGTCAAAACTATAGATTACGTTTCTCATTCTTGAGTTGGAAGAAATTAGTTTAGAAACAAATCTAGAATCCAATGAACTTAAAGGATGGGACCGAAACACCAAATTTTTCCAAAGAATGGCTAACTTATGTTCCACCTGGAAAATGATTTCATATCAAAGTTGAGGGTGGAGGGGTGTGTGGAAGGAGTCGAGGAGCGTGAGATTGCTGAAGCTTCACGTTCATATTACAGGGATCTGTTTCGTGAATCTGAATGCTAGGCCGCCCCCATTTGGATGCAGTTTACCTTCAATATCCTGTCTCCAGCCCAAATGGAGTCTCTTGAAGCCCCTTTCGAGGTAGAGGAGGCGCTTCGAGCTCTGAGGAGTTTAGTAAGGGATAGGCACTTGGGCCGGATGGATTCACAGTCGAATTCTACAGGTCCTGTTGGGAGATAGTGGGGTGTGATTTTATGGAGGTGATGAGGGAGTTATTTGATCAGGGTCGTTTTGACAGGAGTGATTAATAACACTTCCTGGTGTTGATCCCAAAGAAGGATGGGGCAGTGGATCTCCGATATTTTCGCTCCATTAGTTTGGTCAGTAGTGTGTACAAAATTTTATCCAAGGTTTTGGCCACTCGAGTAAAGGTTGTCATGACATCCATCATTTTCTCCTAATCAAGGAGGGTTTGTAGGGGGTCGTCAATAATTGATGGGATTCTGATAGCAAATGAATGTATCGACGCTCCGGACCAAATTAAGATCTCGGGGCTCCTTTGTAAGGTGGATATGGAAAAGGCTATCATCATGTAAATTGGGATTTTCTCGATTATGTGCTGGGGCGGATGAGTTTTGGGTCAAAGTGGAGACAGTGGATGCGGGTGTGTGTGTCATCCATGTCTTTCTCCATTCTTCTAAACAGGAGCCCAGTGGGTTATTTTCCAAGCTCTAGGGGTCTAAGGCAGGGAGACCCTCTTTCTCCCTTTCTCTTTGTGATAGTCTCGAAGGCTTTGAGTAGGATGCTATCTAGAGCGGAGGGGAGAGTGTTTGAAGGTTTTTTGATTGGATCCAACGGGTTACGTATTTCTCATCTTCAGTTTGTCAATGATACCCTAATTTTTTGTCGGGCCCAGAGCGGAGATCTTCTCAATCTCCGCTATCTTCTTCAGTGTTTCGAAGCGGTGTCCGAGTTGCGAGTTAATTTGGGCAAGTCTGAGATTGCGAGCATAGGGGTGGTATCAGATTTAGATAGGCTAGCAGTTTGCCTGGGTTGTTCTGTGGGTTCTCTTCCATCTGTATATTTAGGTGCTCCTTTGGGTGCGAAGTTCAACGACACTGATGTATGGGCCCCTATTTTAGATCGAATAGCCAAACGTTTAGCTAGGTGGAAATCGACTTGCCTATCAAAGGGAGGGAAACTGACCCTTATCTGTAGTACTTTATGTAATTTGCCTACTTATTTTATGTCGACCCTGACAATCCCGCACTCAGTGGCTAATAATATTGAAAGACTCCAGCGGGAATTCCTGTGGAATGATCAGGGGGACAAATTTAAGTACCATCTAGTGGCTTGGAGTCAATGTTGTAGGTCCAAAGAGAGAGGGGGCTTGAATCTTAAATCCTTAGTGCAAGTCAATAAGGCTTTGTTAAGAAAATGGGTTTGGAGATCCGGGGAGGAAATGGATAGTTTATGGCGTGCGGTGATCATAGCCAAATATGGGGAATCTTCGTGTTGCACATCGAGAGAGGTGAAGGACCCCCATGGTCAGAGTCTTTGAAAGGGAATCATGGCCAATGCCAACTTAGTGGTCTCGTATTCTCGGTTTAAGGTTGGGAGGGGGACTGAGGTTAGGTTTTGGTTGGACGTTTGGTGTGGGACAACTCGGTTGAAGGACGACTTTGGAAATCTGTTCATGTTAGCGTCCGAGAAGAAGGCATTTGCTGGAGATTCTTTTGAGAAGATAGGGGAAGGGGTGGTGTGGTGTGGTGTCCGAGTATGCATCAGGATTTGAATGATTGGGAAATTGAGGATTTGACCCGTCTTTTGGAGAGGGTTGCATCGGTTTCCCCTTGTGTAGCTTATAGGGACATCAAGATTTGGTCGCGAGGCAACCTTGGTCGGTTTTCAGTTAGATCCATTTTTCAGTCTTTGTATCTTGTTCCCTCTAGGCGATTTCCTCATAGGATTGTGTGGAATCCCGGTATTCCATCCAAGGTATCTTTCTTCTTATGGAATGCAACACTGAATAAAATTCTAACATGTGACCATTTACAGAGTAGAGGGTGGCGACTGGCTAACCGATGTTTTTTGTGCTTCCAAGCAGAAGAGTTTGTGGATCATCAACAACATCTTTTGTTGCACTGTCCTATTGAATTTGGGATATGGGGTTTTTTTCTTTCCCGTGTGGGGGTAGACTCGGTCTTTCCCTCATCCTTTCTTAACTTCTTATCCTGTTGGCCTAAGATGACAGGAGATGGGGCCAAGGAGGCGATTTGGGAAGTGCTTTCGGGGGCGATTTCATGGATGATTTGGAAGGAGAGGAATACAAGGGTCTTTGAGGATTCCTCATCTTTTGTGGTGCGTCTCTGTGAGCGGAGCTGGATGGTGGTGTTGGAATGGGTAGGCTTAAAATTCGAGGTGGAAGCTTTGAGGGAGGTGTTTGGTTAATGTAGGTGGGCGGGGAGCTCGGGCTTTTCTTGGTCAAGTTTATGCACATGTAAACTTTTCCTTTGTTTTTGTCCAGTTTGTTCTCCTTTTTGTTTCCCTTTCTTTTTTTAATAAAGTTTACTTTACCGATCAAAAAACACGTATTTAGGATTTTAAAACCATTCGAGTCTAATTCACACTATTTCCCTAGTAGACATTGCAAAAATTTGGAGTTAGTACTGGCCTACAATGTCATTAACTTTTTGAATCTTTTTATAATTATTCTAGTATTTTATTTACTTGTTAAAATGAGAGAGCATGAAGCTTTCTTGTGAAGCTTACGCTTCACGCCTCGAGGCTTACGCCTCACGCATCTTGAGGTCTTAACGCCTCGCCACACACCTTCACTTTTAAAACATTGGTTCAGACTAATATAAAAACTGATTATTTCAACTGTTCATTATGTTGTTCAACACAAAATAATATTTTAGGCATGCAAAATGTTACATTCAAACATAAATTAAATACCAAGATAATTGTAATTACATTGGAAAGCACACTTATAGGAGCCGCAATTTTGGCAATTCTACTAGAAATTCAGGCATTGAACCTTCTAAGCTATTGCTTAATAAATCTCTGAAAGGAGAGGACATTTCGCTTGGATATATGAAGAAGACTACCATTAACCAGCCTATAGAACATGTGTCTATGTGTTTTATGGTGCATAAGTTGGGACTAAATCCCAGCTTACCTTCCCAAAATAAAAAAAGTTGGGACTAAATCCTTACATGATTGCAATGTCAAAATGCTAATTGATCTTCTACCATACATAGGCTCGTAGATGCTGACTTTTAGCTTTGGAGTAGATCTACATATTTTTTTTTTGATCGATAATCCAAGCATAATATATATAACAGATAAAAGGAGCTACATATTAGATCATTAATCCAGATAACAACTCAATATACTTCCAAGGACTCGGGTCGATGACAAATTGGCAAGAGAATTAAATGTAATAGTTAATATGGAAAAAATCTGTTTTCCAAGAGACCAAAAAGTTGTAGTCACTTAAAAACTTTTCTAGAAAAAAAAGACAATAAGCTTGAATTTGAAAGGATTTTTTTGGGTTAATGGTTGGGTTTTTTTGGTTGGGGCGGTAGTATATCAAACTTACGCTAGTTGTAATGTGATCAATTTGAGCTGATTGAGGAATGCCTCAAGAGTCTCGGAAAACAGAACACGCACTTTTTTTCCCCTTTCAATCGAATCAAAAGACGGGTTTGAGTGCATTTGAATGCAACTTCAGGAGATACTTCTATATATCTGTGTGGCAGATAAAAGAATTTGTCTATTGGAATCATTTCATGTATTGTTTATCTAAGGTCATCCATCTCATATTGGTACATATGTATTAGAGTTATATTGGATTCATCAAGAGTTAAAAATATATCTGTGATTAATGTTGGAATGAGAATTTATCATATATTCTCACTGTTGGGATGCAATTTGTTTATGATTTTGGACTTTCTCTCTTTGGGTACATGAGTCTATTTATTTATCATATTTTATTTTTGCTTTCAGCCATTTGGAAGAATTATAAAATAGCCTCCACGTGATCAACCACTTTTCAGGCCTTGCATCAAATAGCCTCCTCCATGCAAGATCAAATGACCCACATCTCACACAAACCCCTTCCCAGGCCTTCCATCAAATAGCCACCATGCAAGATCCAATAACCCACATCTCACACCCATAATGAGAGGGCAATTCCCAATAAAGATGATGCCACACGGTCCACACTCGACATTGAAGATGTGAGAGACATGCCCAGGCCGCCCAGATGCAGCAGGAGGTGCACGTTGGGATCAACCCCAGCATTGCAATGATATTCCAGCTCTTTGGATTCAGAGAACGAGAAAGAAGATTGAGCATTGAGGGTGTTGCCAGCAAGTTGATTGTTTGAAAACCCTTGAATTTGGGTTCGATTTGAAAACAAGAAGAAGAAGAAGATGATCATCATCATCATCATACCTTCAATCAATCGTCCCTCTTCCTTGATTCCGTCCCCTTGGTTTTTGTTCTTGAAAATGTGAGTGGGGAGAAGACAGTGAGACAGTGAGAAAGGAGGAGAGAGAAAATTGTCGTTCGTTCGTTCCGTCATAATCCCGATCGTGTAACCAGTTATACCACACCATAAACACCTCTCGTATGGATTATGAAATCACCGGTTATTCTCATAACCAGCGATTTCATAACCGATTATTTGAAGATGAACCAAACGTGGTTATTGGGTCATAATCCCAGCATAAGCGATTAAAGATGATATAACCACTTATATTAATCCGAACCAAACGGGCCCTTATTATGTCATACTTTTCCCTTTTTATTAAGATTTTGTAAAGCACTGGAGTTTGCAAAAGGCTAACATTGTGTATTTCTTATGGAGGGCATGTTTGTCCTTTCTCACTTTTTTAATAATAATATATAAGAGAAGAGAGCGGTGATCAACTAGACTATTATTCTCTCCCCTTCCCAGGTGAGTGAAGGAAAAGTGTGCAGGTTGAAGAAGCATTGTATAGGCTTAAACAATCACCTTAAGGCTTAAGCTTAGTTTGCAATGTGTAGTGGAGTCGTTCAAAAGTTGGGCTATACCCAAAGCTAGGCTGGCCATACTCTCTTTGTCAAGTGCACTATGTACCGGAATACATACTATTATTCTTATTGTATATGTTGACGACATTGCATTATCACAATAGCACAAGAAAAAATAAGGGGGCATTTGGTATTGTTCCAATTTCTCGAAACGCATTTGGTATGACTTATGAGGTGTTTCTTGGAATGAAATGCAAAACGGAACAGAACGGAAACGGAGACGTTTTCTCACAACAACAACAAAGTTTCGAGGAGTGGAACGACAACGGGCAGATGTGTTCCCGATAAAAAGCCCCTAGAGACTCCCATCCTATTTCGTGAAGAGTGAGAAGGAAAGTAGGCGAAAGGGGAGAGCTCCAAACGGTAACAATTCGACCTCTTTCGTGAAGAGTGAGAAGGAAAGAAGGCGAAAGGGGAGAGCTCCAAACGGCAACGATTCGACCTCCGGCGATGATTCAACGCAGGTAACAACTCTGGACGGCCAAAAGAGGTTCTCTCTCTCTCTCACACACACACACACATTCCGAAGCAGGGGGCAGCTTGTGCAAACATGATCCAGATCTGTGATCTAGATCTTCTTCTCTTTTTGAGTTCTCCTCTGGATGTATGAACAAATTTTCCTTGTGCAAACACGAATTTTTTTTTAGCTCTCCTCTGGGTTCCTCTTCCAAACAGCAACTCTGCAACTATGGAATGTATGTCTTTAATTTTATTATTTTGTTTAATGCAATTGATGTAACATCTTAGATCCTTGATTGGTCGATACTGTGAGACTATGAATCTTGAAGCCAAACTAGTAGCCTAAACATAGGCTGGACGAGCATGGTGGGAACCTCTGAGTTACGTTGGCATGTTTTAGATATTGGTGGGAAAATTAACCTCTCTCTCACTGGACCAAATATTGTTATCATGTCACTATGGCTAGTCAGTTCATGCATTCACATATGTCATTTCATTTAGAGGGCGCTCAGATGATCCTTTGGCACCAGTCCTCATCCTACAAAGGACTGTTTTTTGCAAATCGTGGTCACAAGTAGGCGAAGTGATATACAGATGCAGATTGGACACATTCCGTAACAGAGAGGAGGTCAACATCTGGTTATTAACCCTCGTAGGAGGTAATCTTGTCACTTTGAGGATTAAGATACATATATTAGAAGCCATATCGAGTGTCACGGCTGAATACTGTGCCGTAGCACATGGCACACGTGAGCTCCTTTGACTAGAAATCTGTTACAGGAGCTAGGATTCCCAGTGCTGAGCTCCATGAATGTCTACAACGACAATAAGGCAGCCATCAGCACTTGAAGTACACACAATGAAATTGACTGTCTGTCACTTCATTTGAGAGAGGGAAGCATCCAAATAAATTTATCTTCCATCAAATGAGAACAAAAGAGCAGCTTGTATATATCCTAACCAAACAAGTTGGGAAAACTGGATTACGGAGGAATCTCAGCAAGCTTGGACGTGCTAGAAATCTATGGACCAGCTATAGGGGAAGTAAAAAACTTGTTAAGTCCTATTGTTCCCTTTTTATTAAACTTGTACTGTGTAACTTTGTGTATTCCTTCTAGAAGGTATTTCTATCATTTCCAACTTATTTTATTTATAATATATAAGAGAATAGAGGAATGGTTGACTGGACTATTATTCTCTCCCGACTGGACTATTATTCTCTCCCCTTCCTCTCGCTCATTTTCTTCAATTTTTCTTCTCTTTCCTCCTTTCTTCTTCTCTATGCTCATTATTCTTCAATTTAGAGCTTCTAACTTTCAGGTACATAGCGAACTATTGTATCGACGTCCGACGAAGTCTGTAAGAAAATTATCAAAGATGTACATGAACTGCGTGTGAGGGATGGGACGGGGAGGGTTAGGTGGGGTCGAGGTAGGTATAAATTTGATGAAAGGAATTCCGCATTGTATACAACTAGAGTTTCTGATATCATTCTCCATGACAACAATTTATTATCTGATCCTTACAAAAGCTGATAAAAAGGATATTACTGAAAATGTATAACTCCCCATCTACATGCCCCTCTAATCAACACTCACGATCATAGGACTGAGACATTTACTAAATATGGGTCTCCTAAACCATATATGACACTTCTGGTTCTAGGCCTAAGAAATATTTTACAAATATTTCAGCCAGGGAAGAACTTGCATCGAAGAGTGATACGAACTTTTACACATAAGTGTCTTCTAACAAATAAAAATATTGTCCTTATAAACTCCGAAAGCTCGAAAACACAACTCATTTGAGTTTACCATTGCATGTTATGTTTTCTCACCTCTTTGGAGAATAACTATTCATGCTATATACATTCATTTCTTTTTTTTTCTCTATAAGAAGATATTCCTCAACAAAGTTATCCCAATCTAAAGCATTTCTAACCAGATTTAACACAAGGTGGTCGCATTACTAATTGTCCTTTTTCACCATTATCGCTTTTAAGAAACCTCCACTAGAGAAAAAACAAATCATATACTTTGACGTTCAAACACGAAAATAACGAAGGAAAATAAATTCCATCTCAAAGAAACAACTTCCAGTAACCAAAAGCAATGGTATCTAACCTTAATAGTTCCACCATAAACCATGATACTTGGTCGATTGAGCCTTCCCATTGCCATTATTGTACCAGGCATCTGCGAACATCAGTCGCATCAGAGTAAAAACATATGTGGAGCTCAAAACATACAGCATAGTAGCCAGTTTGAGCCAGACAGAAAAAACAATAAACTAAACTAATAATAGAAGGTAGCATTTATCAATTTACTATGGTATTTCTTTTCTATTTTTAATAAAGTAAAACTTGGAATCTGAAAATGGTAAGAAAAAAAAAAGTGTGTGTTTTGCTCAGCAGAATATGAAAATGAGTCGCAACCCAAATGCAGATTACAGGTAATAAACAATTTACTTAGTAACAGACTTCAAATATCCAAGTAGTACTATATCTGTTAGCCCCAGACTGACAATTGTTTTTTCCAGAACCATGCAATAGGAACACTGAAGATGTAACAAAAGAAGCTAGATCCATTTCTTTAATCTCAAGTTATTTACAATAAACAAATGAAGGTTGAAGAAACTCTAAGAGCTGTTGCATAAAGAAAGTCCATAAGAGAGAAGTAAAGGATAATATAATAGGGTATAGCTAAACAAAGGTTCTTCAGCAAAATCGCAATGCACTTCACAGCATTATATAAAGACCCGGAACAGGTTAAGCCAAAAGATAGCCTTCAGGCTTCAAGACGGGACAGAACCACCAGAAACTTTTTTCAGCGACACACTTGTTCCATTTCAGTATTGTACGTAACATTTTTACAGCTCTAGCACTCAACTTTACTATTTTTCCCATCTAAAGTTTGCCAAAATGACAACTAATATAAGTATATTCCAGTGAGAAAGCTCTTGGACACTCAGCCCTAAGAAATTCTTTAGCACATAAACATGTGATAAAAATCTCACAGACAATGTAAGAACTGTCCCAATTCATGTTTTCAGGTCACCATGTAGAAACCTTGCACATGTTAAACTTTCTCCTAGATACCATTCATCAAAAATGAAAGTCTGTAGAATTCTTTGGTGAATGACCAGCCAAAAAACACTCAGCATTATGCGAACTGCAAACAAAACAGAAGCATCCTGCATCACCGAAATTTCTATCTCCATGTCGGCACTAGTCCCATCCACTTCTCTCTAAGTGAACAATTTAAGCAAAACCAAATCCAAAAAGTGTCTACCAACTTCTACGACAAAAACATCCTGGTTGGACACCCACCCCAGCATCCCCTCTTGGGAATTGTGCATACCAAGCCACAGAAATGCACAAAATGCATGCTAATATGACTTTAAAATATAAACTTCTACCCTCAAATGTTTTTGCTTATCTGGTTTCAGTACTTGAAGCAATTTGTAAACCCAACCAGAAAGAAAGATATATAGAAAGTAAGTAAATCTAGTTTCTACAGGCACATTCTTTAAGATATCTTGGAAATTCGTCGTAATAGTGCCCACAAAACCAAATTATATAAAAGGGTATAATTCCCACTATAATCATCCTCAGATTAACATCTCCACGAAAAAGGGACTACAGATCAGAAAAAATAAGGCCAATTTTCCACTCCATAACAACCCAAAACAACTTCATTTCATTTATAGAAGAGCCCAGAAGCTAAAACAAAGATACCCAGAAAGAGAAAACGAGAAACAAGAACCCCAAGAACTCACATTTTTGTCACAACCTGGAATAGAAATATTCCCATCATACCACTGAGCAGCCATGACAGTTTCAATACTGTCTGCAATCAAATCCCGAGACTGCAAACTATAGCACATTCCTTCAGTACCCATAGAAATGGCATCACTGACTCCAATTGTATTAAACCTGAACCCCACCATCCCAGCCTCCTTGACGCCTTCCTTGACAGCCTCAGCAAGCTGCAACAGATGCATATTACATGTATTTCCCTCGTACCAAACCGAAGAAATACCAATCTGGGGTTTATGCATATCGTCATCGGAGAGGCCTACGCCATAAAGAATAGCTTGAGACCCACCTTGGGATTTTGGCTCTGTAATTCGAGAGCTGTATTTGTTGAGCTTTTGGAGATGGGGGAGAGATTCTGTTGTGAGAGGAGGAGGTGGAGCAGTTTCTGTGGAAGAAGAAGAAGAAGAAGAAGAAGAAGAAGCAGCATGGAGAGTATAGCGACGGTGGAAGGATTGAAATTTGTGGGGAGAAATTAGGGGTTTGAAAGATGGGGTGGCGGCTGTTGGAGTGCCGACGGAGTTGGGCGGCGTTGATAAGAGGGCGGCCTGCATTTTGGTGGTGGTGATGGCGGCTGTGGTGGTGATGGGGTTTTAGGGAGGTTTTGGGATAAAAGCAAAGGAGTTTAGCTGGAGCTTGGAAGCATATGCATATAAATATAGAATGATCTGTGGTTGAATTGTAGTCCCCTACAGCACCTTTGATAAAAAAGAGGGGAAATGGAAAACGGACGCCATGGTCAGCTACTCAGCTTAGAAGCTGACCTCAGTGACTTCATTGGTCCGACCCCTTTTTTTTTTTTTTTTTTTCGTGGTTAGCACCTGAGAGTTAAGCAATCTAACCATGATTTTTAGAAAAAATAAAAAATACTTATTTTAATTTAATTAAGTTTAACCATGGTTAAATAGGGGTTTAAAGGGACACGGGGACACTACAATCAGCTTAGAAGAGGACCCTGAGTCATCTTCTCAGTCCTCAAGAAAGAGAGATCGAATCGCAACACACATGTCAACACAATGTCCCTGTTAACCCCTATTAACTGTGGTTAAGATTCATTAATCCTTATGGTTCAATAATCTAACCTTGAAGAGGACCCTGGATCCTCTTCTCAGTCCTCAAGAAAGAGAGATCAAATCGCAGCCCACAGGTCAACACATTGTCCTTGTTAACCCCTATTAATTGTGGTTAAGATTCATTAACCCTTAGGATTCAATAATCTAACCTTGGTTTTTAGAAAGAAATATTAAAGATTTAAATATTTTTTCCCTAAAAACTAAGGTTAGATTATTGAACCCTAAGGGTTAATGAATCTTAACCATGGTTAACAGGGGTTAATATGGACACATGTTGGCCTATGGGTGTCATTGAACTCAAGAGAGTCCAATCGCAATTGGTTATGATTCGTTCTCGATAAAGAATGCACCTACTAATACTGTGCGGTCTCAGGACAATCCGAGACCGTTCGCATTTGGATGTAATTTTTAGGAATTTAAGACGCCCTAACATCCACTGTCAATTCGTCCATTGAAAGGATTTTCCTGTCTTCAGTTAAAATAATGTCATTCGTGTTATTTTTCTTGAATTAGTTACTTTGTATGGTTTATTCAGTAAATTTGATTCACGCAAAATAATGTTTGTGTGTCTAAATCTTAATAACCCAAACCGTCAACTAGGCTGTCTGCTCCCGTTGACTCTCACGGTTTGATAGCATTTTCGCATCGAGAGCACAATTTTCACTTATATAGAGATCCGTGGGTGTACAAAGCTTGATCTTCTAAGCCAATGGCGTCATTTTCAGTAATTTGTGTAAGGAGGAAAACAAAAAGGGTCGATTTTTACCATTCATGGGGTAAACACATAAAGGGAAAAGACAGTTTTTTTAGTTTTTTACTTCTTTTTTTTTTTTTTGTTTCTTATCCTCAAATGGACAGTAGTGTTAGGAGATGATACTGTCAATGTACCTTAAGTCTTTTCAACTCTTTTTCTCACTTTATTTATTTTCAAATTTTTATCATTAGGGGTTTTTGTATATCAGCGGTGAGGTTCTTCCTATGGTAGAACTCTGGAACTCATTTACCTAGTTGATAAATATTGTCAGTGAATAGTGATTTTTGGCCCAAAAAAAAATATTCAATGTATTTCTAATGTGTGATGAATGAATGAAAGAATTTAAAATCAAATTATAAGTGTTTTGTAAGTGTTAAAGTCAAGGTCAAAAAATGGAGTCACTCCGAGTGAGTTAAAAAAAGAGTGAAAGCACTCAAATTAAGAAAAAAAAAAGAAAAAAACAAAGAAAATTGTCAAATCTGCAAGTGGCCAGTCGACCGCCCCACTGGTCGGTCGGTCCCCATCGTGGCCCAAAATGGGCAACAATGTGTCCTTCACAGGGCCGGTCGACCGACTGTACCCAAAAAGGCAAAAAATGGGGCTACAGTGGGGTTTTCTTCTTGGTCAGACGACCACCCCTCTAAGCCAGTCGATCACCCTTTAGTAAATTGGGGTTTTTCCCCTTTTCCGTGAATTTTAAGTAAGGATTAGGGTTTTAAACACCCTTAGCCTATAAATACTAACCCATTTCGGGGGTTTTAAGGCTCATAAACCTAAAGGGAGATTTTGGAGAGGAAATGGTGAAGAACTAGGATTTTGGAAAGGGATTTTTTGGGTGATCAAGATTGGAGCTTAGACTTCCATTTTTCAAGCTTGGATATTTCTTCCAAGGTGTTTCTCAAGCGTTGGATCTCAGAGATTCAACATTCTCCTTTCTCAAGCTCTAAAGTGAAGGATTTCAATCCTTGCAAGGTAAGTACCTTCTACTATATACCTAGCTTTATTATAATACAAAGGTTGATAAAACAGGATTCTATGCATGATTTTAAATAGAAATGGTAGATGCACCTTAATAGTTAATGTAGTTTTGATTAGAGGTTTAATGTGAATGATGTAAAAGTGTATGATCTTGTACGAGTATGTACTCTCCATTATTTTACATTATTAAGCTTTAAGTATGAATAAAATAAAATAAAGAGCATGTTTATTGGTGAAATAGGGATGTGTAGCCCAAGTATGTTATACTAATGTTAAAATGAAGTTACCAAAATCATGTTTGAATGTTTAAAAGTTTTTTTAAATATATCATGATGTTCACAAGCACGATGCACATGTAAGCATTGCATGACCGGAATTTTCTTCAAGTTATAAGTTCCAAGATTTTCAAAGGAGTCGAGCTATGATTTTCCAAATTCACAACAAAAACAATTGAGATAAATTATGATTTACACAAGCACGCATGATAAAGTCAAACGTAAGGGTTGGTCAAAGATAGAGCATATCATAGGATATGTCATATCTGGCTTCAAGAAAATAAAAGCAAGAATGATAATGTCAAACTTTGGGTTGGTCAAGAATGTTAGTGTGTCAATTTCAAGCATGTTCAATGAAGGTTATTTACAAACCCCCGGCTTCAAGTTGTTTTAAGTATTTTCAATGAGGGGTATTTACATATCTAGTTTCAAGACATTTCAATGGCACTAACATCTAGCTTCAAGCATGTTCAAGTAAGACAAGCATGATTCATGCAAGACAAGATAAGTACAGTTTAAACAAGACAAGCATAATTCTCACATGACAATAACAAAACAAGAATTATGTTTTAAAAACGAAAAATATGTTTTGAAAACAGGAAAAGTAAGATTTAAAATATGATTAGCAAGCATACACATGTGATTTTAAGATTATGTTCGTACGTGGATTTATACATGCATGCAAGTTGTACTGTTTTAAATTGCAAGTGTGTTATGATGTATATTATATCATTGTTAGCTAGTAGCTAATACACACCGAGTATTTTATGCTCAGCCGTATATTTTGATGTCAACAAGTTCACTTTGATATGTGCGTGCCAGAGCCATGAGTCGAAGAAGAGTATATTGAGGAACCAGTAGGTGGTATTCCAGAAGAGGGAAATGATTTAGACAGGTGGCCTTACAAGGCATATTATTGAGTATTGAAAGTGAGTGATATGTATATATACATTTTGATGAGTGGGCATGTCCACTCTTACTTTTAGATTTTTGTTATTGTATAAAACTCTTGAAATACAATCATGTTATATAAAAGAATTTTTTTTTTTAGCTTCCGCTATTAACATGTCTTGTATATTGTGCATGATGGTTTGATATGACAAGTCAAGTCAAGTCACAAGTCAAAGTCTTCTAAACTTCAGGTTTTGACATCTGTGGTCCTAAACCATGGATTGATGAGGGTTATGGGGAAAATGAGCAGTTTGTGGAGCCTTAAGTGGAGGCTAGTCAGTTGGATGTGTGGCCTTATGAATAGGCCTAGGTGATCAGGAAACTTTGAATGTAAGTATTATTTTGTTAATGAATATGTTTGCTCTTACTTGTGGGTTCATGTATATTGTTAGCCTCAAGATTACAACTCTAAGTACCCTAAATTGTTTCGATGAGAACACAATAATTGAATGACTCTTTATGTACTAATATTTCCATTAAGTATGTGAAATTTCAGAGAAGAAGTCCATTAAGATCAAAATTCAAGATATGAAGAAGTGAAGAGCTTAAATCAAGGTTATCAAGGCAAAAGTACAAGCACTAGTCAATTCTGGAGAAAAACTTCAAGGAATCAAGCTAATACATAAATTCAAGCTATTTGAAGCTACACAAGCTCCATGACAAGAAAGTTACCGAATGAAGACTAGTATAGATGTCTTAGGACCTTGTAAAGTCCTTAAGACTTTGGAAAAGAATTGCTCAAAGATTACCTATATAGACCCTAAGAGACCTAGTATAATTTGGACATTATTCTAAAGCCCTAAAAATGATTAAAATAATATTAAATTGATTACCTAAGGCTCATAGCATGTTTCCCATTGATTTGGTCTCATTAAGATGAGTTTGCTGAAAAAATTCAATGAACTCGTTGACGAGTACAAGGGACTCGTCGACAAGTGGATGATAGGAAAATGAAGCAATTGCTTCTGTCTCGACTCGTCGACGACTCAGGCCTAAATTTCTCTCACTCATCGACGAGTGCCTGCGAGAAAAATGTGTAACGGCTAGCTCGCATTCAATGCTACCCCCAACAACCATATTGATTGCTCAACTACAAATATAGTTGATTTATGATCAAAACACATCAACCAAGAGATTCTTACACTGTTCTATTGATTATTCGTCACTCACATTCATCAAGCAATCAATACTCTGTTTTTTACATTGAAGATCAAGAATCTCAATCTCTCTCTCTCTTTGAGCATTCAATTCCATTCAATCATGAGAGATTGTTAGCACTGATTTTCACTTTTATCCAGCTCATTTAGGAGCTTTCAATTCATATTTCAAATCCACCAAATTTCTGTTGTTACTGAAAGTCAAGAATCAGGAATTCTTGCACCTTGCTGAGAAGAGTGTCTTCTTGTATCAAAGAGAATGATTTTCTTAAAGAGGTTGATCCTAAGCCTGTTAAAAGGATTGTTAGAAGTTCATCCTGAGCCTGAAAAATGATTGTAGAGGCTTGCTCTTTGCCCGAAAAGAAGAGTACGATTAGTGAATCGTGTGAAAATCCTTGAAGCAAGATGCTTAAAGGCAGGGATGTAGGCAAGTTGCTGAACCTCGATAACATATTTGGTGTCTGGTATCTTATTTTTATCTCTCTTTTTATCTCTAATTTATATTTGGTAGTTTCAGTGATAAATTTCTAATTCTGCAAAAATCACTTAGAGTAATTTTTTAAATTGCCATAAACCCTATTCACCCCCCCCCCCTCTAGGGTCTATTATCTGGGCATCATATATAACTTTGATAAGATTTGAAATATTTCAATTTGTATAGAAATGTTTTAGTTTCCGCTGTAGTAATGCCTTGTATTTTACAGGATGATTTGATAAAGCAGGTCAAATCATAATCTAAAGTATCCCTAACTCTTAGGGGATATTTTGGGGCGGAGGCGACATAATTTCTCTCTCTAGAATTCTCAATAAAATATTCTCCAACGGCTTCTTTCTCCCTATTTTTCTACATTTATATAGAATTTACACATGAGGGACACTTGTCTCTTAAAAGACAAGTGTCAACGAAGGTTAGTGGGACACATGGCACGCATATGTGCTGCCACGCGACCGTTTGACCTTTGATTTTCGATTTCTGGTAATTTCAAATATTTCTTCACTCGATAAACCATAACTACATAACCCTACTAGCGAAAATCACGAAATTACAGGGGATTGAACCTTAGCCTGTCCAACACCTACTTTAAAATTTTCGAGTAAAAACACTAAGGTTTGAGGGTAAAAAGTAAGTCCGGTAAAATACTGACAAACCCATAATTTTTTTTATTTTTTTTATAAAATACATCGTATACAAACACCATTCACATATATTATATAAAATAATGGGAATCCCATTTTCGAGGTCTTACATTTCTTCCCCCCTTACAAAAATTTTGTCCCCGAAATTAAGACAACCCATGCAACATCAAAGAAAACTACTCAAACAGATGTGGATACTTCTTCCGTACTTCATTTTCATGTTCCTATGTAGTTTCCTCGGATGAATGATGTTGCCAACAAACAAGAACCAAAGGAATGATCTTGTTCCTTAAAAGTTGCTCTCTTCTATCCAAGATCTGTACAGGCTGCTCTACCAAAGTAAGGTCTTCCTGGATCTCTAACTGCTCTAAGTCAATAACGTAAGAAGGATCTGAGATATATTTTCAGAGCATGAAGACATGAAATACATTGTGTATTTAAGCCATGTGGGGTGGTAAGGCAACCCGGTAAGCAATCTCACCAACTCTGGTGATGATGTCAAATGGCCCCACATACCTTGGGCTGAGTTTGTCTCTCTTGCAAAATCTCATTACACCCTTCATTGATGAGATCTTCAGAAAAACATAATCACCCACATTGAACTCAAGATCTCTTCTATGGTTGTCGACATAACTCTTTTGTCGGCTCTGGGCATTCAACAACCTATTCTTGATGATTTTGACTATTCCCACAATCTGTTCGATCATTTCAGGACCTAATATCTTCCTTTCACCCACTTCACTTCAATATAGAGGAGACCTGCAGTTTATCCCATACAGAGCTTCAAAATGAGCCATTTGGATGCTCGCTTGATAACTATTATTGCAAGCGAATTCAACCAAATGTAAATGGTCTTCCCAACTCCCTTGGAAATCTAACATCCTCTATCATTTGATTCACCATTTATGTCTACCCATTTGTTTATGGATGAAATGCGGTGCTAAAGTCAAGATGGGAACCCATAACATTCTGAAAACTTTTCCAAAATTTGTGAAAAATTCAGTAAATCTCAAATCTAAGGTTTGAGTTGAGAACTCACAAAATCAAGGAGATGGTTAGGTCTCCCTACAAGTCTATCTATGATTTTTAATATTTTAACAATTAAGTTATTAACTTAGGGAATGATGAACTTAAAGTGCGGAAATAGAGAGAAACAAGCAAACCATAATACAAGGATTTTTACGTGGAAACTATTTCGGGAAAAACCACAGGACCTAGTCCAGCCAAGAGATATCACTAAGACAAAGTCAACAAGAACTTACAAAACTCGAACTTGACTCCTTCGGACTCGACACTACGATCCTTCAGTTCTTAGTCCTCCACACCTCGAAAAGTCATCACGTACTCACAAGTCTCGTGATCAACCACAGCCACTCGTACTTCTCTTGGATCTCCAAAACAACCACGATCTTCCGATCGATCTCCGTCAATGACAGCTTCGGATTCCACCGATCAAATCACACATCCACGATCCTTCTCGGATCGATCTCCTTCACAAAGGCTCTGGATCACTCCGACCAATTTTTTCTTTCCAGAACGGGTTGATGGTTTGATTAAAATCAAATCCTAGATAGACTTCATCAATGGGAAGGTTCAAGCAAGCAAGAATGAGACAATGGCTTGCAAAAACTATGATGGAAAAATGACTAACAAAAGGTTGGAGAGAAAAAAATTCCTAGAGTTTCTATAAACTCTAGAGATACCCCAAAGTACTCTTAACACACTCCCTAAGTCCTTTTTTCAAACTAGAAGGGTTCTAGTTAAATAGAGAAATCAAAACCAAAGATTAGAAGTTGCTAAAAACAAAGAGGCAAGAAATCTCATATCAGGGTCGACCCTGGGAGTCACTTAGGTCGACCCAACATCACACTTCGATCAACCAAAGCGTGTTCCAGGGTCGACCATGGGTTTCTTTCACCTTTTGTGTGTTTTCACCATACAAAATTTCTGAGACTCAGGGTCGACCCAAAGTGGCCAGGGTCGACCTTGAGGTGCAAAACTGAAATTGATTTTTAGTTTTTAGCTCTTGCATAAAGTTGTAAATCTTTTCGACGCGGTCGATTTGATATATTATGGAGCAAAATCCGAGCTACGGTTTGCGAAATATGCCTCTTACAAGCAACCTTGGTTTGTTAAGAACTTTTAACTTGTTTTGGGCTACATATTTAATCACTTAGGGTCCATATGGTTACTCTAAGTCAATTTCTACCTAAGGTATCATATTATAATTATTCTAAGTCAATTCTCACCTAAGGTAACATGGTATCTAGGTCACTTACCATCCTATGAGTGAAACGAATGATATGATCAGAGTTTCTTCAACAGGTCTTCTTCGGTCTTCATCTTCACTTGTCGTGGATGCTTGAAGGCAATGATACAAGATACACTAGACTCACTTGTTCTGACACCGGAATAAGTCAACACTAAAACATGGACTTTATAATCTCTCCATTTGGTAATTCCGTGGCAAAACCAAATTGAAGCACATGACTTGACACAAACTCACCCAAACACATCAAACGGTGACTTAGGACATTACATGACTCTAACACTATTACATAACACCAATTGACAAATAATCTTAAATGAAGACACTGAAACTCTGCACCCCTGCACCTACACATGCTCATAAACAAAACACCCAGTGAAGGATGTATGGAATATAACAATAAATAAGCACAGGTAATGCAAGGAATGCACTGAACTAGGAAAATACTACCCTAACATTCTCCCCCTTTTTGGCACAATTGCCAAAAGTAGGCAGGAAGCCAATATCCCAAAAAATATGCCAATTTAGCACATGTGAAATATCAAGACAACCATAATACAACCAAGCAAACACAGACAATGCGGGGACTAAAGAGCAGGGAACAAAATTGCAATACAAAGCACAACCTCCCCCTCAACAACTCAACTTGATCTTCTCCCCCTAAGATCAAGGACACCACAAAAATTAGGGCACCAATGTTAGAAAGACCCATACCAACTAATAAGAAAACACATAATACTAATGCTAAAAAGGTATCATGTGCCACACAAACATGCATCAAAAGTATTCCAAGCATTAGTAATTTAAAATTACAAATCCAGTGAAGAACATGATTAGTTAGTACGACTGAGGATATACATCTCACTAAATCTCACGGAATGCTAAAGCATAACCGATTCACTTAGTCACATTTAGTGAACAGTTCAAAAGTGAAGCAATATGTGTGTAGTAGTGGTCTGACAAGATAGTAGATCAAAGTTTCTTTCCCTTTCCAAGGATATGACATTAACCACTAAGGGGACTCCCGGAGACATAAATCTTAGAAGTCAAACCTAGTTAGTTCCAGATATGCTGTTTTTTTATATTTTGGTGCTCCTTTATCCATTTTATATGACTCAATATTTTTCTTTTACTTTTGGTCAAATACCTCCAAACATTATAAGATTTCTTTTGATGTTCTTTATCTGAACATATTTTTTCATGCAATGATGGCTTTCACCCTATCTATGTAGGTAGTCCTAGCTATTGGTAGTAGGGGCTTTCACTCTAGCAACCCAGATAGATAATTGCCATCCGCATATATAGCTATTTCATACTGTTTGAATCCAATAGTGACCTTCACACTAGCCCAGTAGGTAGCCTTTTTCATTGCAACAATTTTTTTTCTCATGGAGGATACACAAAATGAGGATAACTAACAATATGGTCATTCTAGATTGGTCATCCAAGGTCACACTATTGAGATAAAACATACACTTACAGATTGGAAAATAGACATCTCAACAGAATTAGTCAGAGTGCATGTGAAAGTGTAAAGCATACATACATGAATAAGTCTCTAACTATGCAAGATAATACCAGTCTAATTTTCAGTCTAACCAAGAGACTGTGAAGATGATATATCCTTAATCAACAACAAACTCATGTTCAACCCTGAACAAGTATAGAAATAAAGATCACAAAAGGAATGCAGATCATGCAAGTCAAATAAGGGCAACATGACAAAAATCTTTTTGGATTTTATGGTTTTTCAATGTTTTTGAGATTTTTCAAAATAAATAAAATAAAAAAACAAACAAAAGCAAATAAAAACTAGTAAACAGAAAAACTACTAGTATACACAACATCACAACACTAGGACAAGATAGAACACTAACAGCACACCCTAGGCTATGATAGGCACGGGCTAAGTGAAGCCCTTCAAGTCTTCCTTTCTCACAAAAATGGGTTTAGCAGTTTGATTGACCGTTTGGTCTCAAACCATTTCAGTTGAGGTAGGTATGACCTTTTGCCTCTTCTTCTTGTTTCTCATTTTCCAGGATTGAGTCCTAGAATTATGACGGACATTATAGTTCTCCCTGTTACCTCCTTTATGTCTAGCATAAGGAGTGTCATGATCATGCCTCCGTCTAGAGTTATGAATAATTTTCATCACATCTTTAAACAAACTCATAGACTTCTCCACTAGGACCTCAACTCTCCTTTAAAGATTTTCATTAAAATTATTGTGGTTCTCAAAACCATGATTGGGCATTATTCGAAGTTTAGGACATCGAGGCTTAATATGACCATTCACTCCACATTTATGACGAGTAGGAATGAATTTCTGACTAGAAGGGTCTTTCCTATTTTCAGAAGTGTGCCTTTTATCACCAGGCTCAGTGTTCGAGGTAGGTGGAGTTCCCTTCACTTCTCTATACCTCTGATTTTGCTCAAGATCAGTCAACTTGATTTCAAGACTTGTTGTGAGTACCTGGATTTTACCCTCCCTTCCCAATCAGGATAAATCCCAATAAGGAATGATGATAAATTGTAATTGAGTTGTGAGTCGCCACCTATCTAATTCTGAGGGAAATAGGTCCCTGAATTTGTTGGATAAGGCATGGTCTAGAAATTAGAGGTCAGGGTAAAGGATTCATTTGAGTTAGGGGAAGGTGTTAGGCACCCCTAAACTCCCATCCGAAGATGGTTACCTACTCTCTAAGTCTGAATCAAATAAAGGAAATCGTATAAGAAACTTGCAATTCGATCTATATGCTGAGCAATGTAATATTGACTGAAATAAATGAATTGAGAGGGATAGGGTAGAAATGGAATAAGGATTCTATCCTAGGGGAGCTGAACCCGATCAGGGTTGCCTACGTATCCACAGTTAGTGGAATCAAGCCACACGTAGTTCCGGAGGGAAGTTGATGGTTTGATTTGATTTGATTGGATTGGATTGTGGGTGATTGAAAGGTTTGAGGGTTTTTGCTCTTATTTGATGAGCAAGGTGGCCTTTTAAGCTCGTGCTAAGGAGCGAGGTTGAAGGATTTGATTTGATGGATTTCGCTGATCTGTGAGCGAAATGGCTTTTTAAGCTCGTGCTGAGGAGCGATGGGGCAGTTTAAGCTCGTGCTGAGGAGCCAGGCGAGGTGGTATTTGAACAGGATTTGAACTGAGGCTCTAACAAGGGATTAAGAATAGATAGGGTTTCACTAGAGTTTACCCAGGGTTAACTAGGGCTTAATCAGGGTTTACCTAGCGTTAACTAGGGCTTAATCAGGGTTTAACTAGGGTTTACTAGAGTTAATTGGATTTAACTGGGGTTAACTGGGATGACTAAGGTTAACTAGAGTTAATTGGATTTAACTGGGGTTAACTAGGATGACTAGGGTTAACTAGAGTTAACTGGGATTAACTGGGGTTAACTGGGTTTAACTGGGGTTAACTGGGTTTAACTGGGATGAACTGAGATTAACTAGGGTTAACTGGGTTTAACTGGGGTTAACTAGAGTTAACTGGGATTAACTAGGGTTAACTGGGTTTCACTGGGATTAACTGGGGTTTTGACTGGGATTAACTAGGATTAAATGGGTTTAACTGGGGTTAACTAGAGTTAACTAGGATTAACTAGAGTTTTTGGGCAGAGGTTCGACTAGGCGAAACAGGTTTTGAACCGGGATTTGGGCAGGGGTTTGACTAGGCGAGGCTAGTTTTGGAACCGGGATTTGGGCAGAGGTTCGACTAGGCGAGACTAATTTTGAACCGGGATTTGGGCAGAGGTTCGACAGGGTAAGCCGAGTTTAAATAAAACCGGGCAGGGGTTTGACAGGGTAAACCGGGTTTAAGTAAAACCGGGCAGGGGTTTGACAGGGTAAGCCGGGTTTAAGTAAAACCGGGCAGGGGTTTGACAGGGTAGCAGTCTAAGTATAAAAAACAATAAAATAATTATACTAAGAAAGGACAAAGCAAACGTCAGAGTTTCGGCGATTTTACCTTCCGGGAAACCCAAAAGGGTCTCTGAATTAAGTGCTCCCGAAAACGATTCTTCGAAATCGAGTTCCCGGGATCGCCGACGTCCAAGAAGAGGGTTTTTTGGAAAGATGAGAGAGAAGAGAGCAAGTGAGTATTGAGTGAAAAATGAAGAAGAGGTGAAAGCTTATTTATAGGTTTCGAAAAAGGATATTCCAAGGAATATTCTAAGGAATATTCCTTTGGATATTTTCAAAGGAATATTCCTTAGGATATTCTAAGAAATATCATAAGAGATATTCTTGGAATATTCCAAGGAATACTTTTGTAAAAAAAAATTAATTTTTTTATTTTTTTTATTTTTTTGGTGGCGCGCGTCGATTTCCAGTTGACCGAAAACCCGATTTATCGTTTTAAGTCTGATTTGAGCCCAAAAATAGTCAAAATTGAACTGATAAAATCCAGAAAAATATCTTAGATAAAATGTCACTTTTTCAAAACTTAACAAGGCTGTTTCGGTCATTTTGCACTCCAGGGGTATTTTGGTCATTTTTATCATTTTAGGCTCGATTTGATCCCAAAAACAGCCGAAATTGATTTAGATAACATGGGAGTTCCAGAACTTTTCAGAGGTATTTTGGTCACTTTGAACTCCAGGGGCATTTTGGTCTTTTTTTACTTAAGGGGCGTTTTTTGGAAATCGAAGCACATGGAAAGAGGGTCTTAAAAGAGAGTTTTTAAGATGGTTTTTAGAGGGGTAAAAGATGCTAAAGGGGTGCAAAATTGGGGTGCTTACAGTTGCCCCTCTTTGTCGGAGGGTGCGGGTATGTGAACGACAAAGATTATAAGACCTCAATTTTGCACGGGCAGAAAATACTTGTGATTTTGAAGACAAAAGAGTTAAAAAAGGAAAAGCTAAATTATACTTAGACTGCTTGCCATAAATGAGATCCTAGAGGGCGGGGTTGATGGGAAACCTGTTCAGTTGCTGGGGGATAGAGAAGAAATGGATGGTTTATCCTTAGTGATGAAACATCCGAGATATGGGAGAGATAGTTCTTCGCCTTATTGCAAAGGGAAAAAGAAGCGTACTCATAAAGAAGGGATAACAACATATTACGATGTCAGCCAAATTGTAAAAGGTGGATGACAACCATAGCGATGTCAGCCAAATTGAAAGGGTGGATGACAAGTGAGGCAATGTCAGTCGGATTGAAAGGGTGGATGACAAGTGAGGTAATGTCAGCCGGTTTGAAAGGTAGATGACAAGCGGGGCGATGTCAACCAGACTGAAATGGCGGATGACAAGCGAGGCGATGTTAACCGGTTTGAAAGGTGGATGACAAGCGAGGCGATGTCAGCCAGTTGCAAGGGTGGATGACAAGCGTAGCGATGTCAGCCAAATCAAATGCGCTTTTCGCCTCCTCACAGGAGGGATCGCTTTTGAAGTGTTGCTTTTAGCCTCTTCACAGGAGGGGTCGCTTTTGAAGTGTTGCTTTTAACCTCTTCACAGGAGGGATCGATTTTGAAATGTGCTTTTAGCCTCTTCACAGGAGGGATCGCTTTTGAAATATTGCTTTTAGCCTCTTCACATGAGGGATCGATTTTGAAGTGTTGCTTTTAGCCTCTTCACAGGAGGGATCGCTTTTGAAATGTGCTTTTAGCCTCTTCACGGGAGGGATCGATTTTGAAATGTGTTTTTAGCCTCTTCACAGGAGGGATCGATTTTGAAGTGTTGCTTTTAGCCTCTTCACAGGAGGGATCGCTTTTGAAATGTGCTTTTAGCCTCTTCACGGGAGGGATCGATTTTGAAATGTGCTTTTAGCCTCTTCACAGGAGGGATCGATTTTGAAATGTGCTTTTAGCCTCTTCACAGGAGGGATCGCTTTTGAAATGTGCTTTTAGCCTCTTCACAGGAGGGATCGCTTTTGAAATGTGCTTTTAGCCTCTTCACAGGAGGGATCGCTTTTGAAATGATGGGTGGTAGGAGGGTGGATGACAACACATTACGATGTCAATCGGACTGAAAAGAGTGGATGATGTACAAGAATGCAAAATGGTGTACTCGAGGTATCAGGGTGTACGTATGGAATGTTGGGATGTGCACGGAGCATAGGGAAATGTTTACGGAAAGCTGAGGTGCGCACGGAGCATGAGGAGATGCTTACGGAAAGCTGAGATGCGCACGAAACGCAGGAAAATGCTTACGGAAAGTTGAGATGCGCGCGGAGCGCCGGAAATTACTTATGAAAAGCTAAGATGCGCACGGAGCGCAGGGAAATACTTACGGAAAGCTAAGATGCGCACGGAGCGCGGGAAATGCTTACGAAAAGTTGAGAGATTCTTTTGAGAATCAAGCTTCACTTATTTCACCTGGCTAGTGGACGTGTGTGTAATTTGTTACGTGTGATACGAGTGCATAGTGCAACTACGTGGATGTGTCTGCATAGAGTGCGACTTATTTTGTGAGTGTCTGTGGTGCAGATGTGTGCAAATAGTACAACTAACATCGTGATTATGTGTGTGTAGCGTGGTTGACCACGTGGAATGTGTGTGTAGAGAGCAACTAACATTGTGAATGCTATGCGGTTAACTATGTGAATGTGTGTGCAAAGTGTTATTAACATTGTAAATGCACTTGCGCAGTGAGCGACAAATGTGTGTGTAGTGCGAACACATGTGGTGGTTATGCAGTGTGCAGCTAAGTGGAAGTAAACATAATGCAACTAATCTATGTAGATGTATGTGCAGAGTGTGACTACTTAATGTGCATGCATAGTGAGCTAACATGACGAATATGTGTGCGTAGTGTGACCAACTATGTGAAATCATGTAGTGTAGATAACATCGTGAATGTATGTGCACAGTGAATGTGTTAAATAAAACATATCAAAGGGTCCATCAAATGAGATGGCTAGCACAGAACATTGCATCATACATGATGTATCTGGGGTGCACCGAATGAGGGTGGCTAATAAAGAATGACACATAAAATATGATGTATCTGGGGTGCACCGAATGAGGGTGACTAATAGTGAGCGACGCATCAAACATGATGTATCTGGGGTGCACCGAACGAGGGTGGCTAACAAAGAGCGACACATCAAACATGATGTATCTGAGGTGCACCGAATGAGGGTGGCTAACAAAGAGCGATGCATCAAACACGATGCATCTGGGTGCACCGAATGAGGGTGACTAATAAAGAGCGACTCATGATGTATCTGAGGTGCACCGAATGAAGGTGGCTAACAAAAATAACACATAAAACATGATGTATCTAGGGTGCACCGAATGAGGGTGGCTAACAAAGAACGATGCATCAAACATGATGTATCTGGGGTGCACCGAATGCGGGTGGCTAATAAAGAATGACAATGGGTGTGAATGTACATGTGTTGGTATGCAATTTGTGAAGCATGTGCAATGTGCGATGTAATTGACATATGCGTATGCATGACATGCGATGAATATGAAGAACATGACTCGCTCTATAATCCAGTCTTGCTCTCGCTTCTTGTTGATTTGAGATTCTTGGCTTTGCCTGCTTTTGTTGGAGAGCTCGCTATAGTGAGATTGATTTTGACCAAGTCATAAACCACACTCGACATTGATTACAGACTAAAATAAAACTGTTTTTGAAAACAAATGACTTTCGAGTTTCCCAAAATAAGTGCTTTCTTTGCTTGTTGGTTTGTGAGAGGATTTGCCCTTACTGAAGATTGAATGCTTTGCCCCCATAGGGTAGGATATAGCAATGAGCAAAGTTAATCTTCTGTGCTCAGCCAAGGAAGATAGCTACTCAATTCTGACTTTATTACATGCTGAATTTGGTCTTGCTTGGAGCCAAGGGCTTTGTATTGTAAATGACGTTGAATTCTTCAGTCTGAGCTGCTTGCAGATATGTTGCCGGAGATCTGGGATAACCGTTGTTAAGATCCTGTTACCAGAGTTCAACTTTTCCCTTTTTTACCCTTGGAATTACCAAGTCTGGGGATCGCATAATTTTGCGCAATGAGGCCGTTCCCAGTTTTCACTCATGCCTGCGAAGTTGATTTTCTTGTTCCCTTTTTTGCCCCTGAGAACAACATCAGGGCTGGGCTCGCATGATTTTTGCGCCTCAGTGCCATTTCTGGTTTTCACTGGGCCTGCGATTTTCTGAGTTGAACTGTCCTCTCCTGTCATTGCTTGGTGGATTTGATACAGCTGTTGGATACTTGTCTATCAATCTGCTAGTACTCTTAATCTCAGAGGGATCTAGGAGGACTTGGGATAGGACGAAACGTAGGCTAGGGGGTCGAAGATTGGGACACCCTTTCTGCCTTTGAACTTTCTTGAGCATTTCTGTAGAGCTTTGATCTTTTTTTTTTTTTGGCTTTTGATTGATTTTTCTTTTGAGACACTTTAGTTTGCTCAAGAAAACTGATTGATTTGACCGTACCTGTTTTCAGGCTGCCTACGTACCCTTTTCAGGATCAGGTCATGACGTAGTTCATGCTTTGTAAAAACTTTTGCATAGGGTGTCCCGATATGAAAGTGTAGTGAAGGAAAGGCTATTAGGCTCGAAGGGCTAACTAGCGGTCTTCATGAATTTGATGGGTTATAAACAGGGAGGAATGGTGTACCAAACATGACCTTCTTTCATTTCCCAAAGTAACTAAGAGTACAGGCAGTTTCCAGACAAGATATTGAGCATAGTGCTTCTCTGTTCTGATCTATACTGACAGGCTCTGGGAGGTCTTCATCATCCATGCAGCTGAGTCAAAGAATATTCAGAGAGTCTTTGACCAACCGCATGGGCCTTCAAAGCTGGACATATTTTGCCCCTGGTATTGAATAAGTCGATGATTCTTGTGTAATGATGTGATCATATTCCTTTATGCTTTGACTTGCGGCCTTGGTTGATATGGCGGTTCAATTGTTTGAGATATACTGGAATCCGCTTTGCTTCCTCTGATCTTGTTCATACAAGCATCTATGGTTCGATAGCTTGACCTCTCGTATTGTATCGTATTTCTTCAATGCGTGAATGATCAAGCTTCGAATGGTGGCATTGCCCATGTCTTAGACTGCAAGATGTCTATCTTGATGATACCTCAATCTGCTTAGTGAATGCTCTGCTTGTATTGACGACTGGAAGCTTGAAATTGAGAGAGCGGATTGAGTGTTTCAAGAGATCATGCAAGCATACTGCAGGTAGTGTTCGTGCGGCCTCGACACTTGGCTCAGCAAGGTGCTAATCTTTGCATGCTTAGGGTCATTATTGAGTTTTCTCTTACTTGGTTTGACTCAGCGAGGTCGAGGGTCTCTTTTCGGGAGGTCCCTTTTTCTTGCTCATTGACATATGCTGCCCCTGGGTACTATGAAATTGAAGTGGATGGCTTGGTGAATGTTTGGGCAATTTCTCTTTAGACCAACAAGCTTAGTTAGCATGAGAAATAATTTTTTGCTTCAGATCACTAACTCTTTCAGAGAAGATTTGTAACATTATGAGCCTTTCGGGCATTTTGGAAAAAGGTTGAGTCATGCTTAGAAAAAGAGTACCATTTTATAGAAAAGGACTATACAAGGCTTGACTTAAAAAAAGTGAATTTTTACAGACTTCCTTGACCACTAGGGCCAACAAAAAAACAAAAAGAAATTTGAACGGACGAAGTTTGAAACGTGGTCTGATCAATCTCACAGGAGCAAGCTTGTTGGTGATGCTTTAATCATCTCTTCTGCCTTGGGAGCTTGAATGGCACAGAGCGGCTCATTGGTTTGGATGGATGGGCTTGTCTTGGTAAAAGGGTACCCAATTCCAAGGATGATATCTGGTCCAATTATAATGTCACCATGGTCGATTAAATCCTGGACTACATGCTTCAAAAGCATACATCGGTCAATGCCATGCCCAATGGCTTGATGGAATGAACAATACTGGTCCATGCGAAAACTGGGTGATGGACGGGTTGGTGGTGGTGTAGGATCTCGAGGTTGAACCAGGTTTTTCTGTATAAGCAAGGGCAAAAGTTGGTTGAGCTTACACGGTAGTGGAGTAAAGTTTCTGGGTAACGTCCGCACTTGTTGTGGTATGAGAACCTGGTTTTGGTTTTGCCCCTGTACTTCTTGGAATCCATTCAGAATATAAGCGACGTCACTTAGAATGGCTCTAAGTTCTTCTCTGCGAAAGGTTTCTATGACTCCCTCGTGATCATTTGATGCTTCACCACGCTCCATTTCTTTAGATGATTGCCTTTAGATCTGTCACTTGAGGAAGAGTAAGAACTGAGAACATAGAGCGAGTTGACGCAGGACACGAGACTCAAAAGATGAAATGATGGTGTAAGTGATGACATGATAACTTAAAGGATGATACACGACATGCATGATATAGAAGTTGACGAGAGCATGCAAACAAATGTACAGAATGATGATGATCATGCACAAGATATGTTTCAAGACACGTTGATGGACCTTTTATGCAAATGAACAACATCTTGTTTATACAATGACGAAGATATGGATGCTGAGTGTTGTGTGCTTGGGCCGGATCCTATTACTGATCTTTTAGTAAAAGGGTAACAAAATCAAGCGACTGTGATATGCCCCTGGGAATAATTGCTGGCATTGTTAGTTCATAGCCAGGGGGAATCCGTGCGGCTTGATGAGCTTACCCAATTTGAAGGATCAGTTGCCGATGTGATACTGCATGCAGGTGGATCAGACTTAACTAAACCTAATGCATGATGATGCAATCAAGATATGTACATGATGAACTGAATTTTTAAACAAAATGAATTTGAATTTGAAATTTGAAAGAAATGACTGAGTTAAACTCATGATGAATGATAATGTCATCGAATGAATTTGAATCTTGATAGAAACAAATAAGAATAAATTTGAATGCAATTGATTGAATGTGAATTAGTCAAAATGAATTTGACTAAAAAAACAATACCTGAGTTTGATGTAAACTTAGATAAAGAATAGTGATGAAATGAATTGAAATTGATTGAATATGAATTGACCAAAATGAGTTTTGGTAAAAACCTGAATTAAATGGAAACTCAGATGATGAATATGGATGATGTAGACAAGTGGGTGGAAAATTAATCAAAATAAATTTTGACCAAAAAAACCTGAGTTAGATGTAACTCAGAAGATGGATGGGTTGGTATGGATTGGATATTAATCAAAATAAATTTTGACTAAAAAAAACCTGAGTTAGATGTAACTCAGAAGATGGATGGTGACATGGATTGACCAAAATAAATTTTGATTAAAAAACCTGAGTTAGATGTAACTCAGAAAATGGATGGGTTGGTATGGATTGGATATTAATCAAAATAAATTTTGACTAAAAACCTGAGTTTAGATGTAAACTCAAAAAATGGATGACACTGATAGGAATTGAGATACGAAATTGAATGAATTGAATTGAAAGAATTAACATATTTTAAGGGTGAGCTAATTCAACGTGTGTAACCCATTGGGGTGAGTGGATAGGAGTCCATTTCATTTATCTGGGTTGTAAGAAACCAGAGCCCAAATGGGTTAAGATAAAACTGACAAAAGGAGAGTCTATACAACTCATTTTAGTGTGGGTTGGCTGGTTGCCCCTTAACCAGTTTGATCTAGGGTATTAGCCTCACATATGAGTTGAGTTGGCTAAGAAGGGTTAGGGTCCACACCTATCTAACATCAAATTGGGCTCACACAAGCTCCAAAATAGGTTAGGTATAGGGATAAGGAAATCCCTATATCTAAGCAGAAATGAGGGAGCGGCTTAAACCAAGAGCAGAATAGGAATAAGGTTGTCCCACCTGATGGGTAGCTCTTGGTTTATGCCCAAATAGTGATTTCTAATCTACATGCTTATGCTGGTGTATGCAGGGTTTTGACTATAAGGTTAAGGAGCACTTGACCGTATATGCGACTCCCCGGTATAGAACATACCTGAAAAGGGATGATTGGTGCAAGTGGGAAAGACCAGTTGCGTTAACCGGAGATAACCATCTCTCGGTCTACAACCAATACTTTCCACAGATCTTTGGGCTCCAGCATCGGGGATAACCATCCCTCGATTGTAAGCTTACCGGATCCAGCTAGGTAGGTGAAATGTTTTTATTCTAATATGCAATGAATATGAATGCATCAATCAAAATCAAGCAATGAATAAAAATGGAACCCTAGGCATGTTGCTAAGTTTTGCAAACAAATGTCCGAGGTTTTAATTAAAATGAATGAAATAACATATCGATGAAATTGAAAGATTTTGATGTGGTTTCCGGTATTTGATTCAGACTTAGATTTTGGCTTGAATACTGGTCTGCGAAACCAGAGTCCCCAGCAGAGTCGCCAGCTGTGAGTACCTGGATTTACCCTCCCTTCCTGATCAGGATAAATCCCAATAAGGAATGGTGATAAATTGTAATTGAGTTGTGAGTCGCCACCTATCTAATTCTGAGGGAAATAGGTCCCTGAATTTGTTGGATAAGACATGGTCTAGAAATCAGAGGTCAGGGTAAATGATTCATTTGAGTTAGGAGAAGGTGTTACGCACCCCTAAACTCCCATCTGAAGATGGTTACCTACTCTCTAAGTCTGAATCAAATAAAGGAAATCGTATAAGAAACTTGCAATTTGATCTATATGCTGAGCAATGTAATATTGACTGAAATAAATGAATTGAGAGGGATAGGGTAGAAATGGAATAAGGATTCTATCCTAGGGGAGCCGAACCCGATCAGGGTTGCCTACGTATCCACAGTTAGTGGAATCAAGCCACACGTAGTTCCGGAGGGAAGTTGATGGTTTGATTTGATTTGATTGGATTGGATTGGATTGGATTGTGGGTGATTGAAATGTTTGAGGGTTTTTGCTCTTATTTGATGAGCGATGTGGCCTTTTAAGCTCGTGCTGAGGAGCGAGGTTGAAGGATTTGATTTGATGGATTTCGCTGATCTGGGAGCGAAATGGCCTTTTAAGCTCGTGCTGAGGAGCGATGGGGCAGTTTAAGCTCGTGCTGAGGAGCCAGGCGAGGTGGGTATTTGAATAGGATTTGAACTGAGGCTCTAACAAGGGATTAAGAATAGATAGGGTTTCACTAGAGCTTAACTAGAGTTTACCCAGGGTTAACTAGGGCTTAATCAGGGTTTACCTAGGGTTAACTAGGGCTTAATCAGGGTTTAACTAGGGTTTACTAGAGTTAATTGGATTTAACTGGGGTTAACTGGGATGACTAGGGTTAACTAGAGTTAACTGGGATTAACTGGGGTTAACTGAGTTTAACTGGGGTTAACTGGGTTTAACTGAGATTAACTAGGGTTAACTGAGTTTAACTGGGGTTAACTAGAGTTAACTGGGATTAACTAGGGTTAACTGGGGTTTTGACTGAGATTAACTAGGATTAAATGGGTTTAACTGGGGTTAACTAGAGTTAACTAGGATTAACTAGGGTTTTTGGGCAGAGGTTCGACTAGGCGAAACAGGTTTTGAACCGGGATTTGGGCAGGGGTTCGACTAGGTGAGGCTAGTTTTGGAACCGGGATTTGGGCAGAGGTTCGACTAGGCGAGACTAATTTTGAACCGGGATTTGGGCAGAGGTTCGACAGGGTAAGCCGGGTTTAAATAAAACCAGGCAGGGGTTTGACAGGGTAAGCCGAGTTTAAGTAAAACCGGGCAGGGGTTTGACAGGGTAAGCCGGGTTTAATTAAAACCGGGCAGAGATTTGACAGGGTAGCAGTCTAAGTATAAAAAACAATAAAATAATTATACTAAGAAAGGACAAAGCAAACGTCAGAGTTTCGGCGATTTTACCTTCCGGGAAACCCAAAAGGATCTCTGAATTAAGTGCTCCCGAGAACGATTCTTCGAAATCGAGTTCCCGGGATCGCCGACGCCCAAGAAGAGGGTTTTTTGGAAAGATGAGAGAGAAGAGAGAAGAGAGCAAGTGAGTATTGAGTGAAAAATGAAGAAGAGGTGAAAGCTTATTTATAGGTTTCGAAAAAGGATATTCCAAGGAATATTCTAAAGAATATTCATTTGGATATTTTCAAATGAATATTCCTTAGGATATTCTAAGAAATATCATAAGGAATATTCCAAGGAATACTTTTGTAAAAAAAAATTAATTTTTTTATTTTTTTTATTTTTTTGGCAGCGCGCGTCAATTTCCAGTTGACCGAAAACCCGATTTCTCGTTTTAAGTCTGATTTGAGCCAAAAAAAGTCAAAGTTGAACTGATAAAATCCAGAAAAATATCTTAGATAAAATGTCACTTTTTCAAAACTTAACAAGGCTGTTTCGGTCATTTTGCACTCCAGGGGTATTTTGGTCATTTTTACCATTTTAGGCTCGATTTGATCCCAAAAACAGCCGAAATTGATTTAGATAACATGGGAGTTTTCCAGAACTTTTCAGAGGTATTTTGGTCACTTTGAACTCCAGGGGCATTTTGGTCTTTTTTTACCTAAGTGACGTTTTTTTGAAATCGAAGCACATGGAAAGAGGGTCTTAAAAGAGAGTTTTAAGATGGTTTTTAGAGGGGTAAAAGATGCTAAAGGGGTGCAAAATTGGGGTGCTTACACTTGTCTTTTCATCAAGACAAACATGCAAATCAGATTCAAGAAGCTAAGTCTTGACAAAGATGGAAGCCTTCTCTTCCTCAAGCTGTGACACAAGAGTTCTCAATCCTGAAGCCAATCTAAGGCATCTTTTTCCATTTCAATAGATTTGATCTTTTTGGACATGGAAAACTGAACATTTTTCAGCTTTAGGTATTCCTGAAATAGCTCATCATAGGCTGCCTCGAGGTCTCCCTTAGAATCTGAGTTATTTTGACTCTCATCATCCTCCTCACCATCACTATAGTGTTGGTTACTCACAACATTTGAAGAAGATTCTTCAATCCCAGTTAGAGATGCAGTGAAGGCCACATAACCTCTAGTCTTCTCACAAGAAGAACTATCAAATTCCTCAGATTCAAATTCAATGTCATCCTTTGCATTGCCCTTAAACCTTTTCTTATTAGAGCATTCAGCGACAATATGGCCGTAGCCTTGGCATTCATAACATTGAACACCTTGGGATTTCTTGTCCACACTTTTAAGATATTTCTTGTTTTCAAAGTGCTTATTCATCAAAATATTTTGAAACATTGAACACCTTGGGACTTCTTGTCCACAAGAAGTGCTTGTTCTCAAAATATTTTTATCCTTTCCAATTAAATTTCAGAAATTTTTTGAATTTCTTTGCAAATAAAGCCAACTCTTCTTCATCATCCCCAGAGTCATTATCTGAACCATCTATGGATTCCTTAACGGATTTCAAGGTAATAGATTTTGGTTTCTTAGATAGATTCAGATTTAACTCATAGGTTTAGAGAGAACCAACCAACTCTTCAATTTTGAGAGCATCAACATTTTTGCTCTCTTCGATGGCGGTAACCTTCGATCGAAATCTCTCAAGTAGAGATCTCAAAATTTTTCTAACAATTTTGGACATGAATTCTTTCTCCTAGGTTAAAACAAGAATTAACAATGTTACTCAGATCAGCATAAAAACCATCAAAAGTTTCATCATAATTCATTATCAGATTTTTAAATTTAGAAGTAAGTATTTGAAGTTTGGAGATCTTAATTGTTGTAGTCCCTTTATGGGTAAGTTTAAGAATGTCCTATGGCTCATTTGAAGTGTCATATTTAGAAATAAGTCAAAATTCTTCGAATGTGCTAACAGTGAAGATTGCATTTAGACCTTTATTGTTCCATCTACAGCTGTCAAGATTTATATTGGTCCATTCAGAAGAAGGTTTAGGGATGGTCTAATCATCTAAGGTCTTTGTTGGATGGGTCCAACCTTATTTAATGGAGATCCATACTCTCTCTTCTAATGATTTTAGAAACGCTCTCATTTGAGCTTTCCAATAGGAATAATTATTTCTATCGAATAATGGGTGACAAGAGATGGATCCTCCTTCTCTTTGGAGATTCATATTCACCAAATATAAGAATAAGATCGCATTAAAAAAATTAGTGAACCCGCTCTGATACCAATTAAAAAATCTGGTAAACCTCAAATCTAAGGTTTGAGTTGAGAACTCACAAAATCAAGGGGATGGTTAGGTCTCCCTACAAGTCTATCTATCATTTTTAATATTTTAACAATTAAGTTATTAAATTAGGAGATGATGAACTTAAAGTGCGGAAATAGAAAGAAACAAGCAAACCATAACACAAATTTTTTTACGTGGAAACCCTTCCGGGAAAATCCACGGGACCTAGTCCAGCCAAAAGATATCACTAAGACAAAGTCAACAAGAACTTATAAGACTCAAACTTGACTCATTTGGACTCCACACTACGATCTTTCAGTTCTTAGTCCTCTATGGCTCGAAAATTCATCACGTACTCACAAGTCCCGTGATCAACCGCATCTGCTCGTACTTCTCTTAGATCTCTAAAACAACCACGATTTTCCGATCGATTTCTGTTAATGATGGCTTCGGATTCCACCGACCAAATCACACATCCACGATCCTTCTCAGATCGATCTCTTTCGCAAAGGCTCCGAAATACTCCGATCAATTTGTTCTTTCCAGAACGGGTTGATGATTTGATTAAAATCAAATCCTAGATGGACTTCATCAATGGGAAGGCCCAAACAAGCAAGAATGGGGCAATCACTTACAAAAACTAGGATGAAAGAAGGAATAACAAAAGGGAGGAGAGAAAATAATTTCCAGAGTTTTTATGAACTCTAGAGATATCCCAAAGTACTCTCAATACACTCTCCAAGTCCTTTTTTCAGACTAGAAGGGTTCTAATTAAATAGAGAAATCAAAACCAAAGATTAGAAGTTGCTAAAAACCAAAGAGGCAAAAAAAGCCATATCAGGGTCGGCCCTGAGAGTCACTTGGGTCGACCCAACAACACACTTCGGTCGACCCAAGTGTCTTCCAGGGTCGACCCTGGATTTTTTCACCTTCTGTGTGTTTTCACCATACAAAATTTTTGAGACTTAGGGTCGACCCAAAGTGGTTAGGGTCGACCTTGAGGTGCAAAACCGAAATTTATTTTTGGTTTTTAGGTCTTGCATCCTTCACAAAAGTTGTAGATCGTTTCGACGATTTTGATTTGATATATTATGGAGCAAAATCCGAGCTACGGTTTGCGAGATATACCTCTTACAAGCAATCTTGGTTTTTAAAGAATTTTTAACTTGTTTTGGGCTACATATCTAATCACCTAGGGTCCTTATGATTATTCTAAGTCAATTCCCACCTAAGGTAACATCTTATGTAGGTCACTTACCATCCTTATGAGTGAAACAAATGATATGATCGGAGTTTCTTCAACCGGTCTTCATCTTCACTTGTCGTGGATGCTTGAAGGCAATGACACAAGATACACTAGACTCACTTGTTTTGACAGCAGAATAAGCCAACACTAAAACATGGACTTTACAATCTGAAAGTAAACCTTGGATCCCTATCCGAGACAATATTCATTGGCACCCCATGCAACCAAACCATTTCTTTGATGTATAGTGCTGCAAGCTAGTTCGAGTTGAACGTAGTTCGATAAGGTAAGAAATAGACGGACTTCGTCAAGCGGTCAACCACCACCCAAATGACGTCGAGTTTTTCGCCGTCCTTGGCAACCCAATAATGAAATCCATGGAGATATTCTTCCATTTCCACTCTGAAATCGGAAGAAACTGCAAGAGACCTGCTGGTCTCATATGCTCGGCCTTGACCTGCTGGCACAATAAGCACCGAGACACATACTCCGCCACCTCCTTCTTCATGTTTCTCTACCAAAAGTGTCTCTTTAAGTTCTGGTATATCTTCGTACCCCCAGGATACACCGTGTACTTGGACCCGTGAGCTTTATCTAAGATCTCACTCCTCAATTCCGCATCAGCAGGAACACATCCCTTAAATGTGATCGCTCCTTCACCATTCAAAAAGAATTCATCACTCTCATTGCTAATTGTCTTATTACGGTAAGCGATTAGCTCCGCATCCGAACCTTGCAACTCTTGGATTCAAACTAGGATATAAGTCATGACCATAAGCGATTTTCGAGGTCTTACATTTATTTACCCAAAATGCCGCTCACAAATTTTTTAATCCAAAATGCAATTCATGTTTGCCCATATTTAATTTTCTTTATTTCTACGATGTCCCTCAATTTTTCCTAGATCGAAAATGCCTCAATTTTTCTCTTCTCAAAATGTCCCTACGCCATATTTCTATACCCAACGTGTCTCTCACAATTATTTTTACCTAAAATGTCCCTCAAGTTTTGATACTCAAAATATTATTTTATTTTTTTTCCAAAATGCCACTCACTAGGGTTCCTCTTCCCTGTCTCTCTCTCCCTCCCATTTTCTCACACGCATCACATGTGCGGCCCACTAATTTTTTGTTTTTTGAACCTCACAAAATAGCATTAACCCTTAGCAAACAACTGGATACAATCGGACAATATATAGCCGTAGAAGAACCTGAGTGAATTGATATATGGTTCCCTAGGAGTGTGTTCGTTTGGAGAGAAAGTGAGGGAAAAGAAAATAAAAGTGTGTTTTCTTGCACTTTTCTTGCGTTTGGTTTGCAAGAAACATTCTTTCATTTTCTTACACTTTCTTAATAGTGATAAATTTTCTCCCAAAAAAATTTCATCCATCTTTTGATGGTTATTTTGTATAAAAATTTAAATTTCTTATCTTTTTATTTTATTTTATTTTATTTTCTATTCTTTTTTTTTCTTTCATCCACTTTCTCGTCAGGCGAACGCACCCTCGAGGTTTTGTCATCATGAGCTGGAGCCAAAAAAACAGAGAGTTATTATACTTGGAAAAAAGAGTTATTATGTGTACTTGTACTCCGTTTAAGTATGAGGACCTGAGGGCTTATTCTTATTGTCAAAAAAATTGAAGTATTCTACTACACATCTAACACACGTGCTTTATAATAGTTATTGAAGAGATGCTATTTCGACAGCACACACTACAGAAAGTTCCCTTTGAACAATCGCTGCGTGTTCTGTCTAACACCCTTTGAAGAATTCCTAACCTTGAAAATCAAAAGGTCACAGCTAGCCTTCGTAGTGCGTAGGTAGATCCTTCCTAGTGCGTAGGTAGGCATTGGATTGTATGCAACAGATACCAGAAAAATGGTCTTGACTCCACACATCATCCGACTTGTGGAGATAAAAAGGAGAGATATTGAGGAGAAGTCAAGGGGAGAAAATACAATGACTTCTCCCCTTGATTATCACCCCTGAGGTCACCACGTGTCTCTTTTGACACCCTTTAATTGTGATTAAGATTTACTCTTCCTAGGGATAGGTGGATTCTAGGGGTGGATGAGTCTTAACCACAGTTAAATGGGTGTCAAAAGGGACACGTGGTGACCTCAAGGGCGATAACCGGATTTCCCTTTTTCATCATAAAAGGGATGTGGACACCGTCATTTGGTTACATAGAAGAATGGGAGGTGGTCAAACATTTTCCATTTAGAAACAGAACCCCTTTTGTACCATACATTCAAATCATTTGTATACCTGCCCAATGCACCAAACTCGAGGAAAAGTGCCAAACCGCCATTCCGAGTGGTTGAGGCTGCCTCTCAACGGTTTGGTCGAGCACGTGATGCTCAACTACCTCCTACTACCCATATATACCACATGCAACACCCTCTCTTATCACCTCATCATCATCAACCCCCACAATAACAACACTTTCTAGACTGTTCAATTCTCCCCCAAAAATGGTGTCCGTTGATGAAATCCGTAAGGCCCAACGGGCTGAAGGCCCGGCCACCATCATGGCGATCGGCACGGCGACTCCAGCGAACTGCGTCGATCAGAGCGAGTACCCTGACTTCTACTTCCGCATCACCAACAGCGAGCATAAGACCGAGCTCAAAGAGAAGTTCAAGCGCATGTGTAAGAATCGCTCTCTTTATATATATATATATATAAATATATGAGTATCTCTTATGTTAACTCACTGAGTTGACTCAACTCGATCAAGTTTTGAACTTTTGTTGTGTTTATTTCAGGTGAAAAGTCGATGATCAAGAAGCGTTATATGTACTTGACTGAGGAGATCTTGAAGGAGAATCCTAATGTGTGCGAGTACATGGCGCCATCGATCGATGCTAGACAGGACATGGTTGTAGTGGAAGTGCCAAAGCTAGGGAAAGAAGCTGCTATTAAGGCAATCAAGGAGTGGGGACAACCCAAATCCAAGATCACCCACCTTGTCTTCTGCACCACTAGTGGTGTCGACATGCCCGGAGCCGACTATCAGCTTACTAAGCTTCTCGGACTCCGCCCCTCCGTCAAGCGATTGATGATGTACCAACAAGGCTGCTTCGCCGGTGGAACGGTGCTTCGACTTGCCAAGGACCTTGCGGAGAACAACAAAGGCTCGCGTGTCCTCGTTGTTTGCTCGGAGATCACCGCCGTTACCTTCCGTGGCCCAAGTGACAGCCACCTCGATAGTCTTGTCGGCCAGGCACTCTTTGGTGATGGTGCGGCCGCAATTATAATTGGTGCTGATCCAGTAGTTGGCATCGAGAAGCCCTTATTTGAGCTGGTGTCAGCTGCCCAAACAATTCTCCCCGATAGCGATGGTGCTATCGATGGACATTTGAGAGAGGTGGGACTAACCTTCCACCTCCTCAAGGATGTGCCCGGGCTCATTTCGAAGAATATCGAAAAGAGTCTTGTGGAGGCATTCAAGCCTCTGGGCATCTCTGACTGGAACTCATTATTCTGGATTGCGCACCCAGGTGGTCCCGCAATTCTCGACCAAGTCGAGACTAAGTTAGCGCTTAAACCCGAGAAGCTACGGGCCACACGACACGTGCTTAGCGAGTATGGCAACATGTCGAGCGCATGCGTACTGTTCATCATGGACGAGATGAGGAAGAAGTCGGTCGAGAATGGGGTCAAGACCACCGGGGAAGGACTCGAGTGGGGGGTGCTCTTTGGGTTCGGACCAGGGCTCACCGTTGAAACTGTGGTGCTCCACAGTGTGGCTACTGCATAAAGAGTGTGCAAGGCAATGTGCAATGCTGTCTTTGTTTTTTTGTTCTACCATTTCTTTCACGTATGGCTATGTTTCACTTTTCTTTGTAGACTTTGTATCTACAAAGATATATAATTTGCAATAAATTGTTCTTTTTTCCATCAGTTTAAATATGATTTATATGAACATGAGCTCCCTAACCATGCCTTGTTTCATAGTTCTATATAATTTTATATTTACGCGTGTTTAGGGAGCTCCAAACTATATATATTAATTCATTACTTGTGGGATCTCAAATATACTCCCTAACTGGTTATAACCAACCACCAAAGGGCCAGTTGACTTATTTTATGTCGCGACCCAAAACCCACCCTAGGAGTTAGAGTGAATCTTGGACGACTTAATCATGACTTACATGACTTGCTTGACGAACCAACCTGCAAAACACCCACAGGGCATATACGATAGAGGATAACAGCGGAAGCATAACTATAAGACACAACGGAAGTCTAACAAACCTCTAAGTATATATACCCATGGTCCAAGTTTTAATACAAAGAAATTAAAACAAAGAAAGTGCGGACATGCCCGCCAAAATACATGGATACAATCACTCATGCTCACCCACAGCTAATCCACTCGGAATCTAACACCACCTACTGATAGCCCTCTACGGGAGGTTCCTCCAAAGGCTCCTCGATGTACTCCTCCTCCACCCATGGACCAAAAGCACAAACATCAAATGGAGCAGTAGCTCCCTCAGAACCTGCCGACATAAGAAGTACGGCTGAGCATGGAATACTCAGCGGGTACTAAATACTAACTAATAGTCATAGCATGAGATAGCAATGCACACACACACATATATATATATATATATATATATATATATATATATATATATAACAGGAACAGTTCATATCATACAAGGAAGTAAAGCAGTTTATAATCATGCTTGCATTCAGAAAAACCGATAAAACCCTTGAAAACCTTGTGCACTTGACTTGACTGGAAATACCATTTCCGTGCTTGAAAACTTGTCATGTTCGTCTTATCCTGTCATATCATGCGTGTCATGTCATGTCTTTTCATGCTTACTTGGAAAGTAAACTACTTGTGAGGGAAGGGAGACCCTTCTTCCTAGAATGCTTATGCTTGTCATGCCATGCCTTGTCATGCTTGCTTGGAAGAGTAAACTACTTGTGAGGGAAGGGAGGCCCTTCTTCCTAGAATGCTTATGCTTGTCCTGCCATGCCTTATCATGCTTGCTTGGAAGAGTAAACTACTTGTGAGGGAAGGGAGGCCCTTCTTCCTAGAATGCTTATGCTTGTCATGCCATGCCTTGTCATGCTTGCTTGGAAGAGTAAACTACTTGTGAGGGAAGGGAGACCCTTCTTATGTTATGTATGCACTTGCGAGGGAAGGGAGACCCTTCTTATGAAAATGTATGATTGTCTTATCCTTGCCAAAAGTGAGGTAAAACATATCGTACGATATGCCCCACCTCTAAACCGTGTTCTTGAAAACCCCGATAAAACATGTCATGCATGCGTGCTCGTGAGATCATGTGCATACTTGCATTGGAATTAAATATGACATTTGAGGGATTTCACAATATGTAGCATATGCAATTTCAAACAAATAATCACTCATGACATTTTTGGGAAAATGAGAACTCACTCTATCATAAGCCCTAACAAGTTACATAATTTAAGCATTCATTTTCTTGGCTTTAACATTCATTTTATTCACCTTGGCATTTCATCAAGCATAGAGTGTGTCCATTATTTATTTAAACCTAAATCATGCTTTTTTAGGTGGGTTATACTCATATCACACTTGTTTGTTTATTATTGGAACAATGCCCTCCCCATTTTAATCATCACAACCCAACCATTGGCATCCAATAGCCCATTCCATCTCCATTCACCATTTACAACCATCCACCTCATAGCATATGTGTAAATAAAGGAAATTAAAGAGGAATAAAGTAAAAGAAAAAACTATAACTAGGAGGGTAGCAAGAAGTACCGACCTTGAAGGAATGAGGAAGAAACCCCTTGAGAAAATCCTCACTTGATTGGAATGATCCAATCTTGATTTGGGGAAGATCCAACCCTTGATTGAAGCTCTTCTTGGTTTCAAGCAAAACCCTCTTTGGAATGCTCAAGATCCTCTCCTTCTCTTTCTAGGGACTCTCCTTGGTTTAGGGTAACCCAAAAACCCTCTCTAAGCCTTCTATTTATAGTGTAAGGGGTGAAAAACCCCCTAAAAATCGCATCCAAGAAAGTAAAATCGCGTATCTACGATCGTTCGTAGCGATTTACGATCCATCGTAGCCTTCTACGATCGATCGTGGCTTCCTACGATCAATTGTAGTTTCACCCGAGAGTTTCCAGCATTTTTGGGGATTTACGATCGATCGTAGCATCTCTACGATCGTTCGTAGCTCCGCTACGATCGTTCGTAGGGTCCCTACGAGCGATCGCAACTTTTGCAGAAAGTTTTCAGCATTTTTGCGTTTTCGTATTTTGGCCATAACTTTTAACTCGCTTGTCCGATTTTGACGATTCAACTTGCGTTGGATTTTTATTTCGAAGGAGAACAACTTTCATGTTTTTCACAACTTCCAATTCTCCCTTTTTATTGGACCATTTTGCCCCTAAACCTGACTGATCCGAAATTGGGTTTCGTCAATCCAGATTTTAAACCGACCCGACTTCAGGAATCGGTCTTTTGATCTAACACCAACTCACAACCAAGACAAGTGATCAACATGAACCCCGAAGAGGGTTCAATTACCTTTCTAAAAATCTGAGAATCGCTTGATTCCGACGAGTGGTGTGAACGCTAGGGCTATTTAGAGTCGAGGGCATGCCAAGGCATAACCCTTGTCAATACTCAAGAGTATTCTATACTCTTGCCTATTTCATTCCAAACACCCATACACCATAAATACATTCTTAAATGCTTTAGTATATGATATCATTCGTCGTACATGGCCATCAAGATCCGGGGTTCTACATTTTATCTTTTCTAATGCCACATTAGCTTTAATCCTAGCCGTTTAATAACTGAGATAAATTGTCAGGATTTGAGAATATATTTGGGAGTACCCTTTGAGAGTATCCTATATTAATTCATTAATAAATGAATGAACTAAAAATACAAGAGAAGTCCAGATCCCTTGTTCAAGAAAAACAAAAAAAAAAGAGAAGTAAAAAAAAAGAAATGTACTTCTTACCCTTATTTGGTTGCTAAGAAAGGAGAGAAAGTAAAGACGACCAGAGAATGTGACATTGATGATAGAATAGTTGACCACATAGCAATGGTGACGGTGACGATTGTAATGGCGATGGTGGAGGTTGTGATGGCAGCGGTGGTGGCAGTGGAGGCAGGGTGGGGGTGGTGGCAGTGACGATGGCAATGGTAGTAGGTGAAAGTGATGGTGGTAGTGGGAGCAGTGGTAGTTGAAGTGGTAGCAATATTAAAAGTGTTAGGTGATAGTTGAGATTTAGAACGAGACATGAAATTGGAGATTTTCTTCTAAAATTTAAGCTTTTTAGAGGAAACTGAAATAATCATTTTAGAAGAAAATTAGGATATGATGTCTTCCCCTCCTTTTCACAAAAAAAAGAAAGAAAAATCTTTGTAACCAACCGATGGAAATTGGATTTTCTCTTCCTTTTCTTTTCCACGCCTTATTTTTAAGGGAAACAAACAAGGTCTAAAAATAGGGTATGAAAAAGTAAAGTGAGAAAATCTAATTTTTTTTTTATCGATCTTTTTGTTACAAAGAAAATTTTTGTGAAAAAAAAAGAGAAAATTATCCCGTAATTTTCTTCAAAAGTAAGGATTTTATTTTCTTAAAAAACATGAGTTAGGAGAGAACATTAATAAAGAAAAAAATCTGCAACTTCATGTCTTGTCCCAAATCTCAACTACCACCATCACCACTACCCATTGTTGCCACCACCACTGTCATTGCTGCCACCCCCTCTACTTGCCACTTCTGCCACTCTTCTCTTCTCATGACCTTTTTCTTTCTTCTTTCTTTCTTAAAAACTAGACAATTACCCTATATTTGGTTGTCGAGAAAATAAGTAAAAACATGGAAAAGAAAAGAAAATTGGACAAAACACAACTAAAACTTGTATTAGAAATCCAAAATTTTCTTTTCTTTTCCATGTTTTCACCTATTTCCTCGGCAACCAAACATAGAATTAACGTTACTTTTCGTTTTCTTTCTTTTTTGTATGTTTCTTTTTTTTTCCATGGCAACTAAAGAGAGGGTTGGACTTTTGACGCTCTCTTCCCCTTTTCTTCTTCCTGTTGTTCCTATCCTCACCCTCATAAGAAACACTGATCTCTAGCATTGTTGGATAGATACACCACCAAAATGATGCTGCCAGACCGATACGACCTTGGCTCAACACTTCATCACTTAATGTGATTTTTAATTCGAGTTAGTGTTTTTAACTTTTTTTGCATCACACATAACTTAGAGCTTATAGGAAAATCTCTACAAATTTATATATCTGAATGTTTTTATGGTGAAACATGGACTAATTTAAAATTTTGGTTACAATACATGGTTGAATAACACTACGGAAGATTATACACACACTAAGTTTTTAGAAAGAAGGAAACAGAATCGTAGGAGCCGTTTGGCCTCAATTGATCTAGTTATTCTTACATTCTGAAAAATAATTAATTCTCATAATTTTTTATTCTTATAATTAATTATGTGCAGAGAACATGTTTGGCACTATCAGTCATAATCAATTATGAAAGAAAGAACAACAAAATTAGTTTTGAATAGAAAAAAAGAAACATAATTACTGTAAGCATTAAATATGATTATATTCATCAACACATTTATAAGTGTCGTAAAATACCCAAAATTTTATAGTGTCTCATATATTTTGTCTATTTTCATGTTTTTCTCGTTTATTTTAAGCATGTTTCTCATAATTAATTTTGAAAGACATCTTTTTTCGTTCCACTAAAATTGTGTCGAAAGCGAAAAGTTCCCTAAAAACAAGTTATCAAATATGCTTATGTCGTTTATGTTCCTGGGATAAAAAAAATCATTCTCACTGGCAATGCCAAACAACCCCTTAGACGTTTTAATTTGTCCGAATGAGGTTTCATGCATTCACTCACAAGAATGAGATGTTTCATTGGGGGTGCGTGGTGAAATGTACTTGAGTCTACAAGGGATACTTATATAGGTCTCTACAAAAGATCTGAACTCCCACAAGAGTATTGCCTTGCATATCTACAAAAGAAGAGGATTATGAGAATCTATCATCCTCAATGGACCCCCACTCATTAACATTGATCTACCAATCAATGGACTAGCATCAGAAGTCAAAAATACCTTATGATTTTAACCTTTAGTCCAGAGCTAAAGCAAGGAAGGGCAGACAAGTGAACTTCCGATTGACTGATGAGTTATTGAGATACATGTGCAAAATAGTGAGCAGAGAATGTAGGAAATTAAATATTGATTTTTCAAGTGATCAAAAGGGTTTATACTTTAGAAAGTGGCTTCAAATCATTTTTGCTTTCCAAATACGCAAGGGTCAAAAGTCATACTAACTCCCATATTCAACTTACCTCAAAGTCTTTACCTGATCTTATTAATTGGTTAAGTCTAACTTCTGAAATCCCAAAAGAAATAAGAAATCATAAAACTTTGATGATAATATGAGACGGGGGAGTGCTAGCCTTAATTGTGCCTAATCACCAAAAAATTAGAAGAAAAAAATACACACTTTTGGGTGGGGTCCACAGCCAAAGTATTTTGTTTTTGAAAGATTAGTATTCTGTTTGAATAAAACTTGTTACCTAAACTGGGTTTCCTATTTGTATTATATGGAGAGTGAAGAGTTTACAATCAAAACGTATAAAAGAGATTTTATATAAGTAGAATTCATCTATATCTATGGAATATACAAATGAGGACTCTTTTTATATAATGACAATCGGTAATTGAGACTCCTAATAGAGTATGGAATTTGTTATTACAACCCCTCAAACTCATGTTGGTTACATGAAAGATTAGTATCTTTTCTTTACTATTATAATGGGAGAGGCAGGAGTAGCCTGATTTTTCCAAAATTTTCTAAACTACCCTTACATAAAACAAAACTTTGATTTTATGTTTTACTTTAATTCTCAAACTACCCCTTGCTCATCTGTCTATTTAAAGAACAGAATCACAGCCAATTGCGATTGAACTCGGTGAGAGTTCAATCGCACCTCTAGGTTAACACGTGTTCCTTTTAACTCCTATTAACTGTGGTTAACTCCTTCCCCTCCCTCTCACGTGCATCGCATGTGCCACCCACCAGTTCTATTTGAATAGAATTCGTTACCCAGATTGTGTTTCCTATTTGTATTATATATAGTGAAGACTGAAAAGGTTACAATCATTAATACGTATACAAGAGATTGTATACAAGTAGGATTCATCTATATCTATGGTATGCTGAAGAGGACTCTCTTTAGATAATGATAATTGATTGAGACTCCTAAAAGAGTATGTAATCTGTTATCACACCCCCTAAACTCAATGTGGCTGCATCATGAGTTTAGCTTTATGAAATTGAAACCAAGACTTTAATAACCCTTTTGTGAACACATCGGCAGTTTGGGGATGTGTGGAGATGAATTGAGCGCAAACATCGCACATGACAACCTGGTCTCTAATAAAATGATAATCAATACCAATATACTTTGTGCGACTGTGAAAGATGGGGTTGACGGACATAAATGTAGTACTCATATTATCACAATAGGTAATTAAAGGCTTAGAGAGGAATGAGATCTCAAAGAAGAGAACAAATCCAAATGATTTCGGCCTTTGTTGTAGCTAAAACCCTGTATTCGGCTTCAATTGTAGAACACGAAAAATAGTTGGCTGTTTCTTGGTTGCCCATGAGATTAACGTGAAATCAAGGTAAACAACAAAACTACTAGTCGATGATAAAGTAGAGAGAGTGGAAGATGGAGAAGAACTCAAAAGAGCTTCAGATACATATATGAATACGTATATAGCGTCAGTTAAGGTGTACTCCCTATTTTTACACCTTATCTAAGCCCTTCTTTGAAAGAGATTCATGACTCTAAATGTTGAGGTGACAACCTTTATAAAAACTTGAAATCCCAAAATTATTCATTCATAACAAAAACTCTTAGAACTTCATCAGATATGTTGACAACCATACAATATCAATCAACCTAGTATTAAAAATTTGTTTTGTCAATTATCATCTAGGAATTCATGGGAGAAAATCCAAAAGATCCAAGAGAAAGAAATAAAAAGGTTAAATATTGGTACATACAACATCATTTTAAGAATGTCTACAACTTAATTAAATCTAATTTAATTGGTTTCATCCATTGGTTCAGTAACCATGAGTATGACACAGCAAGTACTAAAGTGGGAATTTTATTTTCTTTGAACGCTCATTTTCTTCCTAACTAGGATATTGATCTTTCTATTACATTGTATATTGATCAGTTCTCGTTCTGAACATAATTTAAATATAAAGCCTCATGTCATCACCTAATTCTTATTACAATGTAAAATGTGAAATAGTTGGTTGTTTCTTGGTTGCCTATGAAACATAAGAAGGAGAAGAACTCTAGAGAGATTCAGATAGAAGTAACAGAGAAAGGGAAAATGGTCTGATCTTCTGGAGGAGCTCTTGGAGTTGATAATGGTCTGTCTCATCTTTGTCGATCAATCGCGCTTCCGCGCAGTCTGTAAGAGATGGAAATTGATCAATGGAGTCCAAACCGCAAGTCTATCACAATGGCACATGACTCTACGACTATTCCTCTAACCCATTAACACTCTTCTATCATATTCATAATATGATTTTTTTGAATGGGGTCTTCTATTGTTTGAATTTTTGAGGAGTAATTTTGGCATTTAGCATGGCCCAAATGACATGTACCTTTTGAGAAATCAAATAGCATGGACACACGCCCTTCTGGAATCTATTATCAATTTCCCCCTAATTTGGACAGATCAAGCCTTACCGTAATTATGTTCCACAAAATCCTAAAAGGAGATTGATTCCTTATGTATAAAAATGATGATGTTCCAACAAAAAAAAATATTTGTGAAGGGATTTAGTACCATTTCACAGAGAAACTTGGGGTGTTAACGGATCAAATTCGGATCGCATCCTCAGTCCTCTCCATATTTGAATTCAATCGCATTAAATATCTAACATATTTGAATTTGATCCGAGGTTCATCAGATTATAAATTGGTCAATTTGATTTCAAATCCAATTATCTAGTTAAGATTCTAATTTAATCTAAATTTCATCCAATTAATATTAGATTTTTAAAATCAATTTTGAAGAATATAAAAATCCATAGAATTTCATATCTTCTAGTGAGTCATGCTCATTGATGATGTTAATATGCATATAAAAAGTAATTAGATCATAAGAATATTAATGGTGCGTTCGTTTAGCGAAAAAGTGAGGGAAAGTAAAGAAAAGTGAGTTTTCTTGTTCTTTTCTTGTGTTTGGGGGTGTAAGAAATGCACTTTAATTTTCTTGCGCTCTCTCAAAAGTGACAAATTTTCTCTCAAAAACTTCCTACATCTTTTGGTAGTTGTTTTGAAAAAAAAAAAATTAAGTTTCTTTTTTTTTCCTTTCTTTTCTTTCTCCCACTTTCTCGCCAAATGAACACACCCTAAAGTTTGTCTTTTTGGGAAAGGATAATGCTAAGGAGTCCACCAAAAAAGTCTTGATTAAGTGTCTGGGTATTGATTTATCAAATGCTCTACTTTAAAAAGGGTCTATTTATTAATATCATATTATAATAATATATAAATATCTTATTAAACTTTAATATAAAAAAAATTATATATTATTTAGAATATTTTAAATTTTAATAAAGATAAGATTTATGAATTAAATCATATTTGGAAAAAAATTATGAGATTTCGGTCAAAATTTTCAGAATATTAGGAATTGTTCATTCAAATTAAATTCGTTTAATTTTAATTTTTTTTTAAAAATATATTATTTATGCCAAAAATCCAATATTTTAGAATTCAAAAAATTTCAAATATTAGACAGAATTTGTCCAAGAAAAATTAGAGTTGTCAACAGGCAATGCTTGGGTTGGACTTGTGTTATATCTAGGCCCAGCCCGACCAAGAAAATACTGAGCCTTAGCCTGACCCTAGCCGGGCATACATGAGTCAAGCCCAAGACATACTGTAACAGGGACGGGCTAGGCTTGGACTGAATTAGGGATTGAAAAATGTCAATTTTTTTTTAATGAAGTGGCATCATAAAAATGAACTAAAGATTCATATGATGCCTTAGGTAAAAGACATTAGAAGTTGTGTATTGGAAAAAGAAATTTGAGAAAGAATGTATTATTTTTTTGGCTATATGGGTAATAACCCTAAATAGTGTATGATATATATAAGGGAGGTGACGGGTTGCGGGGCTCACATCGCACTCTGGGGATTAGTCCTGACCCAAAGGGTTGGGGACACCCATGAGTTCCAAAAAAAAAAGATATATATATATAAATTGATGAGTTCTGAGAGGAGGATCCCAGAGTCCTCGGGTTCTCCAACAATGGTCTACGGAATGGGTTATGCACCGTTAATGTTCGGAATGGGCTATGACTATAGGGATGAAAGGGATGCACACTTTTCCACCTACTCCGATGCTCACTCCTTCGCCACCGCATATGGAAAAGGATCTGCTCTTGCTGGTAGGGATGCTGGGATAGGAGGAGATGCTACTCGTGCTGGTTAATCGATAGGTTCACTTTCAATGGTATTGTGCAAATAAAGTGTATCTGGGACGTGTCTTTCGCGACTACGCACTCCTCGACGATGACATAGTCATCGACGATGACAAGGTTGTAGACGCTTACCGTGACGCCATTTCCCAGTTAGGAGTCAACATTTCAATGCCGAAATCGTTGAATTCTAATTTGGAGCTCTTGAATTCGCGAAGAAATTCCGAATGTACGGGCTTTCTCCGATCAATGTCAAAATGATACGATCGGCGAGGAGTGGCCTGGATGCCAGTTTTGAAACATGTTGGTTGCTCTTCTAAGCTGATCGCAGTGTCCCCGTGTCCCTTTTAACACCTCTTAAACTTTGGTTAAGCCTAATTAAATTAAAATGAATAATTTTGTTTTTTTTTTTGTTTTTCTAAAAACCATGGTTAGATTGCTTAATCCTAGGGGGTGAGTGAATCCTAGCCAAGTTGATGGATGGTAAAAAGGGGGTGTGGACCAATGAGATCAGGGGTCAGCTTCTAAGCTGACCCTGCGTTCTCCATTTCACTAAATAGATAAGTATGTTAGGCTTGGGCTGCTAAGACCTAGCCCAATATAAATATGGGCTGCGATTTTTTAACCGGGCACTACCCCATGGGCTAACATATCGGGCTAAAAGTGGGTTTTTTGGCACAGGACTGGGAAGTAGGGATTTTGATTCGGTCCAAGCTGAAACCCAAATTTTGGCAAAATTTAAAACCATGGTGGGTGGTTGCACGCACACGAGTGGGGTCAATGATTTATAGAAAATTATGATCCTATATAATAATAATAATAATAATAATAATAATAATAATAGAAACTGAAAAATAAATCTATACTTATGGATGGCAGTTTTCTCTGGGTTTCATTGCACCACTGTGTCAATGTTGGAGGGATCGGATGTGGTCCGGTTCCAATAGTCTCACTGGAAAAGTGGCATGTATTGTTATTATAAACTTTCCTCCTCTCTCCCTCTAGTGACTCAGTTTATTATTGAGGAGGATCGGGCTGGAAAAATTTATATTAGATTATAATTCGTTTGTGGTTTTTATATTATCTGGTTGGATTATTCCTTAACCCCCAGCTTACCATATAAAAAAAAAAATCATAATTACATAAAATGACTTTTATTTTCCTAAAACAAATTGGTAGTAAAATTCATAATGTTGCTTATTATTAATTTTTTAAAAAAACAAGGGTATTAAGGCCTCGTAGAGCACCCGACTAAGTACCTCGGGCGTGTAGATCCCTTTACTACACGCAACCAGAAAGCCGGAATAAATCCCGAAGAATGGCCACCCATTAAAGAAATTTTTGCAAAGCAAAATCTGAATTCAAAGGCGTATTTATTTATTTGTTTATTTATTTTTGATGGGAAATATTCGAAACAAACCTAAAATGAGTTTTCATTGACTTTGTTTTTCAACTCCTTGTTTTCAATTGCCCAATCAGCTGTCACCGACTCTGGGTAAAGGAAGCAAAATCTTACGATTCGAACACCGACCATATAATGTGAATAAGTGTGCACCCTATATGTCCACGTGACCTCTAAGCCACGCCAACTCCAATCTTCAAGTGGCCGCCCACCAACTTAGATCATGACTATTTCAAAGCTGTTGATGTCAATGCAAGTCAAATTTATCTAACGGTCCAAATTCATCCTCTAAAATTACATGGTTATAAGATCGTTTGATTTCTGAGAGAGATCGAATCACAGCAGATTGCGATTGAACTCGGGGAGAGTTCAATTGCATCCATAGGTCAACACGTGTCTATTTTAATCCTTATTAACCAAAGATTCACTAACTATTAGAGTTCAACAATCTAACCTTGTTTTCAGAAAAATATTACTTTAGGGTTAAGAAATTTTAACCTTAGGGTTAATTTTTTAAAAAGAAACAAAAATTAAAAACAAATGTTCTGTTGAATCCTAAGAGTTAGTGAATTATAATCACGGTTAATAGGAGTTAAAAGGGAGACATGTTGACCAGTGGGGGCGATTAAACTCTTCCCAAATTGTGATTGGCTGTGATTGATCTCTTTCTCCAAATATCAGCAGCCCACCAAATTTGTTGGTAAGGACAAAGGCCCCATAAAGGTATGAATGTAATGTGATATGGAGACATACCCCAAAAACGACTCTGTTATCTGGATCACATCATCCCAAGTTCCCAACCATTATCAATATTTCATTTTGAGACCATTTGACCTCAAATATTTCTATGGGAGCATTCCTATCAGCCTCACCAAATTTTACTCACAAAAATAATTAAAAGTCTTTTTTTTTTTTTTTTCTATTTTGTTTATCTATATCTTTTTAAAGGATAAAGCTTTTGAGACCCTCTTAGGGTCGAGACCATGTTCTAAGAGCATGAGATTTCAGGTAGAGCCCACCTGTGAAATGTCCCCTCCTGAAATCCCATGCTCTTAAAACATGGTCTCGGCCATAAGAGGGTCTCAATAGCAAAGTCATTTTTTAAAACATTTGCGAGCAGCCTCACCAAATTAACAACAAAGGAAGAGAGAGAGAAATATTATTTTATTATTTGTGTGGGAAAACAAAAAAAGAGAAAAACATTGGTTTGATGAATGTACAGTACTCACCAAGTTCACCAAACAAAAATCGTTATTTTGATGAGATTGCCGGGAACCATTTTTTTGCAATTTTTAGCATTTTGGCTCACCAAAAGTTATTTTGGTGAGGCTGCTGGCTGATCCTTATTGTTGCAACCATCCTATTGATTGACTTTTTGACCTGATGAATACAGGATATTTCATATGAAGGATCCATTACACCACGGGTTATTAGACCCGACCCGATCTGACCCACTTCAAAGTGCCAGCAGGGCTTAGCCATATTATTAGGTGTGGGGGTATTCCAAAGTCCAAAGTCCAAAGTCCAAAGTCCATACCCATGTGTATTAGGAGTGTAGGGCCCATGAAAAAGAAATAGGAAAGAGAGTTTGCTACTTTCCATCTCACATGCTCCTTCCCTTTTTAGGCTCTTTTTTCTCTGACCCCATTTTCTCTCTCTCTTTGTGGCTCTATCTGGTAAAAGGTGAAAGGAAGCCTTGCCCAATGACCCATTTCAATTTTCTGTCTCTCTTGCAGTGTAAAGAGAGGTAACTCTCTTTCTCTCTCTCTTGAATATTTATATTTTTCTTATACTTTTCTTATTTAATTTCAGTATATATACACAGTTTTCTGTTGCTTTGATGGTGGAGTATTGTTTTGTTCTTGCATTTCTTTCTTGACTCTGCATCTTTTCATTTCTTTATCAGATTCCTCGTCTCTCATTTTGTTTTTTTATTTATTTTTCAATTCACATGCATGTTCTTGGATTTTTCTGGTCTGGATTGGATCTCAAGGATCTCTTGTTCTTTTTTATATTATCAGAGAAGATAGAGAGGGAGGTGGGGTTCAGTTGCTGAACCTTTCTGGAGCAACTTGATTTTCTGGGATACAGAAGGTGAAATTTCTGGACCTGGGTCCCGGCCTGATTCGTTTCTCTTGTTTCTGATCTGCTGGGGTGCCCTGTATAGTGGGTTCTTGTTTTTATTTATTTATTTTGATATATTTTGAATTGGGTCTGATTGATTTGCGGTTTTGGGGGTGGCGGTGGATTTCTCATATTTTTGAATGATTATGAACTGGGTTGATTTTACCTGTTGAATTTGGGTGTTTCTATACAAAACTGTGCTGTTTCTGATTTTATTTGGTGTTTCCTGTTGTCGGTGTATGTTTTCAGGGGTGAATTTGAATTGGGTTTGAGTCTGTCTATCATATCGGATTGATTTGGAAGGATGGTTTTCCCTTTTTCATTTTCTCTTGGGTAATAGTGAATTGGGGTACCTTCCAAAAATAAATAAATTAGTGAATTGGGTTTGATCGCCACAAGCATTCTGGATTGATATCATTCTCCTGAGACATGGTGGGAATTGATATCTCAAAATACGCTCACAGCCCTGTGCATAAGGCCGTAGCCACGAGGGATTATGCTGGTCTCAGGAGAATACTCGCAGTTCTCCCACGGCTGTGTAACCCAGCTGAGATTCGCACCGAGGCGGCTTCAGTTGCGGAGGAAGAGAAGGCGGATGCCATCTCTTTTGTGATTGACAGTCGTGATGTCCCTAACCGAGAGACCCCTCTCCACTTGGCTGTTAAGCTTGGTGACGAGACTGCAACTGAGATGCTTATGGTTGCGGGGGCGGACTGGAGCTTACAAAATGAGCAAGGCTGGAGTGCGCTTCAGGAAGCAATTTGCAATAGGGAAGAAGGCATTGCCATGATAATAGTTAGGCACTATCAGCCATTGGCATGGGCAAAATGGTGTCGTAGGTTGCCTCGCCTGATAGGGACTATGAGAAGGATGAGGGATTTCTACATGGAGATCACATTCAACTTTGAGAGCTCCGTTATCCCTTTCATATCAAGGATTGCACCTTCAGACACTTACAAGATTTGGAAGAGGGGGTCAAATTTGAGGGCAGATATGACTTTGGCAGGTTTTGACGGTTTCAGGATTCAGCGCTCTGATCAGAGTATTCTGTTCCTCGGTGATGGGTCTGAGGATGGGACAGTCCCTCCTGGGTCACTTTGTATGCTCTCACACAAGGATAAGGAGGTAACGAATGCATTGGATGGTGCCGGTTCTCAGGCCACTGAAGCTGAAGTTCAGCAAGAAGTAGCTGCAATGTCTCAGACTAATATCTTCAGGCCCGGTATTGATGTGACTCAAGCAGTGCTCTTGCCCCAGTTGACATGGAGACGGCAGGAGAAGGCAGAGATGGTCGGCCCATGGAAGGCGAAGGTGTACGATATGCACAATGTGGTTGTGAGTGTGAAGTCCAGGAGGGTTCCTGGAGCTATGACAGATGACGAGTTCTTTTCGTCTTGCAATGACAATGACAATGACAATGACATAGAGGGTGAGGATTATAATGACCTTTTGACAGAGGATGAAAGGAGGCAACTGGATGTTGCACTTAAATTGGATTCATCAGATTTGACTACTGAGAATGGTCTCTCTGATGGGATCATTGAGCATCGGCATAGTTGCTATGAACAAAGGGAGATCCCTGTCGAAGACTTGAATAGTTATAGCAATGGCGAGGCTAAACAGGAAAGGAAAGGGTGGTTTGGCGGTTGGAGGAAGCGGGATTCTAAACATGAAGAGCGAAAGAAGTTAGATCCACCGAGAAGTTCATTATGTGTCGATGAGAAGGTAAGCAATCTCCTAGGAGATTCTCCATCCAGATTTCAGAGCAAACCGGGAAGGCATTCTGTAGAGATTGCTGTAAGAGGTGATGAACTCCAGAGAGGAAGGGGTACAAAAAAGTCTTCTTCCACGAATTCTGAGAGCGGACATCGACGCAAAGATGGCAATCGCGAAAGTGAGTATAAGAAAGGACTGAGACCTATTCTCTGGCTTTCCCCCAACTTCCAACTCCAAACTGAAGAGCTCCTGCCTCTGCTTGACATTCTTGCCAACAAGGTCAAGGCAATTCGTCGTTTAAGAGAACTACTTACGACAAAGCTTCCGTCGGGAACCTTTCCAGTCAAGGTATGTTGCTTTTTTAAATTTTACTAGCTGAAATCATTAGCTAGTTCTTTTAGTAGAACTCTGATGGTGTTTTAATTCTTTATATTTTACAGTGAATTTTTTTTTTACCTTTTTTTTATCGGTTCCAAAAAATAAGGATGAAGCAACTTTTCACTGTAAAAAGTGAACTCTTTCATCCTTCGTTTATAGAAAGTAACGTGTATTATTTGGGTCTGCTATTATAGCAGCACTGGAGATGATCCTTTGACCATTCTCTTACTTCCTATGGTTGAATTTTAAATTTTTAACTAGCTTTAATGAACGTTATTGACTACTATAGAATGGGATAAACATTTATGGGTGGATGTGGGGTTGAGGATTTTTTGATATTTTACTTTTCCAACTTTTAAATTTGTGGATGTTTATCAAGTTAGGACTAGACTCTAGAGAATGAACTGTTGTGAACCTCCAGTGAACAGAGTCTTTGGAACTCCTTGTGTTTGTCTTTAAAGATGATTTTGATTGTTCTTTCTATGCTAGGGATTCTTGTTTAGGTTATGTTTGAGTGGACAATGATTCTGTTATATAAGAGTGAAAGCTTTTTATCGCTAGCTTGAGGCAATTCTAGAGTGTTTCTCTTCATTTTAGGTCACTGTTGTTGTACAACTTGTACTGGAAATAAATCACCTTTTATTAGACAAAGCTCAAAAGGTCTTTAAGTTTTTGGTGTTTTGAGAAAGTTTGCAGTTTATTAGGAAGAAGTTCTTGACCTTTCTTTTTCTTTTATTTTGGCTTCTTGTTATAGATCTCAATTTTAGGTCTTCCAATATTTATAAAATTTCTTTTATTTTGAGGTTAGCTATTGTTTCAATGAACCGTGTTGTGGCATCTTCGGGCGTTGCCCGCCTCTCTTTTTTTTTTTTTGTTATGGATGGAATATTTCAGTTTTGCATAGTTTATTGTTTTTTTAATATACAATTATATGGTAACATCCTTTAATAGAGAAAAGTGTACATGAGAAAGGGGAATGAGAAATATCTCCCCTCAAAAAGCCAAATATGGACTCAAGAGTTACAAAAAATTAATTGACTCCATCTATACATAAAATCCGAAGGAGTCTGCATACTCAGGGAGATGGAAGACCAGTTGCGAATGTACCATCCCATCAAGGAATGGAGATTAGGCAAGGAGTACTCCAATCCTTAAAAAAATTGATCAGGTGTGAAAGATTATTTTAGTAAAACTACTCCTTAAAAAGGTTATCATGAAAAACATTAGTTTTACTTTTACCTTATTCTTTGTTGTGTTTACTTTTTAAACTTATGAAAGATGAGCATTTGATTATGAATTACCTGTTAGTTTGCGGGCTCGACATCAATCCATGAAGGTTGATAGAGGGAACAAAGGAGGATTGTGCCATTCATCCACTTGGATTACTTTGGCCCCAGAACTTTTGAGTGGTAGGTGAAGTAAATTGTCGGTCATTAACTATAGTCTATATCCACTTCTCGGCCCAAAGCAGATCTTTTCTCTATGCCTATTTCCCTCATTTGGGCTAAGGTCAGTTATGTCGAAGGACACCGATAGGGAAAAAGAGAGGATATTATCAGAGCCAAATTTTTTGCTCAAGAAACTACCTTCCAATAAAACATGGTTGGGCTTGCAGGATTTAATAGCCTCTAGCTAACTCAGGCTGTCCTATGAGGGAGCATGCTTGGCTATAATTAGGAAGATGGCTACTTGGAAGACCGGCTGCCCAGTGCCCACAATTAGGAACATGACTATCATTTGGAATAAGGCTATAATTAATTCCTCAAATGACTTCGGTCCTACAAGCAACCACTGAATGCGGAATTACTTGGAGGGTGTTGTTCCATTGTGAAGAAAGTCTTTCTCGATATATCAATATTTGTCTTTTAGGAATGCGAAGAGGCAAATATGCATATGCAGAGACTATAAATAGAGTTTAAGTTAGCTTTCTATCGGTCCTAATGTCCTTATGAAGGTTCAATGATTGAGTAATGCACTTGTTTCTATCCAGGATTTGAAGAACCTTTTTTCTCACCTGCCATACAAAATAGGAAAATCTAGTTACACTAAAAATAGCGATTGAGCCTCCATTTCATGAAGTGGCTTTTATAAGCCTGGAGTTTGGCCGAGAAGGAACTTGCATTTTGGTAGTGTTGATAAGCTAACTCCATCATCATCATTAATGCCTTGTCCCAAAATTCTTGGAGTTGACAACACGAATCCTGATTTCCACCATTCCGTTCTATTAAAGACGTAACTGCGGTAAAATAAGTTGACTCCATGCATTAACTAAAAATAACAGGACATAGATGTGCTCTAAGGAATTTTAGTTGGGCTTGCCAAAAATATAAGGAAAGACATGGAAGAAAATAAGGGATAATTCTCTCTTCCACTTAGAGGATATTTAGGTTTACATATATGGTTTCTTTAGCCTTTACAGAAGCGTGGGGGTAAATAAAGGATCCTGTTGATGCATTAGGTTTGTTGTAGTCCCTTAGATATCCTTTTGTTGGTACTATGACCATGTAGGTGTTGATGCACTCTTAGATGAGCTCGATGCATTTATTTTAAGTCCATTTTCCTCTGTAAAAATGCCATGAAGTTCCATGGTTGCGATACCATGCCTTGACCAAATCAATTTTAAGAATATGTTTCACCCCTTTTATTTCTTCAAAGATCTTGATGAGGTGGATAGCTAGAGACATGTTATTTGGATGGGTTTACCTAAGGATTTAAAATTTGATGAAATTCCCAAAATTTCATTCTGATATTGAAGGTTACAAAAAATGAAAACCAGAAGGATTATGTATGAAGAATCAGTCTATGGGTACCCCAAAATATACTCTCGAATCCTAACCCTTTAATTCAAATAATTAAGGGTCAATATTAGATTTGGCTTGGCTTATTTTGTCATTTTCTAAAGTCATATCAGCTCTAAACTTGACCTTTAATTATTTGAATTAATGGGTTAGGATTTGGAAGTATATTTGGGAGTACCCATAGACTGACTCTCATATGAATAGGAAACCCACATGAAATCACAATTTTTCTCATACAAATTTTGAAATATTTGAACAATTTTGTATAAATGGAAAGCAAACAAAATCAAAGAAACAAAAGTGATTCATGTGGATTTCATATGAACTCAGGTGGCTTAATCTGGAATCACGAATGGGAGAGGAAATTCATAAAATCAGAATTTGTGAAGAGAAGCGTGAATAACACTATTTTTCTTCCTTTCTCCCCTAGGCTTCTAGATCCTCTTATCTTCTAGCTTTCGGAGATGATTTTTAGTTTTTATACTTTTGATTTAGAACGACATTCGACATATTATAGAGAGTGGAGTTAGGATACCTTAAGGTTCCTTTTTCACAGTGATATCCTTCTTTGTCTTTCTTTATATAAACATTCATTTACAAGGATAAAGGTGATGCAATGTTGCATTAGGTTAGGAATCACCGTGTAATGTGTTATGCTATTACATAGTTGTTACCCAAAAAAATGCATGTTTTGACAGGAGCATTAAAATCTCATTAATAGGGTAAGTACAATTGTACAACCTTATTTTGATGGTTCCTAAGGATAGAATAATGATAGGATCCATTTATACTTTCCTAGGTTTCGATCCAAGGTTTAAAATTTCGCGAAATTTTGGTTTCGGACAACCCCACTGACATTGAAACTGGGTTTATTTCGAAAATCTGATTTCGGCCGAAATTTCAAAAATTTTGGGTGAAATTTCGGATTTCGGAATTTCGGCCGAAATCTGATTTTTTATTATTTTTAAATAGTTTTTTTTATTGATTTTTAATTAAAATTCCGAAATATTTTGAAATTTTTACTGAAATTTCGTGAAATTTAAAAAATTTATATATTAATTTTAAAAATAAAATAATAAGATTTATATAAATTTATAAAATTTTAATAAAATATTATTATTATATATATATATATATATATATATATATATATTTATAAAATATTAATATTTCGAAATTTCGCCAAAATCCCGCAATATTTCGTTTCGGGTTGGCTGGCCGAAATCTTCGAGAATTTCGAAATTAAAAACCTTGTTTCGATCAATGTCACAAAGTGTTGTTCAAAATTTTAGTTTCGGCCTAGGTCAAAAACTATTCTGAAATCAAAATTGAAAACCTTGGCTTTACTGATAGGGAAGAAACTCTCTTCATTGCAGACCACTTTATGAAGGCTCCTTGTTCTCTTGAGGAAGCACTTGGTGATTATCTTTTGGATCAAATTGATATGTTGGAACTAGTCATAGTGGCTCACTTGATCTTTGAATCATGGTTAGGATGGCAGAGTTAATTTCTTTTTGGAATTTCCTATCCTAGACAAGGTTGTTAAATCGTAATTGAATCGTAAAATCATTTTAGGTCCAATTCGATTCAAATCATAAATTGTAAGATTCAATCCAAATTTTTTTTTAATTGTTAAAAAACAATTACAAAAATACTTAATAAATCAGAAAAATGGAATAATTCATTATCCAAAAAGATTTCATTTATATGTATTGATAAAAGAAAGTAATGAACTTTTCAGCATACACTATATAAAACGTAAATGAACTCCATAAAACAAAACATAACCCTCAATATAATCAAAGATAAATCAACAAAAGTAAACTCATATAATCATGCTGTATGAGATCAAGTATCAAAAGACTTGTACAATTAAAAAGACTAATAAAATAAACTATCAACTTCTCCCAGAGTCCAACTCTCCAACTCCATCATCTTTCTTATTTCTTATTTCTCATTTCTTTTCTCTTCTTTCTCTTTTTCTTTCCCGTTTCACAACAACAGAGTGAAACTTCAAATAGGGGGTTTGGCATATCCGTTATAGGGGTTTTCTCGTTTCTATCTTCTTAAAAGACATAAAGTACTTTAGAAAATTGAAAGAGTAAAAAATATTAAAAAATATATTTTTAAGTATTTGTCCGTAACAATGTTGTACTTGAATCACATGAATCGTACGATTTGAATTGCAATATGAATCGTAAATCAAATGAGATTTACCCAATTCAGATTTTCACATGCGATTTGAATCATTTTGTCTGAGATTCGATTAAATCGTAAGATTTGAATCGCAAAGATTTAACAACTATGATCCTAGATGTAGATGAGGGATTGTCATATTTTTAGTAATACTACCCAAAAGATGCAATAATGCTTTTAGATAAACACATTTGAACCTAGAGCACTGCCCTAGTGAAATATTAAAAAATCTATTCCTTTTGTCTTCCTTATTAGAGTCACATTATTCCTTTTGTCTTCCTTATTAAACACATTTGGACCTGGTTCAGTTAGAATCTCTTCAAATGAATTTTCTTGGGCAGAGTCTAGACAATATCATTTGAGTCGATTAGAGTGGTATCTGTAACTCGTTAGAAGAAGGGGGTCCGAATGTTTGTCCTTTGGTTGAGTGTAACAAAGCACTCTTAGGAAAATGGTTGTGGCGGTTCGATACAGTGAGGGGGAGTCTATGGAGAAAAGCGATTTGTCACAAATACGGCAAGTTGTCGCGTTGTGATCCCAAACTGGTTTGGGGTCCCCATGGTTGTGGTCTTTGGAATGGCATAATGAATGGCAGGTCGGTGTTTTTCAAACTCATTTCATTCCTAGTGGGTAGAGGGAGTGAGGTCTGATTCTGGAGGACAAATGGTGTGGTTTGTGTTTTAAAAGGCATGTGAAGCTTACACCTCAAGACGAGGCTCAAGGAAAACGCCGTAAAGCTCAACGTTAAGGCTTAAATCTCATGAAGCTAACACCTCAAACTGAGAGGCTCACATGAGGCACACGCCTCTCGCCTTGAGGTTTGCTTTATGTCTGGGGCATGAGCCTCATACATTAATAAAAATAGGTTTCTAGTCACATAACTGAGACTTGAACATAATTTTTTATGACATGTGCATATTAATCAAAAATAGGGTTCTAGACTCTCAACTAAGACTTAAAACATTAAATTGTAAGCCTCATAAATTCTTTTACCGATAAAAAATATTAATATTTTATTTTCTCATTTTGTCATTAGTTTATACACTTTTAACACTTAATTTATTATGTCTAACGTATTTAGGCTTTTTCAAACCTTGTTGAGTATATTTCACTCTAATTTTCATAGTAGAGATTGTAAAGATTTTGAGCCATTGCCTAACATATGTAGTTGGTGACTACTTTTAATTTTTTTTTATGTCTGGATACTTTATATAGTATTACATTAAACACACAAACATACATGTATTACCTTTAATTAATTTTTTTGAATCTTTTTGCACTATTTTTATTTATTATTTATTTATTTGCCAAAATGAGGTAGTGTAAGGCTTTCTTGCGAGGCTTAAGCCTCTTGCCTCGAAGCTTACGCCTCAATCTTGAGGTCCCAATGCCACGCCCCACGCCTTCACATTTTAAAACACTGGTTCAAGGAAGAATTTAGCAACCTATGGTCTTTAGCATTCGATTGGAATGCCTCTATGGAGTTGTCTAGAGTGGGTGGGTAATTTTGGTGTGTGGTGTCTGAGACTTAGGCATAACCTACATGATTGAGAATTAGATTCCATCTCTAGATTGTTAGTTCACCTCCAAATGGCTAAAATTTTCTCCTAGCTTAGTTACGTGAGATTATGGTCCGGTGACAAGTCATTGACAACAAGGGTTAGTTTTCAGTGAGATCCTTTTACCAATCTCTGAGGGTTAACTATGTTTCGTTCTTCCCCCATAAGCTTGTGTGGAATCATAATTTACCTTCCAATGTATCCTTTTGTTCTTTAGACGACGACATTTGACAAGATCTTCACTTGTGATCATCTAATGAATAAAGGGTGGAAGATGGCCAATGTCTGTTTTATGTGCCTCCAAGCAGAGGAATCTGTGGATCATCTCTTTTTGCATTGCCCTTTTCTATTTGGGATTTAGGGCCATTTCTTATCCCAAATGGGGATTTGTTGGGCCTTTTCCCATATCTTTCGGGGCATTTTTATCTTGTTGGTCCTGAGTTAAGGTGGATGGAAGAAGGTAGGAGGACGCTTGGCTCATTCTCCCAGGGTCTATATCTTGGTTTTATTTGGAGGAGTGGAATCGTAGAGTGTTCAACATGATATATCACACTCTGATCAGATTTGCTTGAGGGCATCATGCCTACTTTTCTTTTGGATTTCTAAGGAGTCATTTTTGGATCCAGTGTCCTATTCCTATTGTTGAGACACCATGGGCCAAAAGTTTTCCTCAATGTTTTTTTTTTTGTAACTTAGGGTTTCCCAACCTTGACAAGGAAGGACTAGTCCCTTTGGATGCACACAATCACCCGCAAATCACTTGCATGTGGTAAGCCTCCTTCGCGTATTTGATTGTTTATTTGTTTGAGTAAATGTTATGTTTCTTTTCTGTAATTTCTTTGAATGCAGCTAATTGTGAACTCTAGCTTGTAAGTTGTTTGGTTTCTCGTGATATATACACAGTCATCCTTTACTGATTAAGAAAAACATTTGTGTTGACTTATTATCATGGTAATAAATCTTGCCGAAACAAATACTTATTGGCCATTACGTATCAATTTCAACATAGGGTGTTTCACTTCGTAACATGAGACATATTTTAGGGTTAAAACATATGTAACGGCCGTTTTCCTTACGTAACGTAGGTAACAACCTATGATTTTTTCACTATAAAAGGGATTGTAAAAATCCTAAAACCGAAATTTAACTTCATTCAATCCTCCCCTTTGCTCCTTTTGATTTTGTGGACTAAAAACTAGTTTGGATAATTGAATCTTCAAATCGGAATTCTACCTTCATGAACTCAAGAAACCCCAACATAGACTATTACTAAATACTAATATGCGTGTTCATGTCAATTAGAGTTGGTTATTATCATTTGTATGTTTGATTAGGTATTTTATCGTCAAATCTTGTATGTTGAACAATTATATTTATTTTCTATTTTTCTTAAAGTTTTATATATATTTTTATTCTTAATAACCTATTTTTCGAAAATTTGCACTTGCGATACAATACAATTTTTTAACGGTCGTTACATAACAGTTTCACAGGCTTGTCAAACCAAAGCTCTGATGAGGGTACCCAGCATGACCTGGCCTTCAAAATTCCCAAGGCTCGAAAGAGGGTATGGCCCAAATCTATAGGCCCTCTTACATGCCGGCTTGGGCAAAACCCTGTAGATCCTGGGCCATCCCTCCTATCGTATAATGTAAATAATATATATGCTATATATTAATAGTGTTATAAATTTACATATATACCCCTCCCCTCTATAACAAATTACTAGTTAGGGTATGGTAGTAATTTTGCTACCATATTATCTATTATATAATATTGCTGGATTTGTACTTTAAAACTTGATATTTTCTCATAAATCGTAATAAAGAACAATAAAATCTCTACTTGCTACTTTGTTAGATAGAAGGTTAGTGATACTCTTGCTATATAAGTTTATATCTTTGTAAGGTTCTCACCAATAAGTTTGGGAAGCAGATTTTACCTTGAATGGTGTAAATTGCCTTGGAAGAAAAAATTCTAAAATTGTTCCTTTATACGGTATTTAATTTGAACTTATTGCAGGCTTGAATACATATTGACTTCTGCTCCTGAAGATTAACAAATGGTATAGTGTCTAGAAAGTGCAGATGTCTTGTAATGGTGGGTTATGAAGTCTATTAGAACAATTTTTTTAGAATATTGAAAACCTTAACTACATGAGTTGAGAATTTCATACGGTTATAAAATATGGAAACTTGTATATATGATATATCTTGAAGTTTTAGTTTACATTACAGTCAGTCAGTCATTTATAGGATGCGAAATACAAATACTCAGTAATTGTATTGGGATCTTGGTTTTAGAATGTAATGAATGGAATGTAGATTTTTATTTCAACATATATGTTTATATGCTTTTATAAAGAACGTGTGGTTATTGTGTTAATTTTTGTAATATTATATAATATTAAACAAATTAACTTTGTTGTGTTGCTCTTTGGATTGCATTGCTAGTCCCACGCCTAGATAAAGGAGGATTGATATTAAGTTGGCGGTTGTAAATGACTTTAGAGTTTCACATGTTTGTAAAATATGGAAACTTGTTTATATCTTGGAGTTTTAGTTTACATTACAGTGATTTACAGGATGTGAAATACATATACTTAGGTGTCGTGATTGGATTTTTTTGGCCAAAAATCAATTATGATAAAATCAATTGTGTAGAAATTCATGATCAAATAATCATTTTTTCAAATAATAGTGTTCGGAGAATACGAAGTTGAGACTCACCTACGTATCCTCCGAACACTATTATTTGAAAAAATGATTATTTGACCATTAATTTCTACACAATCAATTTTACCAGAATTGATTTTTGGCCAAAAAAATCCAATCCAAACGCCCCATTAGTAATTGTATCTTGGTGTTGGAATGTATGGTTGTTGAGTTGAATGGAACTAAACTCTTTATATTTATATGCTTTTATAAAGAATGTGTGGTTGTTGAGTTTTTTTTTATATATAATTATCATACGAGCAAGGGTCTGATGCACAAATAGAAAATACAATTTAAGAGGGAGTAGGAACGTTTTGAAGAGAATCCCATATTAGTTAAAATTTTATTAAAGAGAAAATTTAAGAGACTGGATACAGAAGATAGAGTTTAAAACCCTCACTCTCTCTCATCGTCAAACATCCCCGCTCCTTCCCCCACAACCCATAAGCAAGACACGTGTTATAAAAACATCTCAAAATCCTTTATAATCGCCATGTAGCCTTGGGGCCCACTTTGTTGAAGTGGCATGGTATAAGAATTAAGATAGGTGACATGGTGTCACAAACTAGAAAATGGAAAGTGTCATGTCAAATTTATATAATATTAAAAAAAATTGTAACTCCTCTGTGTTGCTCTTTTTTTTTTTTGATCGATGCTTAGGCCCGGATAAATGAGGAGGGTTGATATTAGGTTGGCAGCTAGTGGCTGTATTGAAAATATTCCACTAAAGATTATGATAAGAATGTTTTTTTAATCTTATTTTAAACTCCGGCCCTTGAGGGCAAGGCTTGGTCCTAGCCAGTTCAAACCCTCTGAGGGTTAGGTCCTTACCCTTATAAGTGATGACTGGTTGGAGTTGGACATTCCTAGGCCCGGCCCATTGACAGCTAGGTTTCGCTGTTACGTAAATTTTTTGGCAAGGAGTGTTACGCACCCCGAAATCGAGTTTTAAATCCTTGCTTATTATATTTCTCATTGCCCACTAACCAAAGTCACGAGTTAATAATTAATTAAGGAGAAAAATATAACATCCTATGAACATCATCTATTTTACTAATACTAGTTTTCTATAGCGGGTTGAACCCAGAGGCTAGAATAGTACTTGTATAGATTCCAGTGTATCTGACGAGGGGCATTAGATTGTATAATCTTTGATAGTTAAATAAATAGATGTTTCTCACCTCGATATTCTCATTGAGGTAGGACCGATTGGAGTCTTATTACTCATTGATTTCGGTGCTCTAGATTCCATGGCCAAAGTTTCTGTTGTATTTGAGTCATCAAAGAAGTCACTGCTTAGTTCAAGGCTCATCATATTCATAAATTTACAAATATGAGTCAATTGCGCTGTTGAAAAATCTTAATAAATGAATCTAGTATCTGCAATGTCCAGTCATGTGATTGTCAACACCTATCGAGCATGTCATAATCGAGTAGAGAATGGGGACTCATATGTGGTGGGCAGCATATACTTCCCTAGATTTTAAATATTGATTCCAGGTTAGGTTTCAGCCAAGGCCAAAACCAAAATTTTAAAATATGTTTTGAGATTTCGATGAAAATCTAGGAAAGAAACAAAATCGGTCCCATCCATTATTGCATTTTTAAAGTAGCATCATAACTCTGTTCTCGTGTCCATTTGGGAAAATTCCCGCAAGGCATAACTTGTCCACCTATTCTGTGTGTTTATCAGCGAAAAGGATATACTGATACAAGTAATGCTTATTTTTTAAATGTGTTAAACGATACGGTATGATACACATTGATATATTTAAACCATGAAAGTACTGTATAAGTCGATGACCTGATATCCTATGACATGCCTTTTTTCTTTACCTCTAAAAGAAGTTATACTTTGACAGGCCTCGATAATTAGAGAATTTCATAATTACCCTTGCATATTGTACTGATCTTCTGTAATAAGGATATGTATCATTTCATATGAACGAGATGTACTGAGTCAACGTCTCCTGGTTTGAGGAAAGATGAGCTATGGTCTATTTTCTAATTTGATGGGTAGTTGACTGCCTTTTATTTGAAGGTCTGGGTTGTGTATGCTGCATTTTAGAGATTCTATGTAATAATGTACTGTAATATCTTCAATGAAAGCTTTTTACCTGTGCTAGCTTCTGTGACAACACATAAAAGGTGTCTCGTTTGGGTCTTCTTGTTCATGCATTTACATGATTTTGATTATTGGTCTGGGTCAAGGAACTTGTTCAGGAAAATTTGGAAGAAGTTGGGTGTTGAAATTCTTTAGGTAGTTCACCTTGTTTACATCATCATAAGCGGCCAGCTTGAAGAAGGAAAAAAAACTGACTTTTTAAACATTATTTTCTCGAGGTTTATGCTGGTTAGAATATGAAGAAGTTTTCAGTGAGTAGATGACCAGTGGAATCTTTTGTCTGGTTCAGTGAGTATAGATAACTTGTTGAGTCTTTTGTTTGGTATTTTTCATCATCCTCTCATTTGGGGTAATGTGGATATTGAAGAGTATTGGTTGAAAATTTTGGAGTCTAATATTTCCTTTCCTTGATGGAAGTTCATGATTTCCATACTTCCATGGTTTTCATACCAATTCCAATTGGATGTCTCTTTTCAGTATGTGTTAGGAGACATATAGATCTTGCTTTTCACTGCCATGTTGGCCTTAGCTGATCCAAGTGACTTCTTTTGTTGGAACATTTACTGATTTTTGTTGTTAAATATCTGTTCTACCTGTTACAAAGAGTCACATGTAGTAGTATATCCTTGGAAACACGACATTTTTATGCAAAGAGGGTTCTTTTCTTGAGCCTTTAACTTTCAGTCCTGGTTACCATAGTCGTGGCATGTTTACTCTTCATTTTTTCTATCGAGTTATGAGGTAAAAGGAAGCTACCAAGTTTATCTAATGAAACTAATCTGGTTTTAGTGTTTCCAACATGGTGGGGTGGTGGGGAGGACCCAATGCTACCTGCTTTTCCATTTAAGATTTCTGTCGCTACTTTCTATTTTCTATACTGCTGTATGTCGATGCTAATTAAATCAGAAAATCTCTTAACCTCATGCCAAGATATGAAAACATTTTTTTCTTAGTGAATTTTGTACTGCAGCGGATAATTTTTGTTTGATCCTTCATATTTTAGTAGCAATTTTCTGAGAAAATAATCTTTAATTACATCCAGGTTGCCATCCCAGTGGTTCCTACTATCAGGGTGTTGGTTACTTTTACGAAATTTGAAGAGTTACAACCAATGGACGAGTTCTGTACACCTCCTTCGAGCCCTCGCACTGCAGGCCGTGAGAGCCCTGCAATGATGCAGTCCTCAAGTTCTTCTTGGTTTCAATGGATCAAATCCCCTTATAACCGTCACAGCTCTTCCACTACTTGTCCCACCAACAGTCGGGTAGATGATATTCAAGACCTGTTTGTGATACCCAAAGATTATACTTGGTTAACAGCTGAAGCAAAGAAAAAGAAGATGCAGGAGAAGAAGAGCAAGTCTAAGAAAGGAAGAGGTCAGAACCAACGAAGTTTGTGATGAGAATGAAATCCAGTTGTAACGGAAATTTAGCTTGGATAACCACGGCAGTTGCCAACAAGGTTTTGCCGGATATTACAAGGAAAATAGTGTCTTTACCCATGATACTAATGGAAAAGAGGTTGGGCCAGTGCTCGGCATTGAAGCAAGTGATCGTGCTTTCAGGTAAATCCGGAAAAGCCTTGGGAAGAAGACAATCTTCTAGTTTTCCAGAATGCTTGTAACCAACATGGAACCTTTGTTTGGCTTGTTTGGTACATTCTTCTGGTGAATCTGTGCACCAATTTTATCACTTCCTTTGATATTTGCATTTTGCCACAGCTTCTTCTTTGTATGGAATGGACAGGTTTTGCTTCCTGTAAAGGCCCTCTTCTTTTTGCGGGCGTTGAGCATAAGAAATCTCTATTCCTGGAATTTTTCATTTTTTTAGGCTGTTCTATAATTCTATTGACCAAAATATATTTCCCGAGAGGCCAATTCCAATTCGGAATCCCACGTAGAGGCTCAGGTAGGTCTCTCCTGGAGTATCAAGAATATTAGGTAATCCGCTGGTTCTGTTATTGTCGATAGTCCTTCTCCGACGAGGACGAGTGCTCCGGTTGTTCCTTGTAACTCTTTGAGGCTTGGTTTTAGTGAATGAAAGTTAATTCCTCTCTGCACTAAAAAAAAAAAAAAAAAACTTCCTCGGATTTTTGAATCTTCTGGGACTTCAAAACCCATTATAGATATGACTTTTTAAATCCACCAAATATGGATGGAATTGAATACCCGTTGAGCTTGGGAATTGGCCAACCATATATCTTTGATCGGGTGCATTTAGTTGGCAGTTATACTATTGTGGTTGGAAGCTAGCACTCCTGAAATTGAATTTGCTAAAAAGAACAATATAATTTAATTTCTAAGAATTCACTAACGAATTCCGGAGCACAAAAGATGAAAAGAACAAAGAAATTGTTTGAAATCTTGAAACTTGCAAAGCCCGTGAGTTTGAAGTATTGAGACTTGCAAAGCCCGGGCCTCACCAAAGGATCATAGTGGGATATCTGCTGAGATTGTAGAGTGTTTTCTTGCTTCTTAGGCTTTCTACTTTCTTTAATACGAAGAAAAAACCATTTTTCTTACATTCTCTATGGCCAAAAACACTTCTATACTTCTCAGTTCTCTTTTATGGTATACTTGGTTACAGTATTCTCCAATGGTGGTGGGGTGTGACATCTCTCAATAGAGAGGTCTCGAGATTCATTCCTCCTCGAGTGATGAGTAGTAAGAGATCCAATTAATTCCCAATGCTAACCACCAAGCATTGTTACTAACTGTGGGTAAATGATATCCACAGCAAAAAATAAAATAAAATAATAATATCTTCTCACTTCACACAATCAGAACCGATTTAATCGGCTTATGCAGGGATTATGTTTATGGTAATAGTGTTTAGTTCGACCCATTATAAGCGATTATATAATAACTGAATATGTAAATAACCAATGATTCTATATTTTTGCTTGTGAGTGATTATGGGAGAACATAACCATCGTTGGAATTATGGAGATTATTGTAAATACTACCAATTTTGCACCTAATAAGCCCTACAAGATCCCTTAAGCTTGAGCGGATTCCTTTAAAATATAATTTTCAATGAAAATAATCAAAATACGCTTTTTAAAATGACCAAATAAGTGCTTATTAACAACATTAATCAAACAAGATTATTCACAATAACGCTACACTTGCTCATGACAATGCTCATTCACGGGAACACTTATCATGTAATCAATTGTGACTGCAATATTTCAAACCAAACGAGATCTAAATTATAATGATAGGATTAACCTTTGATTTAACAGGATCAAATGGTGTAAAAAGTAGGTACATATCTTTACTAATATAAAGAGGTTTCGTCTTTTGAAAACGTTGATTGATATTTGTGTCAATTCTAAAAATGTCATTTGACTTATATCTAACTATTACTTTATTAATGAGAATACTACCTTTAAAAATGTATACTAAAATTTTAAATTCCCAAATTACTTTTATTATATACGACAAAATTTATTAAATATTTGCTTAATTACCATACCACCCCTTACTTATCTATAATTGAAATCCTCTACGGTTATATATTCCTTAACTATGGTTAAGATTCACCCACCTCTAGGGTCCACCCACTTATCCTTGATTTTTAGGAAAAAAATAACCCTATGAGTTAGTGAATTTTAACCGGGGTTTAAATTTTTTTTTTTCTTTCTAAAAAACCAAGGATAAGTGGATGAACCCTAGGAGTGAGTGAACTCTAGGGGTAGGTGAATCTTGACCACAGTTAAGGGGTGTCAAAAGAGACACATCGAACCCCTAGGGTTCACCCACTTATTCTTGGTTTTCTAAAAAAATATTAATTTTTTTAAACCCTGATTAAAATTCATTAAATCCTAGGGTTAAAAAAAAATTCATATTTTTCCCCTAAAAACCAAGGATAGGTGGGTGAACCCTAGAGGTGGGAGACCTTGACCATAGTTAAGGGGTGTTTGTAGAGACCCGAATATTTTTCATGTTTTTATTGCAAGTATTAGAGGTATTATAGTCCTTGTGATGTTTTAATGTTTATGTATTTATATCTAATTGGTGTAGTGTGATTAAGGCTTAATCAAACTTGTAAACGGAGGGATGTCATAACACACCCTGAACTTTAAGAAGTTCTAGTTTTGACACCGTTTATTGGAATTGAGTGATTCTTGAACCATTAGAAAGGTATTAGAACCCTCTTCAAGGTTCATGTTTAATGTTTTTCCTTATTTTGAGTTTAAGCTAAGTCAAAAGTGGGTTTTCTGATGTTTTACCTGATGAAATTGTAGATCAGTCCACTTGTGGGCCCATTTAGACCTTTTAAAACTAAAAATTAGGATTTTGATAAAACAAGAAAGTTGTTTCCCTTTGAAAGACGAATCCAATGCAAGTTGAATCGTAAAAATTCGATGAGCGAGTCAAAAGTTATGGTCAAAATACTGAAGTAAGGTAAAATCTATCGGAATCCGAAAAACAGGGGTACGATCTATCGCAAATAAGCTGCGATCGATTGCAAAATAGTGCGATCTATCGCAAATTTCTACAATCGATCACATTCAGACAAGTTTTTTTGTTTGGCTTTCGGGTCTAGGTGCGATAGATCGCACCAAAGGTGCGATCAATCGCACGCAGACCTGGAAATTGCTAAAAAAGTGTTTTTTTTTGTTTTTAACACTTGAGGCTATAAATAGGGACCCTATTTCGAGATTTTTAGGATTCTAAGCCATTTCTAACCTAATTTGGCAAAAAGGGAGAGAAAACCTAAGGTTTTGAGAGATAGATTGCTTGGAAAAGAAGGAGATAGCTTGGATATCACAAGGAAAGCTTAGAGATCGTCCCCAAAGCTTCCCCAAATCATCTTAGGAGCGATTTGGATCCAAGGGAAGGATCCCTAAGGTCGATATACTATCCAAATCAACTCTATTATAATGTTTTGTGAATGTTAATATGATAGAAATGATAGAAATATAAATTAGATGTGTTTTTCCCTATTTTTGTATGAAGTAAGCTATTATGGATGGAAATATAGATTAATAATGTAAATGAAATATATGGAGGATGAGAAATATTATGGAGGATCGGATGAATGTGTGGTTGTGGATGGTATTTGGATTGTATGGATGGATTATGGTTTGATGAAATATTGGAAATGTGAAAGGGCAATGGATTCATAATCTATGTACTCAAGGTGTTTGTGAAAATGTTTGAGAGAATAGATACTATTATACTATTATGGAATTATAGGAAATTGGTTATGAATTGTGCTAAGAATCATGATAAAATATGTATATGTGATTGTTTGTTAAATATGGCTAATTACTTGCATGGAAATTGATAGTCGGAAAGGTAAGAACTTAAAGGAAAATCTCTTAAACCGGGAATTCTCTAACTATTTGGTATGGGACAGTATAGTGGAGTTTCCATGGTGGGAGATCGGAATCTAAGCAATTACTAACTCGAATGTTAATTTCGATACTTAAGCACAGATGCACATGCATGTTAAGATAAGAGTCTCACAAGTCACACATGTGGACCAAAAGCATAAGCATTGCATACGTCTATCATTCTGAATAAGCCCAATGAGGGATCTGAATAAGTGCATGTTCTGAAAAAGCTGCTCAAGACTCATAAGCATGGCATGGTCCATATCCGCCAAGAACGACATGTCAATTATATAATTTCTTAGGCATGGTCCGTATCTGCCAAGAACGGCATGTCACATCACTGTATGATCTGAATAAGTGCATAAGCATAAACATCTCGCAAGCACGTGGTCTCATAAGCATAAGCATCTCATAAGTATATTATCTTCTAATTCTAAGGTTCTCACAAGTCCATGTTTTTGTATTGACATATTTCGGTGTCAAAACAAGTGAGTCTAGGTGTCTAGGTGTGTATTTTGTGTCATTACCTTCAAGCATCCACGCCAAAGCAAGATGAAGACCAAAGAAGATCGGTTGATCCACTCGATTGATAATTTCCTTCATAGGATGGTAAGTGACCTAGATACTATGTGACCATAGGTGAGATTTGACCTAGAATTATCCTAACATGATGCCTTAGGTGGTAAGTGACCTATACTAACCATACGGACCCTAGGTGATGAGATAAACAATGCAAAACTTGTTTTAAATTCTGAAAATTTTCAAAAAACTAAGGTTACTTGTTTTGAGTGTATCTCACAAACCGTAACTCGGATTTTACTCCATAATATGTCAAAACGACCATGTCGAAAAGAGCTACAACTTTTGTGAAGGGTACAAGACTCAAAAACGAAGTTTGAAATTCGGGTTGACACCTCAAGGTCGACCCTGACCATTTTGGGTCGACCCTAGGTATAGCAAAATTTGTATGGTGTTTTTTGGCAGAGAGATGAAATAGTGTGGGACGACCCTGAGGACCATCCGGTCGACCGAATGTGCCCCATGGGTCGACCCTGATATGGGATTTTTTCCAAATCCGATTTTTTTGCTAATTTAGCTATTTTGGTACTTTCCTTCTTGGGTTTTAGCAACTTCTAAACCATGTTTTTGATTCCCTATAAAGCTAGAACCTTTCCACTTCGTGAAAAAAAACTTAGGGAGTGTGTGGAGAGGGTTTTTAAGTTTCTCCAGAGGTTATAAAACCTATGAAAATTGGTGCTCTCCTTTCCTTTTGTTAATGCTTTTAACCTAGAGTTTGCAAGCCCAAAGTTCCACTTTTGCTTGTTTGGACTTGTGCATTGAAGGAGTCCATCTAGGTGATGATTCTTATCAAACCATCAACCCGTTCTGGATAGAACACCTTGGACTGAGTATTCTGGAGCCTTTGCGAAGGAGATCGATCCAAGAAGGATCGTGGTAGAGTGATTTGGTCGGTGGATTCTGAAGCCGTCATTGACGGAGATCGATCGGAAGATCGTGGACTATTTTCGAGACACAAAGAGAAGTACAAGCGGCTGCGGTTGATCACGGGACTTGAGAGTACGTGATGATTTTTTGAGGCCTGGAGGACGAAGAACTGAAGGATCGTGGTGTCGAGTCCGAATGAGTCAAGTTCGAGTCTTAGAAGTTCTTGTTTACTTTGTCTTAGTGGATTCTCATGGCTGGACTAGGTCCCGTGGTTTTTTCCGGAAGAGTTTCAACGTAAAAATCCTTGTGTTATGGTTTGCTTGGTTTTCTATTTCCGCACTTAAATTTTATCATCCCTTAAGCTAATAACTTAATTGTTAAAAATATCAAAAATGGTAGATCGACTTATAGGAAACCATCCCCTTGACTTTGTGAGATTCTCAACTCAAAACATTGAATTGAGGTTCACTGAATTAAGATTTTTCAACTGGTATCAGAGCAGGTTCACTAAATTGTTAGTGTGATCTTGTCTCATTATTTTCGGTGAATATGAATCTCCAAAGAGAGGGAGGATCCATCTCTTGTCCCCCATTATTTGATGGGAATAATTATGCCTATTGGAAAGCTCGAATGAGAGCGTTTCTAAAATCTTTAGATGAGAGAGTATGGTTCTCCATTGAACAAGGTTGGACCCATCTAACAAAGACCATAGATGACCAGACCATCCCTAAACCTTCTTCTGAATAGACCAATGGGGAACTTGAAAGTTGTAGATGGAATAGCAAGGGTCTAAATGCAATCTTCGCCGCTGTCACACTCGAAGAATTTCGACGTATTTCTAAATGTGACACTTCGAAAGAGGTATGAGACATTCTTCAAATTACCCATGAAGGGACTACAATTTTCAAGATCTCCAAACTTCAAATGCTTACCTCTAAGTTTGAAAAATTGATGATGGATGATAATGAAACCTTTGACAGTTTTTATGCTAATCTGAGTGACATTGTCAATTCTAGTTTCAATCTAGGGGGAAGAATTCCTAAGCCCAAAATTGTGAGAAAAATTTTGAGATCTCTACCTGAGAGATTTCAATCGAAGGTTACCGCCATCGAAGAGAGCAAAAATATTGATGCTCTCAAAATTGAAGAGTTGGTTGGTTCACTCCAAACCTATGAGTTAAATCTGAACCCATCTAAGAAACCAAAATCTATTGCCTTGAAATCTGTCAAGGAATCCATAGATGGTTTAGATAGTGACTCTAAGGATGAAGAAGAAGAGTTGGTTTTGTTTGCTAAGAAATTCAGAAAATTTTTGAAACTGAATAAGAGATTTAATCCAAAAGGAAAGAAATTCCTTGAAAAGCCCAAGTCCAAGCACTTTGAAAACAAGAAACATTTTAAAAGTGTGGACAAGAAATCCCAAGGTGTTCAATGCTATGAATGCCAAGGCTACAGCCATATTGCCGCTGAATGCTCCAATAAGAAAAGATTTAAGGGCAAGACACGGGATGACAGTGAATCTAAATATGAGGAATCAGATAGTTCTTCTTGTGAGGAGACTAGGGGTTATGTGGCCTTCACTGCATCCTTATCTGGGATGGAGAAATCTTCTTCAAATGCTCTGAGTAACCAACAATATAGTGATGATGAGGAGGATGAAGAGAGTCAGAATGACTCAGATTCTGAGGGAGAGCTTGAGGCAGTCTATGATGAACTATTTCAAGAATGCCTAAAGCTGAAAAAAGTTCAGTTTTTCATGTCTAAAAAGATCAAATCTATTGAAATAGAAAAAGATGCCTTAGACCAAGTGGTTTTGGGGTTGAGAGCTCTTGTGTCACAGCTTGAGGAAGAGAAGGCCTTTCTCCTTGCCAAGACTCAACTACTTGAATCTGAATTACATGTTTGTCTTGATGAAAAGACAAATCTTGAAATCAAGTTGGTTGATCTTGAGCAAAATCAGAGGTGTGGAGATGAGAAGGGAACTCCATCCACCTCAAACACTGAGCCTGGTGCTAAAAGACACCCTCCTAGTAAAGGGAATGACCCTTCAACTCAGAAATTCATTCCTACATGTCATAAATGTGGAGTGAAGGGTCATATTAAGCCTCGATGTCCTAAACTTCGAAGAATGCCCAATCATGATTTTGAGAACTACAATAATTTTCATGGGAATCTTCAAATGAGAATTAAGGTCCTAGTGGAGAAGTCTAGGAGTTTGTGTGAAGATGTGATGAAAATTGCTCACAACTCTAGACAGTGGCATGGTCATGACACTCCTCATGCTAGATATAGATGAGGTAAAGGGGAGAACCATAATGCCCACCATAATTCTAGGACTTAATCCTGAAAAAGGAGGAACAGGAGGAAGAGGCAAAATGTCATACCTATCTCAACTGAAACAATTAGAGACCAAATGGTCAATCAAACTTCTAAAACTGTTTGGGTGAGATAGGAAGACCTGAAGGGCTTCACTTAGCCCGTGCCTGTCATAGCCTAGGGTGTGCTTGTATTGATATATCTTGTCCTAGTGCTATGCTATTTGTGTATACTAATTTTTTTGTGTTTATTTTCTTTGGTTTGTTTTTCTGTTTTTTTTTTTTTTTTAATCCAAAAACATTGAAAAACCATAAAATCCAAAAATATTTTTGTTATGTTGCCCTTGCTTGACTTGCATGATCTGCATTCCTTGTGTGATCTTTATTTTTATACTTGTCCAGGGTTGAACATGAGTTTATTCCTGATGAGGATATATCACATTCATAGTCTCTTGGTTAGGCTGAAAATTAGACCGATTTTATCTTGAACAGTTAGAGACTTATTCATGTGTGTATGTTTTACAAATTTTACATGCACTCTAATTGATTCTATTGAGAGGTCTATTTTCCAATCTGTAGGTGTATGGCTTATTCCTTAAGTGTGACCTTGGATGACTAATCTAGAATGACCATTTTCGTTATTCATCCTCATTTTGTGTATCCTCCATGAGCTAAAATTGTTGCAATGAAAAGGGCTACCAACTGGGATAGTGTGAAAGTCACTATTGGATGCAAACAGTATGAAATGGCTACCTAGGCGGACAGTAGGTATCTATCTGGGTCACTAGAGTGAAAGCCCCTGCTGCTAATAGCCAGGGCTACCTACCTAGAGAGTGTGAAAGCCATCATTGCATGAAAAGATATGATCAGATAAAGATCATCAAAAGAAATCTTACAAACTGGAGGTATTTGACCAAAAATAAAAGAAAAATATTGAGTCAAATAAAATAGATAAAGGAGCACTAAAATGTAAGAAATCATCATATCTGGATCTAACTAGGTTTGACTTCTAAGATGTATGTCTTCGGGAGTCCCCTTAGTGGTTAATGTCATACCCTTGGAAATGGAAAGAAACCTTGATCTAGTATCTTGTCAGACCACCACTACATACAATGCTTCATGTTTGAACTGTTCACTAAATGTGTCTAAGTGAATTGACTATGCTTTAGCATTCCATGAGATTTAGTTAGATGGGTATCCTCAGTCGGACTAACTAATCATGTTCTTCATTGGATTTTTAATTTTAAATTACTACTGCTTGGGATGCTTTTGATGCATGCTTGTGTGGCACATGATATTTTTTGTGTGTGTTTCTTTCTTTTGGCATGGCCCTTTCTAGCATAGGTGCCATATTTTTGGTGGTATCCCTGATCTTAGGGGGAGAAGATCAGGGTGAGTTGTTGAGGGGGAGTTCTGTGCTTGAGTTGTTGAGGGGGAGTTTGTGCTTTATATTTCTATCTCGTTCTCCGGTTTTCAGTCCCTCATTCTCTGTTTTGATTGGTTGTACTGTGGTTGCCTTGATATTTCACTTTTGTTAAATTGGTATATCTTTTTTTGAATATTGGCTTCCTGCCTTCCTTTGGTAATTATGCCAAAAAGGGGGAGAATGTTAGGGTAGTATTTCCCTCGTTCAATACATTCCTTGCTTCACATGTGATTATTTATTTTCATATTCCACACATGCTTCACTGGGTATTTTGTTTTTGAGCATGTGCATGTGCAAGGTTGCAGCAGACTGATTTTTCTTGGCAAGAGCTTAAGTGTCTTAAATTAAGATGATTTGTCGATTGATGTCATGTAAGAGTGTTGGAGTCATATAATGTCTTAATTCACAGTTTTGATGTGTTTGGGTGAGTTTGTGTCAAGTCATGTACTTCAGTTTAGTTTTGCCACGGAATTGCCAAAGGGGAAGATTGTAAAGTCCATGTTTTTGTACTGGCATATTCCGGTGTCAAAACAAGTGAGTCTATGTGTCTAGGTGTGTATCTTGTGTCATTACCTTCAAGCATCCACGCCAAAGCAAGATGAAGACCAAAGAAAACCGGTTGATCCACTCGATTGATCATTTGCTTCATAGGATGGTAAGTGACCTAGATACCATGTGACCATAGGTGGGATTTGACTTAGAATTATCTTAACATGATGCCTTAGGTGGTAAGTGACCTAGATTAACCATACGGACCCTAGGTGATGAGATAAACAGTGCAAAACTTGTTTTAAATTCTGAAATTTTTCAAAAAACTAAGGTTGCTTGTTTTGAGCGTATCTCACAAACCGTAGCTCGGAGTTTACTCCATAATATCAAAACGACCATGTCGAAAAGAGCTACAACTTTCGTGAAGGGTACAAGACCCAAAAACGAAGTTTGAAATTCGGGTTGGCACCTCAAGGTCGACCCTGACCATTTTGGGTCGACCCTGGGTATAGCAAAATTTGTATGGTGTTTTTTGGCAGAGAGATGAAATAGTGTGGGTCGACCCTGAGGACCATTCGGTCGACCGAATGTGCCCCATGGGTCGACCCTGATATGAGATTTTTTCCAAATCCAGTTTTTTGCTAATTTAGCTATTTTGGCACTTTCCTTCTTGGGTTTTAGCAACTTCTAAACCATGTTTTTGATTCCCTATAAAGCTAAAACCTTTCCATTTCGTGAAAAACAACTTAGGAAGTGTGTGGAGAGGGTTTTTAAGTTTCTCCAGAGGTTATAAAACCTATGGAGATTGGTACTCTCCTCCCCTTTTGTTAATGCTGTTAACCTAGAGTTTGCAAGCCCAAAGTTCCACTTTTGCTTGTTTGGACTTGTGCATTGAAGGAGTTCATTTAGGTGATGATTCTTATCAAACCATCAACCCGTTTTGGATAGAACACATTGGACAGAGTATTCCGGAGCCCTTGCGAAGGAGATCGATCCAAGAAGGATCGTGGTATAGTGATTTGGTCGGTGGATTCCGAAGCCGTCATTGTCGGAGATCGATCGGAAGATCGTGGACTATTTTCGAAACACAAAGAGAAGTACAAGCGGCTGTGGTTGATCACGGGACTTGAGAGTACGTGATGACTTTTCGAGGCGTGGAGGACTAAGAACTGAAGGATCGTGGTGTCGAGTCCGAAGGAGTCAAGTTCGAGTCTTGTAAGTTCTTGTTTACTTTGTCTTAGTGGATTCTCATGGCTGGACTAGGTCCCGTGGTTTTTCCCGGAAGAGTTTCAACGTAAAAATCCTTGTGTTATGGTTTGCTTGGTTTTCTATTTCCGCACTTAAATTTTATCATCCCTTAAGCTAATAACTTAATTGTTAAAAACATCAAAAATGGTAGATAGTCTTATAGAAAGCCCTAACCATCCCCTTGACTTTGTGAGATTCTCAACTCAAAACATTGAATTGAGGTTCACCGAATTAAGATTTTTCACTTACGTAGAAGAAGGAGGAGAAGGTGAGCCTTTTCGAGGAGGGAGCCAGGGGCTTGGACGGTTACCCCTACTAGTTTATGTTTTGTTTTGGTTGAGAGTTTTGTAATAGACATTTAAATGATGTTGCTCATTAGATTACTTTACAGTTGGGTGTTTGACTATTTGTTATTATGAATGGTTATGTTGAGCATAGACTTGAGCAGGATGATTTGGTTTTATATATATCGGAATTTTATTACTCTCATTTTGGAGACTCGTGTAGTATGTCTTGTACGCATGGTCTTTAAGCAGGTTAAGGAAATGTGACAATCCCAAAGTCCTATTTTGCTCAAAGTAGGATTTGGGGTCGTTACAGTGTTAAAAGAGACACATGGCAACCTCAAGGGCGTAACTGGACTCCTAATTCTCTTAGCAAAACGCTTCGAAAGAAGAACATCTCGCCAAGGCCCTGCCCAACCCCTTTCTTTACTATACCCAAAATGTCCCTAAAGCTTTTTGAGTCTCAAAATGTCCCTATATCATATTTCTATAACCAACGTATCCCTCACAATATTTTCATATGGGATATCCAAGATGTCCCTCAAGTTTCTATACCCAAAATATTTCTTAATTTTCTTTCAAATGACCTCATTAAGGTCTCTCTTCCCAGTCTCTCTCTCATTTCCCTCTCTCTCACGTGCACTTGCTGCAAACTAGTACAAATTATAGGATTGGATAGTGCATTGAAGCACCTTGTAAGGCCTGTAAAAACATTATTGCTTATATATGGCTTCACAAATAAATACTACAGAGTTGGAGGGACCATGCACACCCCACTTTTTGATACAGCGTCCTATTAGTAAAAATTATTTACTGCACATTATTAAATTTATAAAATTACTTGTATACCTCCAAAAATTAGCTATAGATTTTATAATTACACATCAATCACAAGTTTAGGCATCTACTACTACTATAATTACCTCCATTGGTCTCAATGTGGCTCCTCCAAAAGCCTTTGTTTGAGCTCTATATAATCACCACGTGCCACCTTATACTCTCACTTTTTATTGTCACATGCCTCCTTATTAGGTATATAAATGGCATTCACTTAATTGTTGATAAATCTTACATTAAGTTCAGCTCCCCTCTCTTCCTCTATGCACCCACCCACTCAATTGACTTATAATAAGTTCAGCTCCCCTCTCTCTCTTTTTGCACCCTGATAATATTAAGGGAGTTTTGTAGGAGTAAACAAAACTTACAGAAAAGTCTTACAGAAATAAGAAAGAAGACACCAAAAAAAAAAGACACCATAAAATAGATAATTGCAATATGTGTGAATCAAAATAAAATGTACTCCCTTTTTTTCCCCTAATCACCAGTATGTGTATATTTTCCAACAAAATATAGAGTAATAGTGTCAATCACGTTAACCATTAATTATTTTATAAATAACATATTTATATTTAGTGATTTGATTTAATTCTTTAAAAGTGATTAATGATTAATGCAAGCATTCTCTCCAAATCATATGTTAATATTTGGGAAAGAAAATGCACGATAGATTCTAAGACAAGCCCTTTTAGAGTGGTTGCATGGACTTACCCTTATGGCATCTTAGCAACTACCTTACGTCTTGTTGTGTGTGCGTTAAGGTGTATGTGTGTTACATGATAACGTTACTACCAAAAAAAAAGGGTCTAGCGAGTGCAATGATCTCTTTTGTGGAAAGGGAAATGCTAGATGGACACTTGGGCAAGTTGTAAAAGGATGGGGGACTTTTCGTCCTTTTTCACACGTTATCTTCATTTCCTAACCTTTTTATTTTCTCATGGGAGGGGGTTTTTCAAATCAGCTGCTAAGTTTATCATATTTTGTAAATGTACTATTATAAATAATAGATTTGTAAATTAACTCAATATTTTTGAATCATTGGCCAAAGAACAGAAATCCTTAGTTCCATTTGATTTCCATTTAAAATTGTTAGAAAAATGAGTATTATGCTCTCAAACTGTTGTTGAACTATGGTTAATAAGTTTTAATCTTGTGGTTAATTTTTTTATCATTAAAAATTGAGGTTAGATACTTTAACTAAGGTTGATAAATTTTAACCACAATTAAGGGAATCTAATCTTTAATAAGTATGTTTGTTTGCTGGGAAATTTGATGAAAACATAGAAGAAATGAAAATTTTAGACTTCTAATATAATTTAATATATATATATATTTTCACTTATTTCTTGGCAACCAAACATAGGGTAAGGGTTAATGATAAAATGACTAATATACCCTTATAACATGTGTCTCCTTTTAACTTTGTTGAGATTTACTAACCTTTATGTTAAAGCATCTAATCTTAGTTTTTATGAAAATAAAAATTAATCACAAGGATTAAAACTAGTTAATCATAGTTCAAGAACAATATAAGGGCATAATTGTCATTTCATTAATAATAGATATAAACAAGAATTCCAACTGAACTAAGGGTTGAGGTTCTTTTGGCTGAGTGTTGAAGAATGATGAGTTAATTTGCAAATCTGTTATTTATAACACTGTATTTGCAAACTAAGGATAAATCGAGCAAGTGATTTGCAAAACCTCGAAAAAGAAAGAAACAAAATTCTACATCATCTCACTATGGTTAAACCCCCCATAAAAAAGAAAAAGGGGCGAAATTCAACATCATCGTCTGTTGGAATGTTCCTTCTCACCCTGCAGTTATTGTAAAAATCGAACCTTTTTCTACATTCTCATGGTTTAATTAATTGGTTTTGATGTATTTAGTGTAATTTTCAGCAATTTAACAGATTGGAAATCCTAATTGATGTGTTAATTTTGATTTGATTTGCCTATTTTGTTTCTTCCCGGATGAATTGAGAAGCTTTTGGTACCTGGGTAGGGTTTGGATTATAGGGTTGCTGGGAAAAGAATGATATCTTCTTAGGATTTGGTTTTGGGGTTTATCAATTTTAGTTTTAGGCTTCAAAAATCCAGGTAGGGTATCTGATAGATTTTGTGCAAGGCAATGGGTTTTATGTGTTTTATTCAAATTTCAATGAAATTAATGGGTAATATAGTAAGAAGGCTTTGAGGCAAAGATTTTGGAATTTGGATGATTAGGGACATCTTTTGCCTTGTTGTGATTTTGTATTGGAGGATGGATGTTTGATGAAATCTGTATTTTTCTAATCAAGATGTTATTGCGGTAGTAAAGTTTTAGATTGTATTCTTGTTTTGATCCGACGATGAATTAATAATCTGATTGTAATCCAAATTGTTTTTTTTTTTTTGGTAACTCGGGGTGTCCCCAACCCTTCGTGTCAGGACTAATCCCCGAGGGTGCGGCGGGAGCCCACAACCCGCCACACCAGGAAAGTCCGGGTGAATCCCGTGTGGGGCTGGCCCCAATGGGGGAGTGAGAACTGCTTCATGAGGTAGTCCTGGGAACCACTGGTGCACCCTTTCAGGGTTAATCCTTCTTCTTTTTTTGCATTGAATGCTCCATTTGTTTTGAGGTAAAATAGGGGAAAACAAATGAATTCCACGGAAAATATCATTATCCAAGTGTATTTTCTTTAGGACAACGGGCATTTTCCATGAAATTCATTTGTTTTCCTCTATTTTACTTTGAAACAAACGGAGCAGAAGCTACATTTGATTTCCTTGTGCCCCGTTTTAATTGGCCCTTTAATATTCTCTTTGATTTAACTTTTGATTTTATAGCAGATTGTAATCTTATATTCATGTTTATTTATCATTTATTTACTGTTAGTTTGATTTTGGGATATTATGTACATGACCATCCCCTTTGTTCCGCAGTATAAGTGCTGGTTTTAGGACTCATTCGTGACTTTGTGGCTCGTAACATGGTCGTTAATGCTTTACTTCAAGGCTGAACTTTATTCAAGATCTGTAGGACTATTTATTACATTCTTTGGAGCATTATTTGAGGGCTTGGCTTGTATGGAATTTTCTCCATCAAAATAGATAAGGTTGCCATCTTTGTCACTTATTAAAGCTGATCAGTGTCGTAGACACAGAAGCTACAAGTAAGGGAATAGAGTTCAAAGTACCTTCTCTCGGTGAGTGTATTATTGAAGGATATTTTTGTTAGCTTTAATTGGCCTTTCTTTTTATATAGATTGCACTTCAGATAAGCGTTGGATTCTTATGGATTATCTTTTTCTTTTCTTTTTTTCCTGCAACAAAATGGTTTCATCTTACTTAGGTTCCTTTTCTTTTTCTTTTTCTTTTTTGCATTCATATATTTATTTTTCAATAGTCTGGCACGTTCCTTGCTTTCATTCACGTGTGATTATTTTTGCTTTTTCTTTCCTTCGATATGTGGAATCCTCTTTATTTGATATCCTTCAAGGAGTTGCACTAATGTTTGTTACCATGTTTTTGAGAAAAGAAGTGACTAGAAATACTATGAATATAAGTGGAACAATCTCATTAAATGATGTTTCTTATACATGCTTTGAGAAATTTCATATCCAGGTGCGTGTCGTTCGGATCGCTTTATCGTACCTAGATGGACCATGTTTCACACTGTTTGGTTTAACTTTAATCCAATTCTGCTTACTCCAGTGTTTGGCCATACCATTTAGTTGGTGACAAATGAAGTGTTAGAAGCCAGCCATGTATTTTGCGGTGTTTAGATTCTCACAATTAGGCCAAGAGAAATATCTCAAAATTAATTCCAATGTGAAGCGTGACAAGAGTATTAAGAAATTGAGGACAAATACAGGCTTTTTTTTAGGGTTTCTCTTGCTTAGATAAATTGCAGTAATTTTTTGGAGTAATATAGACTGTTAACCTAAAAATGTCATTTGCTGGGCAAGTACCCATGTTGGACACATGAAGGACATAGGACAGCTGCAACAGAGCCTTTATCCTTGGTGCATGATTTAGCCTTTTCTTCCTTTATGCATAGATGAAGTTAGGAATTTAAAGAAATTATGGTAATTTTCATTGGCATTTTTAAGAAGTTATTTTTGGTGGAAATAATTAGGCAGATCGGTTAGACTGTATTTTATTTTATGATAGTTCAATGAAGTGGTTGGGAAGACAGTTTAAAGAAGAGGTAATGCTCAATGGTTTTTTAGATGAATAGGTCTAGATATGCATTATCTGTTGTGTTTGTAAATGATCATGTTGTGAGGTAGTTAGGCCAGACCTTGTTGGAAATTTTAATTAACATAGTGACAGGATTGGAACGAAGGTTCTTATCTAGAGAGGAACAAGCTCTTTTAAGAGTGTCATTGGAGATTTAAAGAGGAATCACAAGGATTATGGCAGTGAGCTCGAAAGTGTCCAGGCTATGCCTAGATAGGGGTTCCCGAGGCAAGGCGTCCTTAGGGCATTGCTCAGGCAATGCCTCGAAGGAATTGAGGTGATACTCAGTTTTTAAATAACGTTTTCGGTGCGCATAACAGTCCATGTTGATACCTTATTACATAACGGTTTCGCCGTTTCGGTCTTTGCAGTCGAAACCTGTAACTCACACATTGTTTTTGAAATAAATTTTTTTAAAATTATTTAGAATTAAGGAAAATATTTAAAATTGATAGAAAAAATATTGATATTACATACATATTATGCATGAAAATAATAATTGTTCAAAGTTTAATTAACACATAATGAGATAAAAAGGGAAGTATGTAACCCAGGAAGCACGGATACGGATACGATACGATACCGATACGGCAAAACCTTAAAAAATAGGATATGGGTATGGCCAAGATACGTCTGTAATTTTTTTTATAAATAATAATAATACTATATTTTGTATTATAATTACAAAATAACCATTGGTTCAATTCTGTTTATGTATAAAAAAGACCATGTTCATGCAAAGCAAAAGAAATAGGGTCATCTCATCATCCACTAAGCAAAAAAGAAAGTCATCCTATCATCCACTAAACAAAATATAAAGAAGACCATGTCCATGCAAAAACAAAAGAGATAGGGTCACACCCACGGGTCTCCAAAAAAAAATTAAATAAAAATATTAAAAAAATAAAAAAATTTTAAAAAAATATAAACGGCCGTATCCCGGCCGTATCCCAGACATATCCTAGCGTATCCCGGACGTATCCTGGCGTATCCATGCCGTATCGGAGCCATATCCGAAATTAAAATTTTATTTTTAATTAACAGGATACGTTTCAGCCGTATCCCGTACGTATCCTGCCGTATCGGAGGCATATCCGTAGCCGATACGTATCGGATACGGGTACGAACCCCTATTTGAAGTATCCGTGCTTCCTAGTATGTAACCCAAATTATCATAAATTCATGGTTTTTACTTGAGATCCATGAATCTATGTTTTAAACTTGCTAATATTCATTAACTAAAACACACTGATAAAAGTTGAAAAATCTTATTTAATCAAAAAGCTTCAAATTGATTTTTTTTCCAAAGAGTGGTTTTAAAGATTCGAGTCATTGAGTCGTAGCCTAGATCTATGTTTTGAACCCCCCCCCCCTCTCTAATAAAAAGGGTAAGAAAAAAAGGAGTGGTCATTTGTAGCTCTAGCGAGAAAAGTGAAAAATTCAAAATATAAATTAGAATGGGTTTCTAAAACCCATGGTATGTAATATAATATCAACATTATGTAATAGCCATTGCATAACATAACGTAGCTCGTATCGGTATGAATATCACCAAAACCTTTATGTAATGGTCGTCATGTAACAGTTTCAACGAGATTTCTTACCATGGCAGCACTAGCGACCGCACCTTAACAAACACCTGCTTATCCTGATGCAAATGCTAGCGATCTCTGGCTCTTTGCTGGGGCGAGCTTAGCCAATTTCAGCTACATTGGATTGTGGATGAATGTGATCCATTGGAAAATATGCATGTGAAATGGTGGAAGTGATTGCATAGACATCCTTGGATGAACGGGTTTGGGGTTTCATAAAAGGTATTCGCCCAGCGATATATTTAGGAAAGAGGCAGACTCATTGGATCAAGGGCAGTAGGCTTAGACCTGAGGAAGATTTGTGATAGTGTGATGTTTTGTATATATTTTCCATTCCATACTTAATAGGCTAGTCCTTATAGAAACATTTTAATTAAGGAAGTTATGTTGCATTTGTATGGTATGAGCATTAGAATCTAGCACAGGTACAAAGTTTTGGATTGAGCAAACCTTAAAAAAAGTGTTCATTGATCCAAATTAACATGCTGAGGACCGGGACTGAAGTTGGCAGAATAGGATTCATGCTGCTAGCTGGAAATGGTTTGGACTAGGATGCCAGTATCTTGTCAGTAGGCATTGGACATTTGGACTGTTGAAGAAAATTAAGAGCACAGGGCTGATGGAATTGAGTCAATCAGGGACCGGCATACTGCAATACATGAGCTTTGCTTCTTTTTCCTTGCACCGTTTTGTTCTTCTGAGGGAGAAAATGTAACTTTAATGGAAGAGATTAAGACTGCAGCAGCATGCTGCCGAGTTCTGGAGCTCCTCTCGTAGTTCTGTAATTTGGCATGTGCTGCTTAGTAATCCTATGATTTTCACTGTAATTTGGCATGTGCTGCAATCCTATGGTACTTATCCATTTGCCCAAAAGCCACATCACTGTAGCAGAATAGGCTGTTTTGCACTTTTTTGGGTTGCAGACGTTCTGATTTTTTTTTAAAAAAACATTGATTTTAGATATTGGGATGATGTCAAGTATCCTTCTAATTGCAGCTGACTTGGAGTCTCTGTATCGAGACTCTCAAGTCCAAGTTGACAGTTTGATTCTCTATTCTACTTGTCGAGAATGCAAGGTTTCTTAAAAGGTATTGTGTTTATCGACAATTATGTTGTACAGCTACTGTTTTTGCTGAAAATAATGTAATCCGTAGTCTTTACATTTGAATCTAAATGTTCTTATCACTTAGTGCTTTTGTTTCAAGAGAAACAGCTGGCTTTCTGATCAGTTTAATGTTTCATATAACTTACAACAGTGCACCCAAGATGGCAGATATGAAAGGGAGCGCATCCACCAACACGGATATCCGTGCAATGCACAAGGAATGGGATGAGGCTTCCTGCCCCATCTGCATGGAGCATCCACATAATGCTGTTCTCCTCTTGTGCAGCTCTCATGACAAGGGCTGCAGGTCTTACATATGTGATACAAGTTACAGGCATTCAAATTGCCTGGACCGGTTTAAAAAACCAAGAGTTGATTTTAGGAATAGCCCATCACAATCCAGTTCTTCCTTTTTTAGAAACCCGGACAGTGTAGAACTTAGCCAGGGGCCTTTTCATGGCCATACTTCTGAGCTGTACTTGGGTTCGGGAATGAGAAATGACTTTGCAGAAGCTCATGGAAGCTATAGTTTAAATGAGAACAGCGATGGAACATCAACTGGTCTGGCAGAAGCACTAGGAGAAAACAGCAACCATGACCCGGATAGGTACCTAGATGTGCTAGGAGGTGAAGACATTGTTGAAACAGGTGATCCTGAGTTGTTCAGGGAAAGGATTGGGTTTGAAGAGTTAGGTGTGGGGAATTTATCCGAGCCAAGCTTGAGCTTGAAATGTCCTTTATGCCGAGGAACCGTACAAGGCTGGAAGATTGTAAAGGAGGCTAGGCAGTATCTTGACTTGAAGCAGAGGAGCTGCTCTCGGGAGTCATGCTCATTCTTTGGTAATTACAGTGATCTCCGAAGGCACGCCAGGAGGGTTCACCCAACAACAAGGCCAGCCGAAGTTGACCCATCAAGGCAACGTGCTTGGCGACACCTCGAGCACCAGAGGGAATACAGTGACATCGTTAGTGCTATCCGTTTAGCCATGCCAGGTGCCGTTGTGCTTGGGGACTATGTTATCGAAAATGGAGATGAGCTATCAGGTGACAGGGAAATCGAAATCAGCTCGGATGAAGGAAGCGGGCCATGGTGGACTACATTCTTTCTGTTCCAGATGATCAGCCCAAGTGGCCCTGCTGCCGAGCCAAGGGGGCAAATGAGGGCTTGGCCAAGGTATCGTCGCTCATCTGGAGCATTCTCTGGTCGCCGTAATCTTTGGGGTGAGAATCTGTTGGGTCTGCAAGAAGATGATGAGGACTGGAATATATCAAGTAACATGGGTGAAGATGTTCCTCCAATACCGAGGAGGCGGCGGCGGTTCACACAGTCCAGGCCCAATGAAGAACAGCCATGAGAGACGTTGCATAGTTATGGTAATTATATCATGGATACTTACCTACCTCTAGGATTTGTGATCAGATTTATTACATTCGCTTAACTGGTATTTTTCCTTTGCTATTTCAGCACCGTGCATCTGTCAAACCAAAAACTGTTATTGAATAGCTCCCCTACTCTGTTGAAATATCTTAGGTTATTGAAGAACCATGGTCTTGGAAATTCAGCAGACCAGCTGCGGGATGATCTAGAACAGAAAAGACTATCTGGAGACGAGAGAATCGGAATTGGATGTTCTGTTTGTGCTACATTGGTTTCTTCATACAGGAAAAGAAAATAATATGATTTGTGTTCAGTGATGGAAGACTGGTTCTTGTTTAGATCAGCCTTGAGCTTCTTATGTTCCAGAAACCTTTCCAGTTTTTTTTTAACAATCAGAACTTGGTTGTATCCATTTATATGTCTTTCATTGATTGATGTTCCACTAAGCATTATAAATAATGTATATAATGAAATCTGTTATGCTTTTATTTCAGCTGTAGTGTTTTTTAATCTAAGAAGCTGTTGGAAGCTTTTTTGTGTGTACTTTTGGGAAGGGAGATGGATTCTAGGAGGGCTAAATGCAGTCTGGTTATGTACCTATACCTGTATTTGAGCGGTTCTCACTCCCGCTCTAGTTCTCTAGTTCTCGCTCTTGCTCTTGCTCTCGCTCTCGCACTCGCTCCACGCATTGGTTACTTAGGTGGCGTTTGGTAACAATAATCAAATAGGTAGAGCTTATTTGAAAATTGTGCATAGTTGAAGGTTAATTGCATGTCACATCTTTTTGAAGTAGAGATTTTACAGGTAAAAATCTCTATAAAAAGTAGCTCATATTTACTTTAGAGGTAAAACCTGTACTTAAAAAAATATAGACATGCAATTAACGATCTAAAGTCCAACTAAGGACAATTTTCAAATAAGCTTTACATATTTAGATTGGCGCTCGGGCATCCACAAAGCATGGGGCATGGGGCGTTTAAAAGGGAGGAGAACAATTGGGGAGAAAATGAAATGACTTCTCTCCCAAATTATCGTCCGGTGCCACATGATTTGTGGATGCTAGAGCTGGGTGCTCGGGCATCCACCAGAGCCAATCTTTTCCCATTTAGATTAGTGTTACCAAAAACCACCTTAGATCCAAGATTTCATTCCTTGTCAGTGGATGAAAATTCTAATGCTCTGTTACAGCAACTGCCCTCGTGGTCCTAGGGTTCATGGTTCGAAATCCCCTTGAAATTTTGTGAAAGTTTGGATTCTTTCCCACTCTACGAAATTGCAATCCTTCATATTTTATTTATTTTGACAGATTTCGGTTAAAATTTCAAAATTTCGGGTGAGTTTCAGGAATTTCGATTGAAATTTTATTTTTAATACTTTTTAAAAAATAAATAGCTAAATATTTACTGACAAATATTAAAAAATAAAATAATATTATCTAAATATATAAATTTTTAATAAAAATATTATTTTGACCAAATGTTTTTGAAATTGCAGCCGATTTTTTTGTTGTTGAAAATTTGGCCGAAATTTTGTGAAAATATTTAATTTTAATAAAATATTAAAAAATAAAATTTCTGAAATTTATAGAAATCTGGAACTTTTGGAAATTTGATTTTGTTTGGAGGACCGAAATTGCCTATTCAAACCTTTGGGGTTGAGCCCCCCTCAAAACAAGTCTTCATCTTTTTTTCTTTTTGCAATTGTGAGCACTCGTAAATTTCTGAGCTACTTGCAACTTTAAATTCTAGGCCTTTACGAAAACTAAAGTGGATTGTTTCAAGGCAGGGTTGTATGAGTCTCCATAACTTTTGTTTAAAATTTAAATGGAACTCTGCAAGGAAAATGAATTGACAGTGTCATGTTCATGCCTGGTGCACATTCTATGGGTTCTCTCCAACCATCCAGGTCAATCTCTATATATCCTACAAAATTAGTCAAATGACCCCTTTAGCCGACCATAGCTAGGGGTGTATCCCAAGCTAATATATTAATAAAAATAAAAATAACAAATATTACTTATAATAATATTATTATTATTATTTTTTATTAAATCAAACTGAACTCGACTTGAGCTTGAATGGAGCTTTAAGATTTAGCTCAGCTTGAATACACCTTTCCATAGCCATATGTTAAGGATTGAAAATCCAACGGTGTCAAACATCAAGTGGGACCCACCATTTAATATATATGTACAATTGGCTCTGTTGGATTTTTAATCAGGCGCCCTGCTCTGGATAGTATGTACTATCGAGAGTTTTTAATCAGTTTCCTAAAATAAACTACAATAAACACATACCTGAGTTCTTGTCTCTTATCTCTTATGTATATAAGCTAATAGGGCGAGTGTCCCAAGCCCAATGCACCGTAATCTTCATGACTTTTTCAGTTGGGATTAATTTGGCAAGCTCAAAGATCATTCCATATATTCTATAACCACAAGAAAATCCTGACAATGGTAAGAACTAAAGGAATACAAGAAGGATAATTATGTCTTTTTCTTTTTAATTCTTAAAGTATCCCTATTACTGCATGATGAATGCTAGCCGTACTCTCATCAACCCATATTCTCTCCCTTTACCAATCATCTCTCCACCTTTTTGGTGAGAGGGTGCTTCAACCATGTCAAAATGAATAAGTAGTTGGTGGAGGGTGAGAGTAGAGGTTGACTGAAAGTAGGGCCAGCACTCCTCGTTACAACATATTTTAGGAAGCTCTGATTATCTTTGAATTGGTTCCTGTTATTGCAAGACCACAAAACATAAACGACAAGAAGTATAAGAAAAGTCAAATTATACTTTTTCTTTTTTAATTTAACAAATGATTTAGTGATCAAAATAAACAAAAAATAAACTATTCTTAACTTTAATGAATTTATTTATTGTTATAAAAGTAAAAAGTCTTGTGGATGTCACAAATGTGCACTAACGTACACTAAGCCTTAGCAACAACCATTTTTTTTTATAGTAATGAAAGGTGTCCCAAACCCTTCGAGACAAGGACTAGTCTCTTCGGGTGTCCACACCGATCCAGTCAAAATTTTCCCTACGGACACTAAGGGTAAGCTGAACATACAACCATAGAGAGCAAACCCAAGATGCTAGCCAACTGCACCAACCCTTGGTTGGTAAATTTTGTTGATATTTCTACCACGTAAGCCTATTTTTTTTAGTAGGTTGATAACCTACTTGTCAAGTCATACAATCATTCATGCATCGGGGTTAACCTCAACATACATAATGCAATCCTTTGGAGAAAACCGGCGATGGTAGGACTTGAAACCAGACCTAGAGTATGAAGTATGAACACATCTAAGCTTTACTATTAGGTAAAGGAATATATATATATATATATATATATATATATATATATATATATATATATATATAGAGAGAGAGAGAGAGAGAGAGAGAGAGAGAGAGAGAGGGGGAACGTGGAAGGGAATCCCACCACAAGAGACCCAAACCAAAAAAGAGTGGCGACTCAGTCTCCACAATACAATCTATGGGTGTTCTTGATCTTATGAGGGGGGACGTAATTAAGCGTAAAGGTAGACAGCTTCCTTGATCCTCTACCCAAAACTATTTTCCTTTATTTCTTGATCCAATGACCTTTTAAGGCCACGTCAACCTTACATGAGAAGTTGGAGGGGAGAGTGACACGTCGCCTCACATGGATCTCTTCAAAACCTTTAAGAAGGGAAACTCAAACACATGACAAACCCAACTTATACGTTAGATCTCTCCTTAGAATATGAAGTGTGTTAGAGCATCTCCTCCTACTTAGCCATGTGAGCCCAAGGCTTCCTCATTTGTTTTCACAAAGACAGTACAACGGACTAGTCTTCATGTCCTAAAAATATCCATCCCCCACATGCTCCACCTACTAATATACAACATATAAATATAGATCAAGAGGGATAGGAGTGCAATTTTTTGACCCGGCCCGCCAACAGCCCAACTTTTCGCATTCTGGAGTTGAAATTTTGGACCGCGGATCAGGTTCAAGTTTTGGTCTTCAACCCATTTAGAAATGGGTCGGTTTCGGGTTGGGCTCCTTGGCCAACAAGTCATGATATTTAGTAAGTTTATTCATATATATAGGCAAAGCCAATGGCAAATACCTTTTAACTTTTGAAAAAAAAATTATACTATCTAATTTAATTATTTAATTAAGTATAGTCATAGGACAAGGAGACAATCCAGAAACAATACCAATATGATATTTATGAAATTTACAAATGAGATGGCCCACAAACAGAACTTTGAAAATCCTGGCTCCAAGTCTCCAATCCCCCCCTTCTCCCTCTCCCTCTCTCTCTCTCTCTCTCTCTCTCTCTCTATATATATATATATATATATATATTAATATATTATAATTTGAAATATAGATATTGTATTCATTTATTACAGTTTAGGCAAGTAAGTTATGGTTGATAGAATGATATATAGGTTCCTTAATTGGTTGGGTTCGGGTTTTACCTTTTCAACCCATTTATAAACCGGGTTGAGTTGAATAATTTAGAGCTCTTAATCAACTTGACCTTTCTTTACACCATAATTTTGATTAGCATTAGAGCTTAGAAGCAGTAACCCACAGTATCATATTGTTAAACATATCTAATCCAACCGACGCTTGGCTCACTTTTAATCCAAGAGGTTGCCCATCATTTGGGACCACGCTTCAATCGATGAACCTCTCGATGTGCAAATCTTTGGTAGAAACAAATGACACCAGGGCTAAACACATCTTCTCTCTTAATTAAATCCTTAAAATCTCTTAATCCCCACCACTTGATCACCTTATATAATAAACCTCACATGCTAAGAATCACAAGCCAACTTACCCCTACTCACAGCCTAGTTGTCTCATCATCTCTCTTAGCTAGATTCAGCCCAATTTTACAGTCTTCATCTCCTCTCAAGGCCCTGGAAAGGTAGACAGGAATCTTAGCATACTGACAGAACAGATAGATCACTCACTGTTCTGTCCCTTGACCATATTATATAATTAACCAGACATGCAGGTAAGTTTCGATATCTCGCGATTATCTGATGTATGTATTACCCAATTCTAGGCTAACCTCCCACTGTATGGTTATGATTACAGATCCTTCAATGGCTCTTCAAGGTATCACCTGAAGATAAAGAAAGAGAAACTAGTCCTAGTCCTAGCAACAAGAAAACAGTTGTAACAGGTATATATAGAGAGAAACTCTACAACCCATCTTAAAATTAAGAACATTTGCACTAACTCATTTCATTTATGTGTTTTTCAGTCCAAGAAGTGGAATCAAAGGATCTAGCTTTGTTTAGAAAAAGTGGAATTTATCGAAGAACGGAAGAAATCGAAGCAGGCGAGGCGGAACATAAGGGTTTGGATTCGTTCACGATCTTACTCGGTAGAGGCAATGCAAGGACACAGTTCTATAGCACTCTAAACTTGAAGAGACTGGGAAGTTTTCATAACAGAGATAATTTTTACACAATGAAAATGAAGAAAGAAGAGCCTGCTATAGGACTAGATATTGGTCATAAAGCAGATTCAGCTGCCCATGTAGGTAATAAAGTTCTACCAATATGTGATGTAACCTTATCTTCCTCGAACAATTCACACCACCAGTGTTGGCCATCGGAGAAGAAAGACAAGCCGAAAGGAGATAAGAACAAAACCATTTCTAGAATGAAGGAGCTGTTGAGATGGGCTGCTGCTGCCAAGTCTGAGAAAGGAGGAAAGTACATTAGCCAAAAGGTGATTTTCCTTAATATGATTCAAATTCTTTACAAAATTCCTGTTCTTGACTGTTAATCTTGATTTCTACTTTGTTTAGCCTTCATAACTTTAGCTCTAGACCCATATTAATCTCTGGTTACCCTCATAATCTCGTTTTCTTTTCCTTTTTTTTTTGGGTGGCAAGACCCATTGACTAAAACGCCAATTACATCAATGTGGGGTATGCTAATGGTATTTAGTGTAGATGGTAGGTTGAATATAGATGCTTACAGGCCTTTTATCAATGCGTCCGCAATCCTAATACTTAGCCATTTAACATGTTTAGTCTTCATTGGTGCGTAGTGCGGTGAGAGTTCAAAAAAATTGTGTTCTAATGGAGGTTCATATGTTAATTCTAAGCCAATTTCTGACAGTATACAGAACTGTTGTTGTAACAGGTTTTGTATTTTCGTAACCGGAGCGCCATCAAAGCAGTGGCACATGATGATCAAATGAGCTCAGACTCCCCTAAGATCAGTTTTAGATGGGATTTGGGCAGCTGCTCCACCTCTTCCTCCGTTTACTCTGCAATGTCAGCAAGAGAAGATCGAAATTGGACCAAGCCATACTCCAATTCCACAGCCAATGCTGTTTCAGCTTCAGATCGCGACACTAAGGAAACAACTTTAGCTAATCAAGATAAAGATGGATGCAATTTAAGAACAGGAAATTGGATCACTACAGATGCCGACTGTAAGATTCTTTATCATTCTTCTTCTCTACAATACAAGATCTCGAATTTGCTCTTGTCCCTCTTGTCTATGCTTAATATATATTTTTTTGATGAACAGTTGTGGTGCTAGAGCTCTGAAACAAAAATTTAATGAAGATGGCCCATGGTCTATGTCCATTAAGAATTGCAGAAGAATAGTGCGCCAACACCATTAATCCACCTTCAGATGCCATTTGGGACACTGTAGTATCATTTTTCTGCTGAAGGGGTTGTTTTTGAAAGATCAGGGGATTCAGATGTAATACTAATTCAAAGATCTGAAATATATCCATTTTAATGAACATGAACTACATGGTTCTTCTAACCAACATTCCAATTGTATATAGATGAGGACCTAGGAAGCACGGATACGGATACGGGATACGGGTACGATACGATACGGATACGGCGATACGGCAAAACCTAAAAAAACAGGATACGGGTACGGCCAGGATACGTCTGTAATTTTTTTTATAAATAATAATAATATATTTTATATTATAATTACAAAATAACCATTGGTTCAGTTCTCTTTATGTATAAAAAAGATCATGTCCTTGCAAAAGCAAAAGAAATAGGGTCATCTCATCATCCATTAAGCAAAAAAGAAAGTCATCCTATTATCCACTAAGCAAAATATAAAGAAGATCATGTCCATGCAAAAACAAAAGAGATAGGGTCACATCCTTGGGTCTCCAAAAAAAGAATAGGGTCACATCCTTGGGTCTCTAAAAAAAAATATATTTTTTTTAAAATAGGGTCACACCCTTGGGTCTCCAAAAAAAATTGAAAAAAAAAATAAAAAAAATTCTCGTATCCTGGCCGTATCCCGAAGTATCCTGGCGTATCCATGCCGTATCGGAGCCGTATCCTAAATTAAAAAATTGTTTTTAATTAATGGGATACGTTTCAGCCGTATCCCGTACGTATCCGGCCATATCCGAGCCGTATCCGTAACCGATACGTATCGGATACGGGTACGAGAGGGTATTTGAAGTATCCGTGCTTTCTAGATGAGGACATTTATGGTCCCCCACCGACAAGGACATCTATGGTCCCAAATTTTCTTACAGCGTTAGTTAAAAAGTTGCATAGAGACCTAATATTGCATAATCAAAAGTAGCTCTGTCTTACGGTCAGATGAATGAATCTGACCGAACCGTGAGCTCGTATGAGAGTAATTGGTTTGACTGCCCTAACCATGGCATAAGTCAATAGTTCAACAAATATACTTATTATGTTACTTAAAAAATCAATTATCCCTTAAAATTTAGTTCATCTTCATTTCAGAGGGAAAAGAAAGGGTTTAGACTCCAACTTTTGACAAATCACTAAAATAAGCTCTGACTTTTCAAAATAACTTTCCAAAATAACTTTTTTAGGCTTAGACATGTGTGAACTCTGCACACGTGCGAGCGTCAAGCTTGGATGTACCAAAATGCCCCTTTCTCCCTATGGAAAAGAGACACCATTCTCGATCTCTATTCCTATTTCTTCTATGCAAGAAATATAAGATCATATTCGTGCTCATTCGACACGATTCATAGGGTGTAGAGGTAAAGGTTTGTTCAAATACATTATCATCTTCGATCATTTATAATATTCTATTCATTCATACACTTTTTCTGTCATTTTAGAGTTTTAATATATTTCAATATCTTCTTTGTTCTTTCATTGTTTCGTTTAAGGGGTTTTCTATCATCTTCGTTCGTAATATTATCCCCATTCATAGGCTTTTTTTTCGTCGTTTTAGTGTTTGAATCCATTGCAATCTCTTTGTTGTTCTTCCATTTTTTTTTGTTTATGGTATTTTTCCTTCATTTGCAATATTTTATTCATTCATACTACTATTTGTATCTATAGTATCGATCTATCGATATGTTATACTGATCAATTGATATCAGATAGCACTTAATCGATATAAGCTATCGATCGATCAATATGGCATATCAATTGATCATTATTTGATATCGATCGAAAACTCGATTTTGTTATATTGTCTAACGTTAATTATTTTTTTACAGCTAAAAATATTTGTTAAGTCGACAACTAAGGGTCCATAAAAGAAGAGGACACATCCAATCCCAAGGGAAAAGAACACCACAAGTAAAGGGGAAGTGGAGCAGATTATAGGTTGTCGTCATCGAAATATTCCCAAAAGATATTACCTAACTTAGGCACAATTATGAACCCCCTAGAGAGGAAGCAACCGTGAATGGCGAGTTGCTTTGGTCATTTGTAGATTTTTAGAAATGAGAAATTGTATGAGATGTTGATGTATAATCATTTTCGGGATGTATTATAAATAGAGTAAATATTACAAATAATGGAAAAAAAATGAAAGAACAACGAAGACATTGCAATGGATTCAAACACTAAAACAACGAAAAAGCCAATGAAAGGAGAGAATATACAAATGAGTATGATAAAAATCCCTTAAAAGGAAAAATGAAAGAGCTGAGAAGAAATTGGAATGGATTCAAGCTTTAAAACGACGAAAAATGCATATTAATGAAGATAATATTAAAAATGAAGATGAAAATGTATATGAAAAACCTTATTTCAACACCTTATGAATCACGTTGAACAAGAAAGAACAATATCCCGTTTTCCTTTCATAGAAGGAATAGGAACAAAGAGATTGGTGTATCTCTCTTGCGTAGAGAAAAATTGGCATTTTGGTCCTTCTAAGCTTAACTCCCGCACACATGTGCAATACTCACACATGCCTAAGCCTAAAAAAAAGTTATTTTGAAAAGTCATAGCCTATTTTAGAGATATGTTAAAGTAGAAGCATATTTCAAGAAAAACCCCGAAAAGAAAACACTCATTCAACTTTCTAGACTACCTACTGTACCAAATCATGTATAACACTATAAGAAATCTACCAATTAGAGACGGACAAAATCTGTCTGTAATAATCATTTTTCTGTCATTAATAGCATTAGTGACGGAAATATTGTCCGTCACATTCCGTTGCTAATGCAAGCGTCACTAATGGGATTAGAGACGATTACCGTCATCCGTCTCTAATTAGTGACAAATTATTTCCATCTCTAAAAGTATTTTAATTTTTAAGGACATAAATATTTCGCCTCTAAAACTAATTTTTAAAAAAATTGCTCCCTTTCTTCCCTCTACTGTGAGAGAGAGAGAAAGAGAGAGAGAGAGAGAGAGAGCAGAACGTAGAGAGATAGTGGGAGAGAGAGCATAATAGATAGAGAGAGAGAGACGCTCATATTTTGATTAGCACAAGATGAAGAAAAAAAAGGGAGATTGATAAGGTTGTGTTAACCTGTGATCGTCGTCATCGGTGAGGTGTGAAGGAGCCTTGGTTTTGCCACCGCTAACCATGGAAGCTACATTATGCCGACGCTTTGGGGTGTCTTTGTCGAAGATGGCCAGCGCTCTCTCGAATGACATGTTTTGTTTTACACTCCAATATGAAGCCAAGAGAGAGATTGATTATAGCTACTAGTATTTGTTGTGATATCTAGAAGTAGAAGAAGGAGATGGAGAATTGAAATATTCCAACAGGAAAGAGGGCAGAAAGGGCGAAAGTTTTATTTTTTTACGGGAAAGAACCCTATTTAAATTTTCATATTTAGTGACGAATTTATTTCCATCATAATTGGTCTTTAGAGACCCAAAACTTCCATGTATTGAAACTTGTGCAATTGAATGAAAACATTAAAATTGTGTTCGAACATCTAAGTTAAATTATGTTGTATGATCATTGACCAAGGGTTAAGAAGAAGAAGAATAACAAAACAAACAAACACAGGGCAAACCAGTCGACCGACCATCACACCAATCGACCGACTGGTAGAAAAAAATGCAAAAAACAAAAAACAGGGGCTTCACGACCCAAATCGATCGACCGCCTGACCCAACCGATCGACCGATCAGCAACAAATCGACCACTTGGCACTAAATTCGCCCAGAAACCCTATTGGGTAGAATTCAAAGAATTAGTAACTTCTAAAGGACCCTATGCCTATAAATAGAACACTAACTCGTGGGGATTATAGTTTTTTAACGTTCTAAGAGGCAGAGAAATCCCAGAGAGAGATTAACCTAGGCTTTTGAGAGGCATTTTGTCTCAAGGAGAAGAAAATTTTGGAGATTAATATCCAAGAGCATTCTAAAGCGAATTCGATTGTAGGGAAGCGATCTTGTGAGATATATATTGATCTCAAGTAATAATAGTTATAAGACAAAGATTTTAAGATCTGGAAACTATGTTTACATGTTATTCTGATTTGATGATCATGTTAAATGTAAGATTTGCATGTTTTCAAGAGGGTTTAATGTTGATGATTGTGAATGAAATGAGGGATATGAGATTTGATATGTTACTGATTTTATAATGATGAATTGAAAATTATATTGATAATTTATGCATGATATTATTATAGTTTTCTAGAATTTCGTGCATATATGATAGAAATTGGATGAATGGATGATTTTCGGGGTGTTGTACATAAATGAATATGGAGGATGGGATTTGTGTCTAATGGAAATTGAATTTGCAATTTAAGGTTATAATCTAAATTTTAATAATGATTTCATGATTGTCTCAGCATGATTATAATTATGAATATCTTTCATGTATGATAAAGTATCATTGTATGATATTCCATGTAAATTATATGTAATTATGCATATATTGTTGGTTGAATTTTGGATAGGTGAATACTTAAAAAATGATATTAACGACCCCGAATTCTCTAACCATTGTTGTGTGAGCGGCTTTGGTGAAGTTTTGATGGTTTAATATTGGAATTTAAGGGATAACCTAGATAAAGGTTGACCATGCCACTCAAGCACACGTTGCACCACATGATAGATATTACAGGTACATGTCTCACGAGCAAAAGCACAAGCACAAGAATTATTATGTTGCATGTCATTGAGAATTATCATGTTACATGCCATTTGGGAATATCATGTTACATTCGTTGTCGAAACATCTTACATGCATTGACACATATGTTGCCCAAGTATTGACCCTAGAGGGGCAAATTTAAAATTCTAACTTAGTTCCTTTTACGGAATTTAAATTAATCAAAGGAATGTAACTAGCAATTCTAAAATGAAAGCAATAGAGAGAAATAAGAAAAGAGTTAAGGAATTGAAACTCAAAGACTTTGTTCACGAAGTTCGACAATCCCGCCTACGTCCCTGCCTCAAGCTATACCCGCTAAAGGATTCACCACGATTTATTCCTAATCTCAAGTCTTCTTACGAATGAAGATCAAACCGCTACACTTGCAAGATAATCCCCCCTCTTGACTTCCACGGTTTTTTTCGGGTGAAGATCCAACCTTACAATGGAGCTCCTCACTTCAAGTATCACAATTCACCGATTCTTGATTTCATACACTCTTTGTATAGAAGTGTTTTTACAATCATAAAATGATCCTTAATACAAGCTGGATGATCACTTTAAAGCTCTCTAAAAATCTCCCAAAGATTGGATTTGAATAGCTCAAGTTATAGGATTTGGGATTTTTAGGGTATACTCAATAGATTTGAAAATCTAAGCTTGTGAGTGATTGATTGAATGATCTAGAATGATTGGAGTTCTTATTTTGTTTATAAATCATCTCATTTTATAGCCCAAAAAGTTTCATGGCCGTTGGAGGAACATTAAATACACAAATGCACATTGAAAACTAGTCGTTGCAGAGCATTTAATGCATGTCCCGCGTCCAGGGGTGGAGCCACATGGGGCCCAGGGGGGGCTGAATCCCCCCCTAAAATTTTGGGAATTTTTTTTTTGCTGTCCTATTAGGGACGCAGCCTAGGAGATGGGCGGAGTTGGGTGGGACGGGGTGCTCTAGCCCCCCCCCTAAACTTCAGAGAAATAACTATATATTCTTTAAAAATGGACACCAATTGACACATGGCCCATGAACTTACCCTTAAAAAAAGAATTCGGGGGCTACGCCCCAAACCCCCATTGTTAGCCCCCTTGCAAAATAATCCTAGCTCCACCCCTGCCCGTGTCATTCGGTCGTCCGAATGGTAACGAATAAAAATCCCTTTATTGGGTCATTCGGATGCTCCATTGGGTCATTCGGATGCTCCATTGGGTTGTCTAAGTCAAATGACAGTAACCAACTCAATTTTGGTTTTAGTTATTCGGTTATCCGAATGGGTCATTCGGTCGTCCGCATGGATAGAAATTGAGAAACAGTAGCTAACTGTAACCAAACTGAGTTCTCATCTCTTCATTCGGTCGTCCGAATGACCATGATCACCAGAAACACTATTTTTAAATTCTTTATCTTTTTGGGATGATTCCATGGGCTTTCTTCCTTACTTTAACCATGTTGATTACCATATTTTAGGTCCTTAGAAAGATTTTCAATATTGTCTAAAGGCACCTAAGGTCAATCTAGATTTTGTGAATTTTTCCAACATGCAACCTTTGTAGAATTCTTACAAAAGTCCTAAGCTGAAAAGTAAACCAAAAGGTCTTCTTTAAGAGTCTTCAACTTTGATCTTGGATCTTCCATGATCTTCAAGTAGATTGTTTTTTCTTTTAGACTTTGGATGCTTTGAGTTTTATCATTGTGACTTGACTAATTATTTTTCAATCTTGAATGTTATTTTCATGCTATCTTTCTTGAATAGCTTTGTTAATGCTCTTAGTAAACTAATTTCATAAAACTCATTGAGAAATTAGTAATACAATTCACATTTTATTATTGTGTTATCATCAAAATCACAAGGAAACCTAAGGTGGACACATATAGGCTAACAATATGGATATCAGTACTTACATGAACATGCACAAGTCTACACAAGTCTACACAAGTCACGAGTCTCAACATGTTATGAATGGTGATAATATATTACATGTTTCCGCACCATGAATTATAATATATGTTTATTTATGATAAAACATTGACCATAATTACATGATACGATATTGTTAGCTAGACTTTATATACTCTAAGCATTTTTAATGTTCAGCCAAATTGTTATTGTCGATAGGTTCAAGAAGATATGACATCTGTGCTTCGGGCCCTTAGATTGTGGAAGAGTATATTCCGAATAACGGGAATGTGACTATCAGGAGGAGAGATTGATTTGGATCACTATCTATATTACAAATCTAGTAGTTAGTTAGTTTTTTTTAATTCAGTTTTGAAAGAGTTGTAATAAGATCATTTTAAGGTTGATGTTACTTAGGTTTGAATTTTATTAATTGAGATTATATGGGTGATCAGATTATTTTGTTAGTTGGTCAACCGTTGCAATGATTTATATTGATTATGGAATTGTTATTAATTTTAAGGAGAACTTTTGAGATACACATTTTAGCATGCCTTTTTATGTTGTTAAGTTAATATGAAAATGCAGTGTCACAGGTCCAAGGTCTCATTGACCAACATGGAATTTTAGGGCGCAACATGGTCATTTAATATTAGAGATGAAAATAAATTTGTCTCTATAGGTAAATTTATTTTAAGAAAATGAATCAAATGTCAAAATATACATTAGAGACGGAAATATTTTGTCACAATTGGTCTTTTACGATTAGAGACAGAAATAAATCCATCTATAGGTAAACTTTGTTTTTAAAATGAATTAAATGTCAAAATATGGCTAGATCAGACGGAAATATTCCATCACAATCAGTCTTTTACAATTAGAGAAGGAAATAAATTCATCTCTATATGTACTCTACCGTCACTATTTGAATTATTGACGGAATGTTTTACATCTCCATTCTTTATTCATATGTGATGGAATATTTCTGTCTCTATAGATTAATTTTTTTTTAAATATATTAATTGTCAAAATATGCATTAGAGAGGGAACATTAGTGACAATTTTTATTACCGTCTCTATAGGTATTTATGACAGAAATATAATCCGTCTCTAATCAGTAGAGTTGTTGTAGTGTAACCTCCATTGGAAAGATCCAGACTCCATCTCCTCTCCTCTCCTCTTCTCATGCACATATGCAGAGACTGAAATGGAGAGGGAAAATATATACATGGCCAATCTAGGGACATTTGGTATCAATTCCGGTGACTCTTATTATATATTCTTAAAAGGACGATAGTCCGTCAAAGACTAGACTACCATTCGACGACTAGACTAGATACAAACCAAACAATGAATTGTATGTCCAACATCATACTCCAAATAAGAACGCTCCTTACTCTAGAGCTAATAATCATATTCAATGGACCTTAAGAGACCCTAACAATACATGTATAATTATACATTTGTAGATCATATATATAAATAGAGCTTTATTTTTTATCTTTTTAAAATCCATGGGCAGATGAGTGAACCCTAAGGGTTTATGAATCTTAACCACAGTTAAATGGGGTTAGAAGGGGGACACATGGCCAGAAAATGGGAGCTGAGACACCCTTCCTCGCGCCACCGACCCAGGAGGTGATTATTTTCCATATAAATATGTATATTCTCTATTAAAACATTTTCAAGGTTGTCATCTCTAATAATAGAAGTTTATCCCTCTCTTTTGCCTTAACATATCCAAACTTCTCCATAAAGAACCAAACTTCTTCATAAAGCACTAGAAGGCCATACCAACAATATGTACTACAAAGGTGATTACAAACGGTAATGGTTTAGAATTTTTTAACAATGACAAAAAAATCTTACATTTTTTTCAAGTTCGTCAAACCCAGCCTGATCCTGAGAGTAAGGCTTGAGCCTAGCTAATTTAGATCTATAAGGACTTGACCAGACTTGAATCGGACTCTTATAAATCAGGGTTAGGCCTGAACAGACTGAACCGGACCCATTGACAGCTCTAGACTCATTGGCAGCCCTACATGGAGTCCTCTACGGTGATAACCGGATTTGGGAAATCTGGTTTGAACCCCTAGAGGTCGCCACGTGTCTCCTTTGACACCCCTTAACCGTAGGTAAGATTCACCATGTCTGAATCCAGCCAGCCCTCCTACACCCTTCCAAGAAAACCCTGTCCGAATCTAGCCAGCCCTCCTACACCCTTCCTAACCATAGTTAGGACTCCCAGGACTCTCAAGAGGAAGACCAAACCACTCCAGGCCTGTCTCCACCCTGCTGTCACCCTACACATCTCGCCACCACCACTGTACAGCCATTGTAGCATATCGTAGTCGGGTAGGGCCACCCCACCTTTTGTTTTCTTTGTTCTAGCACTGTAAGGGACCACTGGTCCTATTCCAGGGGTCCCCATTTTATTTTTTTTTCCGTTTGCTGCCCTATCTCAGTCCAGCCAAAGATAGGGGCCTCCTTTTGCCTTAACCATAGGCAATGGGAACACCCCTTGAGGCGTTTAGCTTGGGTGCAACACCCCCTACACAGTGCATGGCAGCCTCTCCCAGGTTCTGGGAGTCCCGCAAGTCATGAGGGAACCCCTAGTAACCATTGGTGCACCCCTAGCAAAGGGGAAAAATATTTTTCAAAAAAATTTACCCTTATTGGCCTTTACTGTTGCAGCCCTCTTAACCGTGGTTAGGTCAAGCCCTGGTCAAGTCCAGGGCCATGGTTAGGATCCTCAGACCCCTGGTTATCTTTCATGTTCATCCCAGCCTCCAACTCAACACTTAACCACGGTTAAATCAGGTCTAAACTCAATATGATAGTTTTGTGGGACTACCCAACAGGGTACCTTTGGCCCTCTGTGGGGCCCACATGTGATCGTTCCCTGGGCCTACCAAAGGCGCAGGGTCTTTCCTGTACTTTAGGCTACACCCTTGTGGTCTCAGTTTATCCTGGGTCAACCCTAACTCGAGTTAAAACCTGGCAAACCAGGGTTAGTTAGAATAGCGTCATTTCAGTCTTGCGACCCTTTGGCCCACTGTGGGGCCCACATATGACATCCCCCTGGGCCCACCAAAGGCCAAGGTCTTCCCTGTAGTCCAAGCTACACCTCTGTGGTCTCAGTTTCCCCTGATTCAGTCCCTAACCCAAGTTAACACCCTGCAAACCACGATGAAAAACGTGACTGTCTATTTCTGTTTTTTTTAACTTCTGGACTTTCCAAAGGGCCCAGACCAGGTAGGAAGTCAGTGTAGGCCCTGTCATGCTCCCTGAGCCCAATTTTGATCTGATCAGACCCTTAACCATGGTTAAATCTACATTTGGTTAATATTTAACCATGGTTAAGCACCTCTTAACCCACAAAATTTTGGAAAAATATTCAAAAAATCAGAAATATTCCAAGTATTCTAGAATGATCCTCTGTGATCATTTTCATCCTGGTTCGGACCTTTAACCATAGTCAAACTCCATATTTGGTTAACTTTTAATCATGATTAAGCAGCCCTTGACCCATAAAATTCTAAAAAAATACTCAGAAAATCAGAAATATTCTAAGAAGCCCAAAAATGGTCTGTTTAAGCCATTTAACCATGGTTAGCAATCCTTAACCATAAGAAAAAAAATCTTGAAAAATCTCAAAAAAAATCCAAAAAATACAAAAAGATCAAACATACAGCTTCTGGACTTTTTAACCCTGGTTAGAACTCCTAACCATAGTTAAATATCTTTTTAATCCCGGTTAACAACCCTAACCCTGGTTAAAACACTTTTGGCCTACCGAACCTCATCCCTTAGCTTACCAGACTCACCCTTGTCCTACCGGGCCCAACCTCAGCCTATCGGGCTTGACTTTATCATATCAACTGTGGTTAGCAACTCTAACCATGGTAAGTTTGACTTAACTCCAGTTAGCAACCCTAACCTTGGTCAAATTCCTCTTTTGGCCTACCAGACCCAAAACCTAGTCTACCGGACTACCCCTTGGCCTACTAGGCCTAATACCTTGCACATTGACCAACCTTGGTCAAACAAAACCCTAATCTACCGGATTAGGCTCATTAGTCACCTTTGGTGCACACACACACACACCCTAGCCTTGGCACAGGCTCATGCGCTAGAACTTCGGTCTGATCTCACCCCCAATGTGAGTACGTAGACAACCTAACCCGAGTTCGACCCTAGTTAGCTTTTCTTTTTTAGATTAGCATTATCTTAAACACGTAGGCATTTCATTAACAATTGATCTTTAATTTGGCTTAAACCTAGCAAGTAGGGAACCACTGAAAAGTAGAAGTGTTGGGGTGCCTAACCCTTCCCCGGACTTAACTGAACCTCTTACCTTAATCTCTAATCGGAAGCCAAAGATCTTATCTAACACCTGGGAGACTTATCTCTTCTGAATGAATAGGTAGCGACTCTAAACTCTCTGTGAGATTTTTAGGGTTTCCCGAAACCCGTGCTCACACTAGACTTTATATACTCTTAAGCGTTTTTAATGCTCAGCCAAATTGTTATTGTCGGTAGGTTCAAAAAGATTTGATATCTATGCTCCGGGATCTTAGATTGTGGAAGAGTATCCGAATAACTGGAATGGGACTATCAGGAGGAGTGATTGATTTGGATCACTATCTAGATTACAAATCTAGTAGTTAGTTGTTTTTATTTCAGTTTTAAAATAGTTGTAATAAGGTCATTTTAAGGTTGATGTTACTTAGGTTTGAATTTTAGTAATTGAGATTATATGGGTGATCAGATTATTCTGTTAGTTGGTCAACCGTTGCAATGATTTATATTGATTATGGAATTGTTATTAATTTTAAGGAGAAATTTTTAGATACACATTTTAGCATGTCTATTTATGTTGTTAAGTTAATATGGATATGCAGTGTCACAGGTCCAAAGTCTCATTGACCAACATGGGATTTTAGAGAGCGACATGGTCTTTTAATATTAGAGACGAAAATAAATTTGTCTCTATAGATAAATTTATTTTAAGAAAATGAATCAAATGTCAAAATATACATTAGAGATAGAAATATTCTGTCACAATTGGTCTTTTACGATTAGAGACGGAAATAAATCTGTCTATAGGTAAATTTTGTTTTAAAAATGAATTAAATGTCAAAATATGGATTAGATCATACGGAAATATTCCATCACAATCAGTCTTTTACAATTAGAGACGGAAATAAATTCATCTCTATATGTACTCTATAGTCACTATTTGCATTAGTGACAGAATGTTTACATCTCCATTCTTTATTCATATGTGATGAAATATTTCTGTCTCTATAGATAAATTTTTTTAAATATATTAAATGTCAAAATATGCATTAGAGAGGGAATATTAGTGACAGTTTTATTACCATCTCTATAGGTATGTATGACAGAAATATAATCCGTCTCTAATATTCTGTCTCTAACTGGTAGATTTGTTGTAGTGTAACCTCCATTGGAAAGATCCGGACTCCATCTCCTCTCCTCTCCTCTCCTCTCCTCTTCTCATGCACATAAGCAGATATTGAAATGGAGAGGGCAAATATATACATGGCCAATCTAGGGACATTTGGCATCAATTCCGGTGACTCTTATTATATATTCTTAAAAGGATGATAGTGCATCAGAGACTAGACTACCATTTGACGACTAGACTAGATACAAACCAAACAATGAATTGCATGTCCAACATCATACTCCGAATGAGAACGCCCATTACTCAGCAGCCAATAATCATATTCAATGGACCTTAAGAGATCCCAACAATACATGTATAAGTATACATTTGGAGATCATATATATAAATAGAGCAATAGTCCACTTGTCGGCCGATGAGGGAACTATTCCTTCTCGCTCACACATAGCCAACCCTCACTCCCATTAACTTGAATTAGTTTTTTTTAACCCTTTAGTTAATTTATTTTTTTTATCTTTCTAAAAACCAAGGGTAGATGAGTGAACCCTAAGGGTGGATGAATCTTAACCACAGTTAAATGGGGTTAGAAGGGGGACACACGGCAAGAAAATGGGAGTTGAGACGATCCTCCTCGCGTCACCGATCCAGGAGACGATTATTTTCCATATAAATATGTATATTCTCTATTAAAACATTTTTAAGGCTGTCATCTCTAATAATAGAAGTTTATCCCTCTCTTTTCCTTAACATAAACAAACTTCTTTGTAAAGCACCAAACTTCTTCATAAAGCACTAGAAGGTCATACCAACAATATGTCTTACAAAGGTGATTACAAACAGTAATGGTTTTTTTTTAACAATGACAAAAAAATCTTACATTTTTTTCATGAAATTCTCGACGATTTCGGCCAGCCAACCCAAACCGAAATCCCGAAATATTGCGGGATTGCGGGGAAATTTCGAAATTAGAAATATTAATATTTTATTAATATATATATTAAAAAATAATATTTTATTAAAATTTTATACAAACGGTAATGGTTTAGAATTCTTTTAACAATGACAAAAAAATCTTACATTTTTTTCAAGTTCGTCATACCCAGCCGATCCTGAGAGTAAGGCTTAAGCCTAGCTAATTTAGTTCCTATAAGGACTTGACCCGACTTGAATTGGACTTATAAATCAGGGTTAGGCCTGACCAGACCGGACCGGACCCATGGACAGCTCTAGACTCATTGGCAGCCCTACATGGAGTCCTCTCCGGTGATAACCGGATTTTCCAAATCCGGTTATCACCCCTAGAGATCGCCACGTGTTTCCTTTGACACCCCTTAACCGTAGGTAAGATTCACCCATCCTTGGTTTTTTTTTAAAAATTAAAAAACTGTTTTTAATATTAAAAAAAACTCTAAAAACAGTTTTTTAATTTTAAAAAAAGAATTAATATTTTAACAAAAATAACCAAGGATGGGTGGGTGAACCCTAGGAGTGGTTGAATCTTACCTATGGTTAAGGGGTGTCAAAGGAGACACGTGGCAACCTCTAGGGGTGATAACCGGATTTGGCAAATCCGGTTATCACGTAGATGATTTGGCTACATAATTTAAGCGGACTACACATAAGATTTTTCATCCCGAGGAGAGAGATTCGTAGATGTTTTGGATTGTGGTTGTGTACTTAGCAATTTATATAAAAAAAAAATGCGATTACTATAAACTAGTAGGGTGACACGTGTCCAAGGACAGTGGCGAAGAAGTTGGCTGGCTATCTGATTAGCGGAAATCCATAAAAAGAAGGTGGACGGGTTCAAGTCCAGGTTCATTTCTTCCCTATCGATGCTCCTATGTGTCAAACTTTCTCTCTCTCTCTCTCTAAAGGGAAGTCCAGCTCTGAAATTCTCTCAGTACCATGAACTAGCGATTCAGGTGTGTAAGGAGAGGGTGTTTTAGATAGAGAAAGTGAAGGATCTAGAGAGAGAGAGAATGCAAGGGAGTTCAAAGAGGGAGTCTTTCCATGTTATTCACAAGGTTCCTTCTGGTGACAGTCCTTATGTTCGAGCTAAGCACGTTCAGGTATGCTCTTTTCTTTTCTTTTCTCTTTTTGTGGAAATTTCAATGCTTTTAGATTATTTTATTGAGAGCCTTTTTGCTTTTCTGGGTTGTCTTCACTTCATCAACATATCAAGAATCTATACCCAAGAAAAGGAAAAAGGAAAAATATCCAATGAGATAATCCATTTCTTGCCTTGGGTTCTCTTCATTTGAGGATTCTCTTTCTGTTTCTTCTGGGCAATGCAATTTCCAGGAATATGTATATACTGTAGATGGTGTCGGTGGGACAGTTTCTAATCAATCTCAACCGTTCATTAAGTGGGCCCTCATTGATCTTTGGCCTGGATTTCTCGTTTTTTTCTTGATCCCATCTTCTCTCTCAGAGTCATGACCTCTTCAGCGTATCGAAACGCCACCTGATCAGTCATAGCATTGTTTTGATTTTCTTTATAGTATGATAATGCCCTTATGTGATTTCAGTGTTCAGCAATGGCGCCATAGCTTCTAACTGCATAAGATGATGAAGGGAATTACTTCTTAGTTTGCCTGTATTGTTGAGTTTGGGCTTAAAGCCTTAAAACACATTTTTTTTCGGTCTAAGACAACAACACCCCAAGGCGAAGCTCTAGTTATTAGCCTTACACCATGGTTTAATATTTTGATATGTATCGATCGATACTGTTTGGACCGATTCACTGATACCATGAAAAAAAAAAAACTCTTCCATATCGGGTTGATATGGGACCAATACATGCCCGATATGCCCGATACGGGAGATTTTTCAATTAATTTTTTTTTTCCTTCCATTTACACTAGGATCCACACAACAGGCCTAATACACACAACATATTTATATAAATTATTATTTAAATAAATAGTTTTAAATTAATTTTACTTTCAGTTACCTAATATATTAATATGTAAATAAGGTTATCCCCCATTTGAATTCAATAAATATTATCCTGATCCAAATTCCTGAAGAATAAAAAGTTAACTTTTCAGTTCAAGAATAAAATCCTCTTTTTATCACCTTTTAGGAATTTTATCAAAATTTCAATTTTCAAATGATAAGTTATTTATCAAATATTAAAATTTCATAAATTTTATTATATCAAAAATTACCAAAATCTAAGAGTAGCAAAAAAAGTTTCATATTTTAGTCTTAAAAATAAATTCATCTACAAGGTCAAAATGTCAACTAACAGTGTAACAATCCAGCATAAAAAGACTTACATTAAGCTTAAAATTTATTATTACAATTCAATACATTCTTATTTAACTTATTGAATGTAAGATTCTAATATCTAAATTTTTTTTCTTATACTTAACTAAGTGACTAAGGTTTGTATTTTCATAACTTTTTATCAGCACGCATGCCTTTTCAATCTATAAAAATTTTAACTCTCATATGTATTGTTATAAACATAGTCTGAGACTTTCATTTTGTTTATTTTTAACTATTATTTGCATTAAAAGAAGTTTTATATCTAAGTTTTTCCTTCCGTATCTAAGCGCTTTTTAGTGTATCCCGATTTTTTTCACCGTATCCATCCGATACATATCTCATTTTGAACTTACCGATGATCCAATATGGCACCTGTTACCAATATTTTAAACCATGCCTTACACACATGGCCACTTAGAAAAACATATATAGATATAACAATACAACAAAACAAGAATATATAGCTTTAAAAAGTATTTCTTGAAGATAATCAAAGTCTCCCATTTGCAACGGATATGGCAACACCATCTCCGGGATACAACTTAACTCGAACTCTCTCTGGTCTTCCCTACGATACTCAATAGAGACAGGATACTTAACCTATTTTAAGATGCACAAGATAATAAATTGTAATGATTAATTTATTTGAATTTGATGATTTTCCATTTATCATATAGTTCTATTTGCTCCAAAGAATAAGATGGGCGTTGAAATCTCTAAGATGGTGTTTGGTAACACTAATCTAAATAGGTAGAGCTTATTTGAAAATTGTGCTTAGTTGGATTTTAGATTGTTAAGTTGAAGGTTAATTACATGTCTACGTCTTTTTGAAGTAGAGATTTTAGAGGTAAAAACTTCTACTTTAAAAAGTACTCATAGCTACTTTTCACTTTAGAGGTAAAACCCCTACTTCAAAAAGATATGTAGACATGCAATTAACCTTCAACTTAACAATCTAAAGTTCAACTACGCACAATTTTCAAATAAGCTCTACCTATTTAGATTAGCGTTAAATATTGGGTCCAAATGTCTATTGCGGGTAGATGTTTTTGCATTTTAAATCATTTGGGAGCACATTTACTTCCTATATAAAAAAGATGAAAAGACATCACAAATCTAAAAATAAAGTTCAAATTTGTAGTATTTTTGGGAAATTAGTGCACGTCTATTGCGGGTAGACGAAAGAACGGAGATTTTCACCTTTATTATTATTATTACAAAAAAAGCTCTATATATTACCGTGCGCTAAATGGTTTTATTGTCTACAAATCTATTTCTTAAATCTTTTTTCTTACATATCTATTTTGGCTGTTAGATTTGTCCAAAATAGACAAGATCTACCAAACGAACCCTAAGTCCATATAATTACTTAGACAACTTTAATTTACCAGTTTGCCCTTAGGGGTTAAGGGACTATTTGGTTACAGGGTTAGACTTAATCTAGTTTAAATTTGTTCTGGTTTTGTCTATTATGATTTATTCCAATTCCATTTTGTTTAGTTCCATTTTGTTGTTCCAATTCTGTTTGTTTGCAGTCTAGCATTAATTTGATTGGCTATTCCAATTCTGTTTGGATACAGATTTATAGTCAGTCTCATATTACTTATTCCAAATCTATTTGGAAACAGCTTTAAGGTTCACATTTATTATGAATCTGTTTGGTAACAGGTTCCTGTTTATCTTGTTCTATTATGTTTGGTAATAGATTTATGGTCATCTTATTCCAATTTAGTGACATGTCTAGAATAGCTCCATTTCGCATGTACACTCATGTTTGGGTGCACAAGGGTCCTAACCAGAATCCATCAAATGGATCTTACATCATCTATCTATGATCAGACAGTTGCTGACGAGATCTTTCTGTAGGATAGATCTACAAGATCAATTGTGCAGCGAGTGTACGCTCACTGTGAGCGCACGCCCAAGTTTGGTGTTTGTCTTACATGAGATAATTGCTTACAACTAGTAAGCACTAAGGCTTTATATACCCCCACTCAAACAACTTGCCTTGAGCAATGTGGGAATAAATATAATTTTTTTCTCTAAAGAGGTGTTTTCTCCCTACTAAGGGATCAAACTAGGACTTTAAACGGATGCGGATATTATCCGAATCCTTTTAGTCGGATAATTATCTGAATAAGTATTCGGTAGAGCGAATTCGGTTATTATTCGTTTATAATCAAATATGAATTCGGATACTGGTATGTCTGATCCAATAAATATCCGACCAATTATAATATATTTTAAATTTATAAACCTAATATAACCTTTAAAATATATATTTTATACATAATTTAATTCATTGAATTTTTTTACATATAAATAGAGATAAAATATAAGTTGGCATAGCAATTGGGTGTGAGCCCATAGTTCAGTTTGATGATATGGGTAATGTAACAAAGAGGTCAAGTATTCGAGTCCAGCTTACACCAGGGAAAATAGTATTTTTGCTTGGATCTTGGTTCAGTTATGTGCCATTAATTGGCAATCATGTTGAGAGGAAAAACTATCATTGTCTAGGGTAAAGTTTGTTGTTGCCCAGAGTTAAAATCATAGCCAAACATGCTTTATGAGAACATTCTCTCAACATGTCTGTATTGTTTTTACCTATAGGAACAACCTCCATAAACAACTCAAAAGAGGTGATTCGGAGCCAGGTAACTATTGGTTGATGGGGACCCTCGATCTATTAAGTTGGTAAAAGCAATATTTGTCAAATTTTGCATCTTAAGGGGTGTTAACTAATACATAGTTGGTGTGTAAACTCTCTTGAGTCATTTTTGAGGATATCATTTCTCCCTTACAATTGTCGTTGAATGATGAATATGCCATCCTTTTTTCTTTTTCTTTTTTTAATTTGAGGGAGTCTCCATACACTAGGCTAGTACCTAAATTTGCACCTTTGCATGTTTGTAACGCATAAATTTGTCTGCATTATCAAATTAATTACCTTCATTGTTGTATGGAGTTTATTATTTTGTGTGGAGGACTATCCTTACAATCTAAGTAAACCCAAACTGTTAATTACCTTCTCGATTTGGGGAAAAATCTCTGATTAAGAAGAAGAATTAAAGAAGAACAAATATTTGAATAAAATATTTATTTATTCAATGAGGTTGCCCAAATCCCATGTAAGCGTTACAGGATACCTCATAGAGGTCTTTGTATTTCCAGAAAAAATGAGAGAGAATAGGGGTAACCATTTTTATGAGGTTCACCTAATATTCTCCATGTTAAAGGAGTCTTCTTCTTTGGTTTGCTTGCTTTTGCTCGTTGTTTCTTCAAGGAGAGAAAAGAGCTATCTCTTTTCTTCTTGTCTTTTCTTGGAGATTTTCCTCTTTTTCCTGGTATTCATTTGTGTGGGTTTCTTATCCAAAACCCTCCTTTATAGATTTGAGAGAGTCCTTTTTGGTCTCTCTCTTTGACTCTCTTATTAGGGAAGTCAACTTGGGCTCTCCTCTTAGAGGAAGCCAGCTCACGGGTCTCCCTTATCTGGGAAACTCCTAAAACTTAAGAGAGTCCTCTTCTTTTGAGGACTCTTATATTAGGTTTTCCTTTTTTTTTTGGAAGGAATCCTAGTACCTTTCAGAAAATAATATCTTCTCTTTAAAAGGTGGATGTTAACTCACATCCTTTCCTAGGATATAGGACAAAGTCCTAATCCTTTCATGATTTTGGGGTGTCATGTGGCATCTCATGGGATTTTAAAAGAGAGAGAGATCTTTATCTTGGGATCCCCAAAGTTAGGAGAATCTCCATTTGAGATTCTCCAAGATGTGGCAGTCAATTATTGGCTATCATCTAAATTCATGAGATTTAATCTCATGGACACGTGTCAGTCTCTCGGAGGCTGGCACCAAAATGGTTGATCCGTGAGATTTACCCTCACGGACCAGACACATATCAACCTCTCGGAAGTTGGTACTTAGCAGGATGGAATTCGTGAGATTTGTCTTCATAGATCATCCACGTGTCAGCCTCTTAGAAGCTGGCACTCAAGAGTCATCTGTGAGGTTTTGGCCCTCACAGATTTGATACGTGTCAGCCTCTCGGAGGCTGGCACCTAATTGGTGAATCTGTGAGATTTACCCTCACAGACCAAGTATGCATCAGCCTTCTCGAAGGCTGGTACTTAGAAGTTAGGTTCGTGAGATTTGTTCTCACGGATCAGCCGCGTGTCAGTCTCTCGAGGCTGGTACTTAGAAGTTGGGTCCATGAGATTTGTTCTCACGGATCATCCATGTGTCAGCCTCTCGAATGTTGACATTCAAAGGATGGATCTGTGAGGTTTAGTTGATATGTGTCAGCCTCTCGGAGGCTGGCATTTAGGATGTGATCCGTGAGGTTTTGACCCTCACGGGTTGGACATATGTCAGCCTCTCGGAGGCTGGCATTTAGGGCTGTATCCGTGAGGTTTTGGCCCTCACGAATCACCCCTCCCTCTACCATATTTAGTGGCATGATGGCCAACCATCAACATTTAATGTTGACAGCTAAAAGGACCATGCGTGCCATTGGCACGCACAACTCTAAACCGTCTCTTCGAGAGACAGTGATCAGGTGTGTGTAATTGCATACACACCTGGGCAATAGACGGTGAGATTTCACTACCCATAAATGCCCCTCAGGATCTGGATGGTTGGAAATGATTCATCCATCCGGATTCTGACACTTGGTAGTTACTGTGGAGAGGCGTAACTGCCCTTCACTCAGGCTGTTAATGGGAGACCCATGATGGGTTTCCCTGATCGAGGTGCTCTCATGATGTGATCACCTCGATCATTAAAGCAAGATGGTGGGGGAAATCCTTGCCATCTGGACCACACATTTTGAAATGGATGGCCAGGATCCAATCTGGGAGCATCCTTTATAAGGATGCCTCAGAACTAAGGAGGACACTTTGTCTTCCCCAATCTTCCGAACTCAAAATTTTCTCTGAGTTTTCAGGAATTTTTTTTTCCAAGAAAAGTCTTCTTTTTCCTTTCTTGCGATTCTTTCTCCATTTAGAGGCGAGGAATCACCCTGATAGGGATAAAAGAAGGGAAGAACCCATGTTCTTCCCTAATTTCATCTCCAACAGATGGGAGTGAGGGTTTTAGACCTCACTCAGGCGGATTGGATACCCATTTGGGCATCTTTTTGAGTTTTTTTTGTTCTGGGATTTCTTGAAATGCATTTTTTTGCATTTCTTGGGTTTTCCCAAGTCAGGGAGAGCCTGGGATGCCCTTTTGGGCTTCCTGCAACTTCCGGCAGGAATTCCGGTTCCATTGCCAGAACCCTTGAGTTTTCCAATCATGGGAAACCAGATTGGTAACTCACTATCCGTGGTCTATGGCCACGAACAGCTTGCCCACAAGACTTTTGTCTGTGAGCTCAAATACTTTGTTTGTGGACTTATGTCCACGGATACTTTTAATATTCACGGACTTTTGTCCGTGGATATTTTGAGTATCTGTGGATAATTCTCACGGACAAGTTATCCACAGGACACTTGTCTGTGAATAAAAAATTCTATTTGCGAACTTTTTTTCACGGATACTCTAATATTCATGGATTTTTGTCCGTTGATATTTTTAGTATCCGTGGACTATTCTTTAACTTCCACGGATCTAACCCTTAGCATCTACCCGTGGACTTGCTATGGTAATTACTCATGGACATTTACCTTAGCAAATTTAGGGTAATTGTTTTAAGCAATTTTATCCTTGGATGTTTGCCTTAAATGAGGCACTTAAATTTCACAAACTTAGGCTTTGATCCTGAGTTTGGAATTGATTAATCTTTTAATCTCATATTTAATCATTTCAGTTTGTTAAGATGGGTGTATACTCCCATCTAAAGGCTCAATTTCGACCATTTTATATCTGAAATTTATAACTTGATTTAATCTCCCCGAGCTAAATCGTTTTGTTTGTTCTATCCTTTTCTTTTGCAGAATGGTCAGAGCACTGAGATACTTCAACGGATCTAAAAACCTTCGTCAAGTCGAAACCGATGAAGATGACAGAGATGGGGCGAGTCTAAATCGCCAACTGGAGATCATGGGAACATTCGGAGTAGAGGATGTTGAACCGCTTCCTATTGCGGATCCCAGAGAGTGGGTGCTTCATGGATGAATACCGGTTGCAGTCATGACGCTGAAAAGGGTTTAATGGGCAATAGATCTATCTCCGACGGTAGTTACTTGACACCTTCTCGTGTTGCTGTAGATCTACCAGGGGAAGACCCAGAGAGAATGCTGAAAAAGGTCTTTCCTATTCTGCTGACCAGAACCGATGATGTCTGCTGGGATACATCCATGGTCATTAGGAGCTGTTCAACAGTAGACAGCAGGATTTTATAGCCATCATGGGTTCACGATGTATATGTGCGTTTCCGTGATGAGCTGATAGCTCTTAACATCCAAGGAGTAGTTGGACTAGCCAGATATGACTACAAGCGGGACGCTTTCTTATTCCGTAGTTTTCTCAACTGTTGGTGTGCCGACACGAACACTTTTCACATGGCATGGGGAGAGGTTGGGCTTTCCATCCATGCAATGAACCATATTTCAGGGCTGCCGATCAGCGGAGCCTTTTACAATGAGTTCAATCCGTTCAACAACGTTCTATATTCGGAGAACATTCCTTCTTGCACTCGAGAATTGTACTGGATTTACAACATTCTTATAAACTCAGACAGAAACAAGGGTAAGGCTCCTGATATTGAGAAGGAGGTTGAAGAACCAGCACCGAGCAAAAGTGCAAAGACTCAAACTGATAAACGGAAAGTAAACCAAGTCACTTTGAGACAATGGTTAGAGTATTTCTTTAAAGGAGAACCATACGAATACTCCAAGCCAATCTATATCACCCCGTCTAATGAAGAGATCAGAAATTCAGAGATTAAGACGAGTGATGGGGTTAGCAAGGAAGGTTATTTTGCTGCTTTTCTCTCTTGTTGGCTATGTAGTTTTGTACTACCTTCACACCGGGAGGAATCCTTCCTGAGACGTTCATAATGGCAGGATGGATGGCGACCGGAATAAAGCATTCTCTGCTCATTCTAATGATGGCGTCTTTATACAGAGAAATGAGAGTTATCGCTTGAAGCAAATACCCGGGCCAACTGCTAGCTCAAGGACCCTTCCAGTACTTGTTTGGTTGGATTGGTCAGTATTTCCCTTCTACTTATCTGAGAAGAATAACCACCGACGCAGCGATGACTTTGCCGTATCTGATCTATATAGTAGGTCAGACACCTTCTAAATATCGCTCCTAGGAGGAAATCAAGAGTGTGTTCACTGCTCCTGGTCTTTACAAAGCCCGCCCATTCAAGGGAACTTCTGAGCTGGCCGAGAACATCTACTTGGTAGACAACATAAACCTCGGCTACACCGGTAGAGACTTCCTAATGATGATGAGTCTTCACTCGGCCAAATTAATGTGGCACCTAGGAAAAGCATGTTTTGTACAGCCTTATTACCCGAGTTGATTTGGCAGACAATTCGGGTATGATCAGGCCAAGCCGCTACCCTTAAAGACTGTTGATCGTATGTTGGCTGACTTTCATCAAATTAAACAAGAGTAGAATTACTTGATCTGTGTCAACACTCGATCAAGGTTTTACATCCCATCTCAAGTGCAAGACAATCGGCCTTCACGGAGATTTTCTGTATGGTGGCTGAATTGTACTTCTTCTTACCTAAAGCACGGTGGCCATGACATTCCAATTGTAATTATGAAGGAACATCTAGCAAAGATTGTTGCCGCTACTGTTGGGGCAGGCGGGGCCGCTCCCACTCAAGCACCTAGTGCTAAGAAAAGAAAAGAACCATCGAAGGCTAAAGCCCTCACTAAGAGACGGAAAACAACCGCCACCACCCATGGACGTCCAAAGACTAGATCAACTTCTAAGAGGGGGGATAATCGCGTTCAAAGAAGTCAGTCTCCAATGGAGTTGACTAAACAAGAGTTGTAAATAGCCAAGATAGCTTCTCTTGTGGCCGAGCATGACATACCAATCTATGCCGACACGGATAATTTCAAGGGAACATAAGAAGAACCTCGTGGTAGAGTAGAATTTGTTGGTCGTCCAGAAGATCCTTCAGCTATGACCCCCGTCAGGATAGCTATTCGGCCTCGAATCTTAGAAGGACTGGGTAAGACTATTGTGGCTGACCCAACCAACAGTGGTGATGATGGGACTAACTCACCCATCGATGATGATCGTAAATCTCCATCTGATTAAATCCTAGATGAATATGTTACTGATGATCAGGATGCTCTCGTGGGCTTGAATCTCTATGAAGATCTCCTAGCAACTGCCATGGAAGAAGCTCGTAGAGCTTATGAGTTAAGAGAACAACTACGTTTTGATGCTCAAATGGTTGAAGCTGCTTTGCTCTCTCTCCAAGCCCGGCAAAATATCAGGAAATCCAAGAAACTTGGCTGTAAGACTAAACAATCATCTAGGTCTGCTGCCGCTAGAGAATTCGTTCAACCAGTAGGAATTATTTTCGGGGTTACACCAATCAAGACTCATTCTGGCTCTACCAAAACTAAAGTTGTGGTGTCAGTGAATACGACAAGTATTAACCCTGTCAATGAAGTTCTTGATATAGAATAGGCAGCATCAATTGAACCTGAGATATCAGTCGTATCTGAAACGACACGAGAGCTGGAAAACATGACTCCTCAAGATGAGACAACTACCGAGCCTAAAGCTGAAATAAAGGCTCGGGCCAATGTTGAGAAGGAGATTGAAATAACTACCGAAGCAAGGTCAGAAGTTAGGATGGATTTTGAGGCCGATATGGGACCTGAAGCTGAGAAAGATGATGAGGCTAATGTTGAGCCTGATGTTGAGATGGGGCTGAGGCAAATGTTGAGTCTGATGTTGAGAAAGATGCTGGGATCGGGCCTGAAGCCAAAGCCAATATTGAGGCAGATCAAGAGCCTAAGTTGAGGACTTCTAAACTTTATGTCTAAGGAGAAGACCGGGACACTGATGTGATTGAGATGGAAATAGTTCCTTATTTTGCACCGTTCATTGGTGAAGGGTGGACTTCTGAGGATTTACCTTTTCTTACCAGAACCCCATCGCCTGAGTACATGCCATCTACTCCCCTGGCTTATCAGTCTACGGGTCCATCATCTCCCATCAGACTCCATTCACTTGAATATACCCCATCCACTCCTCCACCTAGTCAATCCGACAAGGGACCTCGCGGGTTTGAAGATCTTCCATCTGACAGATGGTCGGAGAACAGGGATGAATTTAAGTCCCTCTTCGGGAGAATTTCTGGACTTCTTGGTATTTAGTTTTACCTTCTTCTCTCCTTTTCCACTGCCAGTTTTCATTTCTGCTAATTCCCAAATTTTTTTGTAGGCCTTATCAGAGAAATCACCAATGCTCTGAAGTTTACCTTTAGAGTGCCGAGAACTGCTCCAACTACTCCTCCATCCAAGTTCATGGCTGATGCTTATGCAGAGAACGCTAAACACATACTCCAAGGCTTGAAGATCTCTTTACTTAATAGGGATGGATTTCAAAGATTTTAAGCAGATGAAGGACGATTGTATCTCAGCTTTTAACGTTCTAGACCATTTGGGTATCAGGGATCCCATTATGCAGCGAGAAGATGAAGCTTGGATTAGTTTGGCTCAGAAGGTATATCAACCGAATAATATAGATCCGATTAGTTGTCTTGAAGTAGAAGCGAGAGGGTCTGTCAGCAACACATCTCATAGAATAAAAGATTTGGCCGAAGTTGTCAATGATCTACGTGATAGAGTCTATCGAGCAGCAGAGTATCAACGAGCTGCAAACGCTGAAGTATACAGTCTTCGTCAACACTTACAAGAAGCCTTAGTTAGAGCTTCTAAAGTCAAAAGCGGTCGTGAATCAATGAAAACAGAGCTTGTGACAATTCGTTCTGAATTATCAGCTGGACATTCTATGAAGAATCAAGGTCAAAGGACCCTTGGAGAAATTATCAGAATAAAAGAGAGATTGGCATATGCTTGTCAGGAAGTTGCACGTCTACATTAAGAATAATACATTAGACTGGAGAAATTATCTTTTTTCTGATGCCAATTCTTCAATTGATGTAAATCCTCCTCCTGATGTAATTGCTGACAATGAATAGAAATTCTCATTTTGTCTTTTAGTCTATGCCATATTCATTTTCATGACATAAAATTGTTGCATCCTAGGGGGATAGTGTTCTTTTAGAAGAACTGGCTGAACCCAAATTTACTTTCAAGTGGTTACCTACGTACTCATGATAGAATCAAGCTAAACGTAGTTCCAAGTAGGGGCAATTTTAGACTCGTAATTTACGAGTAGATAGTTTTCATTCATATCTAGGAAGGTTTAGACTTGTATTTTGAGAACAAATAGGTAGTTTCCATTCATACCTAGGAAGGTTTAGACTTGGATTTTAAGGACAATTCTTTGAGAAATGATGAATCTTTTTAGCTCGTATTCAGGAGCCTATCAAATTGCTCTAATTTATGCCTAACAACTCTTAGAGTGTTAGTTTAGCGAGCTTTTTGTTACCCTAATTTTTTATTAGACTGACTCTTGGAGTGTTAGCCTAGCGGGCATTTTGTTTTGACCCAATTTTGCCTAAGTCATCCTTTCGGATATTCAATTTAGCGAGCCATTGGTACTCTAATTTTTGCCTAAGCCGCCCTTTCGGGTTTTCGACTTAGCGAGTATTTTGGTGCCCTAATTTTTCCTAGACCATCTTTTGAGATTTTGGTCCAACAGGCTTTAAGAATCTTACATTGGTCGGGAGAGATACTCCGTTATCCATCCATTATAGTCAGCAGATATGCTTCATTTAAGCATGTTCCCTTGATGATGAGAAGTCCTTCACTTGAGTTTTGGTCTCTTCTTGGTGCATCAGGTAGCATTTTTCTTCGTTTCATCCATATTGAGAGACAATAACGATAATTTTGCATCACAGGGGATGATGTTTTTTTAAAAGAACTAGCTGAACCCAAGTTAATTTTCTCAGGTTGTCTATGTACCCATTATAGGATCAAGTCAAATATAGTTCAGAATGGGCATTTAGATTCGCATTTTGAGAGCAAATAGGTAGTTTATGTTCATACCTAGGAAGGTTTTGACTCCAGTCATGTATCTTGAAGACTTTTGAAGTTTTGATTCGCATTTTGAGAGCGAATTGGTAGTTTATGTTCATACCTAGGAAGGTTTTGACTCCGATCTTGTATCTTGAAGACTTTTGAAGCTTTGATTTGCATTTTGAGAGCGATTAAGCAATTTTATTTCATACCTAGGAGGGTTTGTACTTTGGTCTTGTATTCTGCATACTTTTGAAGCTTTGATTCGCATTTTGAGAGCGAATTGGCAGTTTCCGTTCATACCTAGGAGGGTTTGGACTTCGGTCTTGTGTCTTGAAGACTTTTGAAGCTTTGATTCGTATTTTGAGAGCGAATAGGTAGTTTCCATTCATACCTAGAAGGGTTTATACTTCGGTCTTGTATCTTGAAGACTTTTGAAGCTTTGATTCGCATTTTGAGAGCAAATAGGCAGTTTCCGTTCATACCTAAGAGGGTTTGGACTTCGGTCTTATATCTTGAAGATTTTTGAAGCATTGATTCGCAATTTGAGAGTGAATAGGCAGTTTCCGTTCATACGTAGGAGGGTTTGGACTTCGGTCTTGTATTCTAGAGACTTTTGAAGCACCATGAATAGTTTTAGCTCATATTCAGGAGCCTGTCAAATTGCTCTAATTTTTTCCTAGACTAACTCTTAGAGTGTTAGTCTAACGAGCTATTTGTTGCCCTAATTTTTGCCTAGACTGTCTTTTAAAGTTTTGGTCTAGCGAGCTTTTCGATTCCTAGGAGTAATATCGCTTTAGGAATCTTGCATTGGTTAGAGGGATGATTCGCTCTCCATCCATTGAAGTCAACAGGTATGCTCCATTAGAATATACCTTCTTGAAGACGTAGGGCCCCAGAACCGAGTTCACTAGGGTGTGAATAGTGCTATGAATAGTGTTGTGACTAGTGCTTTCAAGGCCCAAAGCCTTAATGGAAGTATGGTTACATGTTTTAAAAATCAAATGAGGTGTTTTGAATGAAGTAAAATATGTATGGAAATTATTTACGGTGTTTGGGATGGGAGCAAGAGTATAAAATACTAAAGTGTTCCAAGTTTGAGAAGAGGGATGTCTTAACATACCTTCAACTTTAAGGAGCTCTAGTTTTGTCACCGCTGATCGGAATCGAGTGATTCTTGAATTTTTGGAAATTTATTGAAACCCTCTTCGAGGTTCATGTTTAACACTTTTTCAGATTTTCAGTCGAAGTTGGGTCAAACGTCGGATTTCCGAAAACTAGTCTATTGAAATTCTGATCTACTGTAATCCATCCAGGCCAGTCATCTTTAGAGCTTCATTTAGGCCATTAAGAACTCAAAATTTGGATTTATCCATTATACATAAAATTATTCCCCTTTAAATGACGAGTCCAACGCAAGTTGAATCGCCTAAATACAATAAGTGAGTCAAAAGTTATGCTTAAAATACCAAAACAGGAAAAACATGAGGTTTTGGTGAATTCCAGTCGACCGCCCCTCAAGGCCGGTCGACCAACTGTGCATTTTTTAGGCCATTTTGGCCTGGCCGACCTATTGTAGCTTGTGGGATCTTTTAGGGGACCTTTTGGGTGTTTCACCAAACCCCAAATGGCCTATTTAAACTCCATTTCGTGGGCTAAGAGCTTCACCAAGCTCTTAGACAATTCCAAGAGAGATTTTGAAAGAGAAAAGAGAGAACGAGAAGGAAAGAAAGGGAGGAAAATAAAGGGGTTGTTTGTTCTTGGGTGATCATCCCAACCTTGTTCTCATTTCTGAAAAGGTGTTTCTAAAGCCCTCGATCGTAGGAAAACGATCATAGAAAGGTGGATACACTCTACTAAATTATTTTGCTATAAATTGTTAATGAATAGTAGAAATTGAATTGTGTTCTTGAATGGAAATTGAGTTGATAAACCATGTCCTCTAGGATATGAGTCTCACCATGATTTCTAAAGGTTTACATAGCAATTAAATAGCTCATGCATGCTGTATGAACTCATATGCTTGAAATTGGATTTTGTATTAGTATAAGATTTGAAAGAGGGGTTTTGCTCAAATGAAGGTTTTGGCTCAAAGAAGGATTTTGATCTAAGCACGGGTTTTTCTCAAAGTATGGTTTTGCTCAAAAGGGTATGCTCAAAGTATTGTTTTGCTCAAAAAGTGTTTTTCTCAAAGTTTGCTTTGCTCAAATGATGGATTTGGATTCAAGGGCTTAGGGCCTTGCTAATCAAGTTTTGAAATGAAAAGACTCAAGGGTATTGAGGTACCTTGTAAAGTATTTCTTTGATTTTTACTCAAGGGTGTTCACCACCTTGTTTGTAATGTATCGCTTTATTTTCACTCAAGGGTGTTCACCACCTTACTTGTAAAGTATTGCTTTATTTTGACTCAAGGGTGTTCACCACCTTGCTTGTAAAGTATCATTTTGTTTCACTTTGTTTTGATTTAAGGGTTTTGAGGTACCTTGCTTGTAAAGTATTACTTTTGTTCAAAGTTATATGCCTTGAAAAGATATACTCAAAAGTTATCTGCCATATGAACTACTTAAAGTATATGCTTTGTTCCACTTTGCTTCGCTTATTGCTCTAATGTATGTATATGCTATCATTGATGTTTATAGCATTTCTATTTAGTAGTTTGTATACGCTGAGTATTCCATGTTCAACTAGACTGTTACTTCGGCAGGTCCGATTTACGCTTAAGAGACTTGGGTTAAGGAGACTTACACCGAGGAGGTACCCACTTTGGGTGAGCTTCAGGAGCAGAGGGCACTCGATAGGTGGCCCTATCCTTGAGTGATGTAAGGGAGAGGGTTATATATTTTGAAAGTGGGGAATGTCCACTTTAAACTTTATATTTTGTATAATTTGTTAGTTCGGGCTTGGAATACAAATCACAGGTTTATGTTATTTAGAAGTTTGCTTCCGCTATGCATTGGCCTTATGTATTTTCACATGATGGTTTTGATATGATAAGTCACGAGCTAAAGTATCCCTAACTCCTAGGGGGTATTTTGGGTCGCGACACCTTCCCACTTTGGTTCGAGCTTATCCTTGGTTCGACAAGTGACGATGATAGGAGTCCTGACCATTGAGACCAAATCCCACATTTTGAAAGACCTTAGTCTTACTCTTTTATTGAAGGCATTAGTTAGCCTTTGTCTATACATCTCTAAGCTCTATTGGGCTTGAAGACGACATTCATCAAGAGTTTTAAGCTCTGCAAGATAAACCTTAGCTGAGTCTTTATTTGTGATAGATTGCTAAATTACCACCCGTAGGAAGGGAATTTGAATTTTTAGGGAGAAAACTGCTTCACCGTCGAAGATCAGGGAATACGGCGTGGCCTGTGTCGGTGTCTGGTAAGTAGTCTTGTATGCCTAGAGTTCTTGCTTTTGTCCACAATTTTCGTGATGATTTTGCACAAAGTCTTGTTGAAGGTTTCGGGGAGACCATTCGCGGCTGCATAATACCGGGTGGAATGGTTCTCTTTGATGCCAAATTTGGCATATTATTTATGTATCTGGGTGCTTCGGAAAGGTTGCTCATTATCTATTATGATACTTTCAGAAATTCTGAACCGGAATATGATGTTGGCTCGAATGAAGTCTGCCACTGAGTGGATTTTGACCTCTTTGAGAGCGATAGTTTCAGTCCATTTTGAGAAGTAGTCCATCGCAGGCAGGATATATTGATGCCCAGGAGATGATGGTGGGGTGAATGGACCTTATGACGTCCATTCCCCATGCAGCGAAAGGCCATGAACATGTTGTCATGTGAAGAGGCTCGGGAGCCCGATGTATGAAGTCAGCATAAAGCTGACACACTTTGCATTTTTTTGCGTAGTTGAGACAATCAGTGATCATCGTAAGCCAATAGTAGCCCAATCTTTTCAGCTGCATTTGGAGCTTGGGCCCAGCTTGGTGGGCACCATAGATTCCGGCATGAGTTTCTTCCATGGCCTGATCTATTTTATTTCCCGAGAGACACCTCATTAAGATATCATTCAGGGACCGTTTATACAGTGTATCTTCCAGCATCACGAACTTTGTGATGCATCGACGACTGCAGCGTGTTTGGTACGGTATCCAGGCAATCGACCATATTGGAGATAATCGATGAAAGGTTGTCGTCAATCTTCGTATTTTTCTTTAATTGTCACAGAACAAACTGTTTCCAGAAGATCTATCTCTGGAAGGGGTTTGAGAGTTTTTTCCCCCACTGTGATAGTCAACACCCTGTCTGTAGGTAAAGTTAGAGATGCTGCAAGACTGGGCAAAGCATCGGCTTGATTGTTGAGTCCTCTACAGATATAGAAGAGACTGCTTCTTGGAATTTGAGCAAGTAGCTGGCTACTCTCTTCTGATAGAGAAGGAGGCTGACTCTTCGCACAACATATTCACCTCAGACTTATTTGATGATGAGTTTTGAATCCCAATAGATGGTTAATTCATCCACCGGGAACTCAAGAGCCAATTCAAGACCTGCTATCAGGGCTTTATATTCAGTTTCATTGTTTGAACATCCTTCTGTTAGTGCGAAGGAATAAGGTAAGATTGCATTATCTGGTGTGATAAAAACAATACCAACTCCTGACTTGTTCTCATTCGGGTTGATGCGTTTAATTCCATCAGGACTTCTTGAAGTTCCGTCAAAATACATCTTCCAGCCTGATTTGACATGTACCTACATAACTTCTTCATTAGGGAGGTCGGTGACCAAAGGTGAGTCTGCAGGAACCGAATGTGCTGCAAGGAAGTCGGCAAGAGCTTGCCCTTTCATCCCCTTTTGAGGCACGAATTCGATTTCGAATTCAAATAGGAGTATCGCCCATTTTGCCATCCTACACGAGAGAGTGGGGGTGGGACATTATGTATTTAAGGGGATCAGTTCTGGATATCAGTTTCACCGAATGCTCAAGCATATAATACCTTAATTTCCTCAAAGCAAAGATGAGGGTCAGACAGACTCTCTCTATCAGCGTATATCTGCATTCTGCTCTAACCAGAGTCTTGCTTAGATAGTATAGGGCATTTTATTTTCCTTGGTCATTATGCTGACCAAGGAGAGCTCCGAGAGATCCTTCAAGTACCGCTATAGAGAGGATAAGTTGTTTTCCTCTAATAGGACTCATAAGGGCTGTTGGATTGGTGAGATAAGTCTTAATGCTATTGAGGGCATCTTGACAAGCCTGATCACATTGGAATGGTATTCCCTTCTTCATAAGCCGGGAAAACGGTTGGCACTTTCCGGCCAAATTGGAGATAAATATCCAGATATAAGCGAGTCGAACCTAAAGTCCTTTCAATTCGCGTAGATTTCTTGGAGGGGCATTTCGCAAATGGCCTTTATTTTAGTAGGGTCAATCTCGATTCCTCTGTGGCATACCACAAAGCTTAGGAATTTTCCAGATGCAACTCCGAATGCGCATTTGAGCGGGTTCATTTTGAGCTGATGCTGCCGTAATATGTTAAAGATCTCTCGCAGGTCTTCCAAATGATTGCTTCATTACCTTGTTTTGACAACCAAGTCATTTACATAGCACTCAACTTTGTCATAGAGAATATCCCCGAATAAAATAGTTATGGCCCTTTGATAGGTTGCTCCGGTATTTTTGAGGTCAAATAACATGACTTTGTAGCAAAACACTCCCTTAGGGGTGCGGAAGGCTGTAAGTTCTTCATCTTCCGGAACCATCTTGATTTGGTTGTAACCGGAATATCCATCCATAAATGACAAGGCTTCAAAGCCTGTTGTTGTATCGATCATCACTTTTGTGATGGGCAAGGGGAAGTCATCCTTGGGACTTCAAATCCCGAAAGTCTATGCAAACCCAGATCTGTCTGTTTTTCTTCTTTACGGGAACAACGTTGGCAAGCCAAGTAGGGTATTGGACTTCTCTTATGAATCCTGCTTTGAGGAGTTTATCTACCTCAGCTTCAATTTGAGCGACCAGTTCTGGGCGAGATCTTCTTTGTGCCTGCTTGATTGGCCTGGCATCTTCTCGAGTTGTGAGATGATGAACTGTAATTTTTGGATCTAGGTCATGGATTTCTATATAATTTCAGGCAAATACATCTTTGTACTCTTTCAGGAGACAAAGATATTCCTTTTTTTCTATTTGAAAAAGGGAGGTACTTATGAATGTTGGCCTTGGGTCCTGTTCTGAGCGCAAGTAAACTGCAAGGAGATCATCAACTGTTGTTTGACCCCCTACTTCAAATTCTGGAGGAGCAGGATGGACTTCTGTCTCTTCCGGTGGTTCTTCCATGATCATTTCTTCTCCTGAAGAGGAGTCTTCATCTACCGTAATAGTATTTACGGTCCAGACCTAATCTTAATTTGGTGAAGGATCAAAACATCCTAACTTAGATCTTCTCAAGTTAGAGCCAACCCACTTACCGGTAGCCAAAGTCCTGAGTGCTGCATAATTTCGTGCTCAGCCTGCTCTTTTTCTTCAGCATTAAATCTGTGTTTCTTAAGTATTTTCTTGATTGTTAGATTATATATACGCTTCTTCTGGTAAGAGTTCATTCTTCTATTCCTTCTGTCGTTCCGAGGGGTGGCTTTGCCTATTTGCCCTACGAAATGAAAAATAATGGGCTTCTCCTATGCTCCTCTGGATGGGATAATGACACTAAGAATGGCTTCCGTTGTTGGCCACTATTGTCATGCACTGAGACTGACCTTAGCCAGGCTATCAATCATATCTTGATGTGCCACTTTAACCCATGGGGTGCTTATCGGGATTCTTGTTCTTTTGGGAGCCACTCCATGGAGACTTCTTCAACGCTTCGTCTTCTTTAATTGTGGCCATATTGACGGTACGAACCTTATCTTCATCTCACGAGTCATCAAAATCAGATGAGGAATCAGAATCAAAATTAGGTGATGAATCAGAATCAGATGAGGAGTTAAAATCAGGAAACCTTGGTCCGTGATTGTTACACCAGATTCATTTACCGGTTGCCAAAGCCTTCCTCTGTTTGGGAGTAAATATTGACTCATAGAAGGGCATTGGTTCGCCTTCGACCTGCTCTTTTTCTTCGGGATTGAATCCTTGTTCCTTGAGTAGTTATTTGATTGCTGGTTTATATACCACATTTTTCTGATACAGGTTTATTTTCCTATTTTGGTTAGAGTCGGAGGAAGTAGTGGTCTCGCTTAGTTGCTTTGCAGGACCAAAGATAATGGACTTTTCTCTTGTCTTCTTTGGTGGAAGTATAAAGCTAGGGCTATTTCCCGCCCTTGACCTTCCTCGCCACATGTTGAGACTGACACTTGCTAAGTTACCAGTCATTTCTTGGCGAATTGCTTCATCCCATAGAGGCTCTTGTGAAGGCTCTGCTTCTTCTTCTGAGGACCACCCTATGGAATTTCCTTCATCTGATGAGTAGTTTACTCTAATCGTGACTATATTTATAGTCCGATGGCAGTTTCCTCCAAATATGAAGACTGGAGGCTCATATCCTAGCCCTGGCGTATCTATATCAACATAGTCACCAATATCTAGTGCCTTATATTGATCCATTTTGAACGCAGCTTTATAAGCCGGTATAAGGGTCCTTTTGACATGTTCTTCTTCAGGATTCAGTCCATGATTTTTGAGGACTGTTAGGGTCTGTTTGTCATAACTTGACTTCTTCCTATAAGGATTGATCACCCTATGCCTTTCATCAATATACGCAGAATTAATTCTTTCATATTGACCGAAAGAATTATAGAGTACGAGCTTTTGTCCTCTTTTCATGGCTGGAATAGTGCAACTGGAGGTAGTTTCTACCATTATGCAATTCATCTTCCTCAGAGGTACTAGATGATCACATTTCTAAGCTTGAAGAGGGTCAGCTTGTTTAACCTTGAAAATCTAGAAGTTTTCAACCGGTCTGTCCATTTTGACATTCAGGGAAGGTTCAACCAAAGCTAAGGTCGGTTTGGGACTTCGGGGTATATTTGAACACCATTTTCAGAACTGTAGTTTGAGCAGGTCCTAGACCGCTTTTCGGACCGCTCTCAACTTTTTACCCTTTGGGCTTCTGTTAAATGCCTCTTTGAGTACTTTGACATAAAAACGCGCATCTATGTAATATGAAGGCATAACTAGATGGTTATGCATCCACTGGCGTCCCAACAAGGCGTTGTATGACATGTCGACATCAATTATAAAAAAAGTTGTAGCTTCAACAATATCTTTGAACCTGGTTTTGAAGTTGATCATATCCATGGGCTTTTGTTCATTTTGGTTAAAACCTTGTATGATCAGGTTACTCTCGTGAAGCCGGCTTATTTACACGTCAAACCAAGACAGTATCCTTTTTGGGAGGATGTTGACGGTTGAACCTCCATCAATCATTACTCGGAAAATGCTAGTCTCATTAACTAGACCTGTGATGAATAGTGGCCAATTGTGATGGATAGTCTCAACCCGCATGTCTTCATCATCAAAAGTGATCGTGAAGAGACATGAAGTCCCTACTTCAGGAGGCTGAGGTGGCTGACTTTTAACTTCCTCAGAGAAGTCTTCCAGATTGGAGAGGGCATATATGAGAGACCTCAATTCAGGGGATATCGTGAGAGCATCATAGACGCTCAACAAGGAAGGGATTTTCTTCAAATGAGCCAGGATTTCATATTTGACCCTTTCGTTACCAGGAATCGCTTATACAAGGGTCGGATGAGCTCTGGTTCAATTTTCATGCTGGGTTAGTACAAATCTTGGTTGTACCCTTCTGCCTGATCGAATATTAAATTGATAGATTTTGGCAATTGTCTGATCTATTGGTTCAGACGACTCTCCTTCCAAAAGTTGGATCATGTTCACGGAACTGAAGTCCAGCTTCCTCTTTTTGCTTTGAAATGTGAACTAACTTTGTTTTTCATATTGCCCTATTAGACTTCTAGGCTTGACTGAAATTTGTTCAAATGTCTGTGAATTGTTAATTGACCCTGAGTTTAGGATTACTTTTTCTCTTGGAGGGTCCTTGTTCGAACCGACTGCAGCAAGTGAACCTTGATTCTTGAGCTGCCTCAAGATTTGGACTGATCGTCGTATCTGACGATGATTTTGATGTAGGGCCTTAGATGTACTTGGCCTCTCTTGAGGGGTGCCAGATTGTACTTGTTCATCATCTGCCTCTCGTTCTCCTCCAAATGAAAATCCTTCAGGGTGATCTGAAAGTCCTGTAGGTGTCCATCTTGGTGTGGATGGTCTCCTTTCTGGAAGTTTAATATCTTCATATTAATCTAACCAATCTTGAAATGTCCGGTGTCTTTCTAGACTGCAGGCTACCACTTGTCTCGGCACATTAAACGATGAAGGGTCTTCATTTAGGACCGCATCGATGACATAGCAAGAGACGATATTAGATTCATTTCCCGAGTCTGTTAACTGGAGGCTATCATAGTCGCAGTCGGAGTAGAAGCTCGGAGGGATGAAATCCATCAAAGTGATTATCCTTAATGACTTTTGTTCCAAAAGAGCGTCTTGGGTATGGTCATTTTTCTTAGCTTTTCTTACTCTCTCTTTTCTTCTTCTTCTCACCCTTAGCTATGCGCTTCCCTTCTTTTCTGTAAGCTTGAGCCTACCTCGTAGCCTAAGCTTACTTTTTAACATCGGCATTTTGAGCCAATGGTTTTTTCTTCTTAGCTCCTTTGCTTTCAAAAAGAGTCCAATCATCTTCTCTGACGGTTTATCGCCAGAAAAGTTGTCACTTGAAAATGTTTTAACTTTATCAAGTGGTTCTGAAGCCACCACCATATTGGATGTAGTTGTCTGTTAGAGATCTTGACCGATGACAATCTCTTTATTGTCCAAAAGTCGTTAAATGATATCCTTCAGTAAAAAACAGTCATCTATCTTGTGACTGATTATACGATGATAAGGACAATATTTGAGATTATCCTTTATTCTGATCTTTTGGGGTCTCTTGCTTTCCAGGAGAACAATCAGTTCATTAGCGAGAAGGTCTTCAAACAAATCTTTGACAATGTCTTCAAAGAACGAATAGGTTTTATTCATTCTTTCTTCGATGGTGACCCTTTTCGGTGGGTCGTGCTTGTCCTGCCATTGTGGTCTTCTGGCTCCCCCCTGAGCTGGTTTAGTATCAACTTTAATCGGTCATTTTTCATTGTTTGATCGACCGGTTGGTCTACCCGCACCTGGTGCTGGTTGCGCAGTCTTTTTCGTTTCAACTACTGTGGTAGTTGAAGATTCAAGGTGGTCAATGCCTCTACCTCACCTTCTCTTTCCTATATAGTTTTCCATGTCGTGTGCTTTCGTGCATAGATCTTCAAAACCTTCAAAGGTTTGGGCCATTAGGGTAGGTGACAGATCATGCCTGAAGTTGTTGAGGCACATCCGGATGAGTTTCAGTTGAGTAAACTTTTGAGGATAAGAGAATGTCAAGGCTCTCCATCGGGCAATGAACTCTGTTACAGACTCATTGTCTCTCTGTCTAGTCTCGATCAATTCTGGAATACCCACTCTTCTTTGCGTGTTGTAGAATTGTTTGCTGAATTCAGACACCATTGTATTCCAATTTGGGATTGAAGCCTCAACAACATTGGCATACAATGTGAAGCACCTTCTAGGGATTGCATGAAGAGTTAGAGACAGAGAGCTCCTGTCTTGGATGCTAATCCACACCTCGAAAGGAAATGAAATGAGATAGTTGTTGTCTCGAATCTCCGGTACCATCAAACATTTTGAATGTTGGTTGGACAAAGCCTGGAGGGAACGGAACCGCATCGATGCTAATCGGATAGGGTTTCATAATCATCCGAACATCCTCTTCTTTTTCTTTAGCCTTTCGTATTTGATTGTGAACAATCTCTTCAATTGCAGCAAGAAAAGACGGTGACACCCCTCCCATAAGTGATGCCAAGTCTGGAACTAGCCCTGTTCCTGGTACAACTAGATGATTTGAAGGCGCAGGGGCTGTGCCTTGATTACTACTATATCCTTGGTACAAGAAGTGTTATCCTAATGCCGATGCAAACTTGAGAGCTGACAATTGAGTAGCCAATTCTTACATTTGAGTCATGATGGTGGTAATTTCATTATCTTTGTATCGAAGTTGGGCATTTAAGGCTGTTGTTTGATCATTTGATGGTGGGGGCACTAATGCTAAAGGATGATTTTCTTGGCCTGCGTTCCCATCTAAATTTGTCATCATAACCACTATCGGTCGCTCAGATGTTTATCCTTGTGGTATGAACAAATTTGGAAACTCTTCTTTTATGAAATAACCCCTGGGCATTCCGTACAGAGGGTTATGTGCGTTGAAAACCTGTCGAGGCAATTCTGGTGTAGCTTCTGGCATAGTTGATTGAGCGACCAGTTCATCAGAACCATAATCCTCGATCGGAGGGATTCTTCCCAATTCTCTTGGAGAGGTTATTGGGGTTGTTTCTTACTCTGATCCCTCTTAAGATTCACCGATGTTAGGTTTTGGAACTGACTGCGTTGGGTCTTAGGCTTTTTCTTTACCTCTATCCTCATTTTTGCGGCTCCTTTTTCTTCTTGGAATTGTTTGAACAAGAGTAACTATTTCAACAGCTCTAGAAGATTCTGCTTCGTCTAAAGCGGCTAAAATGGCAACAGCCGAATTGTGAGCATCTTGCCTTTCAGACATGTTTTGTTTAGGCATTGCCCCAGTTCCTTGGAATACTAGAGTTTTAAATTCTTCCAGAGTTGGATTAAGTCTAGTGTCGATCACATTCACAGACACCTTTTCATAACGAGAATGCGGCGCTTTGGCCCTTGACCTCTCCCAATTAGGATGAGCAGAAGCGGGGATGTTAGTCCTCGATTCCTAGTGAACAAAATGGATTGCGTCTGAGACATCAGTCGACCTTCTTAACCTTTGATTTCTAGACCTTCTAGACTTCGACCGATAATTGTATACCTTCCTTGACGGAGCCGAGGGGCTTTTCCGATTTCTAAGCTGAAGAATTTCCTCAAGAGTTTTCTTCCTAGGCATCTCAAAGCGGAAGTCCTTCTGTTCAATACTTTAACCCTAGGGTCATATAGTGCTCTGGTTCTTCTTTCTGATTCAGCACTTAATCTGTCCAAGAATAGGCTTACATCTCTGGATGGAGGCTGTTGGTGTTGATGATAGACAGATGTCATCATTGATGTGAAATTTGCAAGGTTAGTGTCTCGGACAGCATTCGGACCCAGTCTAAACAGCAAGTTCCTGTCTGTTTGCTCTGAGTTTATGGTGGTTCTTGCATTAGCAGCCGGATGATCTTGATCACGACTGTTAATGCCCCTTGCGTTGTTTGAAGACACTTACAAGTCTGTTCTTTCTTTCTTTGACTTGACGACATCATTAAGCAATGAATTTTGCTCCAAGAGAACCCTCCTTTTGTTGGCCGTACACTGCCAACTTTTCTCCTTCTTGAACAGGGAATTATCCATGGATGGCAGAGTACTTGTCCATAAATCTCTCTCTTTTGAGAGAATTATGTCCGTGGACCCTGTCCATGAACCTGCTATCATTGGTGTTCGTGATGAGGTCATACCTCCCACCCACGGATTGGCTTGAGCCTGAATCTCAGAGGGTGTCCGTGGACCAGACTTGGGCCCTTCCATGGATGGTCTTGAATTTCTGTCTGTGGACAGTCTCCTATTTCTGTCCGTGGACAGTCTTCCATTTTTGTCCGTGCATGGTCTTTCATTTCTGTCCGTGGACAGTTTTCCATTTATGTCCGTGGACAGTCTTGATTTTCCGTTCGTGGACAATCTTGACACTGTCAGTGGATAATTTTTGCTTCCCATCTGTGGGATGGTATTGTCTCACATCTGTGGGATGACTTGGATTGTTGTCCGTGGACGTTTCTTGTTCACGGATGAATGCCTTGAGGCATCTTCCTTAATTCCTTTCTATTTTTAAAAATTATTTGAAGGATTAATCATTAAGTCATTGAGGCCTTTGGCCTTGTCCTTTTGCCCTGGTAAAAACTGGGCAGCATCTCCCATTTTTGAAGAATTTTTTAAAGGGAGAGTTCCAATAGCCAGCTTAGACTGAGGGGCTCATAACCAACGAGTCCTAAGGTCAGCCTTTGCGGTGTCCCTAATGCAGACTGTTGGGATTTGGGACAACCTGTTCGGCTTAGCCCAGGGGTTGACATAGGTCTGCCATTTGGGTTTACCTGTCACAGAGTGGTGAAACCACCCTGTAATGTGTGTACCAGGTTGAATACACTCTCCACAGTGTACTCCGATTAGGGTGCACTCTGTTCGGGATGCACCATGTGGGATGCATTCTCTCCATGGAGCATCCAATTGGATACACCCAATCCATGGCGCATTCTGGGGAATGCGTCTGCTCCATGGCGCATCCTCTTGGGGCTGCCTCCCCGTGGGGCATCCTAGGGCATGCACTCTATCCGTGGTTCATCCTTGGGGATGCATCTGCTCCATGGTGCATCCTGGGAGATGCATCCTAGAGGATGCACCCTGTCCGTGGATCTAGCAGGGGTAACTCTTCCGTGGAGGGGCAGTAATACCCTCATTGAGGGTTCGGCCAGTAGACCGAGACCTCATGATTGCGGTCGCTGCCACCTCAGCCCAAGTAAGGGGTGAGTTGCTGGAATCGGCATTGGAGTAATATAAACCCTCCTCTTAATGGTCAAAACATAGGCCGGACGGATACAAACAGTTTTGATCATTCTGCACAAAACCAATAAGAAAATAGAGGAAATGATTACTCATCAAAGATAAGAGGAGAAGAAAGTCCCTCCGGGCGTGCCAGAAATTTGTAACGCATAAATTTGTCTGCATTATCAATTACCTTCATTGTTGTATGGAGTATTATTTTGTGTGGGGGACTATCCTTCCAATCTGAGTAAACCCAGATTGTTAATTACCTTCCAGATTTGGAGAAGAATCTCTTATTAAGAAAAAGAATTAAAGAAGAACAAATATTTGAATAAAATATTTATTTATTCAATAGGATTACCCAGATCCCATGTAGGCGTTACAGGATACCTCATAGATGTCTTTGTATTTCAAGAAAGAAGAAAAGAGAACAGGGGTGACCATTTTTATGAGGCTCACCAGATATTCAAATGTCGAATGAGTCTTCTTCTTCGGCTTGCTTGCTTTTGCTCATTGTTTCTTCAATGGGAGAAAAGAGCTATCTCTTTTCTTCTTGTCTTTTCTGAGAGATTTTTCTCTTTTTTCTGGTATTCTTTCGTGTGGATTTCTTATCAGAAACCTTCCTTTTATAGATTTGAGAGTCATTTTTAGTCTCTCTCTTCGACTCCTTTATTTTAGGAAAGTCAACCTGGGCTCTCCTATTAGAGAAAGCCAGCTCACGGGCCATTATCTGGGAGACTCCTAAAGCTAAAAAGAGTCATCTTCTTTTTAGGACTCTTGTACCAAGTTTCCCTTTTATTGGAAAGAATCCTAGTACCTTTCGGAAAATAATATTTCCTCCTTAAAAGGTGGATGTTAACTCATATCATTTCCTAGGATATAGGACAAAGTCGTAATCCTTTCATGATTATGGGGTGCCAAATGGCATCCCATGAGATTTTAAAAGAGAGGGATCCTTATCTTAGGATCCCCAAAGTTAGGAGAATCCCCCTTTGAGATTCTCCTAGATGTGGTTGTCAATTATTGACTGCCATCTAAATTCATGAGATTTAATCTCATGGACACGTGTTAGTCTCTCGGAGGTTGGCACTAAAATGGTTAATCTGTGAGATTTACCCTCACGGACCAGGCACATATCAGCCTCTTGGAGGCTGGTACTTAGCAGGATGGAATCCGTGAGATTTGTCTTCTCAGATCATCCACGTGTTAGCCTCTCAGAGGCTGGCACGCAAGAGTCATCCGTGAGGTTTTGGCCCTCACGGATTTGATACGTGTCAGCCTCTCGGAGGCTGGCACCTAATGGGTAAATCCGTGAGATTTACCCTCACAGACTAGGCATACATCAGCCTTCTCAGAGGCTGGTACATAGAAGTTGGGTCCGTGAGATTTGTTCTCACAGATCAGCCGCGTGTCAACCTCTCATAGGCTGGTACTTAGAAGTTGGGTCCGTGAGATTTGTTCTCACGGATCAACCACGTGTCAGGCTCTCGAAGGCTGGCACTCAAAGGATGGATCTGTGAGGTTTAGTTGATAGATGTTAGTCTCTCAGAGGCTGGCATTTAGGGTTGGATCCGTGAGGTTTTGGCCCTCACGGGTTGGACACATGTCAGCCTCTCGGAGGCTGGCATTTAGGGTTGGATCCATGAGGTTTTGGCCCTCACGGGTCACCCCTCTCTCTGCCATGTTTAGTGGCATGATGGTCAGCCATCAACATTTGATGCTGACAGCCAAAAGGATCGCGCGTGTCATTGACACGCGCGACTCTAAACCATCTCTTCGAGAGACAGTGATCGTGTATGTGTAATTGCACACACACCTGGGCAATGAATGGTGAGATTTCACTGCCCACAATGTTATAAATTTTTCTAATGAAATTCATCCTTAACTTTTCTATTTCAATGAATCGATTGCTCTTACCTGAATTATATGTGGATATTACAATGAGGAGAAACCAATCTCCTTTTTTTCTTTCTTTATTGTTCAAAATCATAACTTGCACCGGCCAAAGTGGCCCTAAAATAGCACAGAGTGCCAACTTCAGGAAGCTAGAACAGTTTTTTACATACCCGTCCAAACGAGATCTTTAACTATCTGATTGCATTGGACATCGATCTCTGATTATTGTTTTTGGCGCATTCAACTTCAGCTAGTTCAGAAGGATCCAGAAGCGGCTATTGTTTTATTTTGGAAGGCAATAAATGCAGGAGATAGAGTAGACAGTGCTCTCAAGGACATGGCGGTGGTGATGAAGCAGCAAGATAGAGCTGAAGAAGCCATCGAAGCTATCAAATCCTTCAGGTTTCGCTGCTCCAAACAAGCCCAGGAATCACTAGATAATGTCCTCATCGACTTATACAAGGTACGGATACTTCCCAAACGACCAAAATAAAAATGTGCTTCCTTAATTCTTGAACCACATTGTGCTTGCTTGTCTTATTTTTGTATCTGAAAGATAGATAGTTGTGCTAACTTCTACTGCATGAGTCTTGACTGTAATTTCATCTCCTTTGAATAACAGATGTTCGGGAGAGCAAATTTCCTGTTAGGTACCTAATACAAAAACTTACATTAGGTTCCCACTAGGTGACATGAACCCCATGTAAGGATTACTTTGGAAAATACACATATAAAATAAGAGTATTTTTTGTCTGGGATGATTTAGTGTATTTCCCAAGGTACCTCTAACATGGGTACATGTCCCTTATGGGCAACCTAATACAAACTTCCGTATTAGGTACCTAATAAATTATTTACTCTCCATGTTTGCCTAACTAGCAGTGTTCATAAATTCGTGGGCAATGTGTTACTAGGGCTGTCAATGGATGGGATCCAATCCGATAGACCGGATATATCCTGATCTTGCTATACATCCGTCAGATCTGATGTGAGATCTTGAATCTGATTATATAATCGATTCGAATTCGCATCTATAACTATCTTATCCGATTAAAATCTGATTCAAGTTCATACATATAATAATATTTATATAAATTTGTAAATATATTACAATACTATCCACAAAGTCTTTTAATTTTCTAATTGAGATATTAATTTTTAAAGATATTAACATAATCGAATCGGATTTTGATCGAATTTGAATCTTGAATCAATAATCAGTTCGACTTCAAATTGTACAATTCAAAATCCAACGAATCTTGGATCGAATTTGGAGCTGTTGAATTTTTTAATCGGATCGGATTATAGCCAGATGATCCGTTTATAGACCTAGGTGTTACTAATCCTCAAGCTTTTAGAGAATGCACCTCTCGCCTTTGCCATGCTTGCTGTAGTTTGCTCAGATTCGCCACCTACTAAACTCAGTTATACTTGTATATATTCTGACCTATTAAGAGCTAATTATGTCTACTTATGCCATCAAAATGGAATACTGGGAAAGAATATTCTATTATTCTGCCCTTCTTTGTCCATTTTGACGATGCTGATGATGGTTTTGGCAGAAATGCGGAAGAATAGAGGAGCAGATTGAGTTGCTGAAGCAGAAGCTTCGGATGATTTACCAAGGGGAGGCCTTTAACGGAAGGCCCACCAAGACAGCACGTTCTCATGGGAAGAAGTTCCAGGTTTCCATCAAGCAAGAGACTTTCAGGATACTGGTACATACTATATGAATCACTTCCTTAACTTGCTTCATCTATCATATAACTCTTCTACCAACTTGGCTGCATTCTAAGCTGGTGCATATGCCTCCATTCTACATGGCCCAATCGATGATAAAGTATAACTACTCAACATGAGACATAGCCCGAAAATCGCACTGATCCATCTGATACTCCTAACAAAGCCCGAAAATCGCACTGCACAAGCAAAATCCATGTGTCAAAACAACAAGAAATCTGTCAAGGAATCTCTCCAGTACAGTACAAGACCGGCACTACAACAAAAAATTTTAAAAAAAAACCTATCTAGGTAAGGATCAAGAGTATGATCAATTGGGCTATGTAATTTCTGTCAGCACCCCATTTTTACACCCCTTTAACCTTGGTTAATTTAACCATGGTTAGCTTAGTCCAAGCCCTAGAAAAACCCTAAGCTAAAGCCCTTGGGCTCAAGGCCCATATCATAGCAATCCAAAAAACAAGAAAAAAAAAAGGATCAAAAGCCCAAACCAAGGCCCATGGCCTTTTAGGGTGGGACCCACCTAAAGAAGAAATTAAAAATCTGAAAAAAAAAAAAAAAGTTTGAATTTTGGACGCCAACCCCATGTGGCAAGGCCAGCACGCGTGGCCCACACACAGCCACATTCGTCCTCCACCACAGTAGGTTCTGGCTTGCTAGCGGCCATCCTCCACGCAGGTCAGTTCTTCTCCCTTTGCTTCGATTTCTTTTTAGATTAGTTGCAATTTATTTGCTTTGTCAATTCTTAGATTAGTTTAAATCTGTGTTGACTAGATTGTAAAAGTTAGTTTTTCTTTCTCCGCAAATAGGTTAGTTAAAATCTCTAAATAGTCTAAGTTAGTTTTCCAAATCTGTAAATGGCTTAGCTAGCTTTAAGGTCCTCAAATAGTTTAGTTAAAAGTCTAAGTTAGTCTTTTTTTAAAACCCGTAAATAACTTAGTTAGCTTTTAAAGTCTGCACCTAGTTTAGTTAGCTCCTAAAATCTGCAATGGTTTAAGTTAATTTTCAGATCCGTAAATAGTTTAGTTAAGTTGTGAACTTTGCAAATGGTTTAGTCAGTTCCTAAAATCAGATTAGTGGTTAGTTTACTCATTTGTAGTCTTTAGTCTAAACTATATTCTCATGTCAAGTTAGAAGAAATAGATCTTAGCGGCATTTTATTTTTCTCTCTTGGTAGCCTAACTCTAGTTAGTCTGTTTTATTCCCTTTGAGGACAAGTGGATAGGTGGATACTCGGTTAGTTTTATTTTCCTTAGTCTTTAGTCTAATTTACAACCTCATGTTAAGTTAGAAGGAAATCTTAGGTTCATTGTTCCATTTTCTTTTAGTAGCTTAACTCTAATTAGTTTGTCTTGGTATTATTAAAATCTTGATTAGTAGGTTAATGTCTGATTAGTATTGTAACCGAATGTCATGCTTGTATAAATTTCAGTGTTTTCTTTCTAACTCTAGTTAGTTTGTAGTTTGATAAGGTCCACTGTTCTTTTTTAGCATAATTGTAGTGGTATAACCTAATGTCATCTTAGCTTCAAAGTGGTTCTCTTTAGTATCTTAACTCTAGCTAGTTTATCTTACTTATTGTTAGCCCATTCTTGATTAGTGGCTAGGTTAATATTTGGTTTGTTTGCTCTCCTTTTAGTCTAATGTCAAGTTTGGTATTAATCAAATCATGGTTTCATCTTAACTTAGGATAAATCGAATTTTTTGGATAGATTTTCTTTACCTTGTATAAAATCTGATTAAGTTATCCAAAAATCCAAAAAAAAAAAAAATGAAAAACATTCAAAAATACCAAAAAAATCCAAAAAGACCAAAAATATGCTTGCTAGGCTTTCTTAACCTCGGTTAGCCCCTAACCATGATTAACTCTCTTCTAACTGCGGTTAGACCCGACCTTACACTTGACCAACTCGGTCAACTAAACCCTAGCCTCCGGGCTAGACCCTTGACCGCCCTTGCACACACACACACCCCTAGCCCTGGCACGGGCTCATGTGCCAGAACTACGCTCGGTCTGATCTCACTTTATGAGTACGTAGGCAACCCCACTCGGGTTCGACCCTAGCTTATTTAGCTTTCTCTTTTTCTTGGACTAGCATTTATTTAAATACTTAGGTATTTTAATTAATTTTGAGTTTAAATTGGCTTAAATTTAGGGAGTAGGTAACCGTTATAAAACGGGGGTCCTGGGGTGCCTAACACTTTCTCCGGGACTTAATCGAACCACTTACCCTAACTCTGATAGACCATATGCCTTATCCAAATCACTCGGGACCTATCCCTAAGAATGAATAGGTGGCGACTCTTAGTCAAACTTCAAATGTGAAAGTGGGTGAAAAATCTCATGCTCACAATTTCTAAACCTTGACCCACTCATGATGGATATGTCATATGTGCACTAGTATTGGGGTAGATATGGCTAATACAAGCAGTGTTATAAAACCCGAAAACTCGACTCGACTCGGAACCTTGACGAGTAGAGTCAATTCGGAAACTCGGGCAAAACTTGTCCGAGTAATGACACCTAAAATTCTAACATATATAATATGTTTCTAATACTCTATATATGGTATAAATTCAAAATTAATTATAAAACATGTCCAAAATGAGATATATAATTCAATATAAACTAAAAACTCTCTTTTTGTTTAGTATTTATACTAAGGGTAGATGAGGTGTGTTAAAAAAAAAAACATAATTTGATCACTCGGATAGGTCGGTTTACTTGACTTTTTGTTATAACAAAAAAAGTAGATAACTTTGGCGAGTTACTCGGGTTTTCAGTATTAATTCCAAGCTTTACCTCAAACTCGACCCAAAACTGACTCGGCCGAGTTTTAATACTATAATTCTATGAATAGCACTTGGCTTTGTCTAAACGTAGATTGATTATGTTTACTGACCATGCTTGAATGTGATATACAGGGAAATCTTGGTTGGGCCTATATGCAGCAAGAAAATTATGTAGCAGCCGAGATGGTATATCGAAGAGCTCAGATGATTGACCCTGATGCAAACAAAGCCTGTAACTTGGGCCTCTGTTTGATCAAGCAGACACGATATGACGAGGCTCGGTCTGTTCTTGAAGATGTTTTGCTAGCTAAACTTCCGGGGTCTTACGACTGTAAGTCGAGGAGCCATGCAGAGGAACTGGTGCAGGAACTGGACTCACAGCAGCCTGGCCAGCTTCTGTCGTCGACTCCTTTAGGCCTCAGTCTAGAAGAAGCTTTCGTGGAGGGGCTCGACCGGTTGATGAACGAATGGACGCCATTTAGAGCAAGGAGACTTCCTATCTTTGAAGAAATCTCTCCGTTTAGGGATCAGTTGGCCTGTTGATTTCTCAACCTTTTTTTTTTGTGTGTGTTGGTGGGTGGGGAGTAGATTATTGGGGTAGGGGTGCCTCTGTGAATAATGGGCATGAGTAGATAATGTATAATATTGGATAATGCTGGCAACACTCTCTTTATGATTGGACAGAGTGAGTGTTGGTGCAAAACACATATTTAAAGACAATAACACGTCTTTCCATCGGAGAGAGTATAGTTTGTTGGATTTTGCTTCTGAGACCGTCTAGGGCCGAGGCCATCCTGAGACCGGACCTGGACTGTGATCCACCGGTTTTTCAATCCCAAGCTTTTGCTTTTCAATATTTGAATCCTCGAGCTGACCGTCCCAGTCTCACGACAGTTTCGGCCCGAATTTGGTCTCAGAAGCAAAATTCTCTTTTGTTTTTAGGATATCCATTGTATTTGGTCGTTGGGAATTTTTAAAAATAAAGGAGCTTGCTAGTGCTGCGTTGTAATTTCTTCTTCGGTGCTTTTGCCACTAATAAAATATGGGACTATTTTTTTTTTTTTTTTTTTGATGATTGCATCCCATAGCTTCTAAATAAGAATTTTGAACATATTTAATAGCCGCACCCTAACCCTTATCTTCTAATCATTTTTCATATGTTTAAGCAACTTTTGCCACTAATACTAAACCGGCTCACCTCTGTTCCTCGCATAGACCATGATCAATATTTTTTTATATAAAATTTGGTTGTACACATTCAATGCAATTGAATCTCTGTCAACTTTACTCTAGATCACTTTGGATCTTAATTGTGTAAGCAATAGTTTCTCTCACAGTTGGACCCACACAAAGTATGTCTTGTAAGTTGCAAATCTTTTTTACTTGTAGATAGGAGTTATGTGACACCCTCTCTAGTATGCAGCATATTATTTGTGTTATTGATATTTAAGTTTGTAGAAATTCACCAATACTTAATTATTTCCTCATTAAAAAAAACTTTATGTTTGCATCAGAACCCGGCCCAAGCCATTTGGAGGCCTAAAACGAGAATTCTAAATGAGACTTTTTTTTAATTAAACTCGTTATAAAATAGGCCATTTTTTTTTAAAATTGTGTCTTTTTTAGGGTTTCTTTTCACTAAATTAGGTTCTTAAAGCCATCAAAGCCCGCGTTTTGGGGCTTTCATTTTTTGGGGGCCTAAAGCACAAGCTTTGATGGCTTAATGGACGGGCCGGCCCTGACTTTGCATAGCAGTGTTCATAATTCACTCTCATGTGGTTAATTCACTCTTCCCTATGGTTAAATAATATAACCTTGGTTTTTAAAAAAATATTTTTAAAAAATTAATACATGAGTAAGTGAATCATAAGCAAGGTTAACTTTTTAAAAAAAAAAAAAAAAACTAAAGTTAAATTATCTAACCTTAGGAATGCATGAATTTTAACCATAGTTAATAGATGTCAAAGAGGATATGAGGTGTGCATGTGCCACCCGAAGGAATTTGTAATCCATGTTTTTTTTTTTTTTGGTATTTATAATGCATGCTATCACTCCTCTAATTAAATGCATTGAAAATGCCCCCACCCGCATATAACTTATATTGAGGGGAAGCCTAGGAATTAACCTTGAGACATCCAGGTTTATGGTTCATCCTTCCGCCACTGGGCTACATCTCAGGGATTAAAGCACTCTCTTATGTGTATGTTTTTTTGATTTTGGACAAATACTTGGTAAGGGTTGAGAGTAGGAATGATAAAAATAACGCCAGAGTGATGGGAGGACATGGTTTGACACTTGTTGCCACCATCTTCCGTCTTTTGGATGACTGACTGGGCTAAGCTATTTCCCTTAACCTTTTTATTAATATTATTTTGAGTCAACTTGGAAAAGTTGGGTGTGCTCGGAGCAGCACCAAAAAAAAAAGTGCCGCGGCGGCGCCACCGCTCTCTTACTAATCCACTCCTCTCCCACCAACCCTCCCTTTCCTCCTCTGTCTTCAACTGCTTTGTTCCCTTCAAAGCTGATTCCAACTCTACAAATTTCTAAACACCCCAATTCCAAAACCCCATTTTCAATGGCAGAAAGAGAACCAGAGATTATCACAGACAAAGACCAGATGAGGAAATGGTCAAGGTCCATGAGAGCCCAAGGCAAAACCATAGGATTAGTCCCCACAATGGGTTACCTACACCAAGGCCATATTTCTCTCATCAAAGAAGCCCAAAAACACACCCATCTCATTGTTGTCTCAATCTATGTAAACCCAGGTCAATTCTCTCCTTCTGAAGATCTTTCCACATACCCTTCTGATTTCCATGGCGATTTTGAGAAGTTGAAAACATTGTCTGGTGGGGTTGATGTTGTATTTCACCCCCACAATCTGTATGATTATGGAAACAGTGATACAATCAGTAGAAGTAGTAGTAATGATAATGATAGAGAAGAGAGGAGTGAGAAAGGGGCTGTGGTGTCTTGTATTGAGGATAGAAAAGTTGGGCATGAAACATGGGTTAGAATTGAGAGGTTGGAGAAGGGGATGTGTGGAAAGAGTAGGCCTGTTTTCTTTAGAGGGGTTGCTACTATTGTTACCAAATTGTTTAATATAGTGGAGCCTGATGTTGCAGTCTTTGGGAAGAAGGATTATCAGCAATGGCGGATTATTCGTCGAATGGTAAGATTGTGATGAATTTATATATTTGATTTATTTTTATATATTTTCAGCCTTATAGGCAAAGCAAATGGGGGTTCTCGTTAAAATCTGAGAAACCCTTTTCCTTATTAATTTTATATTTGGGAACCTAAAATAATGCTTATCAGATTAGAAGGATGGGTGTGGGAAATGCATTGTTTTACCACAGTGTTTTTTTATTCTTAGTAGTATTAGGATCCAGAGGAATAGGAATCATGAACAATGTCATCTGGACACTTCATATAACTTTGCCTAACACTTCAATCTGAAAGAGACATAGGTGTCCCAAATAGCTATGAATTGGAGAAAGACTAAATTTGTTTTTGTTCAGCTTTTGGATGAGTAATTTACTACTAAGGAAATTCATTACACAAATCTATAAAGTCTGTAAAATATGTTGTTGAAGCACATTATGGCTTCTCTGTAGCCTTCGAGGATGAGGAAAAAAATGGCTTGATAGGGTCATAGAAGATTCTTCAGGCCAGCTTTCTTAATCAGAGATAAATAGACGACCTTGTTTAGTCCTTTAACTGTTATAGCATATTTTGGATGGTGAGTTCTGAAAGCATCACGTTATGTTAAACTGATTATGGGAAGAGGGAAGGCTTTTGGTGGTTCTATTTGTTTAATTTCATGTGTAAATGTTAACTTCTTATTTCTGCCATTGGCGGTAGCTTGTAAAGCCAGACTGTTTTTTAGAGAAATAAATTTTAGGAAATGATGACTGTGAGTCAATTACCACATTTATTGCCTTCCGAGGTCCTATGCCATTTGTTCAAAGTATGGATGGTATTTTACCAGGAAGCTCAATATCTTCACTCTAGGAACTGAAAATTTGAATCACTTTGGATGGAGATTCTCTCTATGCCATGACTTTTTTTAATATTTTTACAACCATAACTTTTTTCCAAATTCCGTTGAAGTCTTACTGGAAGTAAATTTTGGGCGCTCATTTTTCTTCGTTTCTGAAGTTTCCATACCTTTTTTTTATTTCTTAGAGGCAAGTATCTGATCGTTTTACTTTACTTACATGTTTCCCAAATGTTTCGGAGCATGTTCATACGGATTAGAAGCAAAAACCTTGTTCTTTCATTGTTTATTTAGGGAACATATTGATGGTGGGATTGTGTTGCAAACTTCAAGAAGGGGTGGAGGTAGGCAATTCTTGTTACTGATTAATTGTCTGATTGACTCTCTTCCAGGTTCGAGATCTCGATTTTTCCATAAATGTGATAGGTTCTGAAATTGTGCGTGATGCTGATGGCCTTGCAATGAGCTCCCGCAATGTGCACCTTTCTCCCGAAGAGAGGGAAAAGGTTTGTCCAGTGGTGCTAAATTATTTCCTTTTGCTCTTCCATTTTGGAACTTGCAGACTTGTATTTCATCCTATTATAATTGCTGCTGCTCACATAGCCAACAACTTGATGCATTGAGAATGGTGCTGTTTTTAGTCTATGCACCATTTTCTTTAATCTGTATATAGTAGAAGTGTAAAACCTATTTTCAAGATCAAGAAGTCTTTCTTTTCGGGAAACTGTTTATGTAGAACTTCTTATCCATCCAAATAAATATCTTGCTAACACATAATTACTTCAACTTATTTGTGTTTGTTGTAAAATCTTACCTTCAGAAGAAAATATAAGACTTATGCCAAGAAATTGTTCTGAGCTGTTCCTGTGGTAGCTGTTTAATATATGTGCTTATGTGTATCATGCAGGCCTTATCCATTAGCAGGTCGCTGTTGAGAGCTAAATTAGATGCACAAAATGGGCAAATTTATAGCAAAGAAATAAGAAATTTAGTAATCCAAGCAATACATGAAGCTGGTGGTAGAGTCGATTATGCTGAGGTAACGTCTTGAAATATCTTCTTTGTATCGGTGTGTATATTGCTGACAGACTTATGTGTATGTTTCAATATGTTAGAAAAACTGAATAGAAGCTAGTATATTGAGCAGTCAACACAAATAACAAATAACACAGGAAAAGTGGAAACATCAATGCCCTGGAGATTATTGAGACTGCAGTCTGCATTCATGTATAGAATGGTGCAGGGATCAAGAGAATCCGAAATTAAGGAACATAGTGTCACTCACAGGCTCCCCTTCCATCTCTGAGAAGTGAATATTTTTCTTCAAGCGAACAAGGATAAGCTCTTACACATGTGCATGTAAAGGACTAACTGGGGGTTTACCAAGGCAATAATAATTGTCTAAGCAAAGCCCTTAGCAGATACATGGCATTGTCATTTGCCACACAATCCAAATGTCCCCCATGGCCTCCATAGCGTTTTGGTACCAAGCCATTTAGGGGGTGTTAGGCAACTCTTATCTGATTTAATAAGAGCTCTGTAGATTAGATCTAGAAAACAAGACTTGTTTATCTTAGATCTTGTTTTACAATAGTCAATTTAGTAAAATCTACTTTCTTGAAAGAAAAAAAGGTCTTATTTTTATTATATTGTTTAGTTAAGCATATAAATAAGCTCTTATTTGAGGGACATTTGCAATTGGAGGGATAGAATAAGCATTTGGAAAAAGTATTAGGGACCTAAAAGGCATTTTCAAAAAGTATCAAGGACATAAAAGTCCGTTTTTAGTGAATCAAATGCGCATATGCACAAATAAACCTCTAACTACTGTATCACAATAAGCTCTGAAAGAAAAAGTAACTTCGAGGTTACTTATTATTTCAAAGGTAAAACCTCTTATTCTAAAATATTATTTTGGAATAAGCTCTTATTTTCCAAGAATAAGTAAACAAGCTCTAATTTTTAGAGTTACCAAACGCCCTAGATTTAAGACCTCTTGTCGTTGCAATCATCCAAGATTTATGCCTATAAAACCACAAATTTTGGAAACTTCCCCTTTGGACACCAACAGAGATGCCAAAGGCCCTGTAGTGACCAATGTGTGTAGATGGATCTATAGGAAAAGAAAGAAGAAAAGAAAAAACTGATGGATATTTTCCATGTACAGCTGTCTTGTATATTTTCGAAAGACATATGTTCGCTCATCTCTGTAGTAAATAAGCTGGGGTTCAGTTCACTTTCTAGAGTAATTATTTTCTTCTTTTCTAGCTCGAACTAAAGCTATACGCTAAGAATGGGTTTAGTCTCCAGCGGTTCCAAGTTCCAACCTCCAACCCAAACTCTTAAGAGATTATTCAATTTCAATATTGTTGGACAGTATTCATATTGATGTCCTAAAAGAATCATAGCTGGCGCCTATCAGAGCATTTGGTTATTTCATATCTAGGATACAAGCAATCACTGTGTTTAGAGTTAAAATCTTGTGGTGTATTCTGCTTACATGAGTTCCTTGCACGCAGATTGTAGACCAAGAAAGTCTGGAAGCAGTAGAAGAGATCGAGAGCCCTGTTGTATTCTGCGTCGCTGCCTGGTTTGGAAAGGTTAGGCTGATTGATAACATGGAAATCAATGTATAAAAGGCGCCGCCCTTTTATCGTGTAGCATTAATGGTACTACAAATATCGAACTTTCTTCAGTCATATGATCCTCCATTGCACACATTATCACATTTCTAGTGCAGGGATCTATTTCTTCATTCGCGGCTGAATAAATCATGCCCACTTTGGGGAAGACCGATAATTGTATTTCATTTCCATTATTCATTGATATAACACTTTGAAGCCATTTGCCATCTATTTTCTCTTCTGATTGATTTGCTCAACTTTCACATTTTCATTTATAAAGTTCCAACATGAGCAAGGTTTTAAATTTAAACTAAATAATTTGAGGTTGCTTGCTATTTAAGAGAGAATAATGCATGAAAAGGTCTAGTGATTTGAACAGTGCATGAAAAGGTCTAGTGATTTGAAATTACTGAGTTTCATATAATTTTATAAAAGGTCAACATTGTATATCCAACTTATAAAATTATAAGAAACTTATAAAATAAAGTACTAGTTGCTATTGAAAAGAAGACAACTGAATTGTTCTAGGGCAAAGTCTTGGCCCAAGAACAGTAAGCGCGGTCTTGCTAGCAGAACTCTTTAAGATAAGTTGCATCAGTGGAAGTAAACAATTGGCTTTCGCACTAATAGAGATCTTTATATTGAAGCTCTTTTTCTATTATTATTCTCTTGGTCATATCCTACAACCAAACCAAAATGGAAATTGAGTCTTTAATGGTTCAAAAATGTTGAATCTCATCTCAATCATCATTTGTCAGTACGGAGTAAGTTCCTTAGCTTGGATGGGACATTTAGGTCATGTTGTTTAAGAGGGGCCATCATGAGTGCAAGCCCCTTTTTTTTTTGTATTATCATTTACCTATTCGGTAGTGTTGGGGAGTGACACTCTTGCAAGACATCACTCATTGGGATTAGATAGCACGACTTATGAAGCTACACTTATGCCATTGAAGCAAGCAGGTGTCAACCCCAAATATTGGGACATAACATCAGCAACTAGACCCAAGCCATTTGTTTTTGTAAAAAGGTCTCACTGTTCTGATTGGCCTACACTTGTTGCTGGACGGGCCCAGGCTCAGACCGCTTCTGATAGGCCGAACCTTTGGATTGGCTATTTTACCCCAAACCATACCACATGCCCAACGTATTGAGGAAAATGAGGAATTGACCACAAGGTCAGGTTGCTAGCCCAATCACAAAGGAAGATGTAAAACAAGATTTTCATCAAATCAAAAGGGAACCGGAAAGGAAGACGTAGCAGATCGTGCAACATCCAAATTTGTGGCCATAGTTGTTAAGGCGACTAACTCATAGATGCCTGAGGGTGTAGTCTGAGGCGTCACCTGATGAACTTTTTGTTATAGAAATCCCCCCAATATAAGATTTGTGTATGATGCATTTCCTTGAATAAAAAGTAATGGAATTCGTATAAATTGCAAATCTTCATTGTTAAGTATTGAGAATAATAAAAAAGAATTTTTTAAGTATTGAGAATAAAACAATGGAATAAAAAGTCCATAATTACTGTCGAAATGGGAGAGAGAAAGAGATTGTGAGGGATAAAAAAATAGAAATAAACAACATTCTACAGTGACAATTGAACGAGAAAACGAGACAGAGGGGGGGGGAGTGTAGGACTGAATAAAAAATAGAAAAATAGTCCAACAGTCAATGTGACGTTAAACAGGGGAGAGAGGGAGATGACGTATCTCTTACTCTTCTTTCTTCTTGATAATTCTCATGAAAAATAAGTAAAATATATAATTATTGAGTTTACACTTATTTAAATTATAAAAGACTCATTTAAATATGACTTCATTAGAGTTTTGGAAGTTCTACAAAAATTGGGTCAGTTAAAACCTTTTTTTTTTGCTATTAGGCCATCTTAGCCTAGTGTTATATGTCTGGTCACCTAGGTGACACCTTTAACAATCATGCAAAAAACAGATGGGAGCATATGGTTCACCCACAAATAAAGGGAGAGAGACCAATTGGTCTACTCATTAAAGGAGAAAGATGACAAGTTAACATGGGAAAAACATAGTTGATACCATTCGTCTCCTTTTTCTTCTATCTATAAACTCTTTCTTCTATCTATAAACCTTTTTTTTGTTGAATATACAAACTTTAACATATCGTATAGTAAAAGGCAGGAAAAAATATATGGAAAAAGTATATGAAATAATATGTTTTTTATCTACCAAACTGTCATATTCAAATAAAATAATTTTTATATCATTAAATAATAATAAAATTACATATAACAGATTTTTGATAATGACCGTTTGGGATGTCAGTCGCCTGAACCCAACAGAACACCTGGTTGCCTAGGCGACCACATGAGGCGACACCTTTAACAACTAACTATGTTTGTGGCAAAGGAATATTTGTTCTATAACCTTATGTTCTGATACACCAAGCATGTAGTTCGGATGTATAACCAAAAAAAAATCAAGCATCGAGTGAGTGTTGGGGGAGAGTCCAATCGCAAGTCAATATGTGTCCCTTTTAGCACTCATAGAAGCAAAAACGCGTTAGGGATGTTTGAGAACACGGGAGTAGCTAACGACCTCAGTTAGAATTAGTGAAATTAGTTCCAAAGAAAAGAAGGATTTAGAGTAGTGATTAGGGACACCACATTCCGCTATGCAGCAGCATGTCGTGTCCCTTTAAACCCCCTTTTAATTATGATTAAGCTTAACTAATTTTTAAAAAAAATTGAAAAACTTGGTTGGATAGATGAACCCAAGAGATGAGTGAATCTTGACTACAGTTAACAACGGTTAAAAATGGGAGCGTGGATCAATAAGGACAAAATGGGAGCGTGGATCAATAAGGACCGGCATTCCCCTATATAGTTGAAATGCATGATCCGCCAAACATTTGCCAAAGATTTAAGGTAAATGGTTGGTGGACTGCGCATTCCAGTAAGTACACACTCCACTTTTTAACACTTTGCCAACTGTAGTTAACATTCACTCACCCCTAGGGTTAAGTAATCTAACCTTGTTTTTTAAAAGAAAAAAAAATCTTAACTTTAATTAAACTAATCTTAACCAGAATTAAAGTGGTGTTAAAAGGGACAAGGCAGTCACATACATAGAGGACCACGTCGTCCGCTAATTACTGCCAGGATGTAATAACACCATTTCAAAAGGGAGGTGTTTTGCATATCAGTTTGTGTGTGTTCTACCAGCTTTGCATATACATTAATTCCTGAATTTGCAACTGTTTGACAAACAACCTGAATCCGTAGTTTCGTTAGGCTTCCGTTTGTTATTATTAGAAAAATGACTATTATGCCCTTATGATATTTCACAACCGCACAAAGCCTTGAACTACCCTTCAAATATGGTTAATAAGCTTTAAACCTTGTGATTAAGATCACACCCTTCTGGATAAATCATCCAACTTCAGTTTAAAAAATAATAATGTGTCCCATTTTAGCTCCCTTTAACTTAGGTTAAGATAGACTAATCCTTAGAGTTAAAGCGTCTAACCTTGGTTTTAAAAGGAAAAATTAACATGTCCCCTTTGAACTCCCTTTAACTGTTGTTAGATTTATTAACTCTTAGGGTTAAAGCATCTAACCTTGACTTTTAGAAAAAAAATTAGAAAAAACTAACGTGTCCTTTTTTAACTCCCTTTAACTGTGGTTAAGACTCATTCACCCTTATGGTTAAAACATCTAACTTTGGTTTTTAGAAAAAAATAATAATAATAATTTAAGATGTCTCCTTCTAGCTCCCCTTAACTGTGGTTAGGGTTCGCTAACCCTTATGGAGGGGATATGTAATTTTTTTTAAATACCAAGGAACAAGGTTACATGCTTTAACCCTGATCTTAACCACAATTAAAGGGAGTTAAAAGGGGACATCTTTTATTTTTTATTTTTTAAATCAAAGTTAAATGCTTTAATCCTAAGGGTTAGTGAACCTTAACCACGGTTAAAAAGAGTTAAAAGACACGTTAATTTTTTATTATTTTTTTCTAAAAACCAAAGTTAGGTGTTTTAACCCCAAGGATGGGTGAAACTTAACCATAGTTAAAGAGGGTTACAAAGGAACATATTAATTGTTTCTAAAAATCAAGGTTAGATGTTTTAATCCTAAGGGTTAATGAATTTTAACCACAATTAAAGGGAGTTAAAGGGGAACATGATAATTGTTTTTCTTTTTAATCAAGGTTAGATGCTTTAACTCTAAAGGTTAGTCTAACTTAACTTAGAACATGTTAATTTTTTTTCTTTTAGAACAAAGGTTAGATGTTTTAACTCTATGAGTTAGTGTATCTTAACCTAAGTTAAAGAGAGTTAAAAGGAGACTCGTTAATGTTATTAAAATCAGGGTTAAATGCTTATCCGAATCTTAATCACAAGGGTTAAGACTTATTAACCATAATTCAAGGATAGTTAACGGCTTTGTGAGGTTATGAAATATCATAAGGACATAGTAGTCATTTTTCAAACAATAACAAATGAAAGACAAATTAAATTAGGGATTGAGGTTGTTTGCCTAACAGTTGCAAAACCAGGAGTTAATTTGCAAAACAGTTACACATAAAAGTGTATTTGAAAAACTGACAGAACACAACAACTGATATGCAAAACCCCTATAAAAAGTTATGACCTTCTGTAAACTCTAGCAGGATAGTGATAAATGATAATGATGTGTTGGGGATGCTCGAAACTTGTGAACTAACTGCCAAGTGTAGCACATGGTTTCAATAGAGAATTAGAGATACATTCGGAAAAACAAGAGGGGTTGGGCTACTGGCTGGCTAGGACCACGCCTCCAGAAGCAGAGGTCTCTGCTTCTGAGTTTGAATCCTTTCCCTTTGTTGGCCAGAATTTATCTGGTCTTTCCTCCTGGTGTGTGTGTGACTTGGTGTTGCACGTATCTGGGGAATTAGTCGGGTGCTCTAAGCGGCCTGGACACCTCCCCGGATCACTACCAAAAAATATAAGACATTTGACTCCGAATAGAGATGGCTCAATCTGTGAACACCAATAGTGAAAAGAACCAAGGTTTCGACTACGGAATAGTGCCTTTTCATGCCAATTGGTATGCAACCATGTTGGCTAATCTACGTAAAGCCTATAGGGGAAACTCTGCAGATATCCTGATCCAATTTTCATAACAGTAACGAAGTATAACATATTTTCTATAAAGTGGAGCACAAAGCTCAAAGCAACAAGAGAGTACTCTAATCGTATAGAAAAAATTCACGCGTACAATCAATACGCTTAGTGTCATACAAAATACAAACTATCCCCATCCCCAAAGGCAAGCAGAAGGGAAAATGTGTGAAAGAACAAAAGAAAATAGAGAGAGAGAGAGAGCACCAAGCGAGACAATCCTACTTTAAACACTTGAAGCCACCGCAGACGGACAAAAATATAATGAGAATTAAGGCAATGAGGATACCGAAAACAATCAGCTTTATCTTCATATTCTGAAACCACATCTTCCTCCTGATCTGTGTTCCCTGCTGCCGGAAATCTTGTGCCTGCAACACAGTATTTTAAAAAATATATACCATCGGGTAGCGGAGGGAAAAGGGACGTACAGATAAAAATAAAAGAGAGAGAGAGCAAGTTAAATGAAGATGAAATTGAGAACTGAAGCTAAGACAAACTGCTACAATCCTCATCCAAAATGGAAATACCATCCCCAATTTGTCAGTCATTCAATCTTACCAACCCAATATTTCATTTTGGGACATTTCCGTAATTTTCAGGGTGAGACTTGCTACTGACATGAAACAAGTAGTTCTTTTTGGTCATTTACAACAGTTCAGGAGTCCCCCGTAATCAAATTAGCTCTTAAAAAAAATGGCATTCCTGCACTGACCTGTGAACGAAGGTTCTCAGTTTTATCCACCAGAAGCTCGATCTTCTCACCGCGGTCTAGAACCTGCACAAAAATTGAACTTCCTTAACCACACCAAGCACCATAATCCAGTATGATAAATTTATTTTAAAAATTGCACAAATACTAATTAAACTGTGACTGGCAGATTAAAACCATTTAGCATTCACAAATAACATGGAGAAGATCAGTTTATGTATAAAGAGCAGATATTCTTAGTTTTGAAGTTTTTTCTTCTCAATTCCCAAGTTATATCCAACAGTTACAAGAGAAATCAGCAACGCATTACCTTCTCAATATTTTCCATCATCACTCCCTTGACCTCCGAAACCTGAGCCTTTACTTTTGCGAGCTTGCTAATCTCCTCTGGATGATCCACACAGTACTGCATGTGTTCCTTCAGTTTGGGCCTATAATATTGGCAAGAGTTTCAAGCATTATCCTAATATAGAGGAACAGGAAAAGGCACACTCCTTTTAAGAATTAGAGGAAGAATAAGTACCCAAACTCTCTGTTCAGGCTGTTGGCAACAGCAGTGGCAGCTTTTCCTCCACCATATCTCTTGTTGAAATCATCCTTAACTCGCTCCAGAAAGGCAATGGGAACTTGTCTCCCAGCAGATTCAACTGCGACTACACAATAGGCTGCAACATCAAGATGAAATCCAGAGTTAGATCCACGTACAATAAGGAATAAGAACCCCAGAGATGAGTTAACAATGAGAATAACGAAAAAATTATACCAAAACTGATAATTCAAGTGTTTCCATTTATTTCATTTTTTGTCTTCTCTAATAGACCGTTGAAGATTGTATATAAAGAAAATGAAAAACGAAATAGGAAAGGAGGGGGAGGGGGGGGGGGGGCAATTTATGAGCATTGACTGTTTCAATTCCCTGAGAGGAGCACTGCCACTTCTACTCTTTTAACTTTAGAGATGTAGCATTTTTCGTTTGGAAGATATTCTGGGAAGATCTCCAGAAAGCACAAGGCTTCACCCTCAATGAACTAATGCCACATCCTTTTCTGACTCACTTTTTCCTTTAATTCTTTTGTATAGTTGCTACAACATTATATAAAGAATCCACCATAGTGGAAAGAGGAGAAAGCAGATAAAGCAATGTGTATCAGTTGCAAAACAATGAAATGATCAATGATGCCAAGACATTCTTGAAACTGATGTGTGAAAGACTGAAAGTAAAACAGTTGAACCCCAATTTTAGAATGACGATACTGGCTTCAGGATACCAACACTTCCATATCCACTTGTGTCAAACTTATGATGCACATTCAGAGGACGTTTGAACCCACCATTCTATGTTGACCACCTAACACATTCAGAGGGATTGAAACCTGCTGTTTGGTTTTCCTGACCATGCAACAGTTGGGACCAGTCACAAATAATTTGGCCAGGGAGATCCTTTGGCTGTAAAATCAAACAGCAAATCCGAATCACTCTTCATACGCCATGTGTCCAGCATTTTGGATCCAGATGGAGTTCGTAGAAAGCAGATATCATAAACCAAATATTCCTCATCTTTAGCTCAGATGCTTAAAATTTTTTTTTTTTTAAGCAAGAATTAGATGCGTGAAACCAAAGGGCATAACATGATGACCAGCATCATAAGAGCATTTCACATCTCATTACTCAATTGTACACTCGAAATGACAAAAAAATCTCGTTTTTGCTTTCAAAACTCAAAAATAGGAGACATCGTGGTTTTGCAAAACAAATAAATTAATTTAAATAAAACAAGGATGAGATCATTCATGTAAACCTCAGAACAAGGATGTATGCACTATCAATGTTATGTTTAGTCAATAACAAAGATAATGGCATGCTTAATCACCGAGATAAGAAGCTAAGAACAACTCAAGCAACCACCATCTTGCCATGTAAGAATGGGTAGATAAGTCATGTATGCATGTCTCAACTAATCACATTGACTTACTTAATGGACGCATTTAAATGCTGCTTGATAGTAGCTCTTGAGTTATCATTGATCGGACAAAAAAGAAAGAAAAGAAACAGCCAAATATGGAAGCAGGGAATAGATATGGAAGATCAAGCCACATTGGAATCTGAAACACCCCGTAAATCATGGCAGAGTCACAAATGATGGTAAGCTAAGAAAGATGTTAATTTAATTTAGCAAAATCAACACAAGTTGGGAATTCGACACGACTTGGGAAATCATATACAAATTGGGAAGGGGTTCTCAAGGAAAGACAAATTCTTATGATTTTGTAATTTGATGGAGTCAATTAGTTTTTTATAACTCCTGATTTTGTTTTTTCCTGGGGAATTTCCTCATTTCTCTCTCTATATTTTTTCTCTCTCAAAATATTTCTCATTACTCCTTAAAAAAAATAACAAATCAACACAAGACACTTCTCTGTCACCTGAGTTTCAATTACTCGTGCTGCCGGTACCCAAAAAAAAAACACAAAACATCTTCCCTTGCAAGCAAATAGGATCCAGCCAGCTAGCTTAAGTGGTCAATCCTATGCGTGCAGATACTACGAACCTGGGTCTGAGACCCATTTTCATCCACTAACATAAGAACAACTACCCCCTGCTTGCCAACCCTAAAAAAGATGATAGTTGAGTTTGGAACCCTAAACAGACTGCCGGTGATAAGGAGGACCTGGCCGACTAATTAGATAAGAGACAATCCTCCAAAATCATACAGCAGCTTTTCACCAGTCTAAAGCATGAGGTCTGTAAAACCTAAAAAGAAAAACCTTTCGTTTTATCAATAATAAAAGATCGAACCAACAATCCAAAGCTTATGTGTACCTAATTTCCTGGCATCCAACCCATCAGGGGTTAGTGCAGTTGGCTAGCATCCCGGATTTGTTCCCTGTGGTCATCTGTTCAACTCCCACAGTCCCACTCCTCGACTCACCCTGGTGTACGTAGAGAAAATTCCAAGTGAGTTGGAGTGGATAGCCAAAAGAACTAGTCCTTGCCTCAAAGGGTTTCAGAAACCCTCTACTACCAACAAAAAAAAAAAATCCTGGCATCCAAAACATACAGCCTAGACAAAAGAACCCTAAAAACAAACTAAGATGCAGAGAGAGGGAGAGAGAACATCTTGCTTTTGTATTTGATAACATCTATGAATAGAAATATAATTACCCTCATGCTGTTTTTTCTTCTTCTATTTTCATTTCTGTTTGCAGCCGTTTTACCTATCATGATGATTTTACCGTCATGAAATTTGATAATTAATCACCCCCAACAACATATAATCTTTTCCAGTTTTAAATACCTATGCAACAGTTCTAATGATCTTGTGAATGATCTAAAACATCAATCCTAAGTCCTAACTACAATGATTATACAATTTTAAAAAAAATCTTTTATTAAAATATGACTACTGGAATATCTAAACCAGTACAAGTTGTAATTCATGAGATTGTACAACTACCTTCTCTTCTTTCTCAGCAGAATCCACATCGATAATTGATATAATACAAATGATAAGCAAACATTTTTTCCAAAAAAGGGATCATGAAGACATAAATATAAATCAAAATCCAATCAAACACATAATCCAATACATAGATCAAGATAGAAAAAGAACAAATCAAATAACATCAAAAAAAAAAAACAAATCTGATGACTTACTGAAGCCTTCTTCGACGAGATAATTGAAGGTGTGGTTATCGCAGTTGTAGGTGAACTTGTTGTTGGTAGCAGGGAGCTTTTGAAGGCATTGAGAAGCGATGCTCGTGAAATTCCCTGTAAATTCTGTGTATTCGGCGAGGATCACCGTTCCTCGAGCAACGAAGCTGTAGATCATAGATTGTTGCCCCATTTCACAAACCCTAACCCTAGAAATTGCAGAGACAAATAGATTATAAGAAGACTTGCTTTTTTCTTGGAGAGAATGTTTGGCGAGGGTTGCAGAGAAAGCTTTTATTTTAAAAAATAAATTTTATTTTAGTTTAATGGCCAGAGGACAAGAGAGAGGTCTTTCCTCGGGTGGTAAACAAAGGTCCGTCTTCTTTTAAATTAACCTTGTCTTTGGTTGGAATGTCGAAAATGCCACTCAGCTGATTTTTGAATTGGGGGATGGAAAAAAGAAATTATGCGGACCACACATCACAACTAACAAATCAAAAAGGAAATGGAAACAACAATGCCCACCCAAATTAATTATTATGGATAATTATGATTTAGCTAAGAGGGTTGAGAGTAGTGATGGTCCACCAACTTCATCTATCCCTTTTGCCACGTGTCTTTTTTATAACTTCGTCTAACTGAGGTTGAGATTCACTAACCTTAAGATTAAAACATCTAATCTTGGGTTGTTAGAAAGAAAAAAATTAGTCACAGGAGTTAAAACTGGTTAATCATAGTTGAAGAACAATTAAAGGGACTTTGTCAGGGTGAGGAGGATGAGGGACCATTGCTCTTGGGAAATATATCACATCTAGATCCATGCTTAACACATAACACCTTTTTTAAATTTTTATCCATTCACTTGTGCAATTAGCTAAAGTAACATAGTGTTTATTGTAAAAAGTAGTGATTGCTTTAACTGACTGATCAGGTAGCTAGTATAAGCTAATTTATGTGTCGTGTTTTGCTGCTTAGTGGATTTGTTAGTGCAATAAAAACAATTACAGCTAAAACCTTCACAAATTGTCTAGGGCTAGTAATACGAATCTTACTTAGTCATTTTAGTTTATCTTTTTTCTTTTTATTTCAGTTTTGAGTCATTTTCATTTTATCTTTTTTTTTTAAATCATTTTAGTTTATCAAGCAACGTATATTCGACAACATTAATCTTGTTCTATTATTCTAATGAACTAAGTTACGTGTATTAAGAAGTTGGGACTCTCCTGTTTTTTATCGTCTCATTTGTAAGATGTCTTATGGTTTAAGTCACCTATATTTGGTGATCATAGCCTTTCCCTTCTTATTAACTATAATTTATTAAAAGTGCGTTTGTAATTAAAGGAGTAAAATGTACATGATTACCTCGTCAAGACTATTATCTCATACAAACTACCATTCAGTTTGATGGCAAGCAGTGTATCCTCCAAGTTTGAGGGTTGGGAATTGGGATTGAGTCCCATAAGGTGTGACCGTTGTTAATGTCCACTAATTGTCGCTCACTATTAGGATTGATTAACAAACAGTCCTACTCTTGAACAATTCGAACTCGGCTTGTTAAAAACTCGATCAAGTTTGTTTATTTAATAAATAAGTCTAGCTCGAGCTTGATTTTTAAACTCGTTTAATTATAAGTTAAGCTTGAATGCACTACTAGCTACTTAGACTCATTAGAAGCTTGATTCGATTATATATATTTATTTATTTATTATACGCTATTAATAGTATATAATGTATTGACAAAATAAGAATATTTTTATACAATTATAAACTTAAACTAAAATTTTAGGCAACACTATAATTTATTTACTTATACGATGATAATAAAGTAAAATTTATACATAATATCAATAAATATATCTAATGAATCAAGTTGCTTGTGTACTGCCCGAACTCGTTTATTAAAGTTCGAGCTTGTTTATTTAATATACAAGTCAAGCTTAAGGTTATTTTTTGAGATCGATTAATTAATGAACAAGCTTGAATATCCCACTAGTACTCGACTCAGCTCGATATCACCCCTACTCACTACGTAGGGGCTTAGTCATAGCCTCTCACATGGAGAGTATGCTACTTGTCATTTGAGAAGACACGACTCCTCTGGATGCACGCAATCACCAGCAAACCCTGTGTATTAAGTAAGCCCTAGAGGAGTTGAACTTGAGACCTTGAGAATCTCTCTCAATACCTGAACCAACTAAGCTACCTAAGCAGATAGATTTTTTTTTTTCTAACAAAGAATCCCAAGCCCACCATTTGAGTAGTCCAAATAAACTTTGAGCGCATACAAGACCCCGCAAGGTTGCAACCCACATGAACGGGGAAGCCCAAGGCCCAAGAGAATCATGGAATCTTGTACGGTCTCAGGACCTCCACTTTCTTAGGCGTGGTTCCTTGTTAACTGAGCTACTCCTTGAGGTTAAGTTGAATATCTGAATTTTCCATTTATATTTCTAGTTTTTTTTTTTTGTAAATGTATATTTCTAGTTTAAAGTACGAGTTTAAGAGAGCCAATGCTTGCTTTGATGGGAGCTCTTCATTAATAATAATAACAATAATTACTCAGTCGCATTCCTGTAATTACAAGTGGAAAAAAATGTCAGTTTTGTATCATGATTTCTCTTACCATTAAACGCTCTTCATTTAAAGCAAAACTCGGTCACGGTTGTGTAATTACCAGAAATAGAATATCAGTTTTGTAGCATCATCTCTTCCATAATTACAGAACTGCCATAAATAAAGCCAAATTGGCCAAACGCTTTAAAGCGATATCGGGCTCACGAATGAGACGCCGTGTCCTCGAAACTCGATTGAGACATGGAAAAAAGCTTGCACTTTCAAGTAGTTACAAAAACTTAGCAAGTGTTTTGCAAGGACGTGTCCTTCACGCTCATTAAATGAGCGTGACTATAACCATGTGCATAGGAAGTTTCACCCAAGGAAAAGCTGGTTCTAACGTTTGCCTACTAATCTTCTATTTGAAAATCTCGATCTGAAGCAAACGCGTTAAGGACTGCCGCTCTATTTAGACCGTCGGCTTTGTTGCGTTAGTCAAAAGCGGCCTTTTATTTGCTTTCCATTTGAAACCATCAGTTGTTTGAGTTTTCAATTTTCACATTAAAGAAAAAGAAGATTCTAGAAGAACGTATAAGGCATTGGTAAGGTAGACGTAGACGTGACAATGTTCAATGTTAGCCATCGCCTTCTATTAAAAAAATAAATAAATGTTAGCCATTGGACCGTTGCCTATGGCTGGCCTGCCCATGTATATGATAAGGGCAGTGATTAGCACACCAGGCATTTGAATATGTAGTCAAATGTGATGACCACATGTCCCTTTTAACACTACTTTAACTAGAGTTAAATTTAAGAAAATTAAAGTTATATTTTTGTTTTTTTTTTTCTTTTTAAAAACCAATGTTAGATTGATTAACCAGTAAGTGAATCTTTAATAAAGTTGATGTGTGGTAAAAGTGGGCATAGACCAATGAGAATTGCATATTAGACTACATACTCTAATGCGACAGTAAGTAAAGCATTTCTCACACTAGAAAAATAAGGGTTTCTATTAGCGGTTCAAAATCGTCATGGAAATTCACTAAACCACCACTAATACAATCTACAGTGATTCACAAAACCACCAGTTAACACCCGGTCGGTGAAGGATTTAGCGATGGTTTTATATAATCGTCATGGAAGACTATGACTTACCCGACGGTTTTTATACCTTTAACGACGGTTAATCAAGGGTAGATCTATCAATTTGACTCCACCCTATGGCGGTCGTTTGTAAACGCCGCTCAATTTCACGAATAAGAGGACATGGTTGAGTCATATAACTATTTACCCATACATTACTTATATTTATAAATGGGTAAAGATTTCATTACCCATCCTTTACATATGTATCAATGAGAGAAGAAATCCTTACCATCGTCTTCCTAAGTTGGGTAAAGTAATTAAGTCAACTAATTGGATAAACGGTTAAACATTGACAACCCTACTCTCAACATGGATCTCCTAGTGAGACCAACCAGTCCATATAGTTGTCGGTCCACACAAGTGCTGATACTTTTATGACATGGGCATCCTTATCTTTATTATATATAAAGAGGATTCCTCATGTTCAAAAAGTTGATTGAATCTATTGTAATTCCAAAACTACCATTTGCAAAATTAGCTCTTGAAAACGTGATGAAATTTTGAAAAATTCAAAAACTACCCTTTGCATAATAAGCCATTGAAAACGTAAATGAAATATTGCAACATTTCCAAACTACCCTTATCATAATTGTAATTATTATATAAGTCAAATACTTAATTAAATGTTTACTTTATTCTCAGACACTTAATTAAATGTTTGCTCAATTCCCATATTACCCCTCACTCTTCTCTACAGTTATAACTAGACTCCTTGGAGTCCGGTTACACCACTGAGATTGTCATGTGTCCCTTTTAAGACTCTTTAATTGTGGTTAAGATTCTCCAACTCCTAAGGTTCACCCACTTATCATTAGATTTTAGAAATAAAAAAGTTTAAACCCTAGGGATTAGTAAATTTTACCTAGGGTTTGCAAAGATTAATTTTTTTTTCTAAAAACCAATGATATGTGGGTGAACTCTAGGAGTAGATGAATCTAACCACAGTTAAGGGGTGTCGAAAGAGACATGGCAACCTCAAGGGCGTAACGGGACTCCAATTGTGGTTAAGATTCACCGACCCCTAGGGTTCAACCACTTATTATTGGTTTCTAGAAAAAATATTAATTTACTTTAAACCTTGATTAAAATTCACTAACTCCAAGGGTTAATTTTTTTTTTTTACATATATATATATATTTTAAATCCAAGATAAGTGGGTGAGCCATAAGGTAATCACAATTAAGTAGTGTTAAAAGGGACACGTGGCGACCTCAGTGACATAATCGAACTCCTCGCTCTCTTGGCAAAATGCTTCGAAAGAAGAACGTATCGCCAAGGTCTCACCTGACCCTTTCTTTGTTATACTCAACATGTCTCTAAAATTCTTTAGTTCTTCAAATGTCCCAACATCATATTTCAATAAGCAACATGTCTCTCACCAAATTTTTTTTATCGAAAATGTTCCTTAAGTTTCTATACCGAAAATATTCTTTAAATTTTTTTTTATCAAAATGCCCTCACTAGAGTCCCTCTTCTCAGTCTCTCTCATGTGCATTGCACGTGCTACCCACTAGTAACTATAAGAGCTATTTTCTCATCACAGACAAACATGGTAACAGTACAATATGAATAAACTTTCTTAGACCACAATTGTGAACTGCACTGTTGTTGAGAGTTGAGACGACGACACTTGACCTTATAACAATCTATTTTACTTTTGGATGTCGATAATTGAAGAGCGATAATTGAGATTAATGGATACGAAATTTAAATCCAATGTTTGGATGCTCCCAATTCTATGGAATTGAATTCATGTGGGAATTGAAAATAACATTAATTCCTACATTTTGCAAGAATTTGAACATCTGCCCGAGTGGTGGAAATTGCATTTCATACATAGATGAGAATTGACTTAACTATTTTTACAACTTCACTAAACCACTTTCTTGACATTTTACATTTAAATAATTTTTTTTTTACATCATTTAAATAAAAATTTGTGTTATGCATGGTTTGATATTTGTATTAAATGACTTTTGGATATATATTTCTTATGGGAATAGCTATCGTTCATGCAATGCGTGAACCGTGTATCCACCACCAAGACATTTTAACCCCTTTGATTGTTTAAAAGTAAGGGTAATTTAAGTCATTTTTACTCTTCTTTAAATGCTCCCCACACATTCACGCTCACATCATCTTCCTCCTTCCTTATTTCTCTTATGTTCTTCAATGACAAACACAGGCTTCAACTAAGATAAAAATGCAGCACTAATATCTCTTGTAAGGATCTCTGGCGAAGGAGTACAACATTATTCATTGATGGCAGCGAATATAAATTATTTTCTATCCAGCAAGGAAAATGAGGTAGCTAGGAAAATGTACATGAAGAAAGGGCAATTTCCAAGTCCTGATCTACAAGATGCATCATTTAAATATAATCCCTTCTCTGCCTAGTCTAAAATGCACTATTTTCTTAGGAACATTGTAGAATATTTGAGGCTAAATATAACATTGAAGCATGTTTTGCAACATGGTTTCCAACTCATGTCTGCTATAGTTGTGATCATAGAGATTTTTGTTTTAAGTTATTGAGGTTTTGGGAAAATCTTTATAAGGATAGAAAGAACAAAGGGTCCATAATTTCCTTGGTGATGATTAAGTATGGGGCTATTTAAGTTGCAACCAAACTAGAAAAATAATTTCTAAAAAATGGGGCTTTTTAATTTGCAACCAAACCAGAAAAATATTTCATTCAAAAATTGGCTCATTTTCCCAACACCTATGAAAATATGGAAATGTCTTAAGACCTATAAAAAAAAATGAGGATTTCATTGTTGAAGCTTTGTGTTCATCTACAGAGGAAGGAAAGATGAATGATTAGAGGAAGAAGAGGAGAAGACATGATAATGAGAAGATGTGAGGAGCATTTATTTCAAAAGGTGGGTCTTCTAAAAAAAAAGAATAAAAATGACTTAAATTGCCCATACTTTTAAGCAATCAAAGGGGTTAAAATGTCTTTGTAGTGGATACACAGTTCACGCAATGCATGAACAATAGCTATCCCCTTTTTATTTATTTATGAGACTCCTAGTTCATTTATATTTTATTAAATTTAACTACTTTTTAATTAGATTTGTTATATATATATAAGTTCTAATGAGTGCCCCCTCTAGAAAGAGGACACACGACAATATGTTTTTAAATTCGCTAGTTTGATGTTAAGGCGCGTCTCTCAGGAGACACGTGACAAAACATTAGTCTAATCAAATGTTTTTAGACTATCGGATTCGACCTTAGTTTGTTAGTATTAACTTTTTAGGTTTACTCGACCCTAACAATACTATATATAACAATGTTATACAATCGTATACTTATATATATTATTATTATTACTATAGTTAAAGGGTAAATTAGTCTTTTCATAGGAAACCAATTGAATGAGGGAATAAATATAGTTTTAACTTTTATTGTACTTCTCTCTCCTTTTTAATTAATTGTCTTTTATGAAAATACTAAAATACCCTTATATTTAATATAATGAAATTCAATACATAGGGTAAAAAAGTATTGTAAAGATTAACAAATTCAAACACTAAAGCTATGTTTGGTTGCTGAGAAAATAGGTGAAAATATGGAAAAGAAAAGAAAATTTTGAATTTCTAATACAATTTTTAGTTGAGTTTTGTCTCATTTTCTTTTCTTTTCCGTGTTTTTACTTATTTTCTCGGCAACCAAACATAGGGTAAGTGAAAAATAACACTCCTCATTAATATATATATATATATATATAATTATGTACATATGTAAAAAAAAAAATATATATATATATACAAGTTGATATAAATTAGGTACATAAATAAATAAGTAAATAAATAAATGTAATTATGTACACTAGCGGTGGCACGTGCGATGCATGTGAGAGCGAGGGGAAGGAGTTAACCACAGTTAATAGGAATTAAAAGGGACACGTGTTAACCCACATGTGCGATTGAACTCTCTCCGAGTTCAATCGCGATTAGCTGTGATTCTATTCTTCAAATAGATAGATGAGCAAGGGGTAGTTTGAGAATTTCAGTAAGAATTAGTCTAGAGATACTCCCAAAGTGTACTCCCAAATTTTATCCGTTTATCTCAATTATAAACGGTTAGGATTAGAGCAGATGTTGCATTAGAAAAGACAAAATAAGTCAACTCAAATCCTGACCCTTAGTAATTGGTTATAAACTATTAGAATTAGAGAGTATATTCGGGAGTACATATAGAAAGTAAAACATAAAATCAAAGCTTTGTTTTATACAAGATAATTTGAGAATTTCGAAAAAAACCATGCATAGCCTGCCCGGCATAGCCTCCCGGCCTCTCATCAGGAAAGATACGTTGAAAAAAATATACATCCTATCCCATCATTGGGTGGGGCCCACTAGCTTGTCCACAAGAGTAGTAGAGAAAAGGCTGCAAAAGCCTGCAATGGTAACACGATTGGATGATGGCAACACGGGGTTCCGGATACCATGGACGCCCTTCACGCTTAGAGAAGCAATGAATGTGACGTGGCTGTGAAGCTTCCATGTGAACCCACAACTGCCCAAAGCAACCATCTGAGCAACTTGAGTCTCTGATTCGTCTCTCTGTGCATTCCCATTTCAGAATGCTCTTTTATGTACAGTCTACTGTTAATATTTCTCATTTGTTCATCTATATTAGTCAAAAAGAAGCTACCTTAGATGGGTATGACTATGATCCCAACAACAAAGAAGACTCAAAACCACCCTTGGAATGGAGGTTCTCAGGTTTTCTTTAACACAATGAAAAGGATTTATCTAAATCCATATTGTACTAGATTGTCCAAACCTAAGTAATCAAAGCGTGGAACGGGAGCGAGAGTTTGAGAGCGTCAAATTTCAATTTAAGATATGGTCGAGAGCATATCTGGAGCGTCAATATATTAACATATATTAATCTTAAGAGTTGAAAGTTTTTAATTACAGTTAGATATTTTTCTTAAAAATAAGCTTAGATCATTGAATTTAATTGAATTACTAACTACATCCTTTGGACTTCAATCTTAAAAACTATGCTTCTTAAGGGTTAATTAATAATTCTTAACCTCATTAATAGGGAATAGGGACACAAGTTGATTGTGGGTGCGATTGAACTCTCCTGTGATTGGATTGATTGTGGGTGTGATTGAACTCTCCCCGAGTTCAATCGTACGTGATTGGCTGTGATTTCATTTCAAAGAGACAAAAGCTTCTACTGACACAAGGTTTCAATACTATGACACAAGTTTCTTACTACCACCGAATAAAGATTTAAAAAAAGAAAAAGTTAAGTCATAATGAAAACAATCGGTTTGTCTTCCACAAACTCTCTTAAATTGGAAATCGCGCTCTACGCGAATCCGTTCTTAAATCGTGAAAGTGAGGTTTGAGAGCGGGAGCAGGCGGGGTAAGCAACACTGCTTGGAAAATCGTGAAAGTGAGGTTTGAGAGCGGGAGCAGGCGGGGTAAGCAACACTGCTTGGAAAATCGTGAAAGTGAGGTTTGAGAGCGGGAGCAGGCGGGGTAAGCACACTGCTTGGATTACTAAGGTCCAAACAATGTCTTACCTCAGTCATCCTCAGGCCCCCCCCCCCCCCCCCCCCCCCCAAAAAAAAAAAAATTGGAAATAAAATTCCTATAGTATAAATAAGGGCACTGTGAGGGGGGGAGGGGGTTGCTCTAGCCCCACCTGAAATTTTGAGAAAAAATATATTCATTATAAATAGACACAAACAGATGTGATTACCCATGAACTTGCTCCTCAAAAACATATTTTATTTTCGGGGGACTACGCTCCGAACCCCATTGTTAGCCTCCCTAGTCATCCTCAAAGATCCCCGAAATGCATAAAATAATTGCCCTTGTGAGCGACTGATTCTACAAATTAATTATTAAATAGATTAAAAAAAAAAAGAAATCACATCAAGTCCAGCCTCAGCTGGAGCCTGGCCCACCACTGTCCGCATCAAGGTAGAGCTAAAACTTGACTCATCCAAGCCCGGTTAGACTCAATTGGATTCTTGGACAGGCCGGGCCTTGACATCCCTAGCCCGTTGACACAAGGATTTTGCCGCTACATTGTTGATGCTTTTCCCGCCAAGAAATATATGCTACATTTCTGGTCTCTTCCAGAGTTCGTCTCTCATCTCATCTGCTGCAATACAGAACACTTCTCCCGCCATTAATGGACGCCGATATGGACATGGATATCCCCCTCCCTGAAGAACTCGAATGGCTCGAAACCAACGCTTTTCTTCCAGAAGAAGATGAAGAAGAGGTAGAGTTATACACAGAAGAAGAAGAAGATCATCAACAACAACAACAACAGAAGCAACAGATCCCAGATTCTTCTCGAACAAATCCACTAGGTAGATCCATTACTGCTGTTTTGGCGCCTGAATCGATCTCGATTGCAGATCTTTCTCCAGTTTCCGAGAACCAGATCAACGGCAAGAAGAGGCTCTGGTCGGGAAAGGACAACAGCGCCGATGCGTCATCTTCAGAAAAGGTTTCATCGGATGAGAAACGGAACAGAATCGCTCCTCCTGGGAGTGAAATTGATGAGGATTGGCTTCGATTTTCGCCGCCAATGGAGAATATTGATGAGACACCGGTGGTTGTGGAGGAGGAGAAGTTTGTTTCTCGGTTTGCTTCAGAGATCGATGGAGATTGCATTCCGGTAACTGGACCTTCCGGTGATAGGGTTTATGCTAAGATGAGCCGGGTGGAGAGGAATGATGTTTCAAAGAAATTAAACATCAAGGGATACTCCTATGGTATAATCACTTTTTTTTCATTTCCTTTCTTAAGTTTTATTTATGTGGAATCTATTTGAGTTAGTTAGGGTTAGTGAATTTGAGTGTTGTAATTATGAGCTTATTGTTTGAATCCATGCTTGAATTATTATCTTCAAAATTGGATTTGGAAATGCATTGTAGTACTATGTATGACTTCATTTATGAGAATGAAAAGGTGAATCACATACCAAACAATAATTTTAATAAAAAAAGTTGAAGATGGGTATGCAGAATGATTGGGTCGCCACCTATTGAAACGCTAATAGTAATTTGGACTGTAGCTAAAACGTAATAAATTGGTTTGTTGGTTGTCATACTTCCCACCCACTTGATTAATGAAAACTGAATGTTGAGTAATTTAAGACTATATTTAGTGTTAATTTTATAATTACTATTTGACACAATCTTTACAAAGCCTGTTATAAAACTTTTTGATGTTAAATAATAATAATAAAATCACATCAAATATTTGAAAAATTCAAATTTACAAATATGAAGTCAAGGGAAGCAATTCAAAGACATAGTAGCAAACACAATTACAATTATACAATGAATGAAAACTTAAATACCTAATAAACGATATGTATCACCCGTTTTGTATCAATATCAATATTGTCCAATGGGCTATTGAAACCTATACGTATCCTCCGTTTTGTATCGGTTTCGGCTATTTTTATTTCCACAATGCTCGGAAAACATAATTCCATAAATTATATGGGTGCATAATAATTAATTTTGAAAACAAGAGGTAGCTTTACGAGGAAATCAAAAATTTGATGTACTTGGAAGTTGGAACTTTTCAGATAGTGAATGTTGGATCCAAGATAGTTATTCTCTTCTTAATGATGTTTTCCCAGGTCTTAGTTGAATGGTACTATCATATCATCCCATGAAAAAAAAAATGTAATAGGTTTAAGGCTAGTTCTGAAAGTGGCTTGCTATCTTGTGAAGATCTGTTTGGCTGCCATATCTGTTGCATCCTTCTCCATTAAGGATGGACAATCCGTTTTAAGGATATTGCACAGTGGAGAGACCGTTCTGTTTCTCTTTCTTTGTTGGAAAGCCCCCAAATACGGTTTTGAGTAGGATTTTGAAGATTTTTAGAAGAGAAGGATTCATCCTTGGCTTCGACTTGATGCTTTTTGTTTGTGTCCCTTTAGGTTAGTCAGGATTTGCTGTTTTATGCAGATATCTGTAGCAGCAAGAGGTATTTAACCAGGTACCTGATTTCACTTTGCTAGTTTGCTTAGGGTGCTGACTTGCTCTCATTTTTGAGTTGCGCTGCTTAGTTACTTGGGCGTATAAACTTGCATTAATTGGCATTGGCAACTGGAGAAAATCGTTGTTTAAAAATACTGTTTAATTTATATAATATGTTTGGGAACTCCAAATATGTGGCATAAGGTGGTTGTGGCTGGGGAAATTGAGGAAGAAACTGTGGATTTACAGGTGGAAATTTGTAGTGTGTCAGATAGTGTCATCACAATATGAAATATCGGTATGTATCAGGCGTATTGGTTTGATATGTACCGGTTTTGGACATAACAGATATGCCGATACATAGAACTCTAATATATTTTGGGTATCAATGCGTATGATACGCAACCAATACACACCGATACACAACCAATACTGTACCAATACTCTCACCACAATTATAGAATGAGCTATTTTACCATTTGGGTGTTTGTAAACACTACTAGAACCCATTTTTTTTCCCGATAATATCTCTTCTCTAATCCATTCCTAGGCCTACAACAACAATTCCATTGTCAATTTTATATTAAAAAATGAAGATCTAAGTGTTTGATTTTGGATTGAAAGGATTCCCCCAAAATTTCAAGTTATGCATTTTTTTCCAATTTTAGTTATTAAATTAATGAAAATAGGTTGTAATCAACCCAAAATGAGTAGATCTATTGATTTCATGTGACACTAATGGATAAAAAATTATTATTTTAATGAGAAATCAACGATTTTTCATCAAATTTTATTTTTTTTTGCAAAAATACATTCAATCTAGAATTCAAGACAGCATTTAGTTCACTTTAATATTGAGTTTGTATAATTTATGTCATTTACTTTATGGCTGTGAAGTCGATAATTTCTTATATATATATGGAATGTAAGATTTTCATATTTAGATTGAATTGCCTATACTTGGCTAAGTGATTATTGTTTGTGTTTTCTTACCTGTTTATCAACATGCTCACATTTTTTAACTTATAAATTTCTTAATTCTCATATGTATGGCTATAATTGCTGGGGGATTTTATTTAGTTTTTTTTTAGCTTATATTTGTATTTAAAAAAAGTTTATGCAAGATATCCAAGTTTGTCATTGATATCCAAGGGTATTTTAATTTTTTCCAGCATATCTGAGCATATCCAACCGATATGCAGATACGTATCCTAAAACCGACTTACCGATACGCCTATTGATACCGATATTATGAACCATATGATTGTCATTGCATTGCGATCATGTTGAACTCAAAATTTTCGAACATTTTCTCCTGCAGAGGGAGTTGACAAATCATTGTAGGATCAATCCTCAACCACAACACAAGCTAGGGAAATTATGTACACTTCGTAATCTAGACTCACGAGTCACAATGTGTTATAACCAGTTTGACAAATTTAGAGAAATAAGAAAACGAGAAATCAAGCAATTGCACAAAGGAGACAAGATATATGTGGTTCGGCAAGGTGCCTACGTCCACGGGAGAAAACGGCAAGAAATCCATTAAGAACACGGGAGAAAAACATTGTATACAAGCTCACTCGAAACCCTAGAAAAACCCCTTTCGCATCCTCAAAGAAACCCTTAATATATCTAGGGTTACAACGAGAAGACGGAAATTATGTACACTTCGTAATCTAGACTCACGAGTCACAATGTGGTATAACTAGTTCGACAAATTTAGAGAAATAAGAAAACGAGAAATCAAGCAATTGCACAAAGGAGACAAGATATACGTGGTTCGGTAAGGTGCCTACGTCCACGGGAGAAAACGGCAAGAAATCCACTAAGAACACGGGAGAAAAACAGTGTATACAAGCTCACTCGAAACCCTAGAAAAACCCCTTCTTTTGCATCCTCAAAGAAAACCCTTTATATATCTAGGGTTACAACGAGAAGACAGGGGCTTTGCCCCCGGACCCCCATGGCAATGGTGGGGAAATTCCACACATTGCCTATTAATCAGGTTGCACACTGAGTCATCAAGAATCCAGGTAAGATCCATATCAACTTCCCAACAAAACATTAACAAAATTTGAGCTAAACTCACAAATCTCCACCTTGGTGAGAATTCCAACAATCTCCACCATAAAAAGCAAAATCCTCTTGCCGTGCCTCTACCAGCCCTCTAAGTGCACTAAAGTATTGCCAACACCAATCAAGTCCAAGCAATGCAACCAATTCTTAAACTTGACTGCAGGGATGGGCTTGGTCATCATATCTGTTGGATTCTCTGTTGTAGCAATCTTCTTCACTGCAATAGCTCCCTGAGAAACCACATCTCTAATAAAATGAAGTCTGACATCGATGTGTTTTGTCCTCTCATGAAACATCTGATTTTTGGTCAGATGTATGACACTCTGGCAGTCACAAAACACAGTAGACTGCTCCTACTGCATCCCCAGATCACCAACCAAACCTCTTAGCCATATAACTTTCTTCACTGCTTTTGTAGCGCCATATACTCAGCTTTAGTAGTAGACAATGCAACTGTAGACTGCAGAGTCACTTTCCAACTGATGACACTCCCATAAAGAGTAACCATAACCTATCAAAGATCTCCTCCTATTCAGATCTCCAGCATAGTCTGAATCAACATATCCAATGACACTACCAGAAATGTCACTGCCTCTGTCATATATCAACCCAACATCTGTAGTACCTCTCAAATATCTAAGTATCCATTTCACTGCCTACCAATGGGCTTTCTCAGGCTTATCCATATACCTGCTTACCACGCTAACTGCTTGTGAAATGTCTGGCCTAGTACATACCATAGCATACATAATGCTCCTAATAGCACTAGCATAAAGAACACGTGACATGTGCTCCACCTCCTTAGTCTGCGGTGATAGAGTAGCTGAAAGTTTAAAATGAGCTGTAAGTGGAGTACTCACTGGCTTCGATCCTTGCATACCAAAGTGTTCCAGCACCTTTTCAATGTACCTTTTTTGAGACAAGTGCAATCTTCTCGCTTTTCGATCTCTATGAATCTCCATTCCCAATATCTTCTTGGCTGCACCCAAGTCTTTCATTTCAAACTCACTGCTCAACTGAGCCTTCAAACTCTTGATCTCAGATATGTTCTTAGAAGCAATCAACATGTCATCAACATACAACAACAAATAAACATATGAACCATCTGACAGCTTCCTGTGATAAACACAATTGTCATACTCACCCCTCAGTAATCCTTTCCAATCATGAAAGTATCAAACTGCTTATATCACTATCTAGGATATTGCTTCAAATCATACAAAGATTTCTTCAGCAAACATACATGGTCCTCCTTTCCCTGAATCTCAAACCCTTAAGGCTGATACATGTAAATCTGCTCCTCTAGCTCACCATGTAGAAAAGCAGTCTTGACATCAAGCTGTTCAAGCTCAAAATCAAACAAGGCAGCCATAGAAAGTAGCATCCTAATAGAACTGTGATTCACAACAGGTGAAAACACTTCAATGAAATCAATGGCCTCTTTCTGTGAATAACCCTTCGCCACCAATCGAGCTTTGTACCTTGCATCTTTCACCCCTGGAGTTCCTTCCTTCATCTTGAAGATCCATTTACAACCCACAATTCTTCTTCCTTTAGTCGGTTTTACTAGCTCCCAAGTCTGATTCTTGTGAAGAGATTCATTCTCCTCACTCATTGCTACAGTCCACTATTTTGACTCTCCACTAGTAATGGCCTCCTGATAAGTACTAGGTTCCTGAACCTCAATATCTTCTGCCACACTAAGAGCATATGCAACTAGGTCTGTATAACCATATCTCAGAGGTGGCTTAGACTGCCTCCTCTGTCTGTCCCTAGCAAGGGTCCATTGTTGCTCTTGCGTTGCTTCTTCTTCCACCTTTGGATGTTGCACCTCTTCTTCCTCTTGCTCAACTGGAGCAACTTTTTGAGTATTCTTTGAAGCTTTCATTTCAAACTCCACCTTCTCACTGACACCATGGTCCTTTCTTGCATCAATACAATCCTTCTTAGGAGTGAACATAGTTGACTCATCAAAAGTCACATCCCTACTGATAGTACCCATTGATGACTTGGAATCAGTACACCAAAGCCTATATCCCTTCACACCATTTGCATATCCCATTAATATGCACTTCTATGCTCTAGGCTCTAGTTTACCCTTATTAACATGAGCATAAGTAATACAGCCAAACACCTTCAGATCATTGTAATTTATTGGAGTCCCAGACCATACCTCTTCAGGAGTCTTACATTCGATAGTAGTCGATGGAGACCTGTTCACCAAATAACAAGCTGTGTTAACAGCTTCAACCCAAAATTCCTTGGACAACCCAACATTGGAGAGCATACATCTTGCCCTCTCTAATAATGTCCTATTCATCCGTTCTGTAACACCATTCTGTTGCCCGAGTGTATTTGACTATTCGATGTCTTACAATCCATTCATTCTTGCAGAACTCATTAAAAGCACCCCCACAGAATTTCATGCCATTGTCAGTTCTTAAAAGCTTGATCTTTTTCCCTGTTTGCTTCTCGATTAAAGCCTTCCATTGCTTGAACTTCACAAAAGCCTCATTCTTGTGCTTCAAGATAAATATCTAGTCATTCCTTGAATAATCATCTATAAATGTCAACATGTATCTAACACCACCTAGAGAGTGAACACGAGAGAGACCCCAAATATCAGAATGAATATAGTCTACAATACCCTTGGTTCTGTAAAGAGCCGTACTGAACTTAACTCTGTATTGTTTTCCAAAGACACAATTCTCACAAAAGTCCATCTTCCCTGTCTTCTGACCACAAAGTAAATCCTGTTTACTCAACAATGTCAAACCTTGCTCACTCATATGCCCCAACCGCATATGCCACAATCTAATGGTGTCAAGATCCGAATCTGATGACGATACAGTAGCTGCACCTGTGACCGTACTGCCCTGTAACACATAGATGCCATTCTTCAAATATCCCTTATCACAACTAAAGCACCTCACTTGAAAATCCTTAGGACTCCACCATCAACTTTATAGCTACAACCATTGGAGTCAAGCGTACCGAAAAAAGGTAAATTTTTCTTTAACTCTAGAACATGCCGTACATCGGTTAAGGTTCTCACAACACTGTCATGCATCTTGATTTGAATTGAGCCTATCCCAACAACCTTACAGGCTACATCATTTCCCATTAGGACTTTACCACCATCATTAGACTGATAAATAGTAAACCAGTCCCTATTGGGACAGATATGATAGGAATAACCCGAATCCAAAATCCACTCATTACTCGAGCTACCAACGGTAATTGTGAGTACATCCCCACGATCCTCTACTACACCAACAACATTCTCTGAATTATCTTTTCCCTTCCCCTCACGCTCTGGACAATCTTTTTTGAAATGCCCTTCCTTGTGACAATGAAAATACTTCATTTTTCTAAGCTTTGATTTGATTTGGACCAACCTCTACTATTAGAAGCCTTCGCATGTGTTCTCCCTCTTACAAACAAACCTTCACCAAAGCCCTCTACACTACTCTCATACACCCTTTTCTTCAACTCCTTAGAGTTTAGGGGTTGCCTTAACATCCTCCATGGTAAGAGTTTCTCTTCCATATATCATAGTGTCAACAAAGTTCTCAAAAAACGGTGGTAAAGAACACATTAAAATAATTGCTTCGTCTTCATCACCAACTTTAATGTCTATATTTCTCAAATCTAAAATAATTTTATTGAATTCATCAAGGTGGTCTTTAATAGGCATACCTTCGCGCATCTGGAGTGTATAGAATCGCTTCTTTAAGTACAAGCGATTTGTGAGAGATTTCGTCATGTACAAACTCTCCAACTTGAGCCACAATCCCGCCGCCGTTTCTTCTTCAACAACTTATCGCAAAACTTCATTGCTCAGGCATAATAGAATCGCACTAAAAGCCTTCTCTATCAGTTCATCCTTCTCACTATCATCCATTGTTGCAGGCAAAGCATCTTTGTCCTTCAATGCTTTCGTTAAGCCTTGTTGTATGAGCACAACTTTCATCTTTAATCGCCAAAGACTGAAATGATTCCTCCCATCGAATTTCTCAATGTCAAGCTCACCCGCCATTTAGATCGACACAACCCAAAGCTCTGATACCAATTTGTTATAACCAGTTCGACAAATCTAGAGAAATTAGAAAACAAGAAATCAAGTAATCGCACAAGGGAGACAAGGTATACGTGGTTCAGCAAGGTGCCTATGTCCACAAGAGAAAACGCCAAGAAATCCACTAAGAACACGGGAGAAAAATAGTGTATACAAGCTCACTTGAAATCCTCTTTTGAAACCCTAGAAAAAGTGAAAACCCCCTTGTTTCGCATCCTCAAAGAAAACCCTTTATATATTTAGGGTTACAATGAGAAGACAAAATGGGTCGGAAATACTTGTCAAAATTTCGGCCGGGGACTTCGCCCCCAGACCCCATGGCACTGTGTGGGGAAACCCCACACATTACCTATTAATCGGGTCACTCAGGTCGCACACCGGGTCATCAAGGATCTGGGTAAGATCCATACCAACTTCCCAACCAACCCATTTATAGAATTTGAGCCAAACTCACACAATATGCTAAAATCGGGGAAGAGGAGTGAGCAGAGAAGTTTATATTTCTCATGTGAGATTTCCGGAGTTAAGGCCTTTAAATAGCATTACCCATTTAAGTTATAATACAAATGCAATTTTGGTATGGGGTTACGGATATAAGGCCTTTAAATTGATATCTCTATGTAAGTTAAAATTCAAATGAAATTTTGTTTAGGGATTTAACTAACTTATTCTCTTAAAAGTTCCCCGATAACTACTTTAATTATTATAATGATAATCCTAGGATTTTATTTTTAGCTTAAATTTGCATTAATTTTAAGTATTTAAATGCATCTAATGTGTGTCTTGAATTTTTCGGCATGGACCATGGGTATCTTAAATTTGGCACATCGATGTGCCCATTGATACTGACGCTTTGAGCCATGATCAGGGGCGGAGCCAGGAATTTATCATGGGGGGCACATTATAAGGGATGGGGGTTCGGGGACGTAGCCCCGATATTTTTTTTGGACGACTAAGTTTGTAGGTCATTTCATCCATATATTTTGCACATATCCTACATGTATTGTTTTCCTCGTTTACTAGAGCAGTTGTCCCCTTGTCATGATTTCAAAAGTTTAAATGTCTCTTACGAAGTGACTATGCCCTATTAACTAATATAATATATTTTTTTAAGTTCAAGGAGAGTTCAATTGTGTCCATAGGTCAAAGTGTCCCCATTAACCCCTATTAATTGTGGTTAAGATTCTGTAACCCTTAGTGTTCAATAATCTAACTTAGTATTTGTTAAAAAAATATTAAAAAATTTAACTCAAAATATTAACCCTAAGAGTTAAATTTTTTTAACCATAGTTAAATATCTTTTTAATATTTTTTTTAAAAAAAACTAATGTTAAATTATTGAACACTAAGAGTTAGAGAATCTTAACCACGGTTAATACGGTTTAAAGGGGATACATGCTGACTTGTTGGTGCGATTGAACTCTCCCTAAATTCAATCGCGATTGGCTGTGTTCAATCTCTGCCCCATATGCTATGCTATATATATATTAAAAAAAAATTTCCCAAAAGTTTATGGGGGGCACGTGCCCCCCAGGCTCCCCCCCTGGCCTTGATGTTATCTCCTATCTATAGGTAGGATGCACTCATGATTCCTTTGTTGCTCGGCCTTTCCTAATTCTATGTTGGATGGCTTCATCCCTCTGCCTAGGTTAATGAGTATACTTATCTCTAGGTAGAACTAATTTTCCCTCCTAGCTAGTATAAGTTTAACCATTAGCCTAGGTTAATGGGTCATCATCTATGTAGGGATGAATTCATCCCTCATAGGTTGCTGAGCCTTCATATATATATATCTAAGTGGTTAGATTAATCCTGTGAGCAACAGATTTTACACCATTGCAATTTGAAATAGTGTAAATTTTGTTGCGTACACATCTATCATTGATTGGTGGGCTTTCACCAATATCTAGGTGGACTGGATTCATCCCATTGTGTAAGTAGGTGGGTTTTCACTTTCTTTCCGGTTCATCCATCAATGCTTAGATTATTTCAGTCTGATCCATGGGCCACCAATAGGTTTTCTGGCTGGTTCTATTTTATGGGCCACAAATGGGCCAAACCATTATTACTACATATACACAAAAATTACAGATATCAACATACACCTTAAGCTTTTAATGTTTCCTTCTACTACTTGGTAAATTTTCAACTCCCATGACTTATATGTTGACTTTTCAATGTTTCCATCCATTGAATTGTCATGGCTTAACTTGGTTTTCATATCTTTGTTTGGTAAAACAAGCTGTAGACAATTGATTTTTTGTCAACTTATCCACTTTTCAGGTCTTATCTTCGAACCTATCAACGATCTGATGCAAAGAGTGGAACAAGAGGCTTTCACGAAGGTATGGATTACATGTAAATAATTCCTGCATTGAGACAAATATCTCACATAATGTGATACAAGTTCGAAAATTTGTCCTTTTATTTTGTTCATGAATCCTGATAAGAATTCGATCTATATGTAAATGGATAGAGGAAAGAAAGCTGAAACTTGGATCCCGCAACATGTCAATTTTCCTGCCACAATGTTTTCTTGCTTTAAGCATGTAGCTTTGATTTAGTTCCTTTTAATCTTAGTTACAAAATTCTATGAATTTTTGAAAAATTCGTGAATTTAGGTGTGCCAAATTATTTTCGAATTTTAGGTTTGCCGAATTATTTGCGAATTTGACAACTAATTTCCAAATTTCACGAATTATTTGCGAATTTCACAATAATTCATTTAGTTTGACCAAGTAAACTGCCTATTTTGTATATCATCAATCAATTTGTTGGATATTTTTTATAATAATTATTTTTTTCCCGAATATTTCCCTTGTTTTTCCGAATTTTTCCGAACTTGACCCTTGCCGAATTATTCCCGAACTCCGACTTTGTCACTATGCATTTAATTGCTTTATGTGTTTACACTGATGATTATTGAGTCTTGTCAATTCTATCAATCTCCTTTTCTACAAACTGAAGATTAGTACATAGCTAAAAATTAAAAAGATAGTAACAAGGAGTTCTACAGATGTAACATGTAAAAACTGAAAGACACTAACAAGGAGTTCTCCAGAGTATGGAGGGAACATGTAGTGAAAATTTATTAATGTATTACATTATAAAAGTCTTCTGATGAATCACTTAAACTATATAGCTAATTTACATAGGTGGATTTAGGGGTGTAAATGGGTCAAGACAAGCCGAGCTAGGTGCTGTTCGAGCTCGGCTCGCAACATATGTAAGCTTGCTCTAAATTAACTCGAGCTCGATTCGGGTTGCGGCATGTTAGCTCGAGCTCAAGATGGCTTGGCTGGTTGACCGTTGACCACCCTGTTTTATATAAGGGTTTTGAATTTACATTTCTTAGGTTTTACTTTAACAAAAAATTATTTTAGCTTATTTTATTCTAATGTAAAAATTAATATAGCTAAGGGTACAAGTGTCCAACATATTAATAGAAGTAGTTGAACTGAGCCAAACTACCTCCTGCTCGAGCTTGGTGTGTTATTAAACAAGCTTTCTCTATCAGCTCAGTTCGGCTCAGCAAGTTTTTTTTCTAATCTTGCTCAAATTCGGCTCATTTCTAGTCGAGCTGGCTCGGTCCGTGACCACCCTGGGTGGAGCATCATTCTTATACCATCAAGTTTCAAAATTTGTTTCAATCCATATCAATGCTTCTCAGAATTAGATTATCAACTTATTGCGCTTCAGTCTTGTCCATAAGGGTAAAATACTTACATAATGATAGGGTTCTTCACCTTGCCCAAAGATAACCAGAGAAAAATAGATAAAATAAAATGAGAAGAAGGGAAGAGAGACCAATTTCGAGGATGGGGAGCCTCCAATTCTCCTAAGGAGAGTTTGTATTCAATATTCAACCCTTCAAACAGTAGCAGTCTTTTGCTTAAATAAGCATCAACAATCTTAAGAAATTAAATAACTAAACCTTTCAAAATAAAGTGTCCATAATAATTCGAATATCTAAGAAAATCTAGAAAATCTATAAAGATAAATCTCCTCTAATCTTGGTAACTACTTCTATAGAAGGATATGGATGAAAATAGGATTACTATCATCATCCACCTAAGCATCCACGTGAGTAGATACGATGAAGATTGTATCACATATATAGTCATTGAGATTCTATAGTGGCCCGCATATGCAAAGTTCCTTCATTCTCGTTGCTTGATAACACCTTGTTGATCCTTTAGGGCTTCAAAGCACATTTTATCATTGGGATCTAGCATCTGCTATAGGGGTTAAGCTTGACCATTTGATATTGTACGAAGAAAGAATGATGCTTGATTATAATAAAGGGAATACGAAGTTTGATAAGAAATGAAATAATTGGAAAGAGAGAAGAGCAGTAGAGTGAGAGTCTCACTACTTCTATGAATTACCTAGGTTGGAGTCTCATCAACTTAGGCGTCCGAAGATGGAGTCGTACCACCAATATAAGGAGTTACACCTTACTAAAAAAGAACTTTTCATTCACTTCAATTCTGAATGGCCTTACATTGTCATAGGATCCTCTATTTATAGGCATGAATAGAACCTTCTACATAAATTTTAGAATCCTCCTTCATAAATGCTAAGACTTAGGTAATGTAAAAGACTTCAACTTCCTAGGAATAATTAATACACAACAACTTCCAATGTCCTATGACTTTCTAGAGCTAATTAATGAAAACAAGTTTCAAGATCATATTAATGATAGCAACTTCCAAAAAGGTTCTTGGTCTCTTTAGAAGACCCATTTAATGCATTGCTGGATTTTCAGGTTTGTGGGCTCATTTTATGGGCTTTATGGATAGTCATGGGTTTTCTTGGGCCTACGGCTGTACACTTTGAGGCCCACAAGCCTGTCCTCATCAATCCCCCATGGCTTGAAAAAACTAAGCTCCGACGAGTGAATGGCCTAGTAATGCTCATACAAGTCGGGATTGATCTGCTGAAAATCTTCTGCAGCGATCCACGTACAATCTGATAGAGTGGGTGCTGTAGGGAGGTGGGTAACACTATTTAGTTTCTTTGTGGTGTCCAAAATATATTGTTAAGTCTTCAATGTTGAAGATAGGGCTAAATCGAACTTCTGGTGGAAGCTCAAGCAAGTAAGCATTTTCTCTAAGTTGCTTCAAAACATGATAAGGTCCAACATTCTTTGAATGAACCTTGTGATAGGTACCAGTTGGGAACCTTTTGGACCTTAAACGGGCCATCACCATATCACCCTCATTGAATTGGGCAAACCGTTGACGGAGATCATCTTTTTCTTTATAACTCTCAGTACTAATTGCAATCTTTCTGTAGACGTCCTCATGGATTTCTTTGATATGTTGGGAGAATGCTTCGACATCTTCACTATTGCGAGCAGATCCCGGTAAAGGAATCAAATCCACAGGTTGCCTAGGATTAATACCATTAGCAATCTCAAAAGGATATCGTCCCGTCATTCGATTAATAGAGCTATTATAAGCAAACTCATCCTGAAGAAGAATAAGATCCTATGTTGTAATTTTGTCACCAATCAACATCGTAACAAATTACCCAAGTTTCGATTCACAACTTATGTCTGGCCGTCTGTCTATGAATGATAAGCACCAGAATACTTTTAAGTTTTGTGCCCATTTTTGCCCACAATGTTTTCCAAAAGTAGCTTAAAAACTTGACATCTCAATAAGAAACAATGGTTTTTGGCACCCCATGCAATCGAACAACATTCCGAAAGAATAATGTGGCTATATAAGAAGCATCTGAAGCCTTCTTACATGGAATAAAATGCGCCATTTTTGAGAATCGGTCTACAACTACGAAAATAGAATCGAATCCTCTTTGAGTTTTTGGTAAACCCTACACGAAATCTACGCTTAAATCTTCCCATGGTGCTTCCGGAATAGGCAGTGGAGTGTACAACCCGTTGTTCTTCTTTTGCCCTTTTCCTAATTGACAAGCTCGATATTGCTTCAGAAACTTTCCCACATCACGCTTCAAGCTTGACCAAAAAAAACGATCTTCTGCAAGTGTGATCGTTTTGTCACGTCCAAAATGTCATAGACCTCTCAAGTGTAGCTCCCATACAACACAATCTTAAAGAGAAGTTCTTGGAAGGCACAAACAATTCCCAAAAAATAGGTACCCATCAAGTAATTGATATCGCAAGTACTCTGAATTAGGGCCTACTAGTAAAGCCTCATATATCTTACCAAAATCCTCATCAACGTGTAATCACGTTTAATCCTCTCAAATCCAACAATTGTTACTGTAATGGTTGACAAAATGTAGGACTTACGGCTTAACGCGTCTGCAACCTTATTTTCGATCCATGCCTGGTGTTTCAGATGGAAAGTGAATTCCTATAAATATGCACTCCACTTAGCATATCGAGCACTGAGCTTCTTTTGAGAATAAAAATATTGCAAGGCTTCATGATCTGAGAACAAAATGAACTCCTGATGGATAAGATAATGCCTCTAAGGCTTCAGGGCTTGGACCACAACGTAGAACTCAACATCGTAGGTAGAGTACCTTGTTTGGGCATCTTTGAGCTTCTCGCTAAAATAGGCCACTGGATGTCCTGGACTTAAGACGGCACCAATTCCTACATGTGAAGCATCACAAGCAACTTCACACACCTTATCAAAGTTTGGGAGTCGTAGTACTTGGCTTCAATCATCTTCACTTTAATCTCTTCAAAAGCTCGAGTGGCGGCCTTCGTCCATTCAAACTATCCACCCTTCATGCATTCAGTAATAAGGGCCATGATGGTATTAAAATTTTTAATAAACTGTCGATAGACGGTAGCTAGCCCATGGAAGCTCCGCACTTCATGAATGTTAGAAGGAAACAACCACTTAATGATTGCTTAAACCTTCTAAGGATCCGCCTCTACTCCCCTTGAGGATACAACACATCCCAAGAAAACAACGCTTTGACTCATGAAAGAATACTTTTTAAAGTTAATGTAGAGTTTCCCATATCTTAAAACTCTCATAACTTGACTCAGATGCTCCTCGCGGTCCTTATTAGATCAGCTATAGATAAGAATATCATCAAAGTAGACTACGACAATTCTTCCGATAAAAGGTCGAAATACCTGTGTCATAATGCGCATGAATGTGCTCGGGGCATTAGTCCAAATGACATGACTAACCACTCATACAACCCATCTTTAGTCTTGAAGACTGTTTTCCATTCATCTCCTGGATGGATGCGAATTTGGTGGTGTTCGCTATGAAGATTGATCTTAGATAAGATTGTTGCACCCGCCATCATATCTAGCATGTCGTCAAGCCTTGGAATTGGAAACTTGTATTTAATCATGATCTTGTTGATGACTCGACTATTAACACACTTCCTCCAAGTTCCATCACGTTTAGGAGAGAAGCGCGGGTACTCCACAAGGACTCATACTCTCTCTTATGGATCCCTTAGCAAGGAGATCATCCACTTGCCTTTTAAGTTTGGCATACTCTGTCGGGTTCATTAGAATATGTGATAGGCTAACAAGTTGGGTAAAACAACTTTAGGTACCAAATCGATGGTATGTTGGATATCCCTAATTGGTGGCAATTCTTTTGGAATGAGATTTGAAAAATCCGATAGAAGCTTCTGAATTTTAGGGGGTTGTCCTTTTGACATTTTTTGGGTTCTTCAATTTCACAATCCACTAATCCATAATTTAGCCCTTGATCTCGGCTGTCCTATATGAATTCTCGCTTGGTAAGCACATTAGATGAGGTCTTCTTTTCAACCTTGTTCACGGGTAAGGTATCCTTCATGGGCTTAAGGATAGTCTGACTACTGTTATGTAAATATGTATAGGTATTGGCAAACCCATCATGTTGAACCTTGCGGTCATATAACCACAATCTTCCCAACAAGATGTGGCTAACTTTTATTGGGATTACATCACACCAAACCGATTTGGAATAATTTTGACCCAAAAAGAAATTAACTAAGCATCGAGTACTTACTGCCTACTGGTATTGATGTGTCATGAGTTACCCAAGCAACTTGGTAACGTTGTGGGTGCTTTTCCACCTTTAGATTCAACTTATCAACCAACTCCTGGGAAGCCACGTTCATGCTAACTTCCTCCGTCGATGATGACCTTACAAACCTTTCCTTCACATGCTACATGAGTATCAATGTTTTAAAACGTGAAGGTGTGAGACAAGGCATTAGGACCTCAAGATGCGTGAGACATAAGCCTCACAAGAAAGCTTCATGCTCTCTCATTTTAACAAATAAATAAAATACAAGAAAAATTGCATAAAGATTCAAAAAATTAATGAAAGATTATAGTATATATGTACATATGTACATGGAGAGAGAGAAAGGAAGAGAGGCACATATATATATATATATATTTATTCATATTTATTTGTATTCGTGTAAATTGAGTGTGTTCATGTGGGCGCACGCGTACATATAAGAAATACTATATAAATTAGTTGAAATAAATAATTAAAAAAACGACATTTAAATCTCAGTTGTGGCTAGAAAACTAATTTTAATAAATGTATGAGATCTACGCCATAGACATAAAGCGAGTTTCAAGACATGAGGCGTGGGCCTTATGTGAGTCTCATGGGTTTAAGTCTCATGGTTGAGCCTCAAGGCGTCTTCCTTAAACCTCGCTCCGAGGTGAGCTTCGAGGCGTAAGCCTCACATGATTTTTAAAACACTAAAGAGTATAAAAAAATATTGGTGCGACGCTAGTCTTCTTTCTCTTCTTCCTTTGGGATGGTCACGATTCTTCTAACTATAAGAGTAGTCTCAGGGAGTCCTTCTAGTTCTTCAATGACTGGCTCTATTAATGGTTCAACACCTTGATCATCAACTATTTGATCTTCTTCAGTTTTTCCTTCACAATAGTGAATATTCTTTGTAGGACCCACAATTGCCCTACTCCACCACACTTGTAGCATTTTGCTTCACTATCACCGCGTGAGGTACTATTTGTAAGAGCCTTGCCCTTGTTTTTATCTCCACCAAATGGCTTCAAGCTGCTGATTTTGTTGATTGAAGGAGAGTTATAAGTACTCACATTGCTACGGGGAGCACTAGAAGCATTTTGAGAGGTAGAGAATCCCCCAACTACGACTCCAATACGCTTAGCGTTGGGTGCCTTAATTGGGCTTCAATCTTTAGGCCAACTAATAATCTTCTTCAAGGCTTGTTAAGCATACAATCATGAGTTCCTTCTTAATCTCCATCTTCAAACCCATCCTATGTCACGATATAGCTTGTTGCTTGTCTTCTGTTATGAAGACTAGAAGAAATCAGCAACTTCAACATTAAATCCCCTCGATCCATCATGAAATCGATCTCTATAATTATTGCGGTGCTCCAAGATTTGATGGAAGTTGCCTGGTGGAATTCTAGCTTCAACACGATGTGGTGGTTGTCGATGCAAAGTTGAGTCATTGCGAATTGAAGTATGAGTTGTTGATGCTTTGGGCTGATTGTTCCTTGTGCCCTCACCAATACCACCTATGTCTTCATGCTCTTGAAAAACTTCATCAAAATTTGAGTCACCATTATTGGGTTTTTGTTGAATTTCTTCCGACTGCTCTAGGAATATATGAGACCATAGGATCTCTTTACATTGGGAGAGTTGCTGCACTTGCTACACTAGCTCCAAAAGAAATGCATCTCGTTGAGATTGTGAGTTTAAGAGCATATGGTCGTCCACTTCGAGTAGACATCTTTCCACAAGATTGCCAAGAAGTCGGAACTTGCTCTAATACTAAAAATTGATGTAGTACGAAGAAAGAATGATGCTAGATTATAATAAAGGGAATATGAAGTTTAATGAGAAATGAAATAAGGGGAAAAAGAGAAGAGAAGTAGAGTCTCACTACTATTTATGACCTAGGGTTGGAGTTTCACCAACTTAGGTGTCCGAAGATGGTGTAACACCACCAATGTAAGGAGTCACACCTTACTAAAGAAGAACTTTTCATCTACTTTAATTTTGAATTGTGTTACATTGCCATAGGATCCTTTATTTATAGGCATGAACAAAAGCTTCTACATAAATGCTAGACTTGTCCTTCATAAATGCTAAGACTTAGAGGAATAATTAATACTTAACAACTTCCAATGTCCTAGGACTTTCTAGAACTAATTAATGAAAACAAGTTTCAAGACCATATTAATGATAACAACTTCTAAAAAGGTTCTTGGTCTTTCTAGAAGACCCCTTTAATACATTGCTAGATTTTCATTTATGTGGGCCCATTTAATGGGCTTTATGGATGGTCATGGGTTTTCTTGGGGCTACGATTGTACACTTTGAGGCCCACTGGCCTGTCCTCATCACCATTTAAGAATTTTCCAAGTGATAAAGGTCTTACAAGTTACAACATCTTATCTGTGATTCTGTGCACATCTGTGAACCACAAAGAAAATGGGTGCATACAGTTTTAAAAACATAGTTACCAATGTGAAAAGCAAAATGAGAAGCAACAAAAGCAAGAAGCGGGAAGTGATGCTTAAAAAATCCATGGGAGATGAGAATTTTTTTTAACGATAAAAATAAGATGGGTGCCTAACTCCCTTTATATTAGTATGAGCAAACATCCCTTAGATTCTGCCTGACATGAGATATGTGTGCTTGTGTGGAGAACTTGGCGCCTTTGGTTCCAATCCAAAGATGTTTGCTTAGGGTCTAAATCCTAGGTTGTAGACTCAAGTCTATCCCATCATGTCCCACATGCATAGCCCTCTTTGATCACTGAATGGGACGTGATGGAAGCGAGCATTCCACCCTTCACATGCCTTCCTTGCAACTACCCTTAAAAACATCCATGATTAATTTGTATACAAGGAAAAGATACAAGTACTTCTTTAATGTTTGTCCAATTATTTAAAACCAGGCCTTAATTATATGCACTTTGTAGACTTAGTATGTGTCAAAAGATTAATTGGTACTAGCTAGAATTCAGGAGATCCATTTGGAATTTTTTTGTAAGTTCTTTGAATGTATATGCGTTAGAATGTTCCATAATAGTTCGTGTCATGACATTGAAGGTTTTGCAAGCTAGCTCTGAATCTCCCAGTGATTTGATCCCTCTCGAAATTCCAGTAGTCAATGAACAACTTTGGGTGGATAAATATGCTCCAAATTCATTTACCGAGCTTCTCAGTGATGAACAGACAAATCGTGAGGTATGTAGATTTTTTTACCATTTGCAGTGCTATTCTGTAGCTCCTCTTGAGCTTTCAAAGGGCACGCTTTTGAGTTATTTGAGCGGTTGTTTGTTTCGGCCACAGGATTCATTACTCAATGCTAGATTTTTGCCATTCTGCAGGTCCTCATATGGTTAAAACAGTGGGATTCTTGTGTATTTGGATCCGAAATTAGGAGTACAACAGATGACGTTTTGTCTTCTCTGAGACGACATTCTTCGCTCGCTCAATATCAAAAACTTTGTGATATGAGCTCTCTAAAAAAGAATAAAGGCCCCCCATTTAGTACAAATACTTTTAGATATCCAAATACTGTAGATCGAGATAATAACAATTTAAAAGGCATTCATGAATTATGGAACAAGAAGACAAGGGGTACTGGTCCACCCGAGCAGAAGGTGAGCTATGAGATTTGTTTTCCTACACAATTATCTCTGTTTATTAGATATCATGGCATGTCTTTCATATTTTGTACATTACAGTCAAAACAGATAATTGATATTGCTTGTCTATTGAACATAGGGTATCTTATGCGGGCCTAATTCTCAGGAAAATTATAAGCTACTTTGTAATTTATGAAGAGGGATTTACTTCATCCTTGGCAGTGCTAACTGCTAAGCTTGTTTTCATCTATCTGACCCATTGAAAAAGCTTTTGCTCATTTGGCCTTCACCTTAAGTTCAAGCCTATATATTATTTATATATACACACACATTCACATGCATTTTCCTACATATATCTATACATGTACATATCTGTGTGCGCGCAATAGTGAGAGGAATGGTTTTTACCTCGGTGAGTGGTCAGAGTCACACTTTCACTTTTGTAATAAAGATCACTAGACTTGGTGGGTACTGAAACGTGCTAATGTTCCAGCTCATCATGGCAAATGTTGTTCAACTTATGCTGGACATCTGTGCAGTATAATTTACTTCTTGAACTCAAAATGGTTGCGACCAAGCAAGACATGGATGAGAAGTGTGCCTTTAATTTAGTAATTGGATTATCAAGAGAGGGGTCTTTATTGAGGTTGTACTTTGAACCTGTGGATCCCATTATTCCATATCGGTTAGACATGTGTACTTTGAAACTTTCTTTGTCTTGTATACCTGGAATCAAGTCCTGATGCACTACTTAGTTTCTGTTGTTTTGCCTTTTGCCTATTTACTCATTCTTTAGTTGAACTTGAACCTCTTCTCATCATGCGTTGCTTTTTAAATTTCATCTGTTTAATAAATCCTTGTATTTATTTAACGAGGAAAGGAAAAAAATCCATACCCAGTTCTCTGTTCATGCGCAATTATCCATGCTGAACCATTTTTGGAAAGAATCCTAAGATTTTGTGAGTTTCCCTATCATCCTATTAATGCTCAGACATATTATGAGTTTCTAATGTTTGTAATTTTGGAATTGTTATGCGAATGTTGCATCTATTCCAGTGTGATGATACTTCTCAATTCTCATGGTGGGACTGAACCACCATATGCATTTGCAACATTGCTGCTGTTGGACTTTTAATGTTTTCAAGGTTTAAACAATTACTATGAGTTATAAAGGTTTTTAGCATCCAATACCACAAGTCGGTCAGGGTGGCAGCTTCTATCAGCTGCATGCTACCTTGAAAGAGCAAATCTGAAATGCCTTGCAGAGTCCTGGTTCATTGCTTCTAGCCAGCCTTCTAGTGATAGCATGTCATGTTGTTCAATGTGATTTTTGTGGTAACCATACTATTTTTCACACCCCAAATTCCAAATTTCTCGAATCTCGAGGCACGACGTCATAGTTGATCAAATATGGTCAAAACAAAAGTTGAATAACTGTCATTTTTTTCTTTTCAAGTACAAAAACCATATGATCTTACTGAGCATAACTAAAAGATGATTTCCACTCTTAACATATGTACAATAACATCTAAAGTTCTTAAACATTATATACATCTCACAACCAAAACACTGAGACCAGTGTACCTCCAAAAATCCAAGGTCTCGCCTCTCAAGTCCTATACTCCAGAAAGCTACCTCCTCTACTAATGTTCACTCTGCAAAATGATGGATATTAGAAGTGTGAGCTCAGCAGCTCCGTAAGTAACTGGTAATATTCAACTGACTTAAAAATCAATTAAACCTATCCCATTAAAAACAAATCAAATGATGTTGTATGAAGTCAGAATATGAAAGAACTAAATACATAAAATACCTTTTCAAAACTAATTCTAAGTATCATAGTTAATGATAATACAATTTGGAATTGGCTTTATAACAAAATAAAGATATCAAATTGCAATTAACAGAGATGTTCAACTGATGAAAATAACTAGACACATAAATACCCAGATTATCATATAACTAACAGAAGTATTGAATGTCGAGTCCATCTCAACTGATAACCGGCACTAAGGTCGCGGCTCAATCAGTACTCAGTAGAGATCTAGAAGTTCAAATAACCACCTGGCCAATATTGGGTCCTTATTTTTGGGTCTTTCACCCAAGAGATTTCCCACACCCTTCTTAGCTTGTAGGCAATGATATTATTATCAGATTTTGAGACAAATAATATGAAAATCGAAATCAGATATCATATCGCCTTTGGCACCAAATTCAAATCATATAACAAACACTTTCAGATCAAATCAAATCATTTCAGATCAGAATCTTATCAAACAGTTCGTATCAAATAATTTTCGATCAAATCTTATCAAACGATTTCAAGTATATCTTATCATATCTACAAAAATGTTTCCATAATTAATCACATAATACTCCAAATTATATGCATCTTTAGAACTGAATCCAACAATTTATCAGAACAATATAAATCAAAGAAAAATTGATTCTTATCAAGGTAAAACATAAAATCATATATCCATTTAGAATTTTTTAACATAAAATCAGATTATGTAAATCAACATTTTTTTGCAATAAATTTTCAAAAGGATTCAGGTTAAACAAAATTCTTCTTATAGAAAATCCGAAATCCCATTTAAATTGATAATTTCACATTAATATCACTACACATAGAGGTTATAATCCTCGTAAGAAAACCCTAAGTCAGTCTATAAATATTTGTAATGAAAGAAAATATAACCCTAATTAATATGACTAATCACTTACTGGTTTACAGATCTTACAACAGACCGGGTAAAATTAGAAGTCTCCACTTTCTTTTTCTACTTCATTTTCTCCTCTTCCTCTTTCTGTCGGATTTCTGTTGCAATAGAGGCTTTATTTTGTTACTTAGGTCGATTAACCTTTTGCTATTCCGCCCTTGGTTGTAAAATGTATTTCCATCCTTATTTACCTTTCTTTTAATTTTCTTTCATTTACTTAAGATATTTATACGTAAATAAGGTCATACCTCTTATTTGAATCCAATAAAAGTACTCTCAAATTTAAATTTCAAAAGAATCAAAATCCAAATTTTCAGTTCAAGGCTTTATCCAGTTTTTAGCCGTCTGGGCCAAATTCCAACTTCCAAATTGCAAGACTTTTCCTGAATTTTAAGGGTTCATAAATTTCATTATACTAAAACATTACAAAAACATGAAAGTTTGCCAAAATTATTTCACACATTGGCTTCCATATGGTGTTGGGTCAATACAATTTTAGGTGGCATTTATTTGGTCTCTGGGTTATTCTATTTACTGCATGTAACCTTGCCTTGGGTATTTTAATGCACTGTAAGATTTTCTTGCTACTGCCTCACTGGCCACAAAATGAAAGTAGAACCACGGCCATCTTATCTTTGCAACTCGTCTTACAAACTACTTAGAAATTGTTCAAGCTGGATTGTGATTGCGACTGTCATGTTTGTCAACCTCAATGTGTAAGTAAAAGATGTTAGTTATCAAATATAACCTGCAATAAATAATCTTGTAGTTGATATTTCTTGTGATTAATTTTGTTGAGTTTTCACAAATTATGGAACTGTTCTTTTCAACGCAAAGTTTAATTGAGATACTTTGTATAGCCAAGTGGCTTAGAAATCTTCGTGTTTTTTGTTTTTTTGCTTGTTTCTCAATTTATTATTTCCCATAATGTTTTGGTCGGTTTTAATGTCAATGCCATAAATATATAAATTTTATGTCTTTTGCAGGTTCTTTTACTTTGCGGTCCTCCTGGGCTTGGAAAGACAACACTTGCACATATAGCTGCTAAGCATTGTGGATACCGTGTGGTGGAGGTTTTTGTTTTATTTTATTTTATTATTATTATATTTTCTCATGCTTGCGTAGCTTCAAGCCTTCAATTGCTCTCTCTCTCTCTCTATAAATAGCTTCAACTATATTAATCTGAAAGATTGCTCATCTTAATGTTTTATGCTTGATTCTAACTAAGAAGAGGAGTATAAGCCAAGACAGACCAAGTGAAATTACATGAATGATTTCCTTTTCTAGTTGGAGCCTATGTACATTCAGCTAGAGAAGTATTTCTATTATTTGGAAGGCTAATCTGTGTATGTGCTCACATATGCTTCTATCAGATATCTTCACTTTCCTTGCACTTTTACTTTTTCCTTATGGCTTTGAAGTACTCATTGTTAATTTTGTTCCATGTAGATAAATGCTAGTGATGACCGGTCATCATCGACAATTGAAGCGAAAATCCTTGATGTGGTTCAGATGAACTCTGTCATGGCTGATTCAAAGCCCAAGTGCTTGGTGGGTTTCATTTTTGAAATCCTGCAATAAATTTCTCTTATAAGACTGTAAAAATTTATTACATTTTCTATAGGTAATTGATGAAATAGACGGAGCTCTTGGTGAAGGCAAGGGTGCTGTGGAGGTTATTTTAAAAATGGTAATGATATGCTCTTCTTTGGCCACCTTATTGACGTTTTCAATGTATGGTACTAGTTGTGTATGCATTCAATTGACAATCATATTATTCTCTATCTCCAGTAATTCTCTTAACAAGGCATATTGGTGTCTTGTATGGACACGCATTCTTGCATGTGTATGGACCCACAAATTTCTTGTACTCTTGCCTAACATTGGCAATGCATGTGAAGGATTGAAAAAAAATCCATCATCCTTGTATATCAAAAGATCATCATAACAAATTGAAGAGTAGACACCATGATTTAAAATTTTAGATTGTATCGATACGATCAGGTTGCAACATATTATTTTCCAGGTTCCCAAAATGGAAGTTGTAGGGATTGCGAACATGAGTACGTTTTGGTAACGTTAACATTACCATATGTGAATTAATTTGGCCACAATATGAAGCATATATACTTTTAACAGGTGTTATCAATTTACAATGGTAACTTCAATAATTGATAATAGTACATTCTTGGAGATTGTGACGATAAGTCCATTTTGGAGGTAAGCTATAGTGCATCCTTGTTTATCTTGAGAAATTGTACATTCCCATTATGTGAATTAATTTGGCCTAAGTTGAGACTAATTAGACAATACAACTTGGCATTGTTCAAGATTTAATCCTTGATCATGATATGCGCTTAAAGAATGAGAATATAAGCTGATGTTGGAAGTAAGCTATATTGCATCCATGTTTAGCCCGAGAAATGTTAGTATAACCATATTCTAAATTAATTTATGCAACATTGCACGACAACACGAGACAATGTTGCACGCGACTTTTGAGGAATTGCTCTTGGACAACCTTTATCTTGCACTAGGCGCCGACTTGGTGGTTGATGAGCTTCGAGGAATTGTTCTTGTACAACCTCTATCTTGCACAAGCGCCAACTTGGTGGTTGATGACTTTGCTCGCGGCTTGCAAGGAATTGTTTTTGGAAAACCTTTATCTTGCACTAGGAGCTGACTTGGTGCTTGTTTATGAGTTGTTGCTGGCACAGACCAGTTGCACACTAGGATGAAACGAAGAGAAGGAAATAATAGGATGTAGAATATGAATTAGAATAGGTGCATTAATAGATGAGTTCCCTTAACAGAACGATCTGAAAGGTAGATTTGGGGTGGCTCTGCTACCATTTTGAAGGCGTAGAACAATAAAAAAAAATGGAGACTTTCTTTAATGCATACAAGTTAATGGAGGGTAAAAGGTGTAATCTATGGAGTAGCATAAATGTTGATTTTGTAATTTAAGGCATATGTTAAAGCAGTAAAATAAGTCCATTTTAGTCTTTTAGAAGCTTACATTTTTTTTAAAAAAATGTAGGACGGTTAGGAAAAATGAAAGTTGATTAAGAGAGGGGCTAAAGACTTGGAGAGGCAAATAATATTCAAGTTGTAGTGTTGGATATCAATTTTTTTAATTCTTAGTGTTGGATACTAAATTTCAATTATCTTGTTGTAGAATTTGACTGAATGTTAAAGTTTCTTTTTTTCCTTTTTCTGCTTCCTCATATTGATGTTCTTACTCATCTTATATGCATTGCCTTTTGAAAGAAAGCTTGTTTTCTCAATTAAGAATGATGCATCTGTCGTTCATGGAGGTTGCTGCTGAAAAGAAGTCTGATGTTGGAAAAGAAAATGTTTCTCAAGAGGCACAATCAGGAAGGAAACCCTCAAAACAAAGACGTAAAACTGCATCGCTGTCAAGACCTGTAAGATCAAAATGGCAATACTCCTTTATGTTATATTCTTTTTTTGTTACTTGTGGTATCTTGATCAATGTAATATTTGATATGAAGGTGATTTGCATTTGCAACGACCTTTTTGCACCCTCCTTGAGGCCATTGCGCCAGGTAGCAAAGTAAGTCTTTATTACAATCATTTGAAATGTTATGGATGCAACTTCCTTCTGAATTTCTGTTGCTAGGACGCTGTAATAATATCAAGTAGAAGCCTAATGCTTCTTTTCTTCCAGTTTTTGCTATTACCATGGTTTAAAATATGGTATTGATGTGCATATTGGTGACCTTGAGTTAGGATAAGTACTGTCTAATCGATAGCTATCGTCAAGTTACGCCAGAAAATTTTAAGATATGGTAAGATACCCTAAACATTATTTAATTCTTTGATAAGCTAAAATGTAATTTCCATCCTAAAAAAAATTAATTCTTGGTTTTCCTACAAAATCAATTTATTAGTCTAAACTGTAATTTGATTTTAGATTCATTGAATTATCCTCCATAGATCTATGATCATACATCTATTTTTATTTGTATGCAAAAAGAACAGTTTAAATTATAAATTTAAAATTTAAAAATGGTAAAAATTAACCCAAAGTAGAAAGGAATTGATATTCCGATATGTGATATGTCTATCCTTGCCTTTGATCTTCAAATCACTTTATGGTTGGCCTTTCCCTTTTTCATTTGTTCTTTTGTTGTGAAAAATGGTTGGAACGAGTTCTTCACTTGAAAGAATGAAAATGAGGGTGAAAATGACGATTGAATTGGGTTTAAAATTCCCTGCCTGCTATGCATTGTACAGGATCTTAAGATATCGTACAATAAACATGGTAATAAAAATTGCCGAAACAGTTACGAAATGGTTTCGGGAAGTGCTGAACTGATACGTTGACCTAAACATAAAATTAGCGTAATGGAGAAAAAACTAAAAATAACCTTAAAATATCAAAAAAATAAAATTGTCGTTTGTAGCATAAACGGCTAGTTTATACTAAAAAATGACCTAGAAATGGTCTCTTTTTTAATACTAAAAATGACCTTTAATTGAATTTTTTTAATAATTTTTTTAAACTATAAACGGCACTACTTATGGTCGTTTATAGTAAAAACGACTGGAAAAAAGTGATGGTTGTTTCTTTTCGAACCATAACGGGTGGGTCTGTTGCGTACACCACAACCGTTATTTTAATCCCTTACCATCATCAAACGGTTAATTCGTGAAGAATTCATGACTTTTGGAAAAAAATCATAACTTTTTAAATAAAATCGCGAATTAAACACGTATTGTTCACAACTTTTGAAAAATCCCAAATATATATCTAATATATGAAATATTTCCGTTTATATTTTGTCATAATTAGTAATCTTATTTTATATTTTTCCTGACATTTTCCTGATATATTTTCAAATTTTGACGATTTTTGCCAAAATTTTCCCTAGACGAATAAGTCTGGAACTCCGACTTGGTAACTATGCAACACCAGAGACAAGTTACCGTGAATGAAAAATGATTAGTTAAAATAACTATGAAATAATGATGTTTCAGCTGCGTATAATACCGTGTCCTTATATGATACTTTTGAGTTTAAACCCTGCTATTATGTTTATCTAGTGTTGCGATTTATTACCTTGACAATAAGTACTTTGTTGGCTTTATAGGGTGCATATATTTGTTCAACCAACAGTTAGCCGTGTGGTGGGCAGGTAATACCTGATGTTAGTGATTTACTTGTTCAAGGTTATGAAACTTTCAACCTTAATTTTTTTTTATGTGGACTTGATTTATACTGTCATTTTTTTATCAGAATATTTATTTCCAAATGTGATCTTTATTTGTCCTTGGTTATGATAGGCTTCAATATATATGTAACAAGGAAAGATTCAGAACAAGTTCTATTGCACTTACTGCACTTGCAGAGTATACTGGTGAGTTAACCTTCTACCTTCTACCAAGTGGAATTCAACTCTAAATTAATATGTTTTGTTGTTCTCTGACTTTAGTTTTTTCTTTTTCTTTTCCTATTTCATTTTCTTCTTCTTCTAAAAGCTGAAATTTTATCTAAAGAAGAAAACAAAAACTAATAGAAAGAGCCTTAAAGTGATACATACATTTAAGGATCCATACAGTAAGAAAAACTCTCTAGTCCTAAATTAGTGAGAACTAAAGAATATTCCATTGTCATCTTCTTCCCTATGGATATGAGAATTACTTCCTAGAAAAGAGGAAGAAATTCTTCCATCTAGGTATGAATGCGTGGTGAATCTCCTCTGACCCAAACGTGAGCCAGAGGAATCTTTGGAAGTAGAGGAATTCCATTCGAGCCCCATGAATTCAACCACCAAATTTGATCAGAACCTGTTGGTTAACTTGGTTCTGCAGTCCAAGGACTTCATCTTCTGTTTGGTTGATGATGCGCAAAACCATCAGTACTAGTTCTTCATTTGTTTGGAAATGCCCATATAGTACGCTAGTGGCTTTCTTAGATGATAACCCTCTGACCTGTCCTGCCTTTCCTACCTTCCCTACCTCTCCGAGCATTGCATATATAGAGCCATTGGGATGTTAAGACTGCCAAAGCCCCCTTGTGGCTTTTCTACTTCTGTCATTTGAAATTTTTTTGCCGCTGCAATCAAAATATAACTGTGGTCAACAAGCCAAAAGATGGATTCATATGTCTATAACTCTAGATTGAGAACTGTAAGTCAGCCACATGTAATTCCAGTCTTCCGTTAGGACTCAGAGATGTATCTTTGAGGCGATGATGATCAAATCTCGTACAAAGATTTCTTGAATAAATAATTGAATAACTCTCAACTCTTTTGTGGCGTCCTTGCAAATTCTCGCATTGCTTTTGTGCTAGATATCAAATAATGGAGAAGAATGCCTTGAGCAATGGTCTTAAACCAAAACTGTTCATCAACCTGTATAAGAGGTTTCGGGTGAAACGATTCAACCGTCCTGTGTTTCATCATTTGACCATGGTCTCAGCGCCACCTAAATAATTTTGTTATTATTATATTATTATTGTTGTATTCGTCCGCGTCTTCTTGTTATAATTGCTATTGTTATTTGTGTTATTTCTTTTGTAACTATTATTGGCAATAATATAAATAGTTGGTTATTGCTTCAATTAGATTTCTCTGATAGGGACGTAGGACAATTCCTTATCCCTGATTACTCTTAATTTTTTCCCCTTCTCCTTCATGTTCATCTCTCCTTTTGAAAATATTTAACTTCAGCTTATCTTTTACCCCTGAAAATAGATTAAAAAAATGCTTATTCATGTCTATAAATGAATGAAAGAACATATAGAGGCTCCATTATCTTATTTAATCAATGGAGCTTTTTATGGCTAAAACTTTTGTATATCGTTGATTTTCAAAAAAGTTAGAATTTGCTTCTTTAGCATGGATTTTTATATTCATTTTTTCTTCCATTTGATTTATCATTTTATTTCAGTCAGCCTCCTTGTTTCTCTTTTCCAGAATGTGACATACGCTCCTGCCTGAACACACTTCAATTTCTCAACAAGAAGAAAGAAACCATCAATGTGGTAAGCTCTTAATGTGCTCCTGCCGTTATAAAATATTTATTCTTTCATAATTCTCCCCAGCTGAAGGGACGGTGTGGACTCATTATGGGAAAGGTTTACAAAACTTTTTTTTTTTTGGGGGGGGGGGGGGGTAATGACTTTCCCATGTATAATGAAAAATTGAAAACACATTTTATCATGAAAAGGTTACATCTTTAGCTTGATTAGAGAATTTACTTATTGACTAAAATCCAGTTTTGAATTGAATGTCATGACCCCAGTTAGCTAAAGCATCAACAACTTGGTTCCATTCCCTATAACCATGTTGAATGAGCTCGCCACAAAGAAAATAGACTGCGCTATTTGTGGAGAGGGAGGAGTATGATTTTTTTTTAAAAATTTTGGGTGAAAGAATCCTACGTTTTCTTACTCAATTCTTATGATTCACAATCTGAATCTTCAATCCTATCAAATCCTATGAATTGAGTTAAAGACAAGTATTATTGTTTTATGTAAAATAATGAACGAAATTGTTTGCATATATAAATGTGTGCTGCATATATGTCAAATTGCTACTAAGTACTAACACTATTATACATGAATCTCCTAAAACCATTACGTAAAGGTTTTGGTAATACTTGAACTGATATGAGCCACGCTACATTACGGTTGACAGTATATTACATACTGCGGATTTTAGAAACTCATTCTATCTCACTCCTTTTGAAATTTTCACTTTCTTCCTAAACCCAAAAAGACATGTTCATCTTATTTTATAGATCAAAATCCAGATTTCTACTACAAATCAAGGGATTGAATTTTCGAAACCCACTTTCGAGAAAGAAATCAGTTTGGGGCTTTTTGATTAGGCAAGATTCTGAACTTTTGACTTCCAAAAAAGATTTCTCAATTTTTGCCTTCCAAAAAAAAAAGATTTCTCAACTTTTTTCAATTGATGTTTGGTAGTTAATGCATATTAGCAAGTTTAGAATATAAATTTATAGATTTCACTTGAAATTCATGAATCTATGATGATTCGAGTGTCGCGACCCAAAATCCCACCTAGGAGAATGTGAGATCTTGGCACGTGACTTACTTATCAAACCATCCTGTTAGCAGCATTTAAGGCATACTAAAATATGAACCTGAAAATTTCTTCAATAATTAAGTAACATCTGATTCTTCAACAAACTCCAATTAAAATTCATAATCAACTGAACATAAATAAAATTAATCATCCATCGTGATCTTTAACTATCAAACTAAACTAAACATAATTCTCCATAAAGTTAATTAAAGTCTTCCTAGAATTCAAATAATTAATAAATCGAATTCAACAGTAGGGCCATCGATCAAGATCCCGTTCTTCGAGATGGTCACCTTCTGTTTCTTCTATGCATTCTTCCTCTTCCCACGGTCTTGGCTCGCAAATGTCGAATCTAATACTTGCTGACAACAAAGTTATCGGTTGAGTAACAAGTTACTCCGCGTATATAACAAACCATAGTAAACAATATCTTAAATATTAGCATGCATACATTTGATAGTTCAATTTTAGTTCTCATACTTAAATCAGAGTGCGGAAAACAAGTAGGTACATTATGTCATTTGCTTTCTTTCTTTTCTTACTTTCCTTACTTTTCTTGTTTTGTAAACATACATCAACATGCATTGTGCAATAACTTAATATACCGCTTTACCTATTATGGAAAGGGGTTACTATGCTTTACATACCGAGGTACCACCCTTCGTATATTATCCGGCACGGACGACTTAGTACATTATCCGGTACGACGGCTTATTTGTGCCCATGGGTTTTTTTGATGGTAGTCGATCCGTGCAAAACTCGTCATGCATCAATACTTTCGTGTATCTTTTTCTCATGGTTTAAAATATCGATACGTATCGACCGATACGGGTGTATCGGGCCGATACGTATCCTATTTGGAGTTACTCGATACGCTGGTACGCTGGAAAAAAAAACTTCACTGTATTGGGCCAATACAAGCCTGATACACTCGATATGGAGATTTTTCAATTAATTTTTTTTCTCTTTCCATTTACACTAAGATCCACAATACAGACCCCATACACACAACTTATTTACATAATATATTATTTAAGTAAATGATTTTAACTTGATTTTACTTTCATTTACTTTAGATATTAATATGTAAATAAGGTTATCCCTTTGGTTATGATGCCTCAGCCTAGCCCTATCTATCAGGAGCCACTGGTTATGGTGCCTCAGCCCAACCCTACTTATCAGGAGCCACTGGTTATGATGCTCAGTCTCAGTCTTCGACTGACAGTTATGGACAGATCACGACTCAGCAGGAGGCATATATACAAATGTACCTGGGCATGTACCCCACGATGATGACTTGGACAGAGGTGGTGCCATCATGTCTGGACCACTTATAATGTATCACTCTACTCAATTCCTGATCCCACAATGATAGAGTATGAGCCGACACGAAGTTCAATGTGGTATTGGGCTTCTATCATGTATGTAATTTGATTTATGAATACAAGAGTCTATGTATTTTCATAATTTTGATTTATGAATGCAAGTGAGCTTCTATCACTTGGTTAAGTAACTATGGTTTGTATTTTCATACATATTTATCAGCGCGCACACGTTTTTTAACTTGTAAATTTGTTAACTTTCATATGTATGATTATAAATGTAGTTGGAGGGCTTCATTTAGTTTGTTTTTAGCTTATATTTGCATTAAAAGAGGTTTTATGCAAGGTATCCAAGTTTTTCCTTACGTATCCAAGGTTTTTTTTGCGTATCCTGAATTTTTCCGTCATATCTAACTGATACGCCGATACGTATCCTATTTTGGACTTACCGATACGGCAACCGATACCGATATTTGAACCATGTTTTTTCTTACTTACTTTGTCTTGGTCTTACTTGTGTCTTTAATTTTTCTTTATACATGTGCATGTTTTACAATAGAGAGTGCACAGTGATACACCCTTGATTAAATTATACCTAAGACTATTAGTCAAGGGCCATGGGAAATCTCGTTATAGCGTCCCATTCCACTATGTTAAGAGATCTAGGCAAACAAGACCTTCATCGAAGGCTCCTTTACCCAAGAATAAATCACGTATAATAATATAGAATAACACAAAACAACATTCATATTTCCAACAATTTAATATACTTTAATCACAATTTATTTTCAATATGCATAATCCACAATTTAATTTAAATATCAACAATACCTTTTTAATCGAGATCAATATCATGAATATGCCACATAATTTATCAATCATAATTCTCATAGAGCATATCCACAAACCACACTAGCATGTAACCCTAATATCACAAAGAGTCCACATCCACCATTCAATTATTTCATCCATTCCATGGTTTAAAAAAACGCCGAAACCATTACGTAAAGCCCGTTACGTAAGGGTTTCGGTGACCTCCGATACCTGTTACCGTACTTTTACCCGTTTATCCTGAAACAAAACCGTAACGCCCGAAACTGTTACGTAATGGGCGTCGTTACGCCCGATATGTAAAGGTTTCGGTCGTAGTGCTGGGTTCCGAAAATCCCTAAACTCATTCTAAAACCTCATCTTTGATTCCTCTCTTCTTCTCAATTTATTCTTAGTAACCTTTTTTTCTTAAAATCATTTTGTTTTTTGTTAATTAACAGCTTGATTTGGGGTTTAATTCATAGATTTGAAGGAATCCAAGGCATGTTCTTTATTTCGGGTATGTTTCAACCCTCGATCCATCTAATATCCTTATTTCTAAATTTTGAGCTTCATATTGGCTTTAAAAGTATCTTGTTACTCATTTATTATATGTTTTTTTTTTTTTTCTATTTATTGAATTTTTTGGATTTTTTTAAGCAAAAAAGAAAAAATAATAAGTAAAGGCCGAAACCGTCACATAAAGGTTTCGGCTGTATCTGTTACGGTGTCCGAAACTGTTTTTTTAAACCTTGATTCATTCCATTCGGCTCCATTAATTCATCCCTTCCTCCTCATATATCCACATACATCCATCATAAATTCCCACTCCTCTTGTTGAAGCATATACAAATTATAAACATGGTTATTCACATCCTAATCATGTTATTCACATCTTACTTTAACCATTCATGAAACGATACATCAGGGATAATAGAAATTCTTAGGTTTTCATGTTTTTACTTAGATCTATTCCTTTAGATTAATATTCAAGAAATTGAGGACTAGGGATCGTTATTTACCTCACTTGATCACTTCCTTACGATCTTACGCTTAGGAATAAGGCTCGATCTCGATCTTCAAGTCTTTTTTCTTCTTTTCTGATCGAATCCTTGAACTCCTTAGGTTTCTTCCTTTTGATCTCTTAGAAAACTCTCTCTTTTCTGTCTTTTAGGTTTAGAAAGCTTTGAAAACCCTAACTCACGAGTTAGAGGGGTATTTATAAATTTTGGGGCCCATGGGAACTTAAAAAATTGGAAAACGCAATTCCCGAGAAAAATCACCGCACGAGCGATGGATCGGTGATGGTGTGCTGATCGATCGGCTGTCGCCGATTTTTTTAAAAAAGTCTTTTGCTACTTTTTTGTTATCTTCGATATTGTGCAATTCATTCATTGGAATGAGCTAAAATGAACGAAATAAATGGGTTTTCTACTTCGAGATATTAAACATTAATTTTCATAGAAATAACGCATTAAAAGTACACACATTTCTCTAGAGATTCATAGAATTGGCACGAATGCCGATGAATTTAATTCGGTTCTTTACATCGAGTTATGTATTTTCATTTTTTAATCTCATTATGTGTTAATTAAATATGGGAAATTATTATCTTTATGCATAATATAAATTAAACATCAATGATTTTATTTGTTTATTAATCCTGAACATTTTTAATCATTTTTCATTTTTTTTGATATTTTAATATAAAAATGATGCTTGTTACGGGTTTTGGTCGTAACGACCAAAATCGTTACATAACAGTGTTGTGTAATTGTTTTGGCTAGGCCTGTTACGCGCATCTAAACCATTATTTAAAACCTTGCTATTGTATACTTAGTTGAACAAACAGTAACACATTCACTTGAAGCGAAGGAATGCTCGCTCCAACCAGGGAACTCGTTCTAGTGAAGTCAAATCTCGCTCGAGCGACAACCAACAAAAAACCCCAAATTCGAGCCATTCGCAACAATTCTCCTCCTTGGCGAGAATTTGAACCACTCCACAAATCTCCACCTTGACTTGAATTCTTCCAAGCCAATCAAAAAACACTCTGTCTGATCACCACCACCAATGCGCCTCGCAATGCACTCAAACTCATAGAATATTGATCAAGCTCAAGCAATGCTCGAACTTGACCGCAGATATTGTCTTGGTCATCATATCAGCTGGATTATCCTTGATGCCAATTTTCTGCAAAGCAATCTCACCATCACTAATAATCCCCTAAACGAAATGAAACCGAACATCAATGTGCTTTGTTCTTGCATGATGAACGTGGTTCTTCGCCAAGCGTATAGTGCTCTAACTATCACAATATACATCAACATGTTCTTGTGTTATCCGCAAACCACCAAGCATACCCCAGAGCCATAATGCCTCCTTTACATCCTGTCATTGCCATATACTCCGCCTTAGTTGTAGAAAAAGCAACCGTCGGCTGTAACATTAACCTCCAACTAATCGGTCCATGAGCTAATGTGAAAACATAGCTTGTAGTTGACCTTCACTTATCTAAGTCACCTTCATAGTCGGAATTTACATAACCACTGACATGGGACTCTGAAGTCTTGTCCCACTGATATACCAAACATACATTCATGGGGTTATGTACCTTAATAACCATTTCATTGTCTGTCAATGTTCTTTTCCTCGATTCGTCATGTATATACTAACCACATTGACTGCTTGTGAAATATTTGGGCAGTGCACACCATCGCATACATCACGCTGCCAACAACATCCGCATATGGAACAAGAGACATATGCTCACACTTCTCCTCACTAGTAGGAGATATAGCCGTTGAAAATCTGAAATGAGCTGCCAATGGAGTACTTACTGGCTTTGAGTTCTCCATCCCAAATTTGGAAAGCACCTTCTCTAGATACTTCCTCTGTGACAAACATAACATGCTCTTCTTCCATTCTCTGTGTAACTCCATACCAAGAATTTTCTTTGCTGCACCCAAATCCTTCATCTCAAACTCCCTACAGAGTTGTGATTTTAACTTGTTGATCTTATTCATGCTCTTAGCTGCAATTAGCATATCATCAACATACAAAAGGAGATAGATTAACGAGCCATCAGAAAGTTTCTTTAAATATACAGTTATAAACAATGGTCGTACTCAATCTTGGTGTAGCCTTGTCCCAACAAAAATGTGTCAAACCTCTTGTACCACTGCCTTGGTGACTGCTTCAGCCCATACAAAGGCTTCCTTAGTTTACATACTTGTCTTTCCTTTTCAGCAACCTTGAACTCCTTAGGCTGACTCATGAAGATCTCCTCCTCCAAATCACCTTGGAGGAATGCAATCATCAAGCTACTCCAGCTCAAGATCAGACTATGCTACAATAGCTAACAATACATGGATTGAAGTGTGTTTCACATCCGGTGAAAACACCTCATTATAGTCCACACCTTTCTTTTGTGCATAGCCCTTGGCTACTAACCGTGCCTTGTATCTAACATCTTTAGATCCTGGAGAACCTTCCTTTATTGTATATAACCACTGGCACCCTGTAGCTCACTTACGTTTAGCCAACTCGACAAGTTCCCAAGTTTGGTTCTTATGAAAAGAATCCATCTCCTCATCCATGGTAGTCTTCCATTCCTTGCAATGATTGTCATTCACTGCCTCCTGGAATGTGACTGGCTCATCTCCTTCTATGGTAAGCGCATACGCTACCATATCCTCAAAATCATAGCGAACTGGTACTTTATGTGTCCTTTTAGGCCTACTACCCACTAAGGACTGCTTCTGTTGTTGTTGCTAATGTGCTCAAATGCTCCCTCACTCAGAACAATATCTTCATCAATTTCCATTGATGTTTCTGGTGTGCTAAACTCCACCAACACAATATCATCCGTATTCTCCTCATTTACACACTTCGGGACACCATAATCTATATGCCTTCACTCCATTTGCATAACCCCATAGAGTGCAAAATTCTCTTCTTGGCTCTGAATCAATCTTACTTTCTCTTACATGAAAGTAAGCAAGACATTCAAAGACTCTAAGAGACTTGTAATTAGCAGGCTCACCTAACCATACCTCATGAGGACTTTTGCACTCTATAGTTGTCGACGGTGATATGTTTATAAGAAAACAAGTCGTGTTAACGGCCTCACCCCAAAACTCTTTACCGAACCTGGCGTTGGATAGCATGCATCTTGCTCAGTTCAATAGGGTATGATTCATCCGTTCTGCTATCCCATTTTGTTGTGGTGTTTCCCGTACTGTAAAGTGCCTGACAATCCCTTCATTTGTGCAAAACTTCAAGAATGGTGCGGCACAAAACTTCAAGAATGGTGTGTACTTGTACTGACCCTCATTATCGATTATGAACCGCCTAATCTTCTTCCCAGCCTGTTTTTCAATCACTTTCCACTTATTGAATGTTTTGAAAACTTCATCATTTATCTTCAAAGTATAAATCCACACTTTACGCGAGAAGTCATCGATAAAGGAAACATAATACCTTGATCCCCCCTTTGAGGCTACTTGCGAGGGATCCCATACATCCGAGTGGATGTAATCAAGAGTGCTTTTTGTGCAACGAATAGTTGTATTGAACTTCACCCTGCACTGCTTGCCATACACACAATGCTCACCGAAATCCAGTTTCCCAGTCTTCACCTCACCAAATATGCTCACTTACTTAATTCAGTCAATTCTTTCTCATTCATATGTCCCAATCGCATATGCCATAAATGTGTAGATACTAAATCACTGACTCTTGATGTAGACACCGCTTCGCTACCAGTTACTGTATTTCCAGATGAGAAATACAGATTTTCCACCTTGCCACCTTTCATCACCACTAATGAACCTCGAACAATTTTCATAACCCCATCTTCCACTAGAATATTGCAACCATTGGAGTCTAAAGCACCTAAAGAATTAAGGTTTTTCTTCAATCTGGAACATGTCCTACTTCTGTTAAAATTCACACAATTCCATCATACATCTTGATCCTAATTATCCCTATCCCCACTATCTTACATGCCATATTATTTCCCATCAAAATAGTACCACTGTTTACATTCTTTTATAGATAGTAAATAAGTCCTTGGTAGGACACATATAAATATAAACAACCAGAGTCAAGGATCCATTCATTTGAAGTATCCCTATTGCAGGATGTTACTGACAAAACGTTTGTAGCATCATCCGAATCATTTTCTGCCACACTTATTGTGTCAGAACTTGTACCATTATTTCTATCTTCCTTATTTTTGAGCTTCGGACAATCTACCTTGAAGCATAGTCACAAAGTACGAGTTTAAAACTTTTAGAGGGGGTCGCCGCTTTAAACGTGTTTGCCGTTTTAAACGCGTACTCAATTTTAAACGCGTTTAAAACGTTTTTTAACCCCAAAAAAGGTTAAAACGGTTTTTAAGAGTTAAGAGACGAGGTGTTAGGGAAAAACCGTCAACACCTCGTCTCTCGCTCTACTCCTCTCATGTCTCAGCTCTTTCGTCGCTCACTCGGCTGCTCTCCGGTGGAGCCTCTCTCCGGCAACGGTAAGTCTCTCTCTCTCTCTCTCTTCTCTTCTCTTGGGTTATTCTCCTTCAATGTCTGATTTATCTCCTTAGCTAGAAGAGACTAGTTTCGATTCTACCCAAGAGTCACCAATTTTTTAGACGTAGAATGCTTTTAACGCATAAACCATCTTGTGGTGTTTTGGGAGCTTGCATGTCTAGGTGTATATGAATTAATCAATTTATGTACATATTGGGGAGGGGTATTCCTCATTGTCCTTTGCATCTGTGTGGTTGCCTTCGTTTTGCAACTGTGTAAGCTTAAATTATGATGTGGTGTGGGTGGTCTTTAGTTTCAATTTTGTGAGTTAACGGATTTTAAGTCCCTGTAAAAGTAAGTCCGAAGTGTTTGTGTTAAGAAAAAAATGTCAAGCTATTAGATTAAGAGATGTCCCTAATAAGGTACAATGAACAGAGGACTAAATGAGTTGCATAAACCACCTTTATGTAATTGTGGACCCTTTTATCTTCTCTTATGTATAATGAACGGTACAATGAACAGAGGACTAAATGAGTTGCATAAACCACCTTTATGTAATTGTGGACCCTTTTATCTTCTCTTATGTATAATAAACAGAGGCCTAAACCTCTTCTTTTCAGAACAGGTTGGATGGTGACTTTATAATTTGGAGAATGATGATTTATTTTAGTTTTTTTGTTTTTTTGGATTTGAAATCTTTTACTTATGACTTATTTTTTCTTCTTTTGATGCTTAATATCATTGTAATTCCTTTAATGAATGATGTTTTTAAATGATTATTAGTTAGTATTATGTTTATATATTTTTTAAAATTTATTATTATTATTTTTAATTTCCCGTACTTTTCCCGTGTTTTACCGTTTAAAACCCGTGCTTCTCGGACGTATCATTGTCGTTTAATACCCGTACCCGTACATGGTGACTATGCCTTGAAGTGCCCCTTCTTGTGACATAAGTAACATACTAAATCTTTTTGACTCCTTGATTTAGATCTGGACCTTCTCTTTCTAAAATTCTTATTTTCTGTCCTCTCCCTAGCAAACAGACCTTATGTCTGAGAATCATTACTAGGAGCCTTCTTCCTAAATTTATTGGAGAGAAGGGCTAATGTAACGTCTGTATTTGACAAATTATGATGCGGTGCCATCCCTTACTTCGATCCCAAAGCTTTGATACCAATTTTGGTGCGGAATTAACCCTAGGATCTAACGAGAACAACTGAATAGCAACCAAACAAATAGAGAAACAAAATCAAACAAGATGCAATCACACAATATACAAGCGATTTACATGGTACCAAACAAATAGAGAAACAAAACCAAACAAGATGCAATCACACAATAGACAAACGATTTACGTGGTTCGGCCAAAAGCCTACATCTACGGGCGATAATGATTGGGGTTCTTCACTATGAGAATCAATAATGGGTTACAAGAAACAACATTTATTCAAAATAGGAAACCTTGTTCCGGAACTCCCTCGAGTGAGGTCAAACTCGCTTCCAGCGAGTTGGCCTCGAGATGCTTAGTTGAACATACAGTAACAAATTCGCTTGAAGTGAAGGAATGCTCGCTCCAGCTAGGGAACTGGCTCGAGCGAAGTCAAATCTCGCATCAGTGACAACTAACAAAAAACCTCAAATTCGAGCTTGTAGGAAACCCATTGTGGAGGAAATCCACATGGTCTTCGAAGAATAGCTTGTAGGAAACCCTACTGAAAGTAAAACTGAGAAGAAGTGAAAAATGAGTTTGTACTTTGTACTCTATAGTTTTGGTGATGTTAGTAATTTCTTAACTTTCTTGTTTAGGATTTGCTACATTTCCATTGTGGAGGAGGGGAAGGAAAGAGTGAAGGTTTATCAAAATTGAAGAAGAAGAAAACTTGACAATGAGGAAGATGGAGATAAGTATGAAGGATAGATACCATATGTGGATGACGCAAATGACACAGTGCACAGAATAATGATGATAATGAGATTATTGATCGAACCGAATCTGAAATCTAATACTTCTTTTGGTGTATTTAGTCTCCTACATAATTAATAGCTTTTATGAATGACTTTTTGTTGCTAATGAAAGGGCATAGGAAATGGTTTAAGTTGGTGATATATATTTGGTTTTCATCGTTTGTGCAAATATGCATGGTGTATATGTGATGTTAATATTTGTAAAGTCATAGTTTTGTTTTTAAATGGAGGATTATGGATGGCTTGATTATTTTTTATTATTATTCTAGATTTTCTGTATTTTATTGTATATTTTATCTTAATTACTAAGGAAAACCTTTATGAATCCTACAATCTTACGATTTGAATAATTGAAGCCCAATTCAATTCACATCCCCATCACTTGTGATTTGTCTATCTAATTCAATTTTGACAACATTGGTTTCAACCAATGCTTTTGCGTCAGTTTTGATGAGCTCTTGTTCATAACCTTAGCAATTCGAAGATCATCCAATAATGTTCTGATTTCAGCCATCTGCTATAGTGCTAATCTGGGCATAGAAAGGAGTAGCCACTCATGAATTTTCATTTTGCATCCTCAATGATCTCCCATCCTCCACCAATACTTGGATTCCTATTGAGGCACCACCTTGCATTCTATTTAAGATTTAAGAGTTCCAAGGGTAATTTCAAATCACAAAGTTAAGGAAATGAATTTTCATTGTAGTGATGGCGAGTGAGTTCTTCAATATAAATGCATTTCTTAGATGACTTATACAAATTAGATTTACTATGGTATCTGTATGCAGTTGGAGATCAGTTCTCAAGTGGTTGGCCGAAAGGACATTTCAAGAAGTGCTTTTGATGTATGGAAAGAGGTAAAGTAATGTCAATAATATCCATCACATCGTCAATTAACTACTTTACCATGCCTTTCCAGCATACTTAATTTTGAGGATATTTCTTTCCATTTAGGTGTTTCAAAAGAGAAAAATGAAACGAGAAAGAAAACCCTTTAATGGCTGCAACAGTATGTCCAGTGATTTTGACTTACTGCACTCCCTCATTTCTAACCGGTAGGTTTGAAATGCCAGTCAACACATCATTTTTCTTCATATATTTTCAAGTGATTTGCTAGTTCTCTTATACATCGACTTGACTGTACAGTGGTGACTATGAATTGACTCTGGATGGGATTCATGAAAACATTTTGCAGCTCCATTATCATGATCCATTAATGCAAAAGACTGTGAGCCTCAAACGCTGTTCCTGTTACAGCTGCATTTTTTGATATGATTGTTCTTTTACTTGTGCATTAGCAAGTTCTATCATTGTAAAATCTGACTATTGTATCATGCGATTTGAAGCTCAAGTGCTTAAACAGTCTTGGTGTTTCTGATGTCATGCATCAGTATATTATGCGTACACAGAAGATGTCCCTTCGTGGTAAATGAAAATGCTTATAAAATTGACCTTCAATATTGAGGGCTAATTTGGTCAATTATGTTTTTAAACCTTTTTTTTCCTGTTCCTTTTCTTTCTTGCAGTTTATCAACCTTATATTGCAATCACTATCCGCAATCTAATAGCACAAGTTGAAAAACCAAATATTGAGTGGCCAAAGTCCTTTCAAAGGTACCTCTCTTTTCACCCGATCTGATTCCAAATGTGGCACCATTATACTTTATCGCTATCATAACTGAATAGAAAACTTTCAGATACCGAACAATGGTCTCGGAAAAGAAAGATCTTCTAAGGTTTTGGCACAACAAAATCTCACCATTAATTTCAAGACACCTATCAACCGAGTCTTTTGTAGAAGATGCCATTTCTCCATTGTTACATATTCTATCCCCACCAACTCTGAGGCCGGTAACTCAATTAAACTTAGTTCATTTCTTGCTTTGTGCTTGAACTTATATTGCTTTCCTTTTTGTTATCTCATTAGGAAGTTTCACTTGTTATAGCTGACAACCTATCTTTACGAGTTTTGGAAGCATAAAACATATATGGTGTAATGGAGCATACATTCCATGATTTTCAGAGTTTCCTTTTATTCAGTTTTTGTTTGTGGTTCGTAATTCTCCATGTGATATGTAGATTTCTTTCTTTTGAGTTGGTATAGTCGAGTCATTGTCAGTTAATTTCACCGCATTTGTGGTAAGTTTTTGCATTATCAAAAATCAAATCTAGGTAACACAAACATATATATATGTCAAAGACTTCAGGGACACGTAGGCGAGGCCTAGGTAACCAAATTTACTTAATTTATTTAAATTTTAAAAAATTCAGATATTCAATATGATTAAGAATAAAGATAAAAAATTATAATAAAAAGCCACACAAAAGACTAAAAAAAATTCAGATATTCAATATTATTAGGAATAAAGATTAAAAATTATAAAAAAAGCCACACACAAGACAAAAATGTCACTACATTAAATGCAGAACATTGTTTGGAGAACGGGGAGGAGGGAGAGAGCCAGATACAAAAACCCTAGACAAATTTTGTGTGTATTAGGGGTGTATTCAAACTGAGCTAAGCCGAGCTTGGCCGAGTTTGAGCTTGGCTTGAACATGCTTGAGCTCAGCTTCAGCTTGATTTGAGCTCGAATGTTTATGCTTGAGCTTGGCTTGAACAAGCTTGATCAAGCTCGAGCTCAAACTTTATTCAAGCCAAGCCGAACTTGGCTTGGCTTAAGCTTGATTCACGGAAATATTTTATTTAATTTTAATAAAAAGTATATATTGATAAATTTTAATACAAAAAACTATAGAAAATTAATACATTTATATACCAAATAAGATTTGGAGGTAGTCCTTTGGTCCAAAGAATAGAGAGTTGATTAGAGTTTCTTCTTTTAACTTCTGAACTTTTTTATTATTATTATTATTATTATTATTATTATTATTATTATTATTATTATTATTATTATTATTATCTCTTAAACTTATTAATCATAAATTAAAAATTATTATAATCTATGATAAAGAAAGTTAAAGATATCAAGCCGAACTAAGCCCTAAATGAATCGAGTCGAGCCAAATCAAACAGGGTTTGGTTTGAGCTTGGCTTGTGTAAACGTTCGGGCACAAATGAAAGCTTGGCTTGATTCTTTTGAGCTTGAAATGCCAGCTTGAGCTTGGCTAAAACGAGCCGAGCTGAATCGAGCCAACGAGTTGGCTTTGCTTGAGTGTAGCCCTAGTGTGTATGTTATTTTCATGTGTAAAAATTTGACAAACATCATGATCGTTCCTATGATACATGTATCCATGATGTTCCAATACAATGTCTAGGAGGAAAATGAAAATCACAAGCTATTGGTCAGTTTTATATTTTTTTTTGGTCAATAATGATACTTACCAGAAATTGCGATCAAAGTATCAAATGTTTTGTTCCCCATAACAAAAATTGCAGGATGTCGTAAGCTTTTGTCAGCATTTGTTGATTGAAGCTAAAACCTAATATTTCTATCCTATTTCACGCCTAATACATTTTTGTGACGATGGTAAAAATGATTCGAGAAAGCGTGTGGCGCAACTTGGGAATAAACCCTAATCCAACAAGGAATGTTTTCAAAGAAGTCAAGTAATTTCTTAAAATCACCATGAAGCTAGAAGTACAAGCACGTAGCAGTAAGTGAATAGTGAAAGGGCGACCAAAAGTTCTCCAACCCTACATTTGTTGCTTATCACCCCTGGATCTTCAGCACGTGGTACACATAGGAGAAATCCGATTTTGATTTCCATGGCACAGCTTACAAGATTGGGAAAAGGAGCATAAATCATAAGCAGGGAGGTCAGAGACGTCCACCTTTTGTAGAGGACAGTCAAACCTACAGGTGTATGATGGCAGGTACTCCCATGCAGCTGCATGAAAAATCACCTCATTTTTGCTCAACCCATAATTCTACTAAATCACTCATGTGCTTTTAAGCACATGACATTTGGGGCTATAACAAAGACAACTCATTATTTATCCCCTCGACAACAACTAGTTGCGAATCTAGCTTTGTTTTTTTTAATTAAATGGAGCCTCATTCGAAACCCTCTGAAAAGGGCAGAACCATCCAATGCTAAGAAATTAGTTGTAGCTGATGACGTCATTGCTAGTCATCCTTTAGTGAAAATGACTGCACAAGGAATTTAGCAACCCAGATTGAATCGGTCAAGATGCTTCTATCATCCCCTCTCTGAGGGGTTTGGTGACGCAAACCTTTTTTCTTAAATCCTTTTTTTATTCTTTGGCAGGCATTCAAAGGTGGAAATCATTGTAGCTCACAATCAGGAAGCTTAATTCGCCAAAGAGCCTTCTTTTAACTAGGAGAGTCAATAAGCTACTGGAAGGCAAGCTTTGGACGTGAGATCTCACCAAAATCCATTACTCTCACCTGATCTAAGTTAAAGGATCTGGTATGAATTTGAAGTTTAATCGTAGATGATGTGCAGCAATAGTTGACAGATATGAATTTCAGATCCCACATTCTTCTCAACCATTAAGTGGCCACAACATCTTTGCTGCAACTAAGCTCAGAAAGCAGACTACAGCAGATTCTTAGATACAGATCCGATCCCTGACAACAATTGTATTGTTTCTCCCAAGAAAAAAAGAGTTAGATAGGATGATCAAAGGGGTGATAATTCAAAGATTTGTTTTGCAGGAGGCCAAAAGGAGGATGAATCTAACTGGATGACATGTTTTAGGGTGGTTTTTTGGTGAAAATTATGGGCTTTAGCATGTTATTTGGAGTCTCCATTGAACGTTTTAAAGGAGAAAGTGAAGCATAATCGAATGCTAGTGAAGAGGCAAGGGAGGGAGGGAGGGAGCTAGTATAGAGGGTTGGTAAGTACACAGAAATTGAAAATTCTTTGAGAATTTCTAATTTTTTTGGTTCCATTAACCACTATTTACCATCAAGGGAGAGGGTGGGGACTAGGGAGCAGTAGGAAGGGGAAGGGGAGATTTTGATTAGACAATGAAAATCCAAATTTTTTCGTGATATGTTAAAGGCCTGGAGAGAGCCAATCATGTAACTGATAAACTCAATGATCAAGAATTGAAAGGCTTACATTATAATCATTTAGAAGTCCAAGGGTTGATAGTGGAATCATTTAGAAGATTTGGGAGTAGTATTTTAAAAGGCGAAGGCATTAGGACCTCAAGATGCATGAGGGATAAGCTTCAAGATGTGAGGCTTAAGCTTCCCAAAAAGTCTCATGCTTCCTCATTTTAATAAATAAATAAAATATAAGAAAATTTTCAAAAAGATCCAAAATTTTTTTATATATATATAAGGCCAAACAAATGCTGAAATTTAGATTTACATTTACATTTTTTATTCATATACATATTGAAGATGATGGTTCAATAATCAATTCATGTGGTGGATTTAGAAATTTGGCAAAAAATTGTAAAGAAGTCATGAACTACGTTATAGGCTAGTGGTTTCAAACCTTGCAACGTCTACTAGGGAAATTAGTTTAAATTAAACTCAAAGAGTTTAAAAGCCTAAACACGTTAAACATAATAAATTAAGTATTAGTTTAAACAAATCATCATTATCATTTTCAACGTCTTATTTGAAATAAATAAAGTGTTATTTGTTATTGGTTGAAATAAATAATAAATATAAAAAAAATTGGCATTTAAGTCTCAGTCATGTGTCAAGAACCCTAACATTAGTTAATGCATGAGGCATACAACATAGACATAAAGCGAGCCTCAAGGCGTGAGGTGTGTGTCAAAGTGCGAGCCTCGCACTTTGAGGCAGGATTCTCATGGGATTTAAGCCCTAGGGTTGAGCCTCAAGGTGTTTTCCTTGAGCCTCACACGCTTTCTAAAACACTGCTTGGGATTATAGGGACTGCAGATGAGAAGTTCTTCCCGCTAAAGGCACTGTATGTGGTATTGTTCTGCTATGGGACGGTGGTTAAAGTAGTGGACAGCTCAGTCGGTAGTTTTTTCTGTTTCCATTTTGTGCAAGAATGTGGAGCATTTAATTCAGTTATTCCCTTTTAGATTTCTATGGTACAGATGATAAGAAGCTTACAAACTCGTGGCAGAACTCGATAGAGTGGGCAGGCTTTGGGGGTTTCTTTGATGCATAGACAAGAACTTCAAAGCATTCACTTTCCTCATGAGAAAAATTGGTGTGCATTTGTCAGCATCTCTTTTAATCAGTTTTATGTCATTAGGCAGATTAAAAACTGGTCCGTAACTGACCTAGCTTGCCCTTCACCTTCCAGGGTGGCTTGGAACTTCAACTTTTGTAGAGGTCTTAGACTAGTCAAGATCGATGATCTTTTCCAAATTATCCTTTGAAAGAGGAAATACAAAAATGGAGTGAAGAGATTTTTGATAGGCTAGAATTTCGGAATACTAGCATTGAGGAAATCGTTGCTCTGGATAGCAATTAAAAAAAATATATGCCCTCTTATCTTGGGAAAAAAAGGCTTGACAGTTGATGCTAAGAATGAGTGCCTAATGTAGAAAATCAGTTGGCAAAAAACAAAAAAAAAAGGTTTCGTGGCTTAAGGAAAGAAAAGCAACACTTTCTAAACTCAAAGTGAATGGAGGATTTGTGGAGAAGGATGACAAAGATTCGGGAGGCCGTGGTAAATTTTGCAAGGACCTCTGTTCTTTTTGGCCAAGTTTAGAAGGGCTAGCCTTTGATCGATTTTACCTTAGACTTAGGATTTGACAAAGACAAAGTTGTGAAGGCTTTGGATGCGACGTGGATATAAGGCTAGATGGCTTCTTATTAGCCTTCTTTAAGAGATGTTGGGGCACTTGAAGAGTTGATTTTATGGAAGTCTTGATGGAGTTTCACAATAATGCTGTGCTGGACAGAAGTTCTATCTTCATTGCCTTAAATCCAAAGAAAGGGGGTGTGGAAGAGTTAGAGCCTAGAGGACATCCAATCAGCTTGGTGAGTACAATGTACACAATTTTGCCCTACTTTCTTCTTACCAAGGTGCTTTTGTCTAAGGTAACAATTTCATGGCAGAGTTTTGATAGCCAATGAATGCATTACTTCTAGCCTTGGAAGCGAGATGCCAACATGGAAAAGGCTTATGAAGTGTCAGTTTGAAGTATCTGGACTACATGCTAAGGAGGATGAGTTTAGAAGTAGATGGAGGGAGTGGATACGAATTTGCATATCTTTTGCTCCCTTTACAATTTTGGTGAATGTTGTGAGAGCTGTAATTTTGGTAGTTCAAGTGGCTCAGGAAGATCCTCTCTCCCCTATGGATGTGGGGAAGTGAAAATCTTAGGGAGCTTGCTGGTGCTTTGGGTTGCAAAGTCAGTTGGCTTCCGTCTTCATACCCTGGCCATCCATTAGGACAAGCTGCAGTTCAAAGGCCATATGTCACCCAATTGTAGAAAGATTTGATAGGAGCCTTGCTTCTTGGAAGGAGGGGTTAACTAACAAAAGGAGGTAAATTAACTCTAGTCCGTGGCACATTATCTAGCCTTTTGACGCATGTTTTCTTCTTATTATCCATTCCATCTTCCATCTTGTTGAGACTTGAAAAGTTTGAAAGTAGTGACTCACTCTGGGATGGGCTAAATGATGAAAAGATGTCACTATTTAGTTGCTTGGAGCATGGTGTCTAAGCCAAACTCTTTTATATCACATTAGTGTCATGAGAAAACTCTCATCTGTTTGTGGTCTTTTATGGACATTTTAACTCCTTTTTTGATTCAGTATTATGAATATGCTTACATTTTTTGGAATGATGACAAACTGTGGTATTGCTTATTGTTTAGATTTCTAGACTGGTTTGGTGCTTTTTGTCAGGTGGCATTGCACTTACTTTCAGAGAGAGAGAAAGATGATCTGGCTCAGTTAGTTGATACAATGGTCTCATATTCTATAACATATAAAAACATGAAACTGGAGCCTCTACCCAGTACCCCAAGACATGAAGCAACTTTAGACGCCTCAGCACTTTCTTTTGAACCCCCCATTACTGACTTCATCAATTTCAAGGTTTGATTTACTGGTCACGCTTTGAGGCATGTGATATGACAAATATATGGTTCATTATGTTAACTAAATGTCTCTCTTGGTGTTGAACAGGGCTATAGATCTGGATATTGCGGACTCTCTTTAGCTGTGAAGCAGGTCTTGGTACATGAGGTGAGTGTAGTTTCCTCCTGACAAAACTAAATTGTTCTTCCAGAATACTCATATTTGATATGCTCTGTAGGCCATAGTTTGTAGCTCATTTACCATGAAGCCAAAAGGCAGTTAAGCTCCTGCTAGAGTTTCATGCTTGAGCTCAGGACAGAATTCAATGTTACTACAAAAAGAATATTCAATGCTATTATTAAATATATGAGGGTGCCTGGTTCTTCAAAAGACTATGCCTTAATATTTAAGTACTTGTGAAAGCCTTTTTATAAGTTAATAACAAATAAGGAAACATGACACAAGGACAGAATTCAAAGCATTTGTAGTAACCATGTGCTATTTTGAACTTCTGATGTGCCTTAGTTTTCAGACTATAAGGATTTCTTGTCGTTTTGGTGGTCTATTGTATTTTGTTTTGTCTAAATCCACCACCCGCTGTAGCCATTAGCATATATAGTATATATTCTTTTATTCTGAATTTCCCTTCATCCTTGATATTGTATATAAAAAGAATAATTCTTCAGGTTGAAAAGCAAAAGATTCTGCGAGAAAGCATCGGTAAATCTACACATTCAAATGAAGGAAGCAAAAACGAAAACCTGGTTTTGTCCAGGGAAGAAAGTGGCAGATCACTATCTGCCAAAACAAATAGTACAGCTGCATATGCTGAGAATAACATGGAAAATGCAAAAGACAAATTAACTCCAAGGCAATGGAAAGCCGATGTCTCCACAAACTCATCAACTTCGGTTTCTGAAAGAAGTGCCACAGCCAGTGTGAAACTGAAAGCCCCTGGAGATGCAAGGAAGCCTTCTGGTGGCCCTGTTAATTTCTTTGACAGGTGATGATCTGACTCTCATGATCATACTGTTTTTCTTTCCCTTTTGTTTTAGTCAGCACTACTATAAGGAGGAAATGCAATCAGTAAAACATGAAACACACAGAATTATAAAAACCCTTACATATGCATCATCCTTCTCATCACCTAAAACCACCAAGGTTATTTCAGTAATTATCAGCTAAAAGCAGAAGCTACCCTTCAACCATAATCAACTGGATTATCTGAATTTCCCTAGGACTTTTTAAAATTTATTTTAAGAAGTTAAAGTATACTTTTTCAACAATTTCAGTGAGGATTTTTTTATAAAAAAAATAATGTCGATCAGATTGCTACTACATGTGAGAAATTTAATTAGCCTTCAGTTATACTGATTTCTAAATTGTGATGCTCTTGTTTGGAAAATTTAGTTCTTCACAAAACTGAGTTCCCCGTCCTGTTACCATGTCTTTGTTACTATGTTAGTGGAGCGAGACACTAGACAGTCCATCGCCACCTGTAACTATTGGTACATTTCCTCTATTCTTCTCTCTTTAGAGGGAGGTAGCTGTACATGTTATATTATTTTGTCCTGTCCCTCATTTTTGTTCCTTCAAAATTTTAAATGCAGTTCTGTTGAGGTTTGTCATGATTATTTTATCAATAAGATTGGTATGGAAACAGAAAACAGTGACTTGATGTGTCTGAATGGTGGAAAATGATTCCCGAGTGGGTGAATAACCATACAGAAATTATATGAATGTAAATTTGTTGGAATTCATTTTGTATTGTTCCTAATTTTTCCTGTTCCCTCTCAAATCAGGTTCAGAAAGTTGAGTAGCAAAGGATCTCAAAATCCTGATAACATGATACAGAAGCCAGCAACACTAGAGAGAGATTCACGTCCTCTGCTATTTAAATATAATGAGGTATTTTATCTTCTCTAAAGAGCGGCTCAGTTTCTTTATTGTTTTGATGCAGATCATGCACATACTTGCACACAATGTTAGGATGCCTAGCTATGGCATGGATACGACATGGGCACAGCATTTACACTTGATAGTGAAGGATGGACAATATCCATAGAGAACTTTCCTGGTAACACATATGTTAGTGGAGAACTTGTAAATGATGGAACTGATTTTAAGTGAATATATTGAGAGCAAGGACTTGACCTATTACTCTTTATCTCTAGTCCTTAGATGGTTTGTCTTTATGATCCCTCCTCTTTCCGTCATCCTTGCTCTTACTGCAATTCAACTTCATCCCCGCACAGAAACAGTTCATGGAGCAGTTAACCCAGAGAAAAGCAAGAACATTATAACCTTGTCGCTAAATACAAGAAACAATGGAAACCAGATCCAAAGAATCCACGTCCCTACTTATCAAACATCAAGCTATAAGAAGTTGTGATATACACAGTGTTATCTAGGCACGTGGTACGGGTGCCAACTGTTCGGCACGACAAGCTATGAAAATCCTAATACGGCTGCACGGACATATAAATTTTTTTAAATTATTATATATTTTTATATATATAATATTATCTCAATTTTAATAAAATAATAACAAGAATAGAGAGGAGGGACCACCTGTCCCTATTTTTTAAAAGTATAGACCAAAGTTATAAAAAAAATACTTGTATAGAGAATAAAAAGGAGAGACAAGAGAGAGAGACATTCCTATTGATCGTCGTTGGTGTCGTTGCTCTCCTAGTAAGTTTTTTCTCTATGTTTCCGAAAAAGCTACACAACTTGACAAAAAAATTCATAGCAATCCAGTATATTGTATTTTTAAAATGACATGACATACATGAAGCAACACGTGCCTAACCATAATGTTGACGTCACCATGACACGGTATGGGCATGTACAAAGGAGTGTCGTGTCGTGTCTAGGTGTCGGCATGACAAAATTTAGGAAAACTAAAGTGCCTAGGTAACACTGGATATACATTCACACCTTCTCTTTAGGACGAAAAAGTTCGTCAAATACCCTCCTTTTCATTTTCCCCTAAATACACCAGCATATAGCTCCACGAAGCTGACACCATACTAGACGTTTGGTGTAGTATGGTGGGTGTGTGTATATATATATGTGTGTGTGTGTGTGTGTGCGCACTTCTGATTTATCGATAAAAAAACAAATATATAGAAGTGGAGCTTTTGAAATGAGGTAATGCAGAATATTAGGTTTCATCTACAATTTTCTTAATGCTGTACAAAAGGTAGGGGTCTGGTTGTACCATTTCCTCAATGTAGAGCTTGAGCTTGAAAAAGAAGCAGATGCTTCAAATACCATCTTAGGCCACTTGGTAGGTGAAGACAGACATTGGCTCACCTCTTTAGTTGAAGACAAACAATTGCCACTTGATTCTCAAGAGAGCATTGCTTGCTAAACAGTTGCCCAAGTTACTAGAGAAGAAAGTGAAGCACAAGCTGACAGTTGTGATTGTTTTCTTTCTCAACTTCTATTTTCTTCTCTTGTTGTGCAGGGTTTTACAAATGCAGTAAAAAGGCCGGTGCGAATTCGTGATTTGCTGCTATGATGAGGCACACTTCTTGTAAACAATAAGGCACTGTTTTCTTGTCAAATTTTAAGATGTATTGAATATTGATATCCTTCCCTTGTTCTTTCCTTGAGTTGTCAACCATTGTAATTAGTCACTTAAGGGTACAAGGATAATGCTCTTAGTGAAATTTTTGTGTATTCTTTCCTGTATTGTTGAGAGACACTGCTCAACCATTCTCTTCCAATTCATATTGTCATCTGTTAATGATATTTTTTGTCAAATTTTGTTCTTGTGAACTTGTATAATGTTTTGACAATCTCCTGTTAATTTTTCAGCTTCATCCATATTTTGCAACAATCTTCTCCTTATAACTGCTTTGCAAGCAGGTTACTTTTGCTGGATGATTTAACTGCGACGCCAAGACTATAATTTGTTTAGTTAGCCAAGTTGCAACGTGTCTGTAGTACATGCACTGTCACATGAAGGTAATTGGCAGCCTTGAGTTCACTCCCCATCATCCATGCCCCATGCAATTCCTACATTCATATTCCTTTTTTTTTTTCTTTTTGGAGAATGACTATAGATGACTGTCACAAAGTTCCTTGGAATTGACAATTCCTACCTTCAAATCCATAATATTCACAAAAAAATCGATCATGATAATTATTGCTTAGATGATTGTCATACACTAAATTCCTCCTATATAAATCATTTATGATGAAAAAACTTTTATGGTAAAAGATGAATGTTTCACTTATTTTATTTTTTGGTTGTTTCTTTAAAATAAAGTGAAATTTTGCTTAATGTTAGTTTGTGTTCGGAGTAAATGAACTTTGAAAACCACATGTAAGATGTAAGAGTAGGCTGCCAATCCGGCCTTTTGATGAGGGGGCCTGACCCGGTCCTTCAAAGCCCGCAAATAGAGGGCTTTGTAACACCCTAGGGCTGAGCTGGGCTTAATTTTGAAAGGCCCTTATTTGAGGACTGGGCTTGGTAAGTACTCACCCAGCTCAGTCTTCAATTCTTTATGTTATACCATATATAATATAATAAATTAATACTGATAATAACATAAGAGGCTATGTGTAACATACTAATATTATAATGTGGTATCTTTCTATAATTTTTTAATAGGGTAACTTGTAATGTTTTTCCCTTTTTCTTATAAAAAAATTTAATACCAAGACTTATTTTGTGTATGTGTAACAAATTAATAATGTTTTTTTTTTTATCATCTTTTAATGTTACTACTGGTAAGTTGCAACTTTTTTTAATAAATAAAACAATATTAATACTAACAATTTAATGATAATAATTGGATGGTACGTATACTAATTCAAACAATCTAACGGTACTAAACTCTGTTGTCTTGATCTTCTAATTGCATTATTGGACCCCAAGTCCAAATAAAGGAGGAGAATTGTATGTCAGATTCAATGTAGAAAAAAATTGTCAAAACATAATTTTTTTTTTTTTTTGTTCTCTCGAACCTAGCCCAGCCTTGACCCTTGAGGGTAGGGCTCGGGTCTAGCCAGTTCAAGCCCTCTGACGGTTAGGGTTGGGCTAGGGCTCACATCGTTGAATGAGGGCCGGGTCCGATAAGACCTAGGCCTTGCCCTGGCCCAGCCCTTTGACAGAGGTGTCTGTCATTTGAATAAAAATTTGTTATGGTATTTTTGTAAATTTCCTAATTGGACAATTGTAATTATGTGAAATATATGTGAGGGGTATTTTTGTTATTTTAGAAAATACGTGTAAAAAATAAATTTTCATCAAATCTTTGCCATAAAAAAAAAAAAAACATATAGAGTGTTATATTAGTCAATTTAGAAAATGTGGATAGGGAGATTTCGTCATTTCAAAAAATATATGTAAAGATGAATATTTTAATCATTTTAAAAAATACACCTGAAAAGGTATATTATTGTTATTTTGAAAAAAATATTGGAAGAGTAGTATTTTGTCATTTTAAGAAATATATGTAAAGAGGGGCATTGTCATTTTAGAAACTACATGTAACAAGGGATATTTCTATTATCTTGAAATATGAACAGTGATAGAAAATTTAAATACATGCAGAGTGCACAAAGAGAGGGAGAATCATTTTTTTCACTCAAATCGCCAACATGTTCCACCAAATTAACGATCATCATCTCTTAAAATGACTTACATGTTAGCTTTGGCCTTTAAGAGATTTTTTTTTTTTTCATCTAGGCATCATTTATTTATCTACGTTAGTACGGTCAGTTGTTAGTTGGGCATTGGAGCTCTTGCAACTCATACCCTTGGGGGGATTGGATCCCCCGACCTCCCTCCATTGAAGGCCACACCCCTACTACTCACGCAAGAGGCAGGGGTGTGCCCTAAGAGATGTTTTACCATTAAACCATACTTTCATTACATCCCTATGGTATCGTTTGTCTCTGGATATGATAAATAAAGCACAAAAATCTGTCTCTAATAAATGTTGGAGATGAGAACTATATTTGATAATCCATCAGGCAGGTAATAAGGTTCTACATTTTTTTGTATGTATGATCTTTACTGGGTGTGACCCATTGAGCTATTTGAAACTGGAGCATTTTTATTTATTTATTTATCTATTATTATTATTGGGTAAAATAGTTTTTTACTCCTATTGTCCTTTCCAAAATGAATTTCCAAGACCAAAAGGATATGGTGACATTCTGACCCGACCCATCAACCCACCCAAAGTCTGCCTGATTTTTTGATTATTTGTCTTTATTTTATGTTTCTAAATGGGTTAGGAAGCGGATTTAGGGACCTGTTATTATATTGGTATCAGGCTTAATTTTCTTATAAGCGGATTGGGTTAGGGTTGAGAGTATTCCTATCCAACCCAAAACTGACCCGACCAGAACCTGACCCATTACCACCCTTTTAGGCATAATTATCAACAGATTTTCATGATTTATGAGAGTAATCCATCTAGCTTGGCAATACATTGTCTTTAGTTCCAATGACTTCCCTTTTGGGTCTGCACAGGCATTCCTATCTTGCCCTTCTTAGACCATATAAACTTACTTTGAATTTCTTTCACGAAGCAACGAGTACTTTAAGAAAAACGATGGAACGACAGGACTGTCCAGCATGTATATTAAGGAGCTAGCTATTGTCCATGCAAGAGAGGTCGATTCCAACAAACACAAAATTGTAACACTCGTCCTAAATTTTTTTTGTTTTGTCACCAAGAAAGCTCTGCTCTACAATTGTTAGAGAACCTCTAAGCAATAACAAACAAGACTTCAAGATTACCAACTTTTACTAGTTTTTTAAAACTTAAAATTAATTAACATTAATTGTAATGATTAATGTTGACTTAACTAAGTTTAATAAGTCACATGTAGCTTTCCGGTAATTCTGAGATTTCTCTCTTAGCAATCATGTGTATTCTGAGATTTCTCTCTTAGCAATCATGTGTCTTCTGCTCATTGGGCATGGCGTTGGGTAATAATACCCAAATGGACGAAAAAAAGTAGGGACCCTCAGTCCAAGTCCACCCAAAAAACCGCAACCTAACCTGAACAGTCAAATGTATCCACAGGTCAGGCAAAAATTTGCAATCAATACCACCCTATAGCCGTGCCATATAACTCTCAACATAATGTACTTTCTTCCTGTGAAGTGAAAACTGTTCAAGACAGCAGAGCTTTCGGACATGATTTAGGGAGGATGCTGGGAAACTAACCAAGCTTAATTCGCCAATATTTACCAATCACTTCAACAAGTTGATGAATTACTTTCCAGCATAAGCTGAGAGTTAGTTTGGGCGCTGACCTTATGGGCAGATCATGTTTCCATGCACACATAAATTGTCAGATCTGATAACTACCTTCCAAAAAAATTACATTCACTGTTCCAACTTTGACACAAATGGGAAAACTCAATTCAATTAGTTGCAAAATTGCAGTATGAAGTACACTTTTCTAAGCATGCTTAAGCTTTTGCTTTACGTTAAATGAATAAAAAACAATGTACACTTCTTACAGTTAAAATAATCTTAAAATGGAAGCCCTCTGTGTGTGCATACGTGCCTCTGCCAATAAATCAAAATTCTCGTGGAGAATGGCAATGAGAGAGAGATCTTTCAATTTCTGGATGACTTTAAATTAAGTTCCATTTCCCCAGTTTAGTTGAACATATTTGGAAGGGGTCTCACTGCCATGAAAGCATCCACCATCTGAAAGGGAGGAAAAGGAAACAAAACTTAGTATGAATTCAAAATATAGTTTCTTTAACCCAAAAAACACAAAAACAAAAAACTATAGTATCACATGGAAGAAGATTATCAGGTAAGTAGGACCTATGCCAAAAAGTAATTTGAACTTGAGAGATCACAGCCGTGTGAAATGCATTTAGTACCAGAAAGGAACATGGATAGTTCCATCTGATTCTATTGTACTTGTTAACTCTATGTGTCTCTATACAAAGATGCATATTCTTACCAATCTGGACGGTACAATTGAGCCCCCATGTAAAAGATTTCATAGACCAAACATAAGGGCAATCATCTAGACAGAAGTCCACAATCAGGTGAATTTTGATTTAGAAGATTCTCTTAACATGAAATCCTGTCTTAAAAGCACCGCAACTTGTATTGTCAGGATCGGGAGAATTGCCACTATGATAGTTTACAATACTTACCTCTAGAAGCTATGTATGCATGCATGTATATGTGGGATTGTATTACTTCTGATACATAATGATCTTTTTCATAGGGTTTTCCTCCTATAGTTATGGTATGACATTTGAGGCAATGGAATGTAAGATTTCACATCCAAGTGGTCTTTAAAGGTCTATAAATGATTCCAACAAGGAACTGCCCAATGTTGTTCTAATAGGCATAAGATATAGTTACAGTGGTGTCTTCTGATGACGTAACAAGCAATGACGAATCAAGTTGGCTGTGGGAACCAGACAAGGGTATTCTATTCATTCAGAAGTATTTCTTTTTATGATTCACGAGAAGAAAAAAGGCCCTAACCATTCACAGGAATGTGGGAACCAGACATTATTCATAGGGCTGCACTCAAACCAAGTTGGCTCACCAGCTCGTTTGAGCCAATCTCAAGCTGGCATTTAAGGTTTGAACGAATCAAGTCAACCTTCTATTTTAGCTTGAATGTTTAAACAAGCCAAGCTCAAGCCAGACCATGTTTGAGATTTTGAGTCGGCTCGGTTCGAAGCTTGATTTGTTTAGGGCTCGGTTCGAAGCTTGATTTGTTTAGGGCTCGGTTCGAAATTATTTATATATATATATATACATCATATTTTTTTTTTATAATAATATTAATATAAATAAAATTTTACCTTTCTTTCTAAAAATAAGTTAAGAGATAATAATAACAAAAAAATTAAAAAGTTAAAAGTAGATACTGACCATAACTCTCTACTCTCAAAATTGAAAGACTATTCCCAAATCTTATTTTTGCACATAAATGTATTAATTTTTGTAGTTTTTTGTATTATAATTTAATAAAACACTTTTATTAAAATCATATAAAATTAAACAAAATAATTTCGTGAATCAAGCTTGAGCCAGCCCGAGCTCGGCTCTGCTTGAATATAGTTTGAGCTCAATTAAGCTTATTCACGACAAGCTCAAGCCGAGCTTGAGCATGTTCAAGCGAAGCTCAAGCTTGGCCAAGCTCGGCTCAAATACACCCTTAATTAGTCACAAGCCCGACAGTTATGTTAACCTAGGCCATAGACATGGTACATGCACACATACATACTACATGCATCTGTGTACCTATAAATATGCACATATATGGATCAATGAAGGTTTAAAAAATGGCACTCGGGACCTGATCGTGAGTCTACTCAAAACCTTAGTACAACCCGAGTCTAGAGCGCTTATGCCATTATCCAATTTTCTAGGTTTATGAATGATTAATCAAGCTATCAACAAGATACATGATCAAGTTTTCTAGCTAAAAAAACAAGTTAAAGCCTCAATAACTTGAGTCTTGGTCAAGTAGACATGGCAGGTTTTCAGTCCAAAGAACACAGGAAGGTATTAATAAGAGACCTAACACAGAAACAAAGAACATAGAGTGAGGTAGACAAGAAATCTGCTAGTTCCAAATGTATAATAAAAGACCTAGCACTTGTCAAAAGAAAATATTATCATAAAAAATCCCACAATTCTATGCTTCTAATCCAATATCTCATTCCAAATCCTATAGAAAACAACTCACAGCTTATTTTTATCCAAAATGGAGATGATCGCAACCTACAAGAAACTCAAAAAATGGAATGGCTTATGGCATATTGATTGTTTATAAGTTAAATATATATTTTCAGGAACATGTTTAGACTTAACCTTTCTCTATCCTATGCATAGTTGTCAAGGCGACTAGTCGACTTGAGGCGGTAGCCTAATGCGCCTGAGGCGTCGCCTGATGAACTTTTTGCTGTAGACATCCTCCTAATATGAGATTTATGTATGACACGGTCTGCAATTCATGTAAATTAAAAAATCTCTATTGTTAAGATACAATTTGATAGAACCATGAGACAATTCTAAGAATAAAGGAAGATTTCAAGTGTTGGGGATAAAAAAACGGAACAAAAAAAAATAGTCTACAATGATTGTTGCAAATGGAGAGAGAGATTATGAAGGATAAAAAATAGAAAGAAACAATAGTCTTGAACATGAGAGAGGAAGGAGATGGGAGAGGAGGGACAAAAAAATAGTTTGACAGTCAATGGAACGTCAAACATTAAAGAGACAAGAGAGGGGGAGAGAGGGAGAGGCCGTACATCTTACTCTCATTTCTTCTTCTTTTTTCTCGATTATACTCAAGAATATAATAAAAAAATATATAATTGGTAAAATATATAATTATTGAGTTTGTACTTATTTAAATTATAAAAGACCTCTTTAAATATGAGTTTATGAGATTTTGGAGGTCCTAGAAGAAATTTGAGACATTTAAAGGCCTTTTTTTTAATTATTGGACCACCTGAGCCCACTTGTATACTTGGTCGGCTAGGTGACGCTTGTAACAACTATGCAAAAGCATATGAGGGTCATATGGTCCACCCACAAAAGAGGAAGAGAGAGAGAGGCCAATTATCCACCCATTGAGCGAGAGAGTAGACTAGTTAACATGAGGGAAACATACTTGACACCATTCCTCTCTTTTTTCTTCTTCTATCTACAAACCTTTTTTTGTTGGATATACAAACCCTAATATATTATATGGTTAAAAACATTAAAAGTATATAAAATATCATATTTTTTGTTTACTAAACTACTATATTCAAATAAAGTAACTTTCATATCTTCAATCAATAATAATATTACATATATCAGATTTATAATAATAACTGCCTGAGGCGGCTAATCGCCAGAGCCCAGTAGAGCTCCTGGTCGCCTAGGCAACCTCCTGAGGCACCTGAGGCGACCATATCACAAAGTCGGGGTTCGGGAATAATTCGGCAAGGGTCAAGTACGAAAAAATTCGAAAAAATTGAGAAAAAAAACGGAGAAAAAAATTAGTAATTATAAAAATTGGAAACGATGCTAATTAATATATCTAACAATTTGGTGAGATAATATACAAAAAGAGTAACTGAAATCAACAATAATAAGTTCATAACATCATTTTAACATCCAATTCATTCCATCAAGGCATCAAAATTTATTAAAACATCAACTATCAATATCAAAAACAAGACTATAATAAGCGTATTAATAAAATCACTCATTATTATTCATCAATTCATCAATCGCTCAAAAGCGTCATCAAAATCAACATAATCTTCATTTCCAAAAAATTTCCAAGATTATCCGTTTTTTTTTTTTTTTTTTTTCGTTTTAAACGACTTTTTTTTCTTCATATTATTCGTTTTAAACAATAATAAGCATTTTTTTAAAAAACGGGTTTTAAACGCCGTTTTCTATGGTAGGGTATTAATGCACGTTTTAAACAGGTTTTTTATTTTAAAAAAAACGCAGTGTTTTGTGATTATGGAGGCAACGCCTTTAACAACTACGATCCTATGTACTATGTAGTCAATTATTACACTAAATGCCACTAAAAGGTCAGGAGGAACTTTGTAATATAGCTCCAATTTGGCTGATCTTACTTCCTTTCATATTTTTGAGTATTTTGATCTTTAGTAATTTCTGGAATAACAAGGAAAACCATCCAATGTAGGATTTTATTTTATAGTAAATTCTGATTAGAAGAAACACAAGTACCAAATACATTAGTCACATTAACCTAGAGAAGCATCAAGGGAAGAAAAGCACATCAAGGGAAGAAAAGCATGGAGCTTACCGCGTCAGTCACTGCAGTACGAGCCCTACGATGTCTTTCTACTATCTCAGTCAAAACTTCAATAAGACGCTTCTTCACCTCACCTGTTAGCATCCGTCCAGCACCATATTCCTGGAGGATGATAGTTAAAGTACTTTTAAGAATAAATCCAACTAGTCATCCCAGCATGCTGTGTGCGAACATTTTGGAATATGTAGGAACAAAACATTATAAACTTTCACCAAGAAACAAAACTAAACACCACCAGAGACAGTTATCTCACCTTCCTTACGTGTTCTAGCTCAGCATCATCCTCTAGGAAAAAGCTGAGGTACTTAACTGGTATATCTACCTGAATAACAACCAAAGAAAAGAAGATATCAAATATCAATCACCAAGTTATTTCAGGGCAGGCTTCAACACTCGGCACAAAATTGTAGTTGCAATGAATATTTATTGGATCATTTCTCCGTCTAGGCATCTATTAATATGAGAATTTTAACTGACCTAGTTAGATGATTGGACTTTCATGATCATACACGTTAATGAATAAAAAGGAAAAGAAAAGATACCTCCAGATTTGCTCCATATTTCCTATGATTCTCTATAGAGTCTTGTCCACCAGAGAAGGCATACTTATTTACCTGTAGATAATATTTTTAGTCATTATAAATATAGTAAACATGGTTAGAAAGACGGTAGACATGCATATCTAATCCAATAGAGTAAGCCATCTCATTATTGTTCAAATAAAAAGGAAAATAAATCAGGGAGTTGATGATCAAGGATAACACATAGTTATCCCATTAAATGCATCAGGTACTTAATTACTTCTCCCAGAGGTGTTAGCTTGGACCTTTGAAAGGAGTGGAACTGTAGAATTTTTTATGGGACTGTCTTGCCCAAGGATCAAATCCGAGCCAGGTCTTGCCAGCTATTACTCCATTGGCTCTCTATTACGGGTCAACAGAGTCTCTGCAGATCAGGGATGGAACATACCAGCAGCGGGCAGTACGCTCTGAGTGGGTCAGCTTGTTCAGAAGGGCTAGATGTTGATCATTGTTTGAGGAGGTTTTTTTTTGGGTGTTAATGATTTCCCTTACTACTAGTCTTAAACTCTCTCAATAGTTCTCTCCTTTTGCCTTTTGGTTTACTTTCTTATGAACTCACCCGTGTACCCTATCTTTGCTCCTTTTTATATATTGCATATGCTCTGATTTATCAGGATAATGCATCCAGAAATGGTGAAATTATCTATGGGCAACAAGGGAGATGAAGCTGGAAACTCGTAGAAGACATCGATTCATGAAAGGGAGAAAGACGTCATAACTCATAACCGCTTGGTTGCAGCCAGTCTCATCTACATGGTTCAAATTGCATTTGTATCTTTTATTTTTCTCTATGTAAGGAAAATGGAGAGTTAGTAAAATCCATTTTTCCATGTGGTTGGTTGAGTAAAAACGGGGTATTCTATCGTAAAACCGTCAGCCCTCTCAACTTCTAAATCTTTATCCCTCTCCTTGACCCCAATTTGCAATCCTCTAATGGTTCTGAAAAGCCTTCCTCTCCCCCCTCCTTAGGGAAAGCAGTAGTCTAGGTGCCATTTAGACGACATTTTGACTGCATTGTTAAGACCTTAAGAAACTTTGCCATTGTTGAGCTCTTGTCTCTGTATTGCAGTTCCAAAGCCCGGATGGAGGGTCAGCATCAGATAAGCAGCCGACATAACTTTTGTATAATCTCTTCATGGATCTTTACATACAGATTCAGAAGATATGGCTCTAGATAGAGCAGAATGGCTGAACAGAATTCATGCAGCTGACCCCAAATATTTTGAATAGGGCTTGGATAATGATGATAATGATTTAAGACCTTGAGATTTTATCTGAGAGAACAATGTCAATCTCTGAAAGGGCACTATAATTCAGTACTGTCCCTATTAGTGATTCAGAAGCATTATTCTTTTGTAACTTACCCATAAGATTGGATGCTTTTTTCTAGTTGTCATTCTTCTTTCTTTTCAGTCTAGTAATTATATAAATAAAGGGATATTCCAGTAAAACGCATGCACAGATCACCATATAAAAATCAAATTACAAAATTGAAGTCAAACTTCCATACATTATCATGTATCCATGTATGATGAATCATCTATGAGGAAATAGAAATTCCAAAGACAGACCTTGTTCTTTATGTCTTTTGCAGAATCAGTCACATATATTGCAGAATTTGGATCACTGGCAGACATTTTTCCAGTCTCCCCCTGAGAATATCCATTTTTGAAAAAGAAACGAGCTATGATATTTGAAGAGGAAATAAAATCAATTAATAGCAAAATGACGCAACAATAAAAGCTGAAACCTTGAAGATGGTGGCATTTATATGCCATACTAGATGTCCAACTCAAAGTTAAATATAAAAAAAAAAAAAAAAAAAACGCAGAGGAAAGCTATCTTTTGTACTGCTATGACCTCTGGCTCACGGTTTGAAATTCATAAACATAAAAAAGAAACCAAAAGACTAATCCTTTGCTCCCCCCATTAACAATTCCTAGTGTAAATAACCATATGATGAAACATTGATAAGGAGTAATATAGAAATCAAAACTGAATATACTAAATGGCAATTATTGCCTGGCTAAATAAACCACAGATAAAAGTAGAAATGATTAATTGCTATAAATTAGAAAAGTAACCGTGAGGAAATAAATATACTTGATGAACACCAGCATTCATTCAACCTTAAAAGAAGGATTTTTGGCCTCACATTCATACCCCAATGTAGTATAATAGGTCAAGCTTTATCCACAAATATTGTCTATTTTTGGTAGCAATAAATACTGTCATCTGTTGTGCATCCATTTCTGAACAATCCAGATTGCGGTCGCGTGTATCCATTCAATGGCTAGTAGCATAATATGTGATGTAGCCATTTATAAAAAGACTCATGTAGTTTCACATATTTCAGTTGTTTGCTCTCTCAAGCCTTTGGACGTACTCAATGGTTTCAGGGAAGAGGATTGACTACAAAATGTTGAATTTCAGGGTGTATTAGTGTCACTTGCCACTGATATCTTCACTATGAAGCCTTAGGCACTATAACATGCTATGTTGATGGGAAAAAAGAGTGCGTTCTCTCCATTTTTTATGAAATTCAATCAAACGCGCCAAAATGTTAGATTCCTGGTCAACCAAGGTTGTTAGACAAAAAATATCCTTCAATCTAGCCCAAGTTGTTGCACAATGCAGTAGTTCTGACATGGAATACAAGCAAATGTTGTGAAACGGTCCTTTTATCTTGGACTGTATAACATTTCCCCCAAACAATTTCAGAACCATAGTCTAACCCTGGGTTTAGACTCAATGATGATGGAGATGACCTAAAAAAGTTAAACCATAGGGTAGCACAATCTTTCCGCTTGCACATGGTTTCATACAGTAGGATCTTTGTAAGCAATGTTTAGTGTATACCTATTACTTCTTTTCACGAAACAAGGTTAACAGACTTAATTAAAAATACACAGGTCAAACTGATAAAGCAACATGGTATTATCAGCGAAAGCACGGGAATCAAATTCAGCTGGCATCTTGAGAGTATAATAATGGAAACAGAAACCCTAGTCGCCATCTCTATATCTAGTTTAATTGTAAGTTTTACTGGGAACACTTTATATACCGCTTTTAGGCAACCCTCTCAACAACCAAGAGATCAATGAATTAAGTATACAACCAACAATCAGGTCTATCTTGTTTGGCATTAGAGCACAACAACCAATTGGAAAAAGGCCAAATCATAAGAACACCTGAAGGGCAGGGAAGAATAACGATTCAATTAATGCGGGCTTCTGGAATCCTATCCTGGGAGCAACATCTCGTGTCATTCTGAAATAAGGATCCTGAATAAATCAGCCAAAAAAAAAAAGATATGGAGTGGAGTCAGGAAAATAAACGAAAATGCATAATAATTAATCATGTTGATATGATAAATTATAGTGCAGATAGGCACACACCATGCAGATACAAGGATGTAGAATACTGAAAAGAATGTTTTGTCATAATTAAAAATGGAATCCTGTAAATTCTATGACTATCTAAAGGCAGGATACAAATAAACAATACATGTGTTTCACCTGAAAGGAAATGGGACCCACTATTTGATGGGTCTAGCAAGGAGATTGCCCCAAAAAATAAAATAGACCTGATCAAAATATAATAACCATCGATCCTGTAGATAATTTTTCCCTCAAACATTCAATTGTAAGTTGTGGTCGTCAAAAGAATCACAAGAATTGGTGAATAAGGTCTTCCATCTGGACTAATAACTGATTTACAAGGCCTCATGGGTGGGATGCACCATTTTGTGCACCACACGAACATTGTTGCTGATGCATCACATATATAGGTTCTAGTAGAGTATTCCATCCGTACGTTTACACTCACATCTAACTTTGAATATTTGATCATCATCATCGCTTCTCCCGCCAGAATAGAAAGCCTTCTTATCCCATATATTTTGGGGTCAATGATACGAATCATGTTCCACCATTATGTTCTACTAAAAGCCAAACTTTGGTTAAGTCGTGTTTTATCAAATCTTTTCTTACAAACTCCATCCACATCATTTTTGGCCTTCCTCTTCCCCTATGTGCAGCCTTCAACTTGCATCAATTCACTTTGTCTTATTAGAACCGTTAGTGGCCTTCTCTGAACACTAAACGCATTCAAACCATCTCAACTGACTCTCCCTTATTTTATCACTTATTGAAGCTACTCCCAGATTCTCTCGAATGTGCTCGTTTTCGATCATATCTTTCCTTGTCTTCCCACTCATCCATCTCAACTGGCTACACTAATTCTATTAATATGTTGCTTCTCAATAGCCTAACATTATATTCCATAAAACATGGTTAGTCTTATCTCAGTCATATAAAATTTTCCTTTGAACTAGAACCATAATTTCAGTGAATAGTGAAATTTTTTGACTTCATATTACAGTTCTCTTGGAACCAACAAAATATTCTCGAGATGTATTGGACCTATGGGTAGAAAAAAACATGTTTGTGTCTAATGTCTCAAGGTCTTAGTTTTAATTAGTGTTTTGAAAACTGGACCAGCCGGTTGAACCGGTAATATCAGGAATCGGTTATAGATCGCCAATTCCGAAAACCACCAAAACCAGAACTAATTCAAAACTGGCTTGAGAACCGGCTAGTTCAACCAAAGAAACGGTGATAAAAACTGGTAAAAATTGGTAGAACCAGTCAGGGACAAATAAAATTTGAATAATAAAAGGACACGGTCGAACCGGGAACTGACCACCCAGCCGATTCGACCGCTGGTCCAGTTATGAAAACATTGGTTTTAATAGCAAAATAAGGAAGAAATATTACTATAACCTCACCATCTATCACACACATTTAATTCTATATTTCTAAAGGATGATTATCAAATTTAATACAATCACATAACTATTATAAAAGATCTTGGACTTTCAAAAGAGGAGTGCTAGCCCCAGTCCCCAGAAAAATTCAATTTTTTTTCAAAACCTCACTGCGGGTCAAACACCTGGCATTACTACCCCCTTCAACAGATTAAAAAAACAAGTATTTTCAAAGGTTGGCGTTATGGTTTGTACCGGTTCTCAAGGTAACAAGTAAAAGTAGTGACCCATGTCACTACCACAGTGAAAGCTTGGAAATCTGCGTGTGGGGCTAGCATTTCTCCTTTTAGAATAACCAGCATAAAATCCATTTGTTCTTATAGATTTTAACCATTCAGCAGAAAATTCTTTGAAAAAATTTCAGTAATAATATATTTCCGTAGTATACTTGGAATAATTGAAAAGTTAATATCAGTCAGAAAGCTAACCTGATCAATTGCACATGGGATCAAGCAACGGAGGTCATCCTTACTAGGAAAGAGGTGTGGAAATGAACTGGGGAAGGATGGAACAGCCTGCAGTCAGACAAACTTAAGCAGATTGAGTGGCTTCAATAGGTCTTCAAAATCCAAAGAAGTGTTACGCCAACATCAACATGAACAAACATCATATGAGAATGATACAAGGAATAAGAAATTAAAAAAATTTAGGGAATTATCCCCACTTTCCCCCCACTGGATTTGGGCTGAGTTACAGCATTAACTTCTATGCAGTATCCCCAGCAATAACTACTTTGTTGTTTCGCTCAAACTAGTTTCAGGGTTATGTTTACCTTTAAAGATGTGCGTAACTAAGTTGAAATTTTATTGAACACTAATGAAATCTCCCGTTGTCCAAGCTAAATAGCGCACACCGAGGTCATGTTGAAACCAAAAAAAAAAAAACTGGTTCAAATAACAAATGAAAAGCACTAAACAAATAGGCAAAGTCTAAACTATCCCTGGTGCTAAACCTGAAGAAATTGGAAGAGATATGCAGCCAGTCAACAACACAAGAGCAGATGCCTTGCCCCACATACAATTGATCTGATGAGAAACTAATGCAGCAAACAACCATACCTGCACAGGTGGAAAGCTAATTTTCCCAATATGATCTTCACCACTGAAACCAAATATTCCCACAACCTGCATTGCACCAGTTAAATTCAGCTATAGAAATCAAGAGGCGATACATAAGCATGTATAGTGGCATTTATAGAAAGAAAAAGTAGGAAAAAAGGAAAGTCATCAAAGCATTTCCAAAGATGTATACTATTAACAATCACCTTATTGTAAGTGACACATTTTGAAACTCTCACCATGTTCTTGTAGAAGGCGCTGCATAGAAAATTCTTCGCATAAGAACACTAGGGCAATGAAAAAATGAATGTAAAAATATCATAACAACATTCGCCCACTTGGTTTGGATAACAAACTTGAAAGCTACTTTGCTCCAGTTGACAAATTGTGGTGAGATGAAAACAAAAACAAAATACGTACAGGACAATATTTGACTTTTGCTTAATTCACCCTTGAAGTAGACCTGTCAACTTACATGATCTTTCCAAACTAACTAATTACATCTAATATAAATAATTTTTTAAAAAGATGCAATAACCCCATGTGCCTTGTAGAACTGCTTAGTTCCAGTGATGAATTTTTCCACTTGTAACATGTGAACATGAGATGCATTGAGCTCAATGCCAGAATTGCCTCACATCAGAGCACATCACCTATAGAATCAAGACAGTTTGTATATATGAGGCAGCTGCATTGCCCACAGTTTTCTGATGCATATATATATAGTAGAAGGTGCGTACAGTCTCATATAAGATCTAGACAGTTTTTGGTACAAATTGAAAATGCCAGGTTCTCTAAATGAGCTGGCTAACTTATAATTAGAGACACTAACAAGTAGATGAGTAACAATATCTTCTTTCCTTTTATTTGCTTCTTTTAATTTTTTTTAATTTCCCTGATGAGTAACAAATCCTTATTAATAGAAGTGAAAAAGTTTACAGAATGAAGTCTCCAATGTAACACATATAATGATCAACTCTTCCAATCATCATCATCATCACCACCACCACCACCAATGCCTTATTCCAAAGATTTTGGGGTCGGCAATGTGAATCTTCTTCTATCATTCCGTTCTATTAAAAGTCATAGCTTCGGCTAAATCGTGTGTTATCAAATCTTTTCTCACAAACTTCATCACTGTCATTTTTGGCCTTCCTCTTCTCCTTTTATAGCCATCAACTTGCATCATTTCACTACTTACTGGAGCCAATGGTGATCTTCTCTAAATGTGTCCATACCATCTTAATCAACTTTCCCTTATTTTATAATCTGTTGGACCTACTCCCAGATTCACTCGAATTCTCTCATTTTTTATCATATATTTTTGTCTTCTCATTCATCCATCTCAACATCCTTATCTTGGATACACTAATTTTATTAATATCTTGCTTCTTAGTAGCCCAACATTATGCTCTATTAAGCATAGCTGGTTTTATTGTTGTCTTATAGAGTTTTTCTTCTAGTTTGATCGGGATGCATAGTCACATAGAACTCCCGAAGAATTTCTCCTTCACTACATCCTTAAATAAGTTATAATGAATATCTTCAACTAGGATGTATGAGCAATCTTGTACCAGGTAGTTTATGCATTTTATGACCTACAGATTAAGAACCAAAGCTTAAGCAACAAGCAGCTGTTGAATGCAAAAGAAAATGAATAATTCAAAGGTTTAATCTAAAAAACAGCATTACTGTCAATCTCTAACCATTACAAAGTCTTAGGCCACTCGAGCACTAGAATACTTTAAGTAGCATACATACTACTTACCCACCGACGTAATCAAAATCTGAGAAAATGAAGGTTTTTGTAATGTCAAAGCCACAGGCTATGATGTCTTTAGCATTCTCACGGGCAAGTCTCTGGCTCTCCTCCACAGAGAGATTTTTCCACATGCACTTCTCGTCATCAGTAAGTTGTATAACAAGAGGAACCTTGAAGGCATCCTGCAAATATCTGCAAGCAATTTTAAGCGCAATTCACAAGCTAAACATGAAGAAAGAAAGAAAGAAAGATTTGATTCCAGAAAGAAGACGACAACACATCCATACGGGTTAAAATACACCTAAAAGAAAGAGAGACAAGGGACAATTTCCACTACCAGAAATTGTTATTGGTGGCATGACTCACTTACAGTTCTTCCTAAATTTAGAACAAAAAATAAAATCAATATATACACATTATTTTTTTCAAATCCAACTACACCTAACTACTCATAATAATGACTTCACTTACACCAAAAATCAGAAATAAACATTTACGCAGTGAATATGTAGAGAGAGAGAGAGAGAGAGAGCAATCTGATCTCATTTACACTCATTCTATGAATATGTTGTTTATTGGTTGTGTAGTGACCTGAATTTAATTCATCAGCATTCGTGCCATTTTTATGAATTTCCTATAAAAAGGAACTTGATTTTAATGTATATGTTCCTATGGGAATTAATGTGGAATTTCTAGATGTAGAAACCCAAATATCTCGTTCGTTATTAGCCCTTTTTATGATTAGCCTTTTTTATGATGCAATTGCATGAAATTGAAAATTTAAAAAAAAAAGTTAAGCTGTGGGTTCTTCCTTATATAATAATAATATAACTTATTATTATTATTATTAAATCAAAAGTTCTAGGTCTATGGAGTCATCTCATTGCCTAAAACTAGGTTAATGGATTTATTTTCTAACTTCTAGGAGTCGAGGTAGGGGTGTCAACAAGCTGAGCTGGGCACTGCTCGGGCTTGGCTCGTTGGAATTTTACAGATGCTCAGGATCGGTTCAGCTCGGCTCGGCTCGTTGGAATTTTACAAATGCTCAGGCTCGGCTCGTCCACAAATCGTTGAGCTCGAGCTCGGCTCGGCTCAATAATAATTATTTTTTTAAATTACATTGATAAGCACTAAATTCAATTAAAAAAATTTAAATGAAATTTTTTTCGGGATGTCATTTGACTCACGTGAAAGCTTGAGTTAAAACTTAAACAGAAATAATTATGTTAATGTATACTAAATATATTTTACCAAAAAAAAGGTATACCAAATATATAATATAAATTTAACTTTTAAAGGGTATTATTATAAAATTAATCGAGCCGAGCTGAGCCACCTATTGTTCAGGCTCGGCTCGTTTATTTTTCGAGCTCACTTTTAAGGCTCGGCTCGGCTCAACGAGCTCAAAGTAAAAGCTCAAGCTCGGTTTATTTCAAGTCGAGCCGAGCTAGATCGGCTCGTTGACACCCCTAAGTCGATGGTTCTAACCTTGTATTTTCACTACTAACTCAAAAGTTTTGGGGTTCTCTCCTCCATTCATCCAATTTGATAAGATGTTTTGACCTCCAAGGACTTGAAATTGGGACATCTCTATTAGACGAGAAATTGTTCTTCAAATAACGTTTCCAACGCATCTTCAATCGTCCAATTCCGATAACCGAGTCAAAAGTGATAGGTCATTTATTGGAGCAAGGTTCCGGATAAAAAAAAATGTATGGCGCGGATCGATCGGCCAACCAGCGTCGATTGATCGGCGGTGGCTGGGATCGATCGGCCAAACTCACCAATCGATCGGTGAGCACTGAGATTTGTGCGAAAACGTTGATTTTCGACTTATTTTAATATTTGGGTTCCCTAACTCTATAAATACTCTTTTAACTCGTGAATTAGGTTTCCAAGAGCCTCCTAAACCTAAAAGAGAGAGAAAAGAGAGCTTTCTAAGAGATCTAAAGGGAGAGAGAATAGGATTTTCTAAGGGATTGGAAGAGAGAAGCCTAGAAATTTCAAGGATTCAACCAGAGAAGAAGGAAAGAGACTTGAAGATTTAGATCGAGGCCCATTCGCAAGTGGAAGATCGTAGAGAAGCGATCAAAAGAGGTAAATAACTTCCCCTAGTTCTCAATTTTATAACTATTAATCTAAAGCATGAATTTAATGACAAGATCTATGTAAAAAACATGATTAAAAGGAAGATCAAAGGATTTTGATCACCCCTCATGCAATATTTTCCCGAATAACCTAAATATGAATTCATTTCTATCAATAAGATAATCATTGATGTGAATAAGAAGAAAGGTTTAGATTCAAGGTAAGAAATAAGATCAAAGCATGTTTATATTATGTATATCTCTTATGTAAGATTTCCATGATTTTTTTTGAGATGTCTCATTTTGATTTTCATTACATATGTCAATAAGGGGAAAGGGAATGATTTTGTGGCGTATGTATGAATTGAGGATGGAGGAAGGGATGAATGTTGGATTTGTGGGATGTTTATGATCTAGATGTAGAAATTGTGATGTGTTGTGAAATTAGGGCTTTTATCAAATTAATTGTATGAGATTATATGCTTGGAATTTTGTTTGATTGATTTCATTATTTTGTGCATGTGATTGAATATACTCACGGACAAATAAGACAAGTAAGAAAGACATATAAAACAGGTAAGAAAGACAAGTACAAGTGAGCACATGAAAGAATTGAAAAGAAAAGATGTTTCCGCACTCTAATTTATGTATGTGAACTATAATTGAACTCTTACATATATGCATGTTAATGTTATGATATTGAATTGTTATATACGCGGAGTAAGTTGTTACTCAGCCGATAACTTTGTTGTTGGCATGTTCGGGATTTGATAATTGTGCCTAGGAACCTTGAGTTGAAGAGAAGTACGTAAAGGAAGATCTTGCAGGTGATCATCCCGAACAGGAATGAGATCTCGATGGATGGTCTTACTATTGTTTTAGTTTATTAGAAATTGTTTAAATTATAGAGAGATTGTAATTGACTTATTATGGATTTATGTTTTGATTTAATGGGTGGTTGAGAATCATGATGGATGATTCAGATTATTTATGTTCAGTTTAATTACAAATTTTAATTGATGTTCAGTTGAGATATTGAATGCTATTCCATTGAAAAAATTTTAAGTTCAGATTTTGGTATGCCTTTAAAGCTCATTAAATAGATTAGGTCAAGTAAATCATGTGTCAAAATTCCACATTCTCCTAGAGGGGATTTTGGGGCACGACAGGTTGCCAATATTCTGCTCCATTAAGCATAGCTAGTCTTAATACTACTTATAAAGTTTCCATTTATTTTGATCGGAATGCGTAGATCACGTAACATTCCGGAAGCACATCTCCACTTTAACCACTCACCTCAAAGTCTATGGGGGCACCCACCTCAATCTCGCCCTCATGATTAATCGAACGAAGATATCAGGAAATAGTTGCTTTGAGATATCTCTTATCCCATAATACTATTACCAAAATATCCCCTACATTGCTCTCTAACTAAAGTTCTCATATTAATTGTCTTGGTCCAACCTTTTCCATAGCCCTTAGATTCCATCGTATCCCTCCACAATTCTAATTTTGCATTTGACCCCTCTAGTCTCATAAACCATACTATGTCATCTGCAAATAATAATAGGCCCTGTAGACTATGAATCATTAAATCATTCATAACCAATGTAAAAAGATAAAGGCTGATAGCTAGCCCTTGATGAAAACCTGAACTCATATATCTCGCCAAAAATTGTTCTCATAGTAGCTACCATTCCCTCATGCGTATCATTGGTGATATCAATGTATTTTTTCAGAACTCCTTTCTTCCCCAATACCAACTACATTAGTTCTTATCGATTAAAAAAACTACATTAACTCTCTATGGACTTTTTTATCAGCAACTCTTTAGGAATTCAATCAGATGTTTTATCTAAATCAATAAAACGCAGAAGAATATTTTTCCTCCTCTATACTTCTTCCATTAATCCCTTTAAGTAAGAACTATAAAGATAGCATCAATGATAGTCCTCTATGGTTGGCTTCTGATATCCCTATTACCTTGGTCGTTGTCGCATTATTCTCTCCCATAATTTATAGTATGACTCAGAAATTTGATCTCGTGATGATTAGTGTAACTTTGGACGGTACCTTTCCCCATGTGTCCAGCATCATTGTAGTTTTATATTTAGCCAAGAGTCCAAGACACACCAGTTTTTCCTATGCATTTCCACACTTCTATTGGAATACAATCTGACCCTAAAGTATTTCTCATCTGTATCCTAGCAAGAACCTTTTTTTCCACTTAGTTACCCCAATTCTACAAATGGAAAATGTCCTCTAATCTCCTTGGAGTTGGCGTCAGCGTCGCCACCTTGTAGGAGGTCTTGTGTACAGTCTTCATTTGCAACTTCTGAGAATATCCTATCCCCCCCTTCCTTAACCTCTCTTCATCCTTCACAAATTTTTTAACCCTTCAGCATATTGTCACTTTTAATGCATCTACATGATCTAAGTCTCTAGTTTTTCTCTCCTTAATTCTTGCAAATATACATTTTATCACCCTCTCTTGTACCCAGTTTATTGTATATGTTACCGTATGACTTATGTAGTTATGTTTCGCCTCATTAATTACTCCCTTAGCTTCCTTTTAGCACTTTTATATTTTCCAAGTTATACTTGTTTCCAGTTCATTGCCAAGTTTTATAGTAGGAACTTTTTCTATCATTAGCCTTTTGAACTCTGTCACTCCACTACCAAGTTTCTTTATGCGATTGATCTTTTTCCTTTAGATACCCCCACAACCTCTTCATCCGTTATTTTGATACAATTGGTCATTCCATCCTGCATCTCTATATTTTTTACTTCTGAATTTCATTTTCATTCCTTTATCCAGTTATCTCTAAGAGCAACCACTTTCTCCTTTTAGGTTGCATCACCTTATCCTTGGGTCCTTCACTCCTTCTTGCCTCAATTACTAACTCTTAATGTAAACACCCATAACCATTAGCCTTGCAATACCACTCTCTCCTAAAATAATTTTACAATCTTTGCGACTTGATAGCTCCTTCCTCTTGAGTAATCTAGCTCCACTTTGATTCACTCTTGAAATCCACTCAATGATCATCTATCTTTCAAATGTATGTATTCAGCATGTAGTCAAAATGTCACACGGCCTAATTAGGGTTTAAGCGGGCACTCGTGAAGACAAGATCGCCTAGTGGTGCCTAAGCCTCATCTCTCACTCCCAACTCCCAAGCACTAAGGTGCTATAAACAAAGATCCACGTAATGTCAGACGTTATTTACAAAAACATAAATATATATATAAACAAATAAATTGTTTTTTAACTTACCGAATTTTGTCGAGGATTTCTACATCTGGCTCTCTTCCGCTTTCTCTAAACTATGCCCTTTATTTTTTGTTAAGGTATTTTGGTCTTATGTATGTTTTATTTCTATTTTTGAATCTTTATTTTCAATAATATATAAATATCTTAAGTTTTTTAATTTTAAAAAATAAAGTAAATCTTGAATGTCCTAGCATCTCTTATGCAACACCTAGGCAACCCCTATCATCTAAGTGTCGCATGGAGTTTGCTATTGCAAGAAGCTAGAACTAAAGTAGAATAAAAAAAATCTCAAAAAGGTTTAATGAACTAAAGTGCTGGCTTCACGTCTAAAGAATGTAATGTCTTCTCTCATCTCTTCACATCAGAATGCCTTTGTCGGAGGGCGCCAAATCACAGACGGGATCCTCATTGCAAACGAGTGTATAGATTCAAGGATGCGAGCAAAGGTTCCAGGAATCCTCTGTAAGGTTGATTTGGAGAAGGCCTATGATCACGTAAGCTGGGATTTCATGACTTACATTCTAGGCAAAATGGGCTTTAGGTGGAGGTGGAAGCAATGGATGTGGTCTTGTGTTTCGTCAGTTTCCTTCTCTATTCTCGTCAATGGTAGTTCTGTGAGATATTTTCCTAGCTCTCGGGGATTGAGGCAAGGAGATCTTCTCTCTTCTTTCCTCTTTGTTATTATTTCAGAAGCGTTGAGTAGATTGTTGACAAAAGCCGACGGGATTTTTTTTGAAGGGTTTAAGTTTGGCTAGAATGGTTTGAGGATTTCCCATCTCCAGTTCGCGGATGATACTCTCATATTTTTCCGGGCTTCACGAAGGGACATTCTTCATATCAGATGCCTTCTAAGGTGCTTTGAAGCGGTGTCAGGATTATGAGTTAACCTAGCAAGATCAGAGATTTTGAAGGTGGGGGAGGTTCCCATCCTTGACCATCTTGCCATTTGCCTTGGATGTGGAGTGCGGACTCTCCCTTCTGAGTATCTAGGTTTTCCCTTGGGAGCGAAATACAAGGCGAGATCAGTTTGGAATCCTGTTATAGATCGCATATCTCGAAAATTGTCAGGGTGGCGGGCATCCTACTTATCTAAAGGGGGGAAATTGACTTTGATTCGGAGCACGTTACAAAGTATCTCAACTTATTTTATGTCGGCTCTTACTATTCCCCGTTCAATGGCTTATACCATGGAAAGGATTCAGAGGGAATTCTTATGGAACGATAAAGAGGGTCGAGGAAAGTATCATTTAGTAGAGTGGTCCCAGTTGTGCAGGCCAAAGGAAGGTGGTGGATTGAATATAAAACCGCTCATCCAGATGAATAAAGCGTTGCTAGGAAAGTGGGTGTGGAGATTCGGAGAGGATAGGGACAGTTTGTGGAGGGCTATGATAGTAGCCAAGTATAGGGAGTTATCTTGCTGGATCCCTCGGGAGGTCAAGGGCCCTTACGGTTTGGAGCTTTGGAAGGAAATTATGGCTAATGCAGGGTTAGTAGTGCCTTTTTTTAGCTTCCGGGCAGGGAGATGATCGGAAATCAGATTTTGGAAGGATATTTGGTTAGGATCAACTCGACTCATGGACGACTTTGGGAACCTTTTTGTTCTATCTTCCGACAAGAACGCTCTAGTGAAGGACTATTATAAGAGAAGGTCAGAAGACGTCATTTGGTGTTCGAGGATGCGGCGGGACCTTAATGATTGGGTAATTAGTGATCTCTCTCGGCTATTGGAGCGCCTTACCTCATCAATTCTATGCTCAGAGGTAAGAGATTGTCGGTCGTGGTCTAGGAGCAGACAAGGGCAGTTCTCTATTAGACTGTTGTTTCAATCTATGCTCCCTTCCCGAGTGGGTTCGTATCCTCATAGAGTCGTGTGGAACCCCAGTATACCCTCCAAGGTTTCATTTTTCCTTTGGTTAGTGTCATTGGATAAAATTTTAACTAGGCAACATTTGCAGCACAGAGGTTGGAGTATAGCGAATAGATGCTATATGTGTTTCCAAGAGGAAGAAACTTCGGCTCACATTCTTTTGCATTGCACAGTAGTTTCCGAGGTGTGGAGTTTCTTTATTTTTCGTATGGGAGTGGAGTGGGTTTTCCCCTTTTCTTTTCGTAATCTCCTTGACTGTTGGATACGGAGAAAGGAGCGGGAGTTTGGGAGGAGATCTGGGGAGTTCTTCCTGGGGGCTATCGCTTGGGAGCTTTCGAAAGAAAGAAATTGCAAAGTTTTTGAAGATGTCTCCTCTACAATGCCCTAGATTTGTGCCCGAGTTATATTTGACAATTTCGGAGTGGGTTGGTTTACATTACTCAAGGGAGGAAATTCAGGACATTTTGTATTAGTTATTGTAGAACCCAATAGGAGGGGAGGTATAAGGTAATGTTAATGGCTAAGGTCGTGTTTACTTGGTCTTTAGTCCTCTTTCTTGTTCTATTCCATTTTGCTTAATAAGATGAGTTTATTGATAAAAAAAAAAGTGGAGACAAGAGAGAGAAATAGAGGACCCACTTTGAGACTGAATAGAGAATGAAATCTCTCAGTTAAGTGATAATCTGAACTCTGAAGCACGGAAAAATTTATCAGATATAGTAGAAAAGAGATCTCCGTTTCTGTTTGATCTAAACCCAATTTGATTGAACTAATAAAACATAAAAAGAAGAGAGAACAAATGAGATATTTTTGCCATTATAGATCCATGGCAGAAAAAAAAAACATCTTTATGGCACTACATAAAAATCGAGAACAAGGAAGAAAATAACAATATAAAAGAAAAGAAGAAGACAAAGACGAAGACTGAGAGAAATATTTCCTCCCTCTGTAGGTAGGTGATAAATAAATCTTTCATCTAAGAGAGGACAATGAAAAAAGAATAGATCTTTCATCCATTACAAAAGAAACAGGAAAAACTGAAAAATCTATGAGAGAATCTCTTCTCCCTCCATCCATCCATTTTGTTGAACACAATAGCAATATATTAGTTCATTGGTGTACCCAGACAGTGGTGTGTTTATACAATGTGTTTATAATAGACAGACAGCTAGACAAACAGCCAGACAAACAGATAGCTTAGCCAGAAGAAAATCCCCAGGTATACATATTTGGTTTTAGTTCTAATTGCAATCAAGTCAACAGTAAATACGTTGGAGATCTTTAAGTCAAGAAGAGTTTCAGCTCGTTGTTTACTGATGTTGTACTAGTAGCTGCTCTAATTGTTTGCAGCTTGAACTTGAAGAATAGCCTTCCTGATGAATATATAACCCTCACAATAGTGATGGAAAATCGTGCAGATGGAAGGGTATGAGTCGCAAATTCAACTACTATTCAGTCATTCAGTGATCTGGCCTCTCTATCTAAATCCCATGAATCTCTCCAGCACTTCCCATCCGCTGGGTCCAAAAAGCATTTATAAGAAATAACAACAGGAACTCCAGAACTTAAGGATTAAGCTTCATGGAGTTCTAGTTATGCCCAATCCAGCTATGTTATCAGCTACAGATGGAAAAGGGATGCCGAAAACCAATCCTAGATAGCACCATTCAAACACATATAATAATTGTTGAACAATAAAAACAAAAAACAACAAATTCTCAATTCATGTTGCAATATAATAATTGTTGAACAATAAAAAACAAAAAACAAAAAATTCCCAATTCATGTTGCAGTTTCCTCATCAAAATCTAGAATACCCAATCAACATTAGGCTTTGTTTGTTGGGAAGGAATGCGTCGTGGAATTTATTTATTTTTGTTTCTCCTCGTATTTAAAGAAGAATTTTTCCTCAATTATAAAGTAAACTTGAGAATTACTTGCGGTTAAAAAAAGTCATTTTGCAGCATTCCAAACACAAAAATTAACTTTTCTCCTGAAAATAATTCAGTGCACCTATTTTCCCTCCAAGCAAACGCAACCTTAAGGGAAAAAAAACCCAAATACAAATTCAACAACACAGCATAGAAAGCTTACTTGGTGAACATGAAGGGAACGAGATGCCCCAAATGCAAAGCTTCGGATGACGGTCCTCTGCCCGTATAAAGATAGAATTTATCTCCCCTCTCATAAGCATCAAGAATCTCACTAAAATCCCTATAAAAAAAATTCCACAATGAACCAATGAAGTAAACAAACAAACAAATGATTAGAGAATGAATCGAGAACAGAATGAAATCAAAAGAGAAAGAAAGGAAACCTGTGGGCGAAGAAAACGCCTCGGCGGAGGAAAACGTGAGGAGGGAGAGAGGTGAGGCGTTGGACGCGATCAATTAGGGTTTGATCGAGTCTTTGACAGCCAAATTTGTCGATGAGCTTCTCGTAATCGATCTTCCCTCCCTCTTTTGCTGATACTTCCCATGGATTCACTACTTGCTCTTCTTCTTTTTCCTCTTCTTTGAGGGTTTTATCCATTTTTCTCGCTCTCTTCGAAACAGACAGCGAAGACGAAATATGTACAGAAAACCGTTTTCTAGAGCTCCGGAAATGAGAATTTTTCTGCCGGAAATGTTTTTCCGTGGAAACTTATAGGGTACTACAGGCACACACCCAACACTTGCTAGCTACACCCCAAAACTTATAATAATAATAACAATAATAGGGTGGTGCTAGTCGCACCCCAATAAATAAATGATGACTGCACTCATTAAAGGTTTTCATTCTTATTTTCATTTTTCAGGAATTAGTCTAGGGATACTCCCAAGGTGTACTCCAAAATATACAGCAAAATTTATCTCAATTGTTAAACGGTTAGGATTAGAGTTGATGTGGCATTAGAAAAGACAAAATAAGCCAACTCAAATCCTGGCCTTTAGTGGTTGGTATAAACAGTTAGGATTAGGGAGTAGATTTGAGAGTATATTTGGGAGTATCCATGGTGGAAGTTCTCCTTCCTCCGTTCTCTCGCTCTTCCTCAATTCTCCGGCAGCTCCTCCTTCCATTCTCCGGTAACTTTTCCATTCAATACACTTGCAAAATCGCATTATGGAGAAGTCAATTGTTCTACAACTCCCCTGGATATATGCAATAGGTAGCTCACTTTCTGTGTCGCATTCTCAATATTCAATGCTTCTATCTGATTAAATTTTGTTGTTGAATTGAGAAGACAAAACTAGAGATGAGAGTTTTATTATAAGACAATAGGTTGAATGTGACAAGGGTTCCAAATTCGAGTTTAGAACTTGAAGATGGACCATTCTGGTTGATGTGGTTGATTATGTACCTCGAACCCTTCGAAATTGATCTTTAGGTTTGTATGATTGATGACGATTAGTTGATGAGGTGCATAGCAACTTGGCTGACCTTGAGGAAATCATGAAGAAACATTAAAAGCAAATAAGAAATTAGGTACCTGTGTGGAGACAAAACTAGGGATGTGAGTTTGTTGAATGCGATTTGAGTTTCCAATTCTAGTTTTGTGGCTATATTCTACATTATTGATTGACCTTATAATATTCTATATTAATAACTTCCCCAGAGTTGTCTCAAATAATTTTCATTTGCCAACCTTGCAAAAATTCTAGTTCCTTTAAATATGTTCAGGGATTGATAATGGTAAAGTCTCTAATCAATTAGGATCATGAAGAGACTCACACCCAAAGTGACATAATGGAAAAGCTACTTAGATTTTTGGTTTTACATTTTATTCAGTAACATAAAAGAGAGAAGGTGATAAATGGTGTGATTCTCAATTTTTAGTTTTGAATGTTGAGAGTTCATGCATTCTATGTGTATCTTTCAATGGATGTTATTTGATTATTTTTATGACATCTGAACTTTGTAGTCTACTCTAGGATGAGTAATTAGAATCCTAAATGTTCCTCTTGGGTATCTCATATGCTTATGGGACCATATGATTTTTTCATTTTTTAGTTTCCAACAATATGGTTTTAATTGGGTGTTTATGTTATGAAGCCTACATGATTTATGTTAAAACTCTAAATTTCATTTTGTTCTTACTAGAGGAAAGAAAACATATTCGTCATGAAGGCTTATTGTTGTAATGTCAGTTGGAATTCGAAAATTGACCATGGTGCTACTCTTCTTTGATATATCAAGCAATGACTCCTTTATTTTTGGGAGACCATCATCATTCATCAAAGCAAAAGCTAGGAAGATGGGTCTCTAAATAACTTAATTTTGATTTCCCTTGTTCAGTTTATTTTTTTTCATTAGAATCTTCCATTTTCTAGATGCCTTATGTCATTAAATACATATTTTAAAGTTATTTCTTTGCCATATTTTCACCCACTCTTTGAGTCTCATTTGTTTGTGTGTTTCCAGAAACAAAGAAAATAAAACAAAAGATGACTGATTAATCTCACAATATTAGTTACAAAGCCGGCGAGGCCAAGGGCCAAACTTAGGTGAGCTTAGCTTTTGAGTATAAATTTCATGATTCTTGGGTGTCCCTTTATAAGCCTGTATTTAAGTAATGTTTGAATTTTAAATTTGTGTAGGTTGGTCAGCAAATGAAGGCCAAGGCACAGGGCGTTTCTGGTGATGTCAAGGATGCAATTGGAATGAACAAATCATGCTAGTCGATCTATTTTTCTTCTTTTCTTTTTCCGTATGACTACCATTATCCGATGGTTTGTTTTGCTCATTGCTTTGTGATTTTCAACCTCTTTGGGTGCTTCTAATAAAGAGTTGGTACCAGTTTGTCTTTGAACAAAGGAGAGTTGTTTGCTTAGTTGGGGATCTGGTTAAGGTATAGAATACCATGATTCAAATGGAGAGTAATGTGATGTGATAATGATGTGCAGATTTTGCTGCTACCATAGAAAAAACATCTTCAAATTTCTAGATCTCCAAACCCATACTACAATTGGTTGATGAGTTGTATATCAACCATAAAATCTCTAACAATTGTAAATGGTGTGTAGATATAAAATTTATATATATATATATTTGTTTTTGGTGTGTACAAGTTATTATATTAATTTAATGGTGTGTATTTAGTATTTTTTTACTAATGGGGTGCAGTCATCAAATATTGGTGTGCATCTAACACCACCCTAATAATAATAATTAAAGAGTGGTGCTAGACTCACCCCAATATTTGATGGTTGCATCCCATTATTAAAAATTAATTATCGCACATTTACATCTAAAGGAATCTAAGCATTACATATTGTTTGAAATTTATTATTTGGTGGTTCTCTTCTATAGTTGTATACATTGCTCTTCGTTATTTTCAGTACTCAAATCATCTTTGCCTCTATCATTGACAATAAGAGACAGGTTAAAAGTAGATTGGGATTATATCTATATTTGATGTGCCTGTCATCATTGAGTGTGAGTACGAAGGATAAGGAGCTTTGAGAAGAAGCAAAGTGGGATGGGGGAGTATAGGGTCTGACAGCGAAAATGATATTAAAAAATACAAGAAATTGGGGGTTTCTAAGAAAATTACAAATGTGAGAAGAATTATAAAATGGGTTTTGAATATTATTAAGTAAAGTTGAATTGTCCAGTGATGGATGACCTTGCATGGAAAAAGATCTGGAAAATCTCAATTCCTCCCAAAATTCAAACCTTTGCGTGGAAGTTGTGCTGTAATGTCATAGCAGTGGCCTAAAACCTCATATCAAAAGGGATGCAAGTGGATGTCAATTGCCCCCTTTGCAGCAATGCAAAGGAATCAGGCACCCATCTTTTTTTAGCATGCCCTTGTGCATGAAGTATTTGGTTTGGTTCGCAGCTCTCCCTTCACCATCCTTCTCCAGTCGAGCCATCTCTTGCCGCATGGTGGAATAACTGGTGCAAACATCATTCCTTTTTAGCAAACAACATGGATCTGGTCATTCGTCTGTGTAGAGCCCCGGACTTTTTCATGCGTAATACATGACACTTTCGTAGCCAATTTGCCTTTAAAGTAGTATAATTAATAAATAAGGAAGAAATTGAAATTTTCGAAATATCAGAAATGTTCCTTTTCAAAGTACGAACCCAACGCAAGTTGAATCTTCGAAATCCGACGAGCGAGTCAAAAGATATGGCCAAAACAGTTTGGACCTGTAGGCAACCGATCGCTCGATCCATGGAGCGATCGATCGGTCCAAAACCGATCGATCGGTAGCCATCGACTGGTCGAAAATTTTGAATGGGGAAATTTTCCAGAGAGTTGATTTTTGGTCGAGAGCTTAGTCAATTCACCGATCGCTCGGTAGGCAACCGATCGATCGGTCATAAACACCGATCGCTCGGTCTTCGTGTTTTTGCAGAAATTTCATTAAGGGTATTTTCGTCTTTTGGGCGTTTCACTCTTTCCTCTTAAGGGTTGCCCGAGCCTTTGGGGCTCATTTAAAACACTTAGAGACATTTGAGAGTTAGAGAAAGAGGAGAGGGCGATTTCTAACCTAGGGTTTCCATTTGGGGAAGAAATCAAAAGGGGTGAAGGCTTAGATCAACCTCAAGCCCATTTTCTTCAAGATTCAAGCTCAAGAACTCGTGGAGCTCGTGTTCCAAGCTAGGGCAGCAGCTCACACACGTTTGCAAATGGGGTTTCTTCCTCATTTTTCAAGGTCGGTGCCTCTTGCTACCCTCCTAGTTATAGCTTTTTCTTTCTTCCCTTATTCTTTGTATTTTTTGTTTCCTTTCATCCATAAATGTATTATGAGTTGAAATGGTGAATGTTGTGAATGGAGAGGGGTGTTGACGATTGGATGCCGTGTGTATGATGTAATGAATGAAATGGGGAAGGGCATTGCACTAATAACAAACATACAAGCATATTGTGAATATGAACCTACGTAGAAAAGCATGTGATAGGCTTAACAAATATGCACTCACCATGTTTGATGAAATGCCAAGGTGAAATAAAGAAATTGTAAATTAAGGAAATGCATGCTTAATTAATTGCGGAAATTGCTAGGACCTATGATAGTGTGCCTTCTTATTTTCCCTAAATTAAATGAATATTGAATTGCTCAAATGATTGATGTTCTATGTATTGTTAACTCTCCAAATGTCATATTTAAATTTAAATGCAAGTATGTACACGCTTCCACGAGCACGACATGCATGACATGAATTTACCGAGGTTTCAAGAACGAGAATTAGAGGTGGGACATATCCTACGATATGTTTTACCTCGCTTTTCACAAGAAAACAAGAACAAACATACCACGAGGGGACTCCCCTCACTCTCAAGTGCATTGCATAAAGAAGGGTCTCCCTTCCCTCTCAAGGCATCTCACAAGCGCATCTCACAAGTACATCTTACAAGTGTATCTCACAAGTTACATGATCACAAGCAAGCACGCATGACATGCGTGACATGACACGATCTACAAGAATCAAGCAAGATAGACAAGACGAGTTTTCAAGCACGAAAATGGCACTTTAAGTTAAGTCAAGTGCACGGTGTTTTCAAGGGTTTTATCGGCTTTTATGAATGCAAGCATGATTATATACTGCTTTATTTTATTGTTATGATATGAATTATTCTTGCTTTATATGTGTGAATTGTTTCATGCTCTATGTATCGCTATCTGTATGCTATGACTATTGGTTAGTATTTGGTACCCGCTGAGTATTTCATGCTCAGCCGTACTTTTTATGTCGGCAGGTGATAGCGGAGCGGCTGCTCCTTTTGATGTCTGTGCTCCGAGCCCGTGGGTGGAGGAGGAGTACGTTGAGGAACCTTTGGAGGAACCTCCAGTAGAGGGTTACCATTAGGTGGGTGTAGATTCTGAGTGATATAGCTGTGGGTGAGTTGAGAAAGATATGTCCATGTATTTTGGCGGGCATGTCCGCACTTTCTTTGGTTTCCTTTTTGTATAAACTTGGATTTACGTATGTATATACATAGAGGTTTGGTAGACTTCTGTTGTACCATGTTAGAGTATGTTTCCGCTGTTTTTATCCTCTATTGAATATGCTCTGTGGGTTTTGCAGGTTGGTTTGTCAAGTAAGTCATGCAAGCCATGATTAGTCGTCCAAGATTCACTCTAACTCCTAGGGTGGGTCTCTGGTCGCGACAGTCTGAGTTTGGTCTTATGGTGTATTTGGAAGCTTCGAAATGAAGTCTACTTTAATGGTGGTCGGTCAGACTTAGTAGGTGCTATCCACCTTATGGAATTCCTTTACAAAGGTATTACCAATCTTCATCAGCAGGCGAATCCATCCCACAATCATCCTCTAGCCAGTGTAACGACCAAGTGAAGTCCTCCCAATTATCAACTGGTTGAAAATCAACACGGATGATGCGGCTCTGACTTGTGGTATTGCTGTTAGGGCGGGTGTAGTGGTTCGTAACCACACGGAAATATCATTTTCTCTTCATCAAAATCGCTCAATGGGGGGTATGCCAGTGTTGCTGAAGATGAAACTATTCACCTTGGACTCTAACTAGCAATTCACTTCGGTTGGACAAGGATTATCATTGAATCAGATCCATAGGAAGTTCTTGACTATCTGTCTGGTACAACAACCTCTATCCACTAGGAGCTTCTTAGCATCATAGTAGACATCAAAATCCTGCTTGGTAAGTGCCTCGAAGCAGTTCTTAGTCTCATTAGCAGAGAGACAAACTCTGATGCTCATTGTGAAGCCCAGAGAGCTCTAAATGCTAGCCTTCAAAGTGCTTTAATTTCTTATCATATTGGCAGCAATCTTCCTCCAGCTCTGCATCTTGTGTAGACTGGATCTAGTTCGAGTTATATATAAATTTGAGCTCCTTAACCAAAAAAAAAAGAAGAAGGGTTTTGTGGGGTGAGACGTGAGAATCTGTCTAAAGCTTAATGGATTTTATAGGTCTTATTGAGTGCAAATTTGGTGCATACAATAATTTAGTTTTAAAGGTGTATAAGCGGTTATGCTCCACAATAGTCGAGATTATAGAATTACCGGTTATTTTCATAATCGATTATTACATAAGCACTTATGATGAGTCAAACCAAATGCTTTATGGGACAAAATCCATGCATAAGCGATTAAATCTCAAATAAGCACTTGTAGTCCATACATGCCGTCTTCCCATTAGTGATAGAGGTGATAGTGAAAGAGGTGGTCAGTTTAACTAACATGCCAACCTCAAAACGTCGAGATTCCCTTTCAAGTATTTTAATTAGGTTGGGTCAGGGCTTGGTTGATTAAGCCCAAGCTCAACTTGATCATATATATATAAATATATATATATATATAATATAATATAATATAATATAATTATATATAATACATTATATTATTATACATATAATATTAAAATGATCTCGTTTTAATTTAAACTTAATGGTTGAAAGCACCACTTCTATGTTGCAATTTTTGATAGGGCTGCACTTAAGTCAAGTTAGGTCATCTGCTCGACTCAACTCGCGTGGTTCGTTTGAGCCAGTTCAAGCTAGTATTTCAAGCTCGAATGAATCAAGCAAAGCTCTTATTTGAGCTCGAATGTTTAAGCAAGCCAAATTCGAGTTCGGCTCGAGCTCGATCAAATTTGTTCAAGCCAAGCTCAAGTCTAAACATTCAAAGCTCGAATCAAGCTCATGAAGTCGAGCTCGACATGTTCAAGTCAAGCCCAAACTTAGCCAAGCTCATCTCAAACACACCCCTAGTTTTTGAGCAAACTCATAAGAACATTTTTGAGAAAAATAAACATGTGCTTGATTTAATTATATGCCAAATATCAATAAGAGAAAAAAGAAAACTTGATAAAGGAAATCGAAGGTTCAATCTACAAAAGCTGTTAGATTTTGGCTCTTCCATGAGAAAAAATAAAGTGTCATTGTAAAGGAAAGCAAGGACTAGATACAATGTCATAAAACACTTTGCATTGTTGTAGAACAAGGATGACCATTTTATGAGCCCGGTCCATGTTGGGGTTTAGTTATAGCTCGATTCCTTTAGGCGTTACAAGGCTTGAGCCTAGGGTTGTCAAAGGGCGGACCAGGGTAGGGCTTAGGTCTTACCAAGCTCAGCCCTCATCCATAGGGTGAGGCCATAGCCCTCAATTGGCCTTGATTGGCTAGGCCCAAACCATACCTTCAAGAGCCAGTGTTGGGTCAAGGCCGAAATAACAAAAGTAAATAAATAAATAAATTATATCATGTTTTAGCAATTTTTTCCGACATTAATTGTCGATTTGATATGTAACCCTCATTTATTAAGGCTTGTGACTGACAATGTAAGATGAAGATTGCTAGCCTCATACATACTTCTGTTATAGTATAAGAGGTTAGGTTTAATTTATAGTGAGGTAGTTGGGAGGAATTATTACCACATATCCCAATTGTTACCGTTAGAATTTTAGATTAGTACGATTAGATTAAGAAAATGAGAAATGTTACAACTTACAAGAAGATTTTGGAAAGAAACTACATTTCTATTACACATACACACAATAGCCTATATTATTATTATTTAAAAATGAATAAAAGAAAAAACATGACTATACTATAATGGTAGGTCTAAATATTTTATATAATATTATATATGTTATGACATATAAAGTGAAAGGCTGGCCGAGCTAGGTGCTTACCGGCCCTGATTCTCAAGTAAGAAGACCTATTAAAATTTGGTTGGGCTTAGCCCTAGGGCCTTAAAGGGAAAAATAAAATAAAAATCTCTATTTTGTGGGCTTCAAAAATCTCTCTGCAGCTGGGAGGAGGAGAATCAAAGGAAACCATCTCTCCTAAAATCTCTCATTAGGGAGCACCTCCCAGATTAGTTAAAGGCTATGAGGAGTGGTCAACTCTGAAAGACGGCCCATATTAAAGGGCCGGATTGACAACCCTACCTAGGCATAGTTGTTGAGAGGTACATAAATGGTTAAGTCGAAGTGGAGGAAGACAATTGTGAGAGTAACAAAAAAGTGAAGAAGTTCTCGCCTCCCTTTTTGTCATCCTTAATGAGTTTCGCTCTCATGTCAGTGAGTAAGGACGGGAGGTTAGAGGGGCAAAGATTCCACATGTTTCTTGCCAAGATGGCTATTGAGATCAGAAAATAATCACCTCATCGGTCGGTGATGCGAGGAGGGGCGTCTCGGCTCCCCTTTTCATGTCACGTGTCCTGTTAACCCTCTTTAATTGTGGTTAAGATTCACTCACCCCTAGGGTTCACCCATCTACATTGTTTTTAGAAAAAATAAATTAAAAAATTTAATCACATGGTTAAAAAAAAAAAAACCCAAATACGAACAAAACAAAAAATGGTATGATTCTTCTCTCCATCAGATCAGATAGACCACAGGCAATTTGAAGGTCTGGGAACAAAACACCGCGAAGAGCTGTGTTAAAGGTTGTCAACTAGCAATGTAGAGTTTTGACGGATTGGAGCCACTCTCCACTATAGAAGCGAAGAGTGATATAGAGGCAAGTGTCATCAATGAAATAACAATGAAGAAACTCACTAGGTGAAACAGTGAAAACTCTGTGTTGCGAGGTTTAAGCGGATTTTACAGCTCCACTTATTGGGTTGATCTTGCAGTGAAATTAGTTTCACGGTTTCGATAATTATTTGGCGGATTGCATGACAAAGTGGAGAAATATTTTTATTTCTTATTGTTAGCAAAAATGGACCATGGTGGGCTTACAAGAACATAAATCATAAAAACACAATCAATGAAGAGTGAAATTCTATGATGAAAATATTTCATGCAAACTTTCTAGTTTTTACTATGTTCTTCATTTCCATGTTTTTCTTGTTTAAAATATGGGAGTAGCATAGAGTACATGACTTATCGCATTGTATGGTTAGCATTGCATGTCCGTGTACATACACCCCCCCTCCCCCCACAATTTTTGTCAATTTGAAACAAAATTGTATAAAATCCAAATATATATATCCTGACCCAGTTGCCAATTGAGAGATGGACTGTTGGATTGAAAATCCAATGGAGTCAAGGTTCACATGCTTTAAATGATGGGCCCACTTAATGATTAACACTATTGGATTTTCTATTCATCGATTCAGCTCTCGATAGTAGGTACTATTCATACTTGTCTTTCCCTTTTGATTTTATATTTAGATGATCATTAATGACTCCAATAAAAAGTGAATTAGTACACGAAAGGTTTAAAAAAAAAAATGTACAAAGTTAATAAATAAATATTTAATAATACATAATTTAACTAAAATTATAACTCTTAATTGAACGAAATAACTTAACAAGATTTATTTTATTGAACCAAAATATTTAGGATAAGACATTGGTGATGATAGAAATACCTAAACATTTCATGTATCACATTGTCACGCACTTGATCGTATGTAGCTCCTATGACAAGGTGTGCCTTGTAATGCCCTCAATAGGGTCGTTAGCGGATCGTATCCGGATCTGATTAGCAAATATTGATTGGATTGTAGATTTGACTAATCATGTATAGATCTTAATTTTTGAATCCAATTGTAATCAAATCAAATTTAATGATGATCCGATTTGATTATATATTTGCACATATGCATGTATATGTATACTTAGACTAATATATTTTCAAATGCATAAATATTTTAGTTGTTTTTATTTAATTTAATTATGAAAATTTTCATGAATTTTTTATATCCTTAAAATTAAAATTTGTTATTAATTGGACTCAAAGTTTGAAATTGCGTTTATATAAGCAAATTCTGTCCTCCAATTGAAATCAAAATTTCAAAAATGTTAGATTTCTTAACACAATTTCAAAATTTTTATTACTTAAATATTTTTAAAATTGATTTTTTTTTGATATTTTGGCCAAAATAATATATTTATTTTATTTTCTAATATATATATATATATTTGCAATTTCATGAAATTTTAACAAAAAAATTCAAAAATTTTCAAAATATTTCACTATTTATTAAAAAAAAACAATTTTAAAAAGTATTTGAAAAGAAATTTCTAAAAATCTGAAATTTAGAAATTCCAGCTAAAATCTGTTGAAACAAAATATGCCGGATTTCGATTTCATAGGGGCGAAACAAAATCCAAATTTCACAAAATTTCAACGGGATTTCGAACCTTGGTTGGACTTTTAATATTGACTAAATAATAAGATATAACCGGCCATTCAGGATCGTATTTGAATATGACAGATCTAATGCAACCGTTTGCTGCTGGGACGTGCCTTGATGCGTGATCCTTACCATTTTTGTGCCACAACTCACAATCAGGGCTATCAATAAGCCAAGATAATTTGTGAGCTGACTCGATTTTTCTCAAAATGAGCCAAGTTTGAGGTGGGTATTTGAGCTCGTTGGAGCGAACAAAATGATTGAGCATGTTTGTTAACGAGCAACTCAGTTCGGTCCAATTAATTTTATTGTACTACTTATGATACCTTAATAATATTACTTTTCATATAAAATTTAAGAAAATTAAATATAATTTTTTGTTGAGGTAAAACTTAAAAAAGTAACTTCATATTTTTTAAAATTATAGATTATTTATATCATGTTCCTTCAATTAGACTCACGAAAATAACTATGTTCAATTCTTAAGTTATTTTTAGAGGCAGATGGGCATGCTTAACTTTTACAATTTTGATTTAAATTCTTTTAGTTGAAATGAGGGTAAATGAGTCTAAAATAATAGTGCAAGGTCGCGAGCTGGCTCGAGCTCGATTATCTATAGTAGAGCCGAACTCAATTGAGCCAGCATATATATGCCACGAGCTTAGTTTTGCAGCACCTGACTCAACTCAATTGAGCCAGCATATATATGCCACGAGCTTAGTTTTGCAGCACCTGACTCAACTCAACTTAACTCTGGCATGTTTCTAACTACTACCCACCTCATTCCTTCCTAAGAGCCTTATCAAAATAACCAAAAATTTATTTTGGTGAGCTAAATTACTAAAAAAAATTGCTTAAAAAGGGTCTCCACCAGCCTCTTCAAAATAACCATTTTGGTTTGGCTACTGTACACTCATCAAAGCTAGATACTCTCTTCCCTTATTGTGGTCCCACAAAAATAATAAAATAAAGGTTTTTCTTTATTCGTAGTATTGTGGTCCCACACAAATATTAAAATAATATAAGTTTTGACTATTTTGATGGCTTTGGATTGTCTCTAGTGAAGCTAGAAAGGGCTTGTCTCGGGGTTCCATAGAATAGGTGACAAGTGGTGGAGAAGTCAAAATCATGAGGCCCATGATTTTGACTTCTCCACCCATTATAAGACATGTGGCGATAAGTGTGTGAGAATAAGGGTGAGAGATATCAAATGGGGAGAAGTCAAAATCATGGGGAGAAAATGGAATGATTTCTCCCCATTTTTATGTCAACTGTTGCATAACCCCAAGAGCCCTTTCTCGCTTTGCCAGAGACAATCAGACGCCATTTTGGTGAGACTATTGGGAGTGTTTTAAAAAAATGGATAGTCAAAATAAAAAAGAGTAATAGTCACCTTCTCGGCCGAGGAGCGGACTATTCCTCCTCGCTCTCACAAACACTTTGAACTGGGTTAAAAAATTAACAATCTCTTGTGGTTAATTTTTTTTAAATATTTTTTTCTAAAAACCACGGTTAATGTGTGAACCCTAGGATTGATAGAATATTAACCACAGTTAATAGGAAATAGGGAGCACGTGACCCCCCAAAAAGTGGGGACGAGACTGTAAGTCACCTCCTCTCCCGAGGAGGTGACAATTTTCTAATAAGGAAATGTGAGTTTTGACTATTTTTGAGTAAGATTTGGTGAGGCTGTTATTTTTATTTTTTATTTTGGTAAAACCCCATTTAGTCCCTGTTAGAGAGAGAGAGAGAGAGAGAGAGAGAGAAAAAAGTAACTGGAAAATCGAGAACAACGAGTGGGTTCCAGCTTCACCACACTCTCTCTCTTTCTCATCCTCCACTGTAAACGAAAACTAGCCGTTGACTCTTTCCCACTACTTCTGTTGTTCCTTGTTTTTGCCCCCTACATCCTATCTATTCCCCAGATTTCGATCTTGAATTTTGCAGATTTTGAGGAGACATTGCCAAGCTCAGTATCAAGTGCAGCAGCAGTAACAGCCCAGGAGGTCCAGTTCAGGTACAATTTCCTTTTAGACTAGGCTTTTGCTTATCAATTTCCTGTTTTTTCATCGCATAGTAAGAAATTTGGTGACGAGACTGTGATATTGTAATATTCTGTTCGATTAGATAGAATTGGAGTAGACTGAATTCAGTGTTTTGCAAAATGGGTATATCATAGGAAATGCTTGATGTGCTTGTTGGAGCTGTTTCTGTATAGGTTTTATCTTCATATATGAAGTTTTTTTTTTTTTGTAAATTGTGTTCAATTAGGAGACTGCATTGGCAATTGAAGATTCTCATAATTTAGAGATGGTTTTTTTAATATATATATTTATGATAATTCTCCTAAAAAAAGTTTTCATCCTTCTGTTATTGTATTCTAATTAGGTGATGAACAGTCATCTGGTTTGTTGAACTCCAATGCTATCACATGGTGTGGGTAAGGTGTTTTCTTTTTCTATTTAATTTTTTTAGTCATTATTATGATCCCGTATGAGTATAATAGGAAATGATTCGTTTGGGGAAGTACGGGTGTTATACGGCAAAAGTATGAGAAAATAAAAAAAAAAAATTAATAATTATGATGCCTACTACTAACAATCATTTAAAATCATAATTCAATAAAGATTTTCAATTATATAGTCCTCAAAATCATAGTTCGAAAACTCAGTGAGTCACCCGAGTAACTGGCTGAGTTACTTGAGTCGATTGAATTTCGAGTAGCCTCAAAACTCGAAAGAGGCACTATTTGGCGAGTTACTCGGGTGACTCAGTCGAGTCGAGTCGAGCCGAGCTGAGCCAAGTTTTTTGACTTGCCGGACTAGGTCAAGTCATAGAATGATATTTTTATTATTTTTTCAAACCTAAACTCGAACGTCACACTATTTTTGCAACATATTTTTTTGGGTCTACAATTACAACCTACAATGAGTTCTGTTTAACCTATGAGGCTGTAAAACCAGCATATTTTGAGTTCTTTTAACTCAAGTTTTTTTAAGTTATTACATATATATTCTGAGTTGGACCGAGTCGATTTTTTTTTGAGTTTTCCGAGTTACTTGACCCAACTAACTTTCGAATCGAGTCGAGTTTTCGGGTTTTTGAACTATGCTCAAAATATCATCATTCACCGTTCAACCCTTTTAACAGACGAATATCATCAATCACCATTAAAAAAAAGGACAATATTATCATCCTTTAGGCTCTGTTCTTTTGGTGGAACTATGGAAGTCTAGAACTTTCATTGTTTCATGCCTAATTTTACTTAATGATTAGAACTATATTATTCCATAGAGTGCAAAAGTTCTACAAATATGGATCTTTCAAGTTCCTCCAAAATTTTTGGTAGTTCGATAGATGTGGAACTTCTAATTAAATTGAACTCAATAAATCTGAGATTCCATCAAGTAAAAGGGTTAGAAACCCTCTACTCTCTCTTCCCAAACTCTTGCTTCTGTTATTGTATTCATAAACTCATGAAACGACAATTATAAAAGAAAACAAAAAATTGAGTGATGATGATTATACCTTAAGAAGGTCTTGGATCTTGGTGTTGAAAAGATGAATGATTGTAAAGCGATAGGAAGTCGTGTGTTCGTTTTTTACCTGTAAAAAAAAAAAAATTAATTCAACAAATATTATTGTTTTTTTTACTTTATTAAGCTCAAAAATATGGAAAAGAGAACCAAAATAAATGAGTTTTGTTTTATCGGCTAAATACCTTCGGTTCCAAAGGGACGAGGTTGAGGAACCCCCTCACCGAACCCTCCCTCACGCTAGGGTTTCAAATGGGGGAAGAACAGAGGAAGAGAAGAGAGAAAAGGGGGTAACCCTCCCTCACGCATGGTTTCGAATGGGGGAAGAACTGCGGAAGAGAGAAAAGGGGGTAATCCCCTCATGGCAATGACAACAAACCCTTCCTCTCTATCTATCTCTTATTCTCACTTAATGGCCGATACAAGCGATTTTTTTAATCTTGCGTATCTATGTACCGGGTGGGCCGAAAGCCGGTATGTATCGGGCAGTTTCGGCCGGTATGTACTGGTATTTTAAACCATGGATGTTGGCAAGATTATATTGAGTCGGATTTCATTGGCATCACACTTATCAAATGTGAATCATCACATATTGCATAAGCATGGTGTTGCACCATGCACTTTGATCATCGCACCCAATCTCCAAGAACTCACTTCCGGGGTGAAGAGGAATTACTTTTCTAGGAAGAACTTAGTTTATTTCAAACAACTCATTTGATCTATCTAAATTAGTGAGTGCACGGCATATGTATAGTGGGCGGCAGCCATCACCTCTTATTATAAGAGAACTTGAAATAGAAACTCTCTTTTATAATATTCTCACTTTTAATTCTACAGAAACTAAGCATTGGAAAATTTAGCAAGGGAAAGCATATCCAAATATTGCTGAGAGATATGTGAGGAAAATATTTTCTAGGTGTACAAAGGAGGGAAAATTACCTCAAGTTCTCTCAAAGCTAGAAGAAGAATGAATTTCCATGTTGTTGGGCTGGGGCTGATTGTTTTTTTTTCCTTTTCTCTAGACTACTAATAATGACTGGGTACGGCCTTTAAATATAGTACTAGTAATAAGATGATGGTGATTGTGTTGGTGATGGTTGAGATGCTGCTAATGATGGTGGTTATGCTGCCGCTGATGAAGATGATGATGAAGGTGTGATGACGATGCAATGATTGGATTATTGGTTCTCTTCCATCTCTCTCATGCAGGGATGGTTCATTAGTGATGCTTAAACAGTTCATTAGTGATACCTAAACAGCAGGAAAACAAATAGGAAATGAATATTTTCCAGATTTTTCTTTTTCTCTCAAAAATATTTTCTGACTGACCTAAATTTGTATTTGTATCCCTTCTCATCCATTATTATCACTTTCTTCACTACCTTATTGAATATCAGGTTTGTTACTACCTTCACCAATCAAAGATACTGGCCACACTTATAATATCTCAAATGACGTATGTGTCTTCAACTCTCTGATACCAAAACTGATGTAAGGCAAGCAATAAGGGGATGGATGAACAGTGAACTCCAGTAATAGGTGATTCTTACTAAGTAAAGTTGATTAGCTAGTGATCATTTTTCTAATTAACTTGCTACCAGTTATTCCTAAAATAACATTATTTCTTTTACATGAACTTTGCATATCAGTCTGAGACTTCACAGTATTCATTTCAAGGGTTCCACCTCCACAAAATTACAAATGGTATTGAAAATTTTTAGTTTGTACTTTTTGATTGCTAGTTTTGATACACCGCGATGGAATAATTGTGCTATTATTGTATGTCCTTTTAAAAAACTTGATAAGTTTCTGGTGATAATCATACATTTTTTTTGTAATATAACATCTTGAAGTAGGCAACGAGACTGCTAGAGAAAAGAGCAAGACTGTTAAGACCTTCCTGATGCAAATCTTTGAGGTTGTCTCCGAATTCATTTGGATACATACGCACTTTGTCATTTGAAATTAGTGCCTTTCTTGTTTGAAATGAGCTTGAATTTGTAAGAGTATACCACATTCAGGCATCATTATTTATTCGTTCATATATTATATAACTATTGCCCGTTCGAGAGGTCATGTCTGAATATGACTTGCATGTGCATTACACTTTATTTGATGGGAAGGTCCAAATTCTTGACACTTTTAGGGCATACAGTGAAGTGGACGTATGTACAACTGCACGTCATTATTTTGTATATAACAAAATGAATTGTTTTTTTTTAGACAGTTTATGCATGTAGTAGTATTGCAATTTAACCGTACTATGTAAGTACACACTATGTTCCTCCAAAACTTAAGAGTATTCTCTTACTCTTCTCCAGATGTACGTAGTCTAATTTTTTTTCTTTATTTCCCTTGTTTATCATGTCATTGAAATGAGACACAAAAATAAAAAGAAGCAAATAATAGGTGTATTTTGAGAAGTGGGGAGATTCTACCCAAATGTTTGAAGGAACATAGTATTAACCCTACATATTATGGTTAATAGTTAAGTAGGCATAACGAAACAATTAGGGAATTCGATCTTAGGTGAATCTTTATGCAATTTTAAATTTGTATCTGACAGTGAAGGTCCATGATGACTTAGAGGAGGTAAGACCTCAATCAACACATTGTCCACACGAAAAGGATATGGAGGTAAGACCTCAATCAGCACATAGGTTGGACATTGACACAGAGGAGTGCCAGGGCCTTGGAAATATCTATGATGACTTAGATGAGTCTAATATTGCCATGGAAGAAAAAGAGTTAGCTGATTCAAATGTTCCCTCAGAAGATAAAGGTAAGATTAAGAGAGATAAGGTACCAGAAGTCGGCATGGAGTTTGAATCTGAAGAACAGGCATACAATTTCTACAATACATATGCTCGAGGTTTGGGTTTTAGGGTTCGGAGAAATTGGGTACACAGAACGAACTATGGTGTAGTGCATGATAGGACTTTTACTTGTGCATGTGAAGGTCAACGTGTAAAAGATAAACGACGCTTGAACGTGAAGAATCCTCGTCCGCAAACAAGAACTGGTTGTCGGGCACGCATGATTATTACTCTTCAAGCTAATGATAAATATCGTGTCAGTCATTTTGAAGCATTTCATAATCATGACTTAGTTAGCACACCCCAAGCTCAGATACTAAAATCACAGAGATTGACTGCTGTCCAAACTACTCAAGTTAATATGACAGATAGTTCAAGGATACGCCCTATACGACCTAAAACAACAGTTGACTTTATGGGTAGACAAGCAGAAGGTCACAATGGTCTTGTGTCTATAATACAAGTCAACGACAAGGAAGCTTTAAGAAAGCGTTATAATGAGCTATGCCATATCTTTGATCAAATAGCATCAAAGGCTGCAGAAACTGAAGAAGCATATACCATTGCTATGAACCATGCAAGTAGGGCTTTACAAGAGGTAGAACAAATTATGAAAAGATCGAGATGCAAAGTACCTCAAAATATTTCCTCACAAGGCACGAGCGCAAGTCTTTCAGAAACTGTACGTGTTAAATGTACTGATGCTTCTAATGAAATCAGCAAAAGCATACATGTAGAGAGTTTATCTCATCATAACAACATCAGAGTTGAACTGGCAGATAGTGTACCATTCACAATAACAAGAGGAAACAAAAGAAGGGAGAGAGGCAAGGGTGATGGTCATAGGATTCAAAGTAGTACTGAAAGAGGCATCCGGAAAAAACGACCTCGAAATGAAACATCTCTTGCACCAAATACCATTACTTCAGTTGCAACTCATCCCTTTGGAATTGAAGTTATACCATTCTATCCATATAATCATTTTACACAGGTAGCACTTTGATTGACTTTAATGAGGTTATAAATTTTTATCTAATGATTGTTAAATTTCCTAATACTCAATTGTTTCCTTAAACACCACATAGGAGTTGTATGGTTCTGGAGCGAATTCCTTAAATATTACTACCGTATCTGAGGCGCATGTTGATCATCAGTTAGTTCGGTACGTGCATCCATCACCTATTCCAATTGCATGTTGGCGACCATATCGTAGCTTGTATCGACCTCCTAACATGACTCAGGTAACTTTTTGCCGCTCTTTCTATGTTGTAAAGAATTGTTACAGTTGTTATTTGATCGAGATGAGATTGACATTATTTCAAAAAAAATATATACAGGAATCGTCAGCTCCTAGCTTATACAGAGAGTTTGTCTCAAATAAATCTCAATTGAGCCAGGTAATACTCAGTGAAGCTCAAATAAGTCCAATAAGTATATTGTTTGCATGTTTTATACAAATGAAAAAGAAAATTTTATGAATATTGTGCAGAAATCCTTAGTCATGGGCATGCACCAACCTTCCTTTGTTGACAAAACTTCCCATCAAGAGCAGCAAGATGAAGGAAAAAATGGTATGAATTCTTTACTTATTTTTTGTTATATGTTTTACAATGTAATGCATGTTAATTGATCTTATGAACATTAGAATTGTGGGTTAAAGTCTCTTTCGTTACTTTGCTGATTTTTTAGGAAATCATTAGTGATGAGCAAGAATGATTTTTTCAGTCTGAGCAACTAAATGTAAAGAATTAATTGGATGTGTTGATTAGCATGAATGTGTTGAATCTGTTGATTATGGTATTTCCTCTCTTCCAAATGATTTCTCTATATGCCGTTCACGTTCTTTCTCCATCTCAATTACAAACGACTCTATCTCACGTATGTTATCTCTAGCTTCATTTACGTTCTTAGAAGACTTGTTAGGATGAACCTGTTGAAAGTTTGCATTTGAGATTTTGTTTGGTCTACGGGTTATTTTACTAATTGATTTTTGATTTCTATGGAATCATTTACCATTTAATATGTTGGAGGTTGGAGGGGTGAGGAATTTGTTTGGAAGAGAATCTAGCTTTTTCTTTACAGTGAATCGAGAAAGGAGGTGGCTCAGGGTCATTGGATTTTACTGAAATCATCAGAGAAATAGTTTAGGTTAGACAATCAATTAACCTAATCATTTCTAAAGTCATGTGAGGTTCCAGAGAACCAGTTAGTTATGGTTTGGATTGATGATTGCATTTGCACAGCTGGCTTGTGTTGGGATGCTATAAAAATTAAAATGTAGAGGAAAGCACTGGTTAGGAGAACAATCACTCATTCACTGGAAGGGACCATACATCTCTCCCTTAGTACAACTTAAAATATGTTTAGAGTCTCAGCATCCCAAATATGAACTGATTACACAGAATTATACTACCTAGTAATATAAATAATAGAATAATACTACTAAGTAATATAAATAAATTAATCATAGAACATATAATAGTTTCCTGTGAAAGACAATTTCAGCTTCTATTTTGGCTAATTGACTCCCCAATCGTTCATTCTCCTTGACTCAATATGTGTCTACATTAGTTGGTCCTGACCAGCACCGCACTGAGCACCCATTGTTTCTCCACTTTATTGCATATTCGTCACACTATTTGGTAAAAATTTTACAAAATTTTCCATGATTACATAAAAATATGATCATACACAATTTATAAAATATTCAAGTTACTTATGAAATAAAAATCTAAACAGGCAACCTACATATGTAATTGTACATTTTCTCTCTTTTTCCTATATCTGGTCGAGTTCTTGCCTAGCCCTAGTAACCCCCTCCCCCCTCCAAAATAATAATAATTTAACTCCATCAGCAGTTAATGATTAGAAATCTCTGGAAGGGTTTCTGCAGAATTTAAATGCATGCCAGACATAAAGAAAGATAAACACAATGCATTCCAGAGAGAGAGAGAGAGAGAGAGAGAGAGGGAGGGAGAGGGAGGGAGGGAGGGAGAGAGAGAGAGAGAGAGAGAGAGAAATTTTTATTTAAAGTACAAGGGTTGGAAGCATCATAGTGCTGGACAATAATAGCTAACACGAGAGGGTCATTGACCCAAAAGAACATGATACTGCAGGACAAAGCTATCAAGGTGAAGTAGAGGGTGCAAACATTTCTGCCACAAGGGAGATATGAGAATCGAACTGAGTCAAACGATCATGCCAGATGATAGTTGTCTTGTATACACTCGTTGATGTCCTAGGGATAGACTTTTTGCTAGGAGATGAGACCATTAATAAGGGCTTGTGTGTCACTTGCCACCTCTATGTTGCGGCATCCTCGATCTCGAGCCAATCTGAGAGCGAAACGGATGGCAACAGCCTCTACAGCAACTGTTGCCCTCCCGTTAGAGGAGAAATAATGGTTATCATGGGCACGTCAGTTGAATGCATATCATAACACATGCACTCGCAGCAGTCTAGTTGGGGAGGGTTAGCCCATCACATTGTAGGAGAAACTAAGACGCGTCCACATCAGTGGATGTCGATCTAGCAGATGGAGGGGGATCAGTACTCAGTAGTACCTGTTTCAGAGGACATGGTCTCCTCGGCCTTCTGAGTTGGGATCAGTAACTTCAGCTCCCTTAACAAGTGAGTTGCCTTTGTAATGGTTATCCGTAGATCCAATGGGTGGTTTCAATAGATGTGATCATTCCTTGCCACACAGATATGTCATGCCAGAACTGCAACTTGGGTAGCTGTGGGGCGTTATAACATTTTGGAACGACCCTGGTGGAACCATGCAAGCCCCCAATCCACAAAGTGTCAAAGACTTCCAAGAGGATTCGGGGTAGTCGAAAGCCCCTGTTGAACCATACTTTCTGAGTGAAAGGGAGAGATGGGCATGTGATAGGTAGACTCCGTAGCTGTCTTGCATAGCAGAAAGAGCCCATTCGAGGGGAATCGCTTCTTGGCGAGGTTCTCCTGCATTGTTAAAGAATCTGTTAGATAACGCCATATGAAGACTTGGATCTATGGGAGGAGAGTTAATTTCCAAATTAATTGCCAGGCTGCTGGTGGAATGGAATGAGACTTTAATTCACAATCAAGCTTCCAGGGTGATGCTGGTGGGTTGTCGTAATGATAGGTTGGCTGTACTAAAACAATCCAAGCTTATCTGAATGCCATATTAAATAATCTGAGCTTCCTGAGGTATCCACCTGGATCTAGAGAATGGCTTGGCTTTTAATAGGGGAAAATGAGGTGGAAATCAGATCCGTACGCCATCGATAAGTTAGGGGATTGATAAGGTCTTCCACCCTATACCAAGGGCATGCAAGAGGCCAAGGTGACATGATTCGGAATGTGGTGAGGGCCGGAATTCATGCATCTTCCCAAATACAAACCTATCGGCCAGAGGACATTTGCCAATGAGCCCCTGCTAGTATGATCTCCCGCTCAGCTGAAAGCTTCACCATGCCTAAGATGGGCGGTACCCTAATGGAGCATCTAGGAAAGAGCTAGAGAAAAAATATGTACGTCTTAGAACTTGGCTCAAAAGTGAGTCGAGGATGGAAAGGATTCTTTATCACTGCTTGGCAAGTAAGGTGCAATTAAATCTTTCAGGATGGAGAAAACCCATTCCGGCCTGAAACTTATCTTGGCAGATACAACTTATCTTGGCAGATACAATTCCAGCCAACCCAATGAACTTTACACTCTTCCGGTTGCTGACCCCACCAAACTCGACTAGAGATAAGAGTTAATCTCTTTGCATAGATAATGTAGCAACTTAAAAAATGACATTGCCTAAGTATATCTTGTGCCACCGCATCAGCAGTCTCCGTCCAGCATGCGTGAGCATAGAACCATTCCACCCTTGTATGGCTTGGTGAACTCAATCTTTGATGGTTGAAAATAAAGCAGACTTGGATTTTCCGAACTCCATAGGCAAGCCAAGATACTTACTGGGGTAAAAGTTTGATGAATGGGTAGTATTCTGCATAAATACGACGAGGGTGATGGACATATTCCGACTAAATACGAAGCTGGATTTCTCATAATTCACCACCTGACCCAATAGCACAATATCGGTTAAGAAGCTTCTTAAGATGATCGGCTGACTGAAGTTGGCTGCAGAGCATAGTAGGCAGTCATCGACAATAATAAGTGAGAGAGAGCCGGCTTTGGATAGCAATCCGGATGCCTGTGAGAGTGTGATTGTTTGTCCTGAGTGAACAAACAAAAAAGATACTCAGTATGGATAAGAGATAAGGGGACAGAGGGTCACCCTCTCTCAAGCCCCTGCCCCCCTACTAAGTAGGATGGGGTTTGTAGGCTGGCCGTTGAGGAAAATTGCATATGTTATATTGTAGATATGCATTCTATAACCAGATCAGTCCAAGCTGTTGAGAATCCCATGGCGAGCATCATGTGAGGAAGGGATGACCATTCCACATGGTTGTATGCCTTACTCATATCTAGCTTGAGTGCCATACAATACTCCTTACTGTGATGCCATTTAAGAAACTGGAAGAGCTCATGAGCCAGCAGCACATTATCAACAATCTGCCTTCCCTGGATGAAGGCACTTTGACTGGGATGAATCAACTCAGAAAGAAGTGGATTTAACCGATTGGCAATCATCTTACATATGCCTTTATACCGGAAGTTGCATAAGCTAATTGGCCGGTACTGAGAAAGGGATTTCGGGGTTGGCCCTCTAAGGATGAGGGAGATGTGTGTGGTTCAGCTGTCGAAGCATATGCTCTGTAGTAAATAAATGAAGAACCGCTTAAGTAAAATAATATCCAATAATCAACCAATACCTTTGATGCAAAATGCCTGACATCCCGTCCAGCCCGGGCGCATTTAGTTGAAACACTGCCAGAAGGGCTTCTTATGCTGTAAAAGGCTGATTAAGTGATTGATTTATTTTGGAAATAACACAAGGCTGTACATGGGGGAACTGATTTGCATGCAGCGTCTGGAGGTGTAGAATATATCTGGTGGAAATGTAGAGTAATCATATTGGTTATTGCTCTCTGATCTGAAACCCATTCACCATAATATCCCTGAAGGCAATATATGCTATTTTGTTGTTGCTTCTAAGTAGCCATGGTGTGAAAGGTGGCCGTGTTCCTATCTCCTTTTACAATCCATTGGGTACGGGAATGCTGATGCCAATGCACTTCTTGGATTAGTACTTCGTGAAGCTCATGGGATAGCTACCTTTCATGCTAGGAAGGGAAAGGACCTCTGCAAGCTGGCGATGAATCTCTCAGACCCATGTATTTATATATCTAAAAATGGATCGAGTCCAAGCCTGAAGGGAAGCACATGATGCTTACTCATCTCAGCCCAAAACTCAGACATAGGGGACCCAGTGACACAAGTCTCCCAAGCACTCTGAATCACTTGCTTGCAACCAGAATGTCAGAAAACCTTGTTTCAGAATCGAATGTCTGGGATCATCATGAGTTGTAACAGTGCATGGTTTGACTGTACAATCGGGAGGTGCTGGACCAAAGCATGAGCAAATGTATGCACCAAGCTGCATTGGAGGCAATGCGATTCACATGCTCCCTGATAAGCTCACTCTCATATTGCTGGTTGGACCAGGTGTAAGGGAAACCCTGGTAGCCGAAATCTATTACAGGAAGTTATCAAGGAGGGAACGAAAATGCAGGAGGTGAGAATTGGATTTGTTGGCCTCCTTGTTTCTTTGAAGATTAAAAAATATCATTGAAATCATATGCACAGATCCAAGGTTCAGGATATGCTGAATGCTGACCCCAAAGGGAAGTGTCATTCTCGAGGCCTGTGGTTGATAATCTGCTGGGCCATCAACAAAAGTTGTCGCCAACTGTGTTGATGCGGGTATAATTGGAGAGATAAGTGAACAAAATGTTGCTGAGATTAAAGGATGATTATATGTACAAGGTTCTTCCACTATAATGAGAGACCGCCACTCTGTCCGCAAGCATCAACTGAAAACAGTGATCAAAGCGAAGCTTATTGGACAAGCTTGGCATTTGTTCTAGGACTATCAATGGGATGGGCCTGTTTTGGACCGGTTATAATCGGGCTTGATAATTTATGCCCAATCCCAGCATATATTTACTCGGGCCAGGGCCAGGGTCAGGGTCAGGGCCAAGGCCAGGTGTCACGACCCACTCACTTAGGCATTTACTCAATCATCTAGTAGGCATATACAGTATAGGAGGCTTGTACATATACTGTAGAAGGCTTGTATATACCAGTAGAGATTCTAGAAGTAGAGACTTGTAGTAGACTCTCTAGAATTCTCCTAAAGAGGTGGGAGAAGATTCTAGAGAAATGGGGATTCTAGAAGTCTAGAATCCTCCCTAGGAGCCTATAAAAGGGGAGGACCCCCTCATTTGTAATCCATCCAAGAGTTGTATAACTTTCTTGAGAGCAATATAGTGAGTTCAAGCAGTCTCCAAGTGTGTGTTCTTCCATCCTTCTTCTTGAGAAGCTAGTCTGGTAAGGCTTACTCGGTCTTGAAGGATCAAGTTATCGAGTGCCGCCCGGTTGTGATCGGGTTGAAGAATTAAGGCCGTGATAGTTGGTATCAGAGCTACGTTACGAAGGGACGTGACGTGGGTGATGGAGAAGGTCACTAGCTGCGAGACGGTGGAAGAACGAGGGATGGCCTTGGTGGGCAACGTAAGTCGACATGAGGTACCCACCACCACAGTTCCAGGAAGGGGAAGGTCCAAGGACTATCGTGCTGCAATGGAGGCAAGACTTTCAAGGGTGGAGCTTGGTTTCCAAAATGGTCAAGTTCAGTTGGAAGAGCTGGGTATTCGCCTTGAGGGCTTTGAGGACAAGCTTGATGAACTTCGCGAGAAATGCAAAGAGCCCTCAATGAAGTCATGTATGCCGAGCAGCTGAAGACGAGTTCCTTAAAGGCCAGGGTGATGGAAATGTTGGCTTTGTTGCAAGGTCAAGTAGAGGAGATGCATGGCGAGTTTGCCGTGTGGAAAAGGGCAATGGCCAATGGGGGATTGGCTACACATGAGGCACAAAGGTTAAGGCGCCTGAGCCCAAGACATTCAATGATACCTGGGATGTTAGGGAGCTGGACAACTTCCTGTGGCAAATGGAGCGGTATTTTGAGGTAGTTTCCCTCGTGGACAAAAGGATGAAGGTACGCACGAAAACCCTCTATCTAGCTGATACTGCTACTCTATGGTGGCGTCGATGTCATGTGGACATAGAGTGAGGATCGTGCACCATCGACACTTGGGAAGACTTCAAAAGAGAGATTAAGAGGCAGTACTACCCCGAGAATGTGGAGACGCTTGAGCCCAAGACATTCAATGATACCCGGGATGCTAGGGAGCTGGACAACTTCCTGTGGCAATTGGAGTGGTATTTTGAGGTAGTTTCCCTCGTGGACGAAAGGATGAAGGTACGCACGACAACCCTCTATCTAGCTGATACGGCTACTCTATGGTGGCATCGACGTCATATGGACATGGAGCGAGGATCGTGCACCATCGACACTTGGAAAGACTTCAAAAGAGAGATTAAGAGGCAGTTCTACCTCGAGAATGTGGAGTACTTGGCGAGAAAGAATTTGAAGCGGCTCAAGCACACCGGAACTCTCCGGGAATACGTGAAGGAGTTCTCTACACTTATGCTAGAGATCCCAGACATGTCCGAGAAAGAACTCTTCTTCAACTTCATGGATGGTCTCCAGAACTGGGCCGAGCTTGAATTGCAACATCGTGGAGTCTAGGGCCTTGCAACCGCGATGGCTGTTGCGGAACAACCCGTGGAATTTAAGAGAGACTATTCTTCCAAGCCAAGAAGGGATGACCATGAAAATGGTGGGGGAGAACTGAGTCCAAGCCACAAGGAGGGACCTTCCAAACCAAGGTGGCGTGAGGAAGGCAAAGAAAGAAAGGTGGATAGAGACAGATTCAAAGGAAGGGACTTCAACTGCTTCATTTGTGATGGCAACCATCGGGCAAGGGAGTGTCCGAAAAAGGAGTCCTTGAACGCCCTTATCGCCAAGGTGGATAAAATAGATGAGAGCCTAGAGGTGGCAGAAAGTGAAGGCGAGGAGTTGAGGATGGGGTCCCTTCAGCGTCTTAGCATAATGGCAAAAGAATACACGTCTCAGCCCAAGGGTAAAGGGCTGTTGTATGTGGAAACAAGTATCAATGGGAAGCCCGCATGTGCGCTGGTAGACAAGGGAGCCACGCACAACTTTGTCTCAGTGGAGGAGGCAAGAAGGTTGGACTTAAAGGTAGCTAAGGAGGTAGGGAAGCTGAAAACTATCAACACAGAGGCTAAACCTATCCATGGTGTGGCCCGGGGAGTGGAGCTGCACGTCGGAGCATGGAAAGGGAAGGCGGACTTCTCTATGGTCAAGTTGGACGACCACAAACTTATTTTAGGAATGAATTTCTTAAGCCAAGTGAAAGCAGCCCCAATGCCATATGCTAACTCCTTGGCGATCATGGAAGAGAAGTCCCCATGCATGGTCCCCCTGGTGCGCGGGACCAAATCAAGCACAGGGATATTGTCAACTCTGCAGCTTATACAGGAAGGGGAACATAAGCCCTTAAACAAAGGAGTGCAAAGGAAGCAGAAAAGACATCGGAGGAAACACAACGAGGACGTTGCGGAATTGGGTGGGGAAGAATGTCACGACCCACTCACTTAGGCATTTTCTCAATTATCTAGTAAGCATATACAGTATAGGAGGCTTGTACAGTACATATACTGTAGAAGGCTTGTATATACCAGTAGAGATTCTAGAAGTAGAGACTTGTAATAGGCTCTCTAGAATTCTCCTAAAGAGGAGGTGGGAGAAGATTCTAGAGAAATGGAGATTCTAGAAGTCTAGAATCCTCCCTAGGAGCCTATGAATGTGAGGACCCCCTCATTTGTAATCCATCCAAGAATTGTATAACTTTCTTGAGAGCAATATAGTGAGTTCAAGCATTCTCCAAGTGTGTGTTCTTCCATCCTTTTTCTTGAGAAGCTAGTCTGGTAAGGCTTACTCGGTTTTGAAGGGTCAAGTTATCGATTGCCGCACGGTCGTGATCGGGTTAAAGAATTAAGACCGTGACACAGGGCCAGGGCTAGGGCTAGGGCCATGTCTGGTTATTTACCGGGCCAAGCTTTGGCAGCCCTTGTCTTACAAATTAATCAGCATATAATTTTAGTTTCCCAACATACAAAGCTTTTGTTGCTCTTTGCATTTCTTCCTTTTCATCTAACCTTTTTGAAGTTTTAATCATATTAGCTCTTATTGCTGGAGACCTTAACTGTTGTGGTATGGGCTATGCTTCCAGGGGGCTTTTGCTTGGTCCATCTGGATGGAGAGCAACAAGCGTATATTCTAAGACTAGGTGCTTCCCCAACCAAAGGTTCGGCAATGGGTGTCACTTACTAATTGCATGGTATTCGACGAGGGGAAATTTGGAGGATAGGGAGATATCTCTTTTATTACCTGTGTAGGAGGGATGGGCCGTTTTATATGTGAGCATTAGGGTTTTGCTTGGGATTTTGTTGGTTTCCGGTTCATATTTTCTAGTAGCTTGTTTTACCAGTTCACTCTTGGTGTACCTTTTTAGTTATCCAATTTTACTCCTCTTGCTTATGCTATTAATATATCTTGCTTTTACCTCAAAAAAAAAAAAAATCATTCAGAGATCTTTGATTATCAAAGTAAACGAGAGTTAATCCTTATTTAGTTTTAGTTTTCCAACACAACTCTTTTGTTTCTCTGCATCTTCCTTTTCTTCTAACCTTTTTGAAGTATTAATCATGTTAGCTCCAAGGTAATAAACTTCGGTTTTGATATAAATTTCGGTCGCTAAGGAAATTGACACGTTTCGAGGAAGTTTAAGGATGTCCAAGGAAGTGACGAAAAATTAAAGAAATCTAGGAAACTTTAAGGAAACATTGGAAATCTAAGATGAAATTCTAGAGATTCAATATTTAAGCATAAATACTTTCTAGAATTTATAATATTATTATTTTTTGATCGATAATCAGATGTATATATTAATCAAAATGAAGTTACAAGAAAAGACTAATAGTGCAGAAAAAGTTTACAGTAGCATAAACTGGAAATAGTTGAAATAAAACCCCACTAGTCCGAGGGAATGAATCGGAGCTATGACAGGCTTTACCCCAACACCGCATGGAGGTCCACTCCACCATTCCTAATTGAGGCCCATTCATAGATCGGGAGACGGATTCGAGCTTGAATACGAGAAATATAAGAGGTGGAGTTGTCAAATACTCTCCTATTTCTTTCAAGCCAAATAGACCATGAGATGGCTTCAGGCAAAACCTTTAGTATTGCCCTCTTGACACTATCCACACTAGCCAAAGACCAACAAGATAAGAAGTTCTGAAATGAAGAAGGAAAGACCCAAACCACTCCTACTCGGGAGAGGAAGTATCCCCATATCATACCCACAATAGGGCAGTGCATGAGCAAGTGGTCAATTGTGTTTTCCTCTTGGAGGGATAAGAAACAGCGGTTTACCATCTTCTACCCTCTATTCTTTAAAAGTAAGGATTTTATTTAAAGATGCATTTCATAATAGAGTTGAAATAATAGTACTTGCTTCCTTTGTTCAACCCAATTATCATTGTTATATAGGAAAACCAACAATTAAGAAACTAACTAATAATAGAAGTCTAAATAAAAGAAACTAACCTACTAACTAAAAGACTTCTAAGATAAGAACAATTCTAAGATAGATCTAAGATAAGCATGCACATGTCATTGAGTGTGGATCTTATCATTCCACCCCTGATGATCGAACCTTGTCCTCAAGGTTCATCTTCCTCGCCTGGGTCATTGTCAATGGGTGCCTCGTCCTCACCAGACCATGCGCCTTCCATAACGAACAACTGTTTTTGTTTGCATTGGTTGCCACGATGAAAACATTCGTTGCAGTTATGGAAAAGGCCACGGCTTCGTCTGTCGTTCATCTCCGCTGGTGTCAATTTGTGGATTGGCATGCTTGTGTTGGACGTTGGAAATGAAGGGTTAGGAGGGCGGTGATTTGATGGCAAACGCAAATGCCCCATGCTAGATCTGTTGTTATAGCAACTGTTTGAGTTTATTTTTTCTTCCGCCATGAAGGCAAGGCTTCCAGCCTTAACAATGGTTTTCGGATCCAACATTTTAACTTCGTTCCTCACATTTTCATGTAGACCACTTAGAAAACAATCCACCATATAGGTTTCTGGTAAGGGAATGGTGAGGTTCGCCAATCGCTCAAATTCATCTTGATAATCAGAAACAGTGATATGATCCTCAAAAGAATATCAATAAAATGATGAGATAATGCAGATTTCGATTCTATATGAGGGAATCAACACCTCCAAGCCCCTTAAATGGAGTCGAAATAATAATACTTGCTTCCTTCATTCAACCCGATTATCATTGTTATATAGGAAAACCAACAATTAGGTATGTTACGTGCCTTGGATAAGAAATTGGTCTTCCGCCCTCAGAGTGAAAGCCACCATGGAAAGGGCTACCTAGGGAGGGCAATCAAAAATCTTGAGAATTTCCCCGCCCTAAAGTGAGAGCTGCCGAGGACGTCGGTTACGGAAGCATGGTGGTATGTTACGTGCCTTGGATAAGTAAATTGATCTTCGGCCCCTCATCAGGCCGGTCTTTTGAGGAGTATTGGTCGAGACACTTATCATATTGGTGCAAACATGTAGTACTCAAATGTGAGAATTATGTTAAGTGACATATGTTGTCTACTTGTTTGAGCTGTAATTTCTTCCTGATTTTTCTCTATATTGTCAATTTTTTAAATTATATTTTATCGTCTTTGTCAAGTGAAGGGGATATGTAAGGCCATTTTATTATATTTATTTTTCAATGATTATCCATGTTAATTGTTTTAGAAACATGAAAACTTATAAATGCACTTTAAAGTTGATAAATAATTGAACTTCAATTTAGTTTCTAAATCTATCTCAATCTGCAATTGATGAGCTCAATGTTTTTACAGGACTGAATCAATATGTGAAGAAGAGGAGATGGGTATTTAAATAATTTTTAATTTATGGAATACTATTAGAAGATTATTTAATTTTTTAAATATTACTAAAAAGCCCTTATGAGCATAATATACTAATAATAAAATTATAATTTATAATAAGGTTAATGCTAACTACACTCTAATAATAAAATTATAATTTATAATAAAGTTAATGCTAGAGACACTCTCTTTTAAAGCTAATTATAATATTAAAAAAAATAAGGTTAATAGTAAGGACACATGCCTTTCCTTATAAAGAAAGTAAGTTCAAAGAGAGTGGAACTAGCATTACCATTTTAAGTTTTAAAAGGCCTTCAACTTTATAGACTTTTTTGTGAACTTCGGTTAACTTTCACCAAAGTTTTGTATTTTTCCATTACTTTTTTGTAAAATTTCGGTCAAAGTTTACTGAAGTTCACCGAATTTTACCACGAAGTCCAGAATTTTTAAAATACAATTGAATTTCGCTTCGGACACCACAAAAGTCGACTCAATTCGGTAGAAGTTGACCGAATTAAGTCGATTTTTGACACCATGGTTAGCTCTTATTGCCACTTCTACTTGTCATCATAGTTACCAAGTACGGGTATAATACGACAATGATCTGTTAAGGAAGTGCGGGTGTTATACTGTAAAAACATGGCAAAAATACGAAAAAAATAAAAAATAATTATAAATAAATAAAAATCATTATATTAACTCATAACAATCATTTAATACGCAATATGTGCTTAACATGGTAAAAATACACGTATTGTATATTTTTAATTCGTAATTCGTGTATTAATCGGGTATTATACGACGATACGTGTGTAATACGTAACACGACAAAAGTACTGAGTTCTAAACGGTGATCCCCACTAAAAGTATTATACAGTTTGTCGTTTGAGATCTCTGGTTATCTAAGTAAATGAGTATTAAGACTGAACAAAGACGAATGAAGATATATAAACCCTGCAAGTGTACTGGTTACCCAGTTCTTGGTATGTTCAACTTCAAAACCTATCCTACTCGACCTTGTAGATAAAAAGAGAAAATAAAAAAGAATACAACTTTACATCTCAAACAACAAATGAAAAAGGCAAGAAAAATCAAACACAACCGTATCTCTCTCTATCTCATAATTGGAGACTCTCTTTAGTCTCTAATTTGTATGTTATGGTGTTTTACCTAAACATGGGTTCTGATGATAATGTGTAAAATATGGCTCCTATTGAAAAGTAAACCAGTCTATAAGGTATGTTACAATATATATATATATATATTATAAGTAAATTATGTTAGGTCATGCTTTAAAGCTCTAGCCGGCCCCACATTAACATGAGCCTTAGAAATTGAGCCTACCCTAGCCTAGGGCCTAAATTATGGGCTATATTATGACTTTTTGGCTGACCCGGATAGTCACTCCTATTTTGCTCAGTTGGAGCATAGTTACCAAGTACGGGTACGGGTATAATACGACAATGATCCGTTCGGGAAGTACGGGTGTTATACGGTAAAAGCATGGCAAAAGTACGACAAAATTAAAAAAATAATTATAAATAAATAAAAATCATATATTAACAAATAAAAACATTTAATACGGAATATGCATTTACCACGGTAAAAATACACATATTGCACACGTTTAATACGTAATTTGTGTATTAAACGAGTATTATATGGCGATACGCGTGTAATATGTAACACGATAAAAGTATGGAGTTTTAAACGGCGACCCCCACTAAAAGTATGATACGGGTGTTTGATAACTATGAGTTGGAGTCTCGATAAAAAATATGTTGGTTTATGAAGGAAGATGACCTCCCTTAGATGATGTACTCTTTAAAGGGAATCAATATCCACAATTCCAATATAAGAGACAAATGGTGACTGCATGGCTGGGTAGGAGAGTCCGATAAGTCTTCATCCATGAAACTGGGAGGGATAGAGAGGACAACGGAGGACCGGGAAGAAGTGAAGGGAGGTGAAGGTGGAGACTTTGAGTATAAGTTTTGCATGTGTATTTCGTGTAGGGTTTTTCCCAGGTATGGGCTCTAGGTAGGCAGGTTGGGTTATGGGTATGATGTGAGGGTGAGGGAGTGTAGGTCGGTCAACTTAGGGGTAGTAGGCTGCTTGGAACCTATGAACTTCCCGCATTAAATGAGGGGGGCGCATGCGTGGTGGAGTTTAGGCCATATGTGAACAAGAGGAGGATTTGGAGATAAATGCCAAGGGATGTATGTTTCCATGGAGTAATGTCAGAAAGGATTGGGTGAGGTGGAGTATGAGGAGAGGACTCGTGGATGGTGGGTGTTACGTGGGAGGCTAGTACTAAGTGGAACTAGAGATGGCATATAGCTTGTCTTTGGTGAAGGTTTTTCATGTTGGGATGAGGGTGATCTCTCTCGGGGCTTGTTAATCAGAATGATGGGTATCTCAGGCATGGTTTAAAATATCGATACGTATCAACCGTATCAGTTCGATATGCATTGGTTTTCAGTACTACCAATACACATGAATGCAAAATCTTTCGCTCTTTCCCCCTCGTATCGAGTGTGAATCGATACTTATCGACTGTATCAGTACGATATGGTTGATACATATTTTCATATTCGAACATGTCGATACTGTATTTTTTTAATCTATTTTTAAAAAGTTCCTACGCTACTTATACTGTCTGGAAAACTATAAAACCCAAATGGAGGCTCAGTTTGGGTATTGGAAAACACCCCTAGAACTCCTTATGAGTCTTTTTTTCCTTCATTGATCGATTTTTAGGCCTAAAATAAGAACTCCATAGTTGATTTTAGGTTAAAAATAACGATCTAGGCATTTGATTTCAGATTCAAAGGGTTTAATTAAAATTTCGAAGGTATGCTATTTTTTTTTCTTCCATTTTACTTGTTTTAATAAATGCAAATAGGTTGTAATCAACCCAAATTGAGTAGATCTATTGATTTCATGCAAAATCCATGGATTAATAACTGTTTTTAGGAGAAATCAACAATTTTTCTTCACTTTTTTTTTTTGAAAAATATTAAACTCTTACAATCTTAATTTTTTTTTGAAAAAGATGATAATCCGCTCCTCGCTCGTGGAGTGAGGAGCGGCTTCTTGCCCCCTCTAACCTGACGTGTTCCTTTTAACTCTCTTAACTGTGGTTACCTCCCTTTAAATGTTGTTAATATTTTTAACCTTGATTTTTTTTATTCTAAAAACCAAGATTAAAAATATGAACCTTAAGGATTAGAGAATTTAATCACAGTTAAAGGGATAACACAAGGGCCACATGTCGGGTTAAAGGAGGGAGAAACGCCGCTCCTCGCTCCACCGGGCGAAGAGCGGATTGTTTTTCTTTATAAATATCTTGAATCTAGGGTTGAAAAAATTTAATGGGTTAAAGTCTATGAATGATCTAAAGATCCATGTACTAACCTTAATTTAAATAAAAGAAAAGGATTATGGTCATCGTGGTAGTGACTGGACATGAAAGTGCATCTTTGTTTTTATATTGTTATGGTAACGATGCCCAATCCCTCATTTGGAGCTTATGGATATAATGCTTATTCCCAAGACATGATGCTCAATCTCAGACATTGAGTGAAAGTTGTTGACAAATTCCTTATTTCATAGGTTTGCATCCGATCGGGATAATATATACTTCATATGCTAGTCAATATCATATGGACATATAGATGTACCAGACCACATATCATGTTTACATGAGCTGGCCAAGTATTGTGATCACGTCTGACACACTAATCACGTATTTTTCTATTTATTTTTGAGCCCATGGTTTTCATGTTGGGAGATAATTGAATGTGGTGTTAAGGTTGTATCATATATGTCATTTACTTTAAGGTTGTAAAGTCAGTACTTATGTATTTCATTGAATACAAGATATTTGATTGTATTACATATGATTGGCTACGGGACTATGGTTTGTGTCTTCATACTTGTTTATTAGCATGCTCTTTTTTTTTAACTTATAGAATTTTTAATTCTTATATATATGGTTATAAATGTCATTGGGGGTTTCATTTAGTTTATTTTCAGCTTATATTTGCATTAAAAGAAGTTTTATGTAAGGTATCCAAGTTTTTCCTTGCGTATCTAAGCGTTTCTTAATTTTTTCTGGCGTATCCATGCATATCCTCTATAAGTATCCTAAAATGCCTGACTGATATGACTTTCGATAACGATATTTGAACCATGATGTTAGGAAGAGTCGCACACGTAGCAATTCAAGCATCATGGGGGTTTGGGCAAGTATGAAAACCTTAATCCCTTGGAATATCAAATAGTTTAATCACAATAACTCAAACCCCCTATTTAATATGCTGCCCGAAATCAACCCTAAGCATTAGGGTCTTAAAAATTGATCTATATGAATAATTGTAGATTTCAGTTATAAGGAGAACTTGATCTCTTGAAAAATCAGCAATAGAACTAATTAATAACTCAACAAGATCAACTAGTAGGCTATGATTAACCAAACTAGAATGATAGATATGGAAAAGGTGAAGTAAAATTACCTCGATTGATGGATGGAATGAAGAACAATGGATTTTGTTCTAGGAGAAATCAAAAATCTCTTCCTAAGGATAATAAGAATTAAACTTCTCTTCTAATTCAACATTATAAAGCTTGGAGGGGAATTCTCTACAGAAATATCTTCAAGAATAATAAACTAATCTCTTCAATGAGTTACATAACTATTTATAGGGAAAGAAACCCTAAAACCCTAAATAGAAATAACTAGAATACGAAAACTACTAGTCCTAATAGCAATCTAACTCTAAGGGTAATAGAATAAGTTAACGTGATTTGTTTCAATTAACTTCCTAACTCTATTAGGAAAGTAAATCAATTACTAATTATTGGAAATTCTGTAAGAACCGGAATTTGCCAAAATACCTCTAAAAAGGAGATTTAGCATATCTCCATAGGAGATTGCTTCTTTGCACGCTGGATGGAACGCACACATGCCTATAGGATGCCATGTGTCCATTTGACCACTCACTAACCGTGATTAAGATTCACTCACCCCTAGGGTTCATCCATCTAACCTTAGTTTTTAGAGAAAAAAAATAAATTTATAAATATTAACCTTAGGTTGATTAAGTTTAACCACAGTTAAAGGGGGCTCTACAAGCCGCCACGTATCCCTTTTAAAACCCACTAACTGTGGTTAAGATTCACTCATCCCTAGGGTTCATCCATCTAACCTTGGTTTTTAGAAAAAAATAAAAATAAATATTAACCTTAAGTTGAACCACAATTAAAGGGGGCTTTACAAGCTGCCACGTGTCCCTTTTAACATGTGGTTAAGATTCACTCACCCCTTGGGTTCATCCATCTAATCTTAGTTTTTAGATTAAAAAAAATTAAAATTAAAAATTAATCTAAGGCTAATTGAGCTTAATCAGACAAAAAGGGACAGGTGGAGGCCCATAGGAGCGTTTTGTTACAATAGTCTGCCAGCCAGTAGTACCAAGTGGAACGCGGGCGCACAAAGTGTCGTGACCCAAAATACCCCCTAGGAGTTAGGGATAATTTAGCTTGTGACTTATCATATCAAATAGCCCTATAATGACATACAAGGCATGCTAAAAGCGGAACTGAAAATTTCTTTTCTAACCATACTGTATTCCAAGTGCGCACAAGTACAACAAAGTGAAAGTGGACACTTCCACTTATCTAAATTATACATTTCTCTCACTCTCATCTCTCAAAACAGTAATAATAGGGTTGCCCGTCAAGGCTCCTTCTTCTACAAGATGACCCCGAGCAAGATCCTTTTCCAAGAACTCTTCCTCTAATCATGGTTCCGGTGTGCAACATTAAGCCGAGTACCTACCGAAATAATAGTTCGACCGAGTATTGAATACTCAGTGTCTACAAACTACTAAATAACATTACTATAAACGTCAACAATAGCACATGCTTTTATTAGAGCGAAACAGGCAGAGCAAAGCAGAAAGAGCATATAACTTAGAGCAGTTCATAAAACAGATGATATTTGAGCATTTCTTTAAAAGGAAAATGACTTAGCAAAACTTTACAAGGCATATACATCTTTGAGCATTTTACAAAACCGATAACTTTGAGGGATACTTTACAAGCAAAGTGTTTCCCTTCTCAGAATACCTTAGAGACGAGTTAAAATTACAAAGTGTTTCCCTTCTCGGAACACCTTAGAGACGAGTTACAAAATTTTACAAGCAAAGTGTTTCCCTTCTCGGAACACCTTAGAGACGAGTTACCCATACAAAGTGTTTCCCTTCTCGGAACATCTTAGAGACGAGTTAAAATTACAAAGTGTTTCCCGTCTCGGAACATCTTAGAGACAAGTTAAAATTACAAAGTGTTTCCCATCTCGGAACATCTTAGAGACGAGTTACAAAACTTTACAAGCAAGGCCTTCAAGCCCTTGATTCCATTGAGCAACTTTACAAGCAAGGTGACATACACCCTTGAACAAAACAAAGCAATACTTTACAAGCAAGACATCGAGCCCTTGAGTACAAAACTCCTTTTCAAGCCAAAATCATTCTTTAAGACAAAACTCATGTTTATTTAAAATGAAAATCTCAACATAGAGGTGCACGTGATCATTTATGAGTAATAACAAGCAAAATCCCTAAGCGTTAATAAGATGGTTATAGTTTACAAAAATCATTGTTATCGTTTACAAAAATCATGCTTATAGTTATGGTTTACCAAAACTCATGGTTATGGTCCTTGATTTGCCAAGAATCACACAAATCTAATTTCTATTAATGAAATACAACAAACTAAGTTTAGTAGAGTGTATCTACCTGAAATGGAAGTTTTTACACTTCTGTAGGATGAAAAACAAACTTCAAAAAGCTTGTTTGAAGTTATGGAAAAATTGGATTTGAAAACCCCTTCTTTAAGAACACGTACAGATTTTTCCTTGGAGAATTCCAAGCTTTGGAAATCACCTTGAAAAATGAATTTTTGAGCTTTAGAACACCAAATGAATGAAGCTTGAGCTTCTGAATCAAGGTTGGAACCTCACTTGAGCTTGAGAGAAAACACACGAACACTTTGAAAACTCACAGAGCTTTCCTTCTTCTTCAATCTCTCTCTCTCAATTGAATTCAAGGGTTTGGTAACCCTTACCCACGAAAACCAGACCTTATTTATAGCCTAAAGGTTGCCAAAAACCCAAAAATTTCTTAAGAAAATATCTCCCAAGGTCGGTGACAAGTTACAGGTCATTTTTGGCGTTTCTGCGCATGAATTCGTCGACGTCTAGCCTCTAAACGTCGACGAATTGCTTCAGATGTCGACGTCTGAGCACTCTGACGACCATAACTTTTGACTCGCTTCGGATTTTGACGATTCAACTTGAGTTGGACTCGTTATTCAAATGGGAACAATTTTGTTTCTAATGGACAAATCCCAATTTTGAGTTCTTAATTGTCTAAATGAGATCTAAAGCTGACTGATTCAGTAGCACAGAATTTGAGCAAACTAGTTTCCAGAAATCCGACATTTGACCCAACTTCGACTCAAAATCTGAAAAAGTGATAAACATGAACCTTGAAGAGGGTTTCGATATCTTTCAAAAAATTCAAGAATCACTCGATTCCGATCAACGGTGAGAAATCTAGAGCTCCTTAAAGTCGAGGGCATGTTAAGACATCTCCATTCTTTGACACTTGGAATATTTTATACTTTTGTTCTTTCATCCTAAACACTCAACAATAATACTTAAAGCTCATAAACCAAATTACATAAATGACCCTTGGCCTTCACAAGACTTGTGCCCACGCACTATTCATAGCACTATTTAGTACACTATTCACAGTACTATTCACAACATTGTGAACTTGGTTCCCGGGGTTCTACATTCACACTTAGGGTATTTTATACCTTATGCTTTTATATACTTAGCGTATTATTATACTCTTGAGACATTTTTCTCAAATCAAGAACACATGAAAGGCTTTAGGCCTTTACATACAGTAGGCAAGTGCACTATTCACATGAACACTAAACCTAAATTCTAGTGCTCTACACAAAGAATCATAGCCCATCTCTATAACTAATGACCTGACCGGAGTGATAGAGGTGCTGTATCACTTGGGAAGTGGTTCCCTAGCTTGCGGTTGGGCTGGTTAGAATAGGATGAGTCCATGTGGGCCCCACTTGCATTTCTTTAATTTTATTTTCATCCTCTTGGGTCTTCAAACTCTTGTAGAACTTGAATGAGGCTTCTTCTTCTGCTTTTTCTTCTCTAGGATTCATTTAGAGGTTGATATGGAGGCCATGGTTAATAGACGTGGGTTGGTTAGAATGCGGAGCCATTGTATTTAAGGGCCCGCATTATTTCAATCCCTATTTTTGAATAATCAAGACCAATCACAAGGCCTGATTTATTTTTCCTCTTGGCTTGCTTTTACTACCTCAGCTGACCAGTGTGTTTCACAAAGATGCCTGGTAGAAGTGGATCCTTTAATGGAAAGTTGACGCACACATGGGTGTTTTTCCACTGGGAAGATCACAATGTGGAGCATCGACTTCAGTACATTCCGGGTCCTGATGTTCCATTATGGGGGTAGATTGGAACTGATGTAGGAGTTCGTAAGTAAGAAGAGAGAGAGAGAGAGAGAGAGAGAGAGAGAGAGAGAATTTAAACTTCAATATGAATCATAAAAGTAGAGTAAAACATAACAAAAAGAAACCCGAAGCGCCAAGTTTTCAGATCTTGCAATCAATTACAATTTTCAGACTCCTTCCTAGATTGTATCAGAAGATAAACAGTTGATAGCATCTCTCAGTGATGAGATTGCGTCAATTTAAACTTCATTTTTGTTTCCCCTTGAAAGTTTCTTCTTTTACCAAAGCTACCATTGTATTGATAAATAGTGGAAAAGTCTATTTATCAAAGTCATTCGGATAGCTATAGCGCATTCTTTCACACCAATTTTATTAATCTGCAATTGCATAACTCGCCCTTGAAATAAACAGAAAACTCTCAATTTGAATTTTTTCCATCTCATGAACGTAATTTCATTGTGTTAGGGGGCATGGAACTTTTCCTTAAGCTGCATTATCTCCCCTACCACACATTGAGAAAACAAGAATGGTCTTAGGAGTTAAGACTATTGAGGGTTAGAAGGTGAAGGAAACAGATTGGCTTCGCTGCAAGAAATGCTACAGTGAGCATTGTAACCAATCCAGCTCATAATATACTTGTTTATCAGCATTGCACGTTTCTTCAGTGATTGTTTATGTGATCAAGTAGGTATTATAACTTGCAGGTGAAAGTGACAGCAGGGGTGTTCAGGATGCTTTTTTCTTGGAGAAGGCTCAGGGAGAAGCCCTTAATGAATGTACTGAATCTACAGTTAGGGAGTTGTTTAGTGCAGTTGGTAGGCCACAAGCCGATCAACAAAAGCAAGTTCAAGGCTTACAGGTAACGAACAGCTCAAGTATGAATTTATCCACATCAGATTTACAAATGCCTTCCAGCCTTTTATTATTACATCATCAGTTATATTCTCTGTTAGCTTTAGTATGGTACCAATTCCCATAATATTGGGCTGTGATTATCATTTAACATGTGAGGAAGTCTTCTGTTCTTACATAAAGTATCAACTGGCTATCGTGTTGGGACATACATGACCAGAAACCATTGAAAAAGTGTAAAAGTAGGCATCCTTTTCTTGTTTTTCCTCTGAGCTGTTGTTCTTGCTTTATCCATCAACACCAGAATGCATAAAATTAGGGTGCATTTGGGTTTATTTTTTTCTGATTTAATTATTAAAAAGTGATTAAATTATTTACTTTTTCAATAATCCTGTTTGGATAACAAGCGATTTAATCAATTTTATAAAATCACTATCATTTTAACCAGTACTCTCTTAAACAGTTCAGACGTGTTTCTTTATTTAGCAATTTTTTTTTTTCAGTGGTTATATCTCCAAGGGCTAAAATAACCAAAATGAAACTCACCCTTAACAAAACAATGTATATGCAGGAGGAGGTGTTGGAAAGGGCCCAAAGAGCAAAAGAGAAAGCGACAAGTGAATCCATGGAAATGCAAGAACTTATTCCCAATTCTACTACAGTAGTGACATCGGCAGCTGCTGATGTTGTTACTACAGAAATATCACCCTCAGCAGCCACTGATGTTGTGACTCTCACTCCAGCAATTCCACCCTCATTGTTCAATCCAACTACCACTGCCACTAACAGGAATCCTACTAACGAGGAAGAGGTGAAGTTAAGCATTTTTTTTATTGTTCCTCCTAGTTTGTTTTCGTCCTTATCCATTGGTACAAGAAAAAGCATTTAATAACAAGATGATTTATTTGCAGGTGTTGGAAATGGCCAAAAGAGCCAAGGAGAAAGTGGCACACGAATCCATGGAAGCATGGAAACTTATTCCCAAGTCTACAACAGTAGTGATATCGACAAATTCGCCTGCAGAAACCACTGATGTTTTGACTCCTGCAATTTCACCCTTATTGTTCAATTCCACGACCACCACAACTAACGGGAATCTTACTAACAAGGAAGAGGTGTAGAAGTTGGGCAGTATTGCCTTGTTCTTCTTCCTCCTACTAGGCTTTCTTGCTTATCCATCAAAACAAGAGAAGCTTATAGTTAACGAGATGATGGATATGCAGGAGGAGGTGTTGGAAAGGGCCAAAATAGCTGAGGAGGAAGTGGAAAACAAAGCCATGGAAACACATGAACTTATTACCAACTCTACTACATTAGTGATGCTGACAGCCACCGATATTCTGACTCCAGCAATTTCACCCTTATCATGCAATAGGAATCCTACAAACAAGGAAGAGGTGTGGAAGTCGGGCATTTTTTTCTTGTTCTTCTTCCTCATAGTTCGTTTTATTGGTTGTCCCTTAGTACAAGAGAAGGCATATAATTAACTAAAGTTCTATACGCAGGCAGTGTTAGAAATGGCCAAAAAAGCGAAGGAGAATGTGGCACTGGAAGCCATTAAAGCACAAGAGCTTCTTTCCAACTCTACTACAATAGTGGCATCGGCGGCCACTGATGTAACTATGGAAAATTCAACCACTGATGCTGACACTCCACCAATTTCACCCTCGCCCAATCCAACTACTACCACAACTAACTGGGATCCTAGTAATTAAGGAAGAGGTGTAGAGGTAAGGCATTCTTTTCTTCTTTATTCTTCCTCCTTGTTCCGTTTCTTGCTTATCCATCATTACAAGAGAAGGCGTATAATTAACTAGATGTATATGCAGATGGAGATGTTAGAAAGGAGCAAAAGGGCGGAGGTGAAAGCGGTACATGAAGCTATGGAAGCACAAGAGCTTCTTCCCAAAGTCTACTACAGTAAGGACATCAGTAGCTACGCTAGCAAATTCACCCTCGGCAACAACCTTATTGTACAATTCAACTACCATCACAACTAACAGGAAGACTACTAACAAGGACCCTCTCTTAGGGATGTTCAGTGGGTGATTATCTTCCCCTTTATATGTTTTTATTTTTATTTTTATTTAATTTTATAATGATGATTTGCAGTACCCTCTCTTAGGGATGTTGAGTGGCTAATTATCTGCCCCTACATATGGGTATGCATTTGTTCACTTTTATCTGCCCCTACCAATTGTTCAGTTAGCAAAATTACATTATGTCATTAATAGTAAAATGCTACTGCGATCAGGTCCTGTACTTTTAAGGTTGCATTGAGCTCTAACAGTTTTTTTTCTTGGCATGTGTCTAAGGCCTGTCTAAAGCGACCCTACAAACTCTAATTAATTCTTAGGTTTTATTGGGTAATCCCTAAGTAACCAAAACGCAGAGCGGGAGCGAGAGCACGAGAGCGTCAAATTTCAATTTAGGATAAGGTCGAGAGCGCCTCTGGTGCGTTGGTATATATAAATACATACATATCTATTTATATATGTATACGTGATGATTCTTGAAATTTACTTGTAAATGCAAATATATCATTTTTCACTTTTTAAAGAATAAGAAAGAATTGATAAAATCATTCATCGTTCAAAGTTGTAGTCACAATGAACATGATATCTATTGGTATCATTCCAAATTCAATTACAAGATCATTAATAATTAACAAACTTTACAAGAAGCTTGATTTCTACAAAAGGAAAATGACAAAATATACCTCACTTAACATGAAAAATGGGGATAGAAATGTAAACTTTTTCAAATCGCGCTCTCTATAAACTATAAACTACACTCTAAAAAAATTCAATCTGGGCTCCCAAGGTGAGTGAAGTTTGAGAGCGGAAGCGAATAGCATGTTAGGATAAAAATGTAACATTTTCTACTTAACATGAAAAACGGGGATAAAAATGTAAATTTTTTTTTTTTTTGGAAGGTATAAAATGTAAAAATATGCCTCACTTAACATGAAAAATGGGGATACATATGTAACCTTTTCCAAATCGCTCTCTATAAACTATAAACCATGCTCTACAAAAGGTCAAACCGGGCTCCCAAGGTGAGAGCGGGAGTGAGTAACTTGTTAGAAGGTTTGGGTCACTAAAAGGGTAATCCTAAGCGCACAACATTTGGGGCCCAGTTTAACCCTAATGTTACCTTCACGTACAGATGATTGACAGAGCTAATAACCACTGTTCTCTTTTGGTTGCGGTAATAGATAACCACTGATTGATTTGCCTTTGTTTCAGCCTTTTCTTTCAACAGTCATATTAGAAGAACTGGGCTTTAGAATCCTTTTCTTACAACAGTCTTTCCAAACTGCTACATGACATGCACATTGAAATGAAAATTTCTCTAGAGTCTAGAGTCAGCTTACATATGCCAAAACATATATTTTTCTTCTTCTCTGTATTCATTTTCTTTTGGTCTGAGCTCGATTCCTTGGACGATGAGGCCACATTTCCAGTTACCGCCGTTTACCTCCATTAGACTCATCTCCACCTCCCCATCCTCTCCGCTGTCGTTGATGAACTCTCCCATCTCAATCTCCATCCACCCGTCCCCTCTCGCTCGTGGAAATTGTCCATCCTGTTGTCTAGACACAGATGCTGGGGACCTCCTCAACACATGTCTGATGCTGCGGTCATATACTCCCCGCCTCTGCTGCACAAGCTGGAACCGCACCCTCGAGCCGTCATGAGGGTCCAAATAAACAGGACGAGCACTATTTTCAGCTTCACCTCCTTCGACAAATCTGACCGAGACCTCTGCAGGTGGGGAATCAAACCCGTAGGCACCCTCCAGAAACTTGAACACAAGGTAAGCTGCATAAGTTGTTCTCGGTGACAGCATTTGAGTCTCCATTTTGCCGCGGATTTCAAGCCAACGAGCCCTCTGAAGCTCAGCCACCTCTGAGAACCTGTACATGTGAAGATACACAAATTATATATAGTAGCCATGGGAACAGAGAGAGAGAGAGAGAGAGAGAGACCTGGAGTCAGTTAGGGATATCCATCTCCACTGAGTATCTCCAAACGCAATTGAGAGCTCCCTTGCTCCTACCATGTAACATTTCTTCCCACTTAATTTGTCCAGTGCAAAGCTCTGCTCATACACACAAATGCACATTTGCACAACCCAAAGAAAAGGTACATTTTTTTTTTCTATAGTCAATTCATGTTCTCTAATGTTCACTTGAACAAGTTGACAGAGCTTGAACTTGATTAAAGGGACAAAGGGACAGCCCGCCTCTTGTGCCAATGGTGGGGTGTGGCCGCTCTATTGAAGGAGGTCTGGGATCCAATCCCTCCTGGGTGATCAGTCCTCAAGAGCTCCAATCCCCAAAACTAACCACTAACCCGTACTAATGTAGGTAAATGATATCCAAAGCTCAAAATAAAAAAAATTCTTGATTTAAGCATAGCCAAACTCAATTTGGCTCAAGCTTGATTTGAATTTCAAAGTTATTTTGGTCATCAAATTCAAGCGGAATCGAGCCCTAAACGAGGCAAACTTTGAGTGGAATTAACCGAATCATCTGGCTCGAGCCAGGGCCGGCCCAAGCCATTTGGAGACCTAAAGCGAGAATTCTAAATGGGTTTTTTTTTTTTTTAATATTATTAAAAAAAAATTAACTATACATGTGGCCTTTTTAATATTCTAAATGAGTCTTTTATTAATTTTCTAAATGGGTCCTTTTTAATATTATTTTTTTATTTTTTTTAATGGGGCTAAAGCAAAGGCTTTGATGGCTTAATGGACGGCCGGCCCTGGCTCGAGCTTCATTTGAGCTCAAATAAAAGCTTAGCATGGTTTGTTGGAACCTGAAATGCCATATTGAGCTTGATTCAAACTAGTCGAGCCGAAAAGCCTGCTTGGCTTGAGTGCATCCGTAATAACAAATCCGTGAAGAACTTAGAACTAGATGGGATGGGTAAGAAATTGTTACCTTGTGCAAATCATATAGGAGGAGTCATATACCAGTTTTGGTATTCAAAAATCTCACAAATAATAATAAAAATAAGCACATGTTCTTGTTTCACCATCCTATTCGGAGGGTGCTTCAAATCCTCTAGTGTCATCTTTTTTATTCAGTCCAAATAGAAAACGAGAAAAGAAAAAGTAAAAAAATGAAATTACCTTGTTACCCCCGTCGATGAGGATGGGAGAATCGCAGAGACGGAAATAGAGGTCTTTCTTAGAACAAAAAACGACCGGAGACGGAGAAACGGAGCTGGATATGATATCCTGATAATCGGACGGCAAAAATTTCTCCCAAATGATGTCAGATTCTCCGGCTGATCGGAAATTAGAGGAGACTAAAGATGATCGACAGACGTCCCGGGGAGATGTGAAGGATAGAATTTTTGATTTACATCCTTCCGGTATCCCCTTTAAACTCCCTCCTTCCATTTCCTTTCCTTTTTTAATCTCTCATAAAAGAAAGAAAGAAAGAGGAACGAACGGAAGCTTAGTCCTTAAGCTTTTCATCCATACTCTCTCCTCTTCCATTATATTATTACCAGTTGGGGCCTGCACGTGCCACATGAAGTTAAAAGAGGATGGGGCCCACTGAGTTAACCCAGTACATGTTAAAAGAGTATGGGTAGAAGTTTAAAGGTATGCTGTTTGTGCAAAGATCTTGTTCACAAGCAGGCACAGCGAGTGAACTAACTCTTTTTATCTTCTTTACTATTATAATGGGAGAGGCAGGCGTAGCCTGATTTTTCTAAATTCCCAAACTACCCATGTGATTTAATGTTTTGCTTTAATTCCCAAATTACCCCTTACCCATTTATCTATTTAAAGAATAGAATCATAGCCAATTGTGATTGAACTCGAGGAGAGTTCAATCACACCAGCAGGCGTGTCCCTTTTAACTCCTATTAACTGTGGTTAACTCCTTCCCCTCGCTCTAACGTGCATCGCACATGCCACCCGCTATTGAACTCGGGGAGAGTTCAATCACACCCACTGGTCAACACATGTTGCTTTTAACTCCTATTAACTGTAGTTAACTCCTTCCCCTCGCTATCATGTGCATCGCACGTGCCACCTGCTAGTATATATATATAGGAAATGGACCTTAGACATATGAAAAAGATCATACGTATGCACATAACTGTTTGATATTTGGATCCGGTGGTTATTATTAAACCAAATTTTATATGTTAAAAGGCCGATTTAAGAATTCTATTTTAAACACTTTAATTCCTTCTAATCCGGAGACTGTTTCGTGAAGCCTTTATTTTTCCTCAATCTCTTTTCATCTCTCACTCCATTGTTCGTCATATACAAAACCCGGCTCCATATCCTTCAAAAAACCACAGCAACCATCAAAGCAAACCACCATTCAAAAATACCCTCTATTCATCAATAGAAGCAAACAGAAGCAAACGTTTTTTGACCTCCACTCACTCTCTCTCTCTCTCTCTCTCTATAGGGACTTCAAGTTCAAACCACAAAGCCCACCTTCGTCTTCGTCATCCTCCTCTTATCTTGCGCAGGCTACTTCTTAGCTTGCACCCCCATTCATAGCCACCACTAACGAATCCTCCATCAACCCTTGAAGTTGAATCGAGCAGTCTGGATTGTTCTTTGATAAACTCTGATTCTAAGTTTTATGTGAGGAAATCTCTATCCAAGATAAACTTTTCTACTTTTCTGTTGCTTTCTATCTTTGTGAGCCGGCATTCGCAAGGACTGAAATCATTATTTTGTAATATGGATACCTCAACGGGATCACAGTTGCTGCGATCCTTTCAATCCTTGCGATTGTCAGGATCACAATCATAATTCCTTTCATCAGAACCATAAAATTGTAATGCAAAATTGTAGTGCTCAAATGGGTTTCACGATTTCAATTCTGGATATGGGATTTCAAAGAGAAGAGAGAGAGAGGAAAAATGGAAAGAGAGATCTCCGGATTAGAAGGAACTACATTATTTAAAATAGAATCCCTAAATTACCCTTTAACATATAAAATTTGGTTTAATAATAACCATTGGATCCGATGAATGAACGATTATATGGATATGTGAACATACATCTTCTTTTTTTATATGTCTACGGATCCCTTCCCATATATATATTATGGATCCTTCAAGTGTAGGTCAAAGATCCAATGTTAGGTTGATGAATCTTGAAGGTTAGCAAATTGTAACGGATAAAATTCGTAAAATTAACTCAGCGTTGGGAAACGAGCTCGTTTTTGCCGTTTTGTTCACAAAAGTGACACGTGGACACGAGTTGGGGTCACGTGCTTAAAATGTAGGGGTCACACGTTGTCTGATGCACAACGATCCCGTTGTGCGCAATACGACGTCTTTGTTCTCTTGCAGAACAACGTTTCCGTTGTGGCTTTGACAACGTGCTCGTTGTCTAAAGCACAACGTGAACGTTGTGCTCTTGACAACGTCGTTGTCGTTACGCGAACAACGAATCCGTTGTCTCACCGACAACGATGTCGTGCTGTGTTTTAAGGCATCTACGCCGTAACCGAGCTTTAGTCAACAACGAGACCGACTCGTAGGAGGAAGTGATCATGAGGCGATCCATAATTCCGACAGGCGTGCCGAACGCGCCATTTCGTGCCAAAAGCACTGTCTTGGCATTTAATGCTGGTCACTTCTGCGTACTGTCCGATCCTGTCCGATTGGACTTATAGGAGGCTCTCACGTGTAATGCAACCGGCGGCAGATATGTCTAAGATATTTGACAATGAGTGCAAAGACACGTGGTATGGACACCTATGGCCATCCATGGTCATCGATGGCCATACCAACCCTTGCCCTATAAAAACCCCGTGATTTTAGTGCACAGGACACTTGTTCATTAACCGAGACTTGAGAATACGTGTGTTCAGTGCTTCCAGTGCCTTGCGTATTTTTCAGTGACTGTTCTTGTGTTTACTGTTCATCATCTTCTACACCTACTGACTTTACCATCGGAGTACAGGTCAGGGTGCCACACCCTCCGCTCCAACCTTCTACCGGTAAACCAGAGTGTGGAAGGAGCTGCTGCTGACGCGTGTCCTTCCGGTATTTTTCCCCTCACACAAATCTTAACCACAGTTAAGAGGTATTAAAAAGAACACATGTTGACTAGTGGGACGTAACCGGACTCCAACGAGTCTAGTAAAAACAGTATAAAATTTCAAGTCTTGTTTCAATTGGTTGCAATACGAGTTTTTTTTTTTTGGTAAAAGTTAATATAACACCTAACACACATGAGTTAATTGGCTCATATTTGTTGTAAGTCAACCGACGTGGAGGGGAAGCAATGCTTGCCCCATCAGTAGTGTCCCATCAGTAGTGTCTAGTCACCACTCCATTGATTTGGGTTCCACTCCCAAGAAGATATGAGTGTGTTGTTATCTCTACCCTTCCATGACTTGGAACGGATGGGGTTGCGGCCTAACCACATATCTCAACCAAAAAAAAAAAAACTGATGTGGAGTAGGGTAGAGGTTTAAGGAGGGTGGGGCTCACATAATTAACACAAGTACTTAGTAGATCTTTACGACATCTGCTTGTAGGATCTTGGGACGTAAAAGGAAATAAAAGCAAAGAGGAAATTTTTTTTAAAAGGGGCATATCATAAGCGGGTCAATGCCCTCTGTTATAGAAGTTATCTACTGCTTATCTATATCTATATCTATATCTATATCTATTTATAATATAAAGAAATAAGGGTCACCTAACCCCCAAGAAATAAGTGACACATAACCCCCTCTTTTTGCACTCCAATTTTCAATCCCATGAATCCTACGAGTTCCATTTTAAAGATGCCATGTGGTAAAATTCTTTAATCTCAACTGTTGGATCTCTACTCTATCTCACACAAGTCTCTCACTCACCAATCTTGAATCCGAGTGATCTTGGAGATTTGTATCTTATAGATGCCACGTGCCACTCTTAACGCAATCAACGGGCCGAGTCTTTCTTCCTCTCTCTCTCAAAACCCTCTAACCACACGACTCTATCTGAAGCACCTTCTCACGTTAAATCTTTCGAAAAAACCTCCTCCCTCTTTCCGACTCAGGATTGTCTCTGGCGAGGCTAGAAAGCTGGTCTCGGGCATCCATACATCTTGCGATAGGTGGTCAAAAAGGGGAGAAGTCAATTCATTTTCTCCCCATGATTTTGACTTCTCCCCACTTGATATCTCTCCCCCTTTTTCTCACCCATTTATATCCACATGTCGTTTAGTGTGTGGAGAAGTCAAAATCATGGGATCCATGATTTTGACTTCTCCACCACATGTCCCCTATTTTGTGGACACCCGATAGGAGCCTTTCTGGCTTCCCCACAGAGAATCCCAGTCCCCTTCTTCCCTATTAAAGGGGGGACCTGCTTCTTTCTTGATCTCCCATAGATACCACGTGTCACTCTTAACTCAATCAACGATCAGAAACTTTTTTCCTCTCTCTCTTTCTCAAGACCTTTAATCCACACGACTCTATAAGATGCACCTTCTCACCTTAAATCTTTCAAAATAACCTCCTCCCACTTTCCTATTAAAGGGGGAACGTGCTTCTTTCTTTTTCTCCCATTCTCTATTGGTAATCTAATTTGGATCAAGGTTTCATTCTTTTACTCTCATTCTCTCTTGGTTATCTTTGAACCAAGGTTTTTTTTTTTCTCATTCTCTCTTGGTTGTCTGGATCAAGGTTGTTACGGCTTAATTATGTAAATATTAGAAATTTTATATCGTTCATCTCAAATATTTTCATCTAGATTGACGAAGCAGATTGTTACGATTTCCATATATTTTTTCTCAATCAAGGAGACTATTACATTTTTAAATTGAGTAAACCTGAGAAATCCTGCAACTTTCATCTCAAATATTTTTATTTGGACCAAAGGAATCAAGTTAGTTTAATTTATTTTTTCAATTCTGAATTTTCACCTATGTTCATCAATGTTGCTCAGTTCGATAAGTTTTGAAAAGTTCCTAAGTGTTTTAATCTCGATTCAACGAACTACTGATTAGTTGTGTAACGGATAAAATTCGTGTACCAGCTTAGCGTTGTGGGACGAGCTCGTTTTTGTCGTTTTGTTCACGAAAGTGACACGTGTTCACAAGTTGGGGCCACGTGCTTGAAATATAAGGGTCACACGTTGTCTGACGTACAACGTTCCCGTTGTGCGCATTGCGACATCTTTGTTCTCACGAAGAACAACGTTTCCGTTGTGGTCTCGACAACGAGCTCGTTGTCTGAAGCACAACGTGAGCGTTGTGCTCTTGACAACGTCGATTGTCGTTACGCGAACAACGAGCCCGTTGTCTCATTGACAACGATGTCGTGCTGTGTTTTAAGGCATCTACGTCGTAACCGAGCTTAAGTCGACAACGAGACCGACTTGTAGGAGGAAGTGATCAGGAGGCGATCCATAATTCCGACAAGTGTGCCGAATTCGCCGCTTCGTGCCGAAAGCACTGTCTTGGCATTTAATGCTGGTCACTTCTGCGTACCGTCCGATCCCGTCCGATTGGACTTGGGGGAGGCTCCCACGTGTAATGCAACCGACGGCAGACATGTCTAAAATGTTTGGCAATGAGTGCTAAGACACGTGGTATGGGCACCTATGGCCATCCATGGTCATCGATGACCATACCAACCTCGCCCTATATAAACCCCGTGATTTTTAGTGCACAAGACAGTTGTTGAGAAACCCAGATCCGAGAAGACGCGTTCAGGGCTTTTAGTGTCTTGCGTATATTTCAGTGATTGTTCTTGTGTTTACTATTCATCATCTTCTACCCCTACTGACTTTACCATCGGAGTACAGGTCAGGGTGCCACACCCTCTTCTCCAACCTTCTGCCAGTAAACCAGAACGTGGAAGAAGCTGCTGCTGACGCGTGTCCGTCCGGTATTTTTCCCCTCACAAAATTGGCGCCGTCTGTGGGAAATAATAAACGGACCCCCCTTCGCTCTCTGAGACCATGGCTGACCAGTCAGAAGTGTTCGGGCATGAGGATCAAACCCCTCACGCCACTTCTTTCATACCCTCTGTCGTGCACAATCCCGGGGTCAGTCCTTCGTCTGGACAACCAGAGAGGACCGTACCTTCCCCTGTAGAACTCTCTGTCTCGGATCGCGTCTTGGCGATGCTGCAACTGCAGCAGTCTGTTCTGGATCAAATCACCAGGCAGCAACAGTTGATGCAAGCGAGGCTGGAGGCGTTCGAGCATAGCAGGCTTGAGGTGGAGGAGGTGCCACTGCAGAGGCCTTCCTTGAGACGTCAGTTCGACTTCTCTTCTTCTCCTTCTGCCCCAGAGAACCGTGAGACCAGGTTTGTGCTTCTTCCTGCTGAAGGGGATGTAAGGCAGCCTCCGGTTCGGGCGGAGCAGAGCATCCCTTCGGATCGTGTGGATTTCAGAGAAGGAGCAGGAGGAGAGGACTTGAGAGTGGGTACTGGAGGTGCAGACACCCAGAAGACTTGGGTAACAGCCAAGGAGGTGGAGGCTTTAATCGGTGCTCGCGTTAAGAGCATGAAGGGAGGGGTTCCTGACCACTTCGCTCAGTCAGCAAAGGAGAACGTTGAAAACTCTCCTTTCACGGATGCTATCAACCAGTCCTATACTTCTTCCAAGTTCATAACTCCGACCTTCTCCATGTATACTGGAAAGACAGATCCGGAGGAGCATTTGTTTGACTTCAAGCATGCGATGGCTGTACGCAACCCAGATGATGATCTTTATTGTAAGGCTTTCCCCAACAGCCTGTCGGGAGCGGCATCGAAGTGGTTTCGGAACCTACCTCCTGGCTCCATCAGCAACTTCTCAGAGCTCAGGTCGGCCTTTATTGATCGCTTCATCATCAATAAGAAGAAGAAGGCAGGTGCAGACACTCTCTTCTCTTTGAGGATGAAGCCGGCCGAATCCTTGAAGGACTTCATTTCGCGTTTCACCGACGAAGTCCACGATATTGACAAGGTTGATGAAGCAAGCTGCATCGCCGCTTTCAAGAATGCTATCCCCAAGCATTCCGAGCTCTACAAATCCTTAGCCCTTGACTATCCTGTCAAGATGGACGAGTTGATGGTACGTGCCACCAAGTACGGAAGGTACGAGGAGGACGTATCCGTTGTGTCAGCACCGAAGCCCAGGGCGAGAGCGGTGGATGTCGTGGAGAGGGCACACCGATCATCGAAGAGGAAGGAGAAGAGGCAGCAGCACGAGTCTTCATCATCTGAGGACTCGCCACCAAGGAAGCGGAAGGAGAAAGTTGTATATGTGACCCAGCGGGATCAGCCGGATCGGCGCCCGCTGGAGAGAAATTTTAACCAGTATCAGAGCAGGACGGAGAGACGTCCTAGTGACCAGCAGGCGAGGCAACAGTACCAGCCACGCCAGGCGCAGCCTCAAGTACAGCACGAAAGAGGCGTGCAGCCTAATGAGAGGCGACCTTTTGCAGATCAGACGCCACGCATCAATTTCACGGTCAGCCCGGCGACCATCATGAGGTCAATGGAGGATCAGCCATACTTTGAGTGGCCGGCGAGGGCGGTGCCGGATATCACGTCGGGACCACGGGTGCATGAGTACTGTCATTATCATAAGTGCCGTGGTCATCTCACCAACCGATGCCGTATTCTGAGAGAATACTTGGAGAGGCTTGTTCAGGAGGGGTATTTGAGAGAGTATCTTGCTCCTGACAACGGCGGCAGGGAGCGTACCAGGGAGCCGGTGTCCCAAGCTCGCGGAAGAGAGCCCGCCGAGAATCCCAGTACCAGCGGAGGAGCTTCCCTGGGTACGATCAATGTCATTTGCCGCGCGCACATGCCGGAAACTGATGTGGAGAGGAACTTCAGGGCGAAGGCCAGGAAGCTGTCTCATGAGGCTGCAGTGTGCCAGGTGCAAGTGCCTAACAGAAGCGATGAGCAGGCACTCACCTTCACTGATCTTGATCTGGCAGGGGTGGTCCGACCTCACTATGATGCTCTCGTTCTCACCATGAGAATAGGAGACTTCGACATCAAGAGGGTGCTCGTAGATTCTGGAAGCGGAGCGGATATCTTGTACCTTCATGCTTTCACTCAGATGAAGCTGGACCCTTCCGTCCTCATCCCTGCTCAGACTCCCTTGTATGGATTTGATGGTAGCTCGATGAAGCCTGTAGGCGACGTTGTTTTGCCCGTTGTGGCGGGACCCGTTGTCCTTCAGACCAGGTTTTCCGTTCTGGATGCGCCATCACCGTACAATGCCATCTTAGGTCGCTGGTGGACCCATGAGATGAAGGCTGTTCCGTCCTCGTACTACCAGGTGTTGAAGTACCCAACGCGGGACGGGCCCCGGGAGATCCGGGGTGATCAGTTGGCTTCGCAGAAATGCGATTACCCGGCTTCCGTCGTGCCTTCGTAGCAGTTACAGGTCGTTCCCGTTGTGGAAGAGAGCTCGGAGGCATCGTTGTGCAGACCTTCCGTTGAGCCCACGAAAGCTGTCAATTTGGGAACGGAAGAAGAGCCAAAGTTGTTGCAGGTCGGGACGAGCTTAACAACGGAGGAGGAGCTCGAGTTGCTGGGTTTTCTTGGGCAGAATCTAGACGTCTTCGCATGGTCTCACAAAGACATGACTGGCATCGATCCGAGTGTTATCTGCCATCACCTCAATGCTGATCCTGCCATCCCTCCAGTGAAGCAGAAACCTCGGAGGCTTGCTCCAGCTTATCATGATGCAGTGAATGAGGAGATTGACAAGCTGATTCAGTTCGGGTTCATTCAGGAGGTGCAGTATCCTGACTGGATAGCCAATGTTGTGGCGGTACCTAAGAAAAACGGGAAGGTGAGAGTCTGCATTGACTTTACTGGGGTCAACAAGGCGTGCCCCAAGGACTTTTTTCCCATGCCAAGGATAGACAGGCTCATCAACGCCACTGCCGGCCACGAGATGTTATCCTTCATGGATGGCTATTCGGGTTACAACCAGATCCTCCTGGCGGAAGCAGATCGAGAGAAGACCACCTTCATAACGGAGCGAGGTTTGTTCTGTTATCGGGTGATGCCTTTTGGCTTGAAGAATGCAGGTGCCACTTATCAGCGTCTAATGAATCTCATGTTCGGGTCACTCCTTGGCAAGACGGTTGAAGTGTACATCGACGATATCGTTGTGAAGAGCCGAGTACGAAGTACTCTTGTGGCAGACCTTGCTGAGCCTTTCTCTGTGCTGCGATCTTTCAATCTGAAGATCAACCCGGAGAAGTGCACCTTCGGGGTTACCTCGGGGAAATTTTTGGGTTACCTTGTGAGTCAGCGGGGGATTGAAGCTAATCCAGCTCAGATCCGGGCTTTGCTGGACATGCCAGAGCCTAAGTCGAAGAAGGAGATTCAGAAGCTGACAGGTCGGATTGCTGCGCTCAACCGGTTTATCTCCAAGTCATCCGATCGTTGCAAACCTCTGTTCGAGCTGCTGAGGAAGGACTCCATTTTCGCTTGGACTCCGGAGTGTTCCAGAGCTTTTCTTGCCTTGAAAGAATATTTAGGGTCAACTCCTATCCTCTCGGTGCCAGAGCCAGGTGAAGTCTTATACCTCTATTTGTCTGTTTCAGAGCAAGCCCTCGGTTCCGTCCTGGTGAGAAGCTGTGATGGCATGGAGAAACCTGTCTACTTTATCAGCAAGACCTTTCTCAAAGCGGAGTGCAACTACAGCAAGCTCGAGAAGGTGTGTCTGGCTCTTGTCTTTTCTGCAGAGAAGCTTCGGCCGTATTTTCACGCTCATTCTATCGTTGTCATCACAACGTATCCTTTGAAAGTCGTGTTGGGACGACCCGAGCTGGCGGGGAGGATGTCAAAGTGGGCCGTAGCTCTGAGCGAGTTCGATATTCAGTACCGAGCCAGGAGTTCAGAGAAGGGGCAAGCAATGGCGGGGTTTCTTTCTGACTTTCCTGTGGAGGAGGAGGCGGAGGATGCGTTTGTTAATCTTCGGGAGCTCCCAATTGAAGTTGACAACGGAGATGCCGTTGTAGGAGGGGGGGAATCGTCAGAGTGGAGCGGTTGGCTGTTGTACGTGGACGGATCTTCCAATTTCAGTGGTTCAGGACTGGGCGTTGTGCTTATGAGTCCGGACAACATCAAGGTGCAGAAGATGTCGCGTCTTGGGTTCACTGCCTCCAACAACGAAGCTGTTGCTCCTTGGGCTGGAGTGCGCACGAGAGCTGCAGATCTCCACGTTGAGGGTATTTTGTGATTCACAGCTCGTGGTGAATCAGGTGAATGGTATTTATGAATGCAAGGACGATCGGATGAAGCAGTATGCTACTCTCGTTCGTTCGTTGTGTGAAATATTCACCGTTGTGGAGATTAGGCATACCCGGAGGGATGAGAACAGGCATGCTGATGCTTTGGCATATCTAGCTTCCATGGTGCAGGCTGACGAGCCCAGGGCTATTCTGATGGAGTTTCAAGAGTATCCTTCAATAACTCTTCAGGCACAGCGAGAAGTGCTCTTTGTCAATCCAGTCCCGAGCTGGATGACAGGGTTGGTGGCCTATCTGAAGGACGGAGTTCTCCCTATCAGTGTGAAGGAGTCGAGACGCATTCAGTACAAAGCATCTCGTTATACCTTGGTGCAAGGAGAATTGTTCAGGAAATCTTTTGGTGGTCCCTTGCTGAAGTGCGTTCATCCCATAGACGTGGAGAGAGTACTTGCTGAGCTGCATGAAGGTATATGTGGTATTCATTCGGGCGGGAGGACAATTGCCCATCGAGCTCTGGGGCAAGGTTATTTCTGGCCTTATATGCAAGCTGATGCTCAGAAGTATGTGAAGAGGTGCAGCCAGTGCCAGCGGTTTGCTCGACTGATTCATGCCCCAGCTCAAGAGCTTAGCACTGTATCGCAGCCTTGGCCATTTGCACGGTGGGGACTTGACATTGTGGGACCTTTCCCGAGAGCTCCAGGGAATTTGATCTTCCTTTTGGTGGCAACTGACTACTTCTCACGGTGGATTGAAGCTGTGCCGCTTGCACGTATCAGAGAGCAAGAAGTGAAGAAATTCTTGTGGGAGCATATCGTCTGTAGATTTGGCATACCGCAGTCTATCGTTACTGACAACGGGAAGCAGTTCTCAGGACGGCTGATTGCCGACTTTTGCAGCGAGCTGAAGGTCAAACATGTTTTCTCTTCCCCATATTATCCTCAGGGGAATGGATTGGCCGAAGCAGCCAACAAGAACATTCTCAATGCTTTGAAGAGAAGATTGGAAGATTCGAAGGGGAAGTGGACCACCGAGCTGCACAACGTTTTGTGGGGGTACAGAACGACTCCAAGGAGTCCTACCAATGAAACTCCTTTCTCTTTGGCGTATGGCATGGAGGCTGTCATCCCTACAGAGATCAGTTTGCCTACAGTGCGTTCTTGGCACAGCAAGAAGAAGGGCGAAGAGAAAGATCAGAACACAGTACTCATGGCTATTCATCTTGACCTGCTAGAAGAGAAGCGAGAAGATGCCAGCATTCAGATGAGGAGGTACCAGCAGCGATTGAGGAAAGCCTACAACAAGAAAGTACAACGGAGAGTGCTACAGGTCGGTGATCTTGTCCTCCGAAGAGTGTTCCAGAATACGAGAGAGCTTAACAGTGGCAAGTTGGGACCAAACTGGGAAGGGCCCTATATCGTAGAACGATTGGGGAGTCCTGGAGTCTGCTACCTGAAAGACTTGCAAGGTAACCTCATCTCAAAATCTTGGAACATCCTGAATCTGAGGCAATTCTTTCAATAGAATCTGAGATGTGCTGTTTACATGCATCGTTGTGCTTACGAGTATTTTCAGTGATCTTACATAATCATAATGCTCATATTTTAACATGTGATTCGTTATATTATGTGCCTGCTCGTTGTGTGATCGACCATCGTCTAGTAAACAGTGTAATGTTGTGAATGTTTTGCAAGTAATTCGAATAAAGTTTCTGACTGAACGACGTACTCACAACGAACACGGGTGGCTTATATAAGGATGTCATCTGAGCAAATCTAGTGGTTTAACCTAATGACATCCTCTGAGCATGTGTTTCAGAACTGAGTCACGTCGCGTTCGTCTCATGAGTTTTATTTGTCAGATTACATTCACAGTGAATTACGCGAATGATGCGTCTGAATCAGTGCTTGCTTGCAATGCTTGTTCATAAGTAATTTTACGTAGTGCTTTGCTCGTAGTGAACGATCATAGTGCTTTGCTCGTAGTGAACGATCGTAGTGCTTTGCTCGTAGTGAACGATCATAGTGCTTTGTTCGTGGTGAACGATCGTAGTGCTTTGCTCGTAGTGAACGATCATAGTGCTTTGCTCGTAGTGACCGATCATAGTGCTTTGTTCGTGGTGAACGATCGTAGTGCTTTGCTCGTAGTGAACGATCATAGTGCTTTGCTCGTAGTGACCGATCATAGTGCTTTGTTCGTGGTGAACGATCGTAGTGCTTTGCTCGTAGTGAACGATCATAGTGCTTTGCTCGTAGTGACCGATCATAGTGCTTTGTTCGTGATGAACGATCGTAGTGCTTTGCTCGTAGTGAACGATCGTAGTGTTTTATCCGTAGTGATAACTCGTGGTGCTCTGATCGAAGTACTTAATTGAAGTGTTCTACTAGCAGTGCTTGTTCGTTGTGCTTTAATCGTTGCGCTCTACTCATAGTGTTCTGCTCGTAGTGTTTCAATTACTCATGATGTGTTCTTTCTTATTCTGTGTGTATGCGTTGTACTATATTACGAGGTGAAAAGAAGTGCAAACTTGGCAAAGAAGAGCGATCCATTCATATCGAAAACCTATTTCAGCGATAACTTTTCATATAAGGAAAAAGAGAGTTTACATCAACATAAAAGAGAAGCAGAAGCATAGGAAGGGGCAAAGGATCAGAAGAACAGAAGATCGGAGAGACAGCAGGTCAGACGAGCTCAAGGTCAGGCTCTGTTGCCGTTGTAGCAGGCGCAGCAATGGAGGCTTCAGCGATAGGAGCTTCCACCGGAGTAACTTCATCGGCAACAGGAGGAAGCTCTGGGGCAGCAAGCTCGGAGTATGGCTCGGTAGGAAGGAGTGCAGGGCCTTCAAGAAAGTGAGGCAGCTCAACGCCTTGTACCTCGGGCTCGTTGTCGAGCTCGATCAGTTCCTTGCTCGGAAGCTCGGAGAACGTGGTGGCGTCCTCTTCATTGTCCTCCTTCAGGCGGCCTTGCTGGCGAAGGGACTCGAGGACCTCTTTCTCGGTCTCGGCACGATCTTCATCCAAGAGCGTGTCCAGCTGAGACTGATAATACTGCTGCAGTCTCAGGGTCACAGACCTCTCGGTGTCCTCCTGAATTTTCTTGGCCTCCTCGAGCTCCTCCGCCAGTGCCGACCTGGCTGCCTCAATTTCCTCCAGTTGTCTACCCAAAGCTTGGGAGACATGCTCAAGCTCACTGATGCGCACAACAGCATTCTCAGTCTCTTGCTTGGCCTTCCTTTCGGCCTCCTTCGCTGCTCGTGCCTCAGCTTCGGCCTTTTCCCTAACCTTGGTGGCAGTGCCGGGCCTTACTTCAGCACGAGTCGTTTCAGCCTTGGCTTGAGACAGATCGAAGTCTGCCTTGAGTCTCTCCTCGACAAGGGTCTTCTCCAGCGTCTCCGTCCTGTCCTTCCAGTAGTTGATCCCGTCTCGCAGCTGAGTGTATTTGTCCTGACTGCGATCGCAGAGCTCTTGCACGAGCGCGTTCATCTGCAAAGAGATGTCTGGGCGTTAGCATAACAAGAAGTAGTATTTCAAAACGATTGAGGTAGAAGACGAAGGAGGGGAAGCTTACTGTTGCCACGGACTGACAGGCGGCGTAGGACAGGTCGGCTAAGTGGAGTTGGCCAACCTCAGCGATGTCCCTGGGCAGCCTCATCGCATAAGTTAGAGCTCGGGCAGCCGTCCTCGAGCTCTTCGCCGATTCAATCACGGTCGGCACTCCGAACCGAGTGAAGTCGGGTGACCAGTCCGGAGTGGAGGTCGGCAGCATATTGGCCGGGAGACTTGTCGTTCCGGCCTCCGTTGTGGCCATGGCAACCACAGCGGAGCTCGTACTGGCTGTGGCAGCATCAGCTCGAGAAGGGGCAGGCGCTGAGCTAACCTTAGGCGCTGCCATTGTCGCCTCGGTTCCTAGGCTTGTTGGAGGAGCGGCAGGGGCGGGAGGAGGAGCGGCAATGGCCGCAATCTCTTTTTCCTGGCGTTTGTCCGCCTTGGCCTTCTTTCTGGCCTCGTGCTCGGCCTGGGTGGCCAACTTTCTCTTCAAGTCAGTAGGCGCTGTAGCCTTGGAGGAATGGTTCCTCTTCTTCTTCGGTGGTGGTGGTGGTGGTGGAAGTGGCTGAGCTGCAGGGCGAGCAGACCTCGGCTTCCTATTCAGCGGTGGTGGGTTCGAGTCGGCCATTTCTTCTTCTTCTTCTTCTTCGGATAGGAGAGGGAACGGTGAAGGTACGGAGGGGGAGGCGCCCTGTTGCTGTTGTTGCGGCTGTTGTTGAGTAGTCGCTGGGTTACTGGAGGAACCCCGCTTGACGAGCTCGAGTGGTTTCCACCTAATGTATTCCCCGCCTCGAGCGCGGCGGATACCAGTAAGAAGTTCTTGTTCTTCTGGGGTCAGCTTCTTGTATGAAAATTTCTTTGGGTCCACTGCACACAAAAGAAGGCAAAATGAGTACAACGAGGAGAATTAGCAGGACGAGAAGGTACAGCGTACAACGAGAACGTAGTCAAGACGATGGTGCACAACGGACAACGGGTAACTAGTGGTATACCTGCTTCCACTCGGAAGACGTTGGGGACCGAGGAATTCTCTGCCTTCCAGCCGCCAGAGACGACGAATGGAGTGGCTTTCCATTTCCTTTCTCTGTCAAGGATGCCCGAGACGAGCTCTGGACAGTAGGGTTTCTTGTTCCACGAGAAATAGGAATACAGACCGTCGTCATTGCCTCGGCATCTGACGGCATGGCAGAAGTGGAATAGATGCCTAGCCTCTATGGGGTACCCGTCCTTGATGAATTTGATCATCATGGACATGTATTTATGGAAGCCCGGGTGCATTTGCCCCGGTGCAAGTTGCAAGGTGGACAGAACTTCATCCAAGACAGGATGAAGAGGGAAGCGAAGGCCAGCCTCAAGCTGGGAAAGGTAGACAACGGTACAGGCAGAGCGCCTGTCTATGATGGCATCATCTCGCATGAAATGGAGATTGACATCGGCAGGGAAGTCGAAACGTTCCCTGTAACGGTTCAGATGCGCCAACTGGAATTGGCGCAGAACTGATGATTTTTCAATGTAGGCACCATGAGGTGCGCTACCTGTGCAACTGGCCTCGTCATCAGAAGGGCCTCTAACTCCCTCTATCCTAGCAGGTTCTATGGGGACGTTGGCAGCCATGGTGGTAAGAAGAAATCGGAAAGAAGGACAAGAACAAAAGAGTATGTGCGGAGCAAAACCACACTGGGAACCAGAGAAGGGAGAAATGGAAAAACAGTAAGAGAGAATAAGAGATAGGGGTGAAGGGCGTACCGAACTGAAAAACTCAGAAAGATCGTTGAAGAGCTTGAGGAAGACGAACTTTCGGGCGAGAAGAAGATTCGACAGAGTAACAGTGCTTGATGAAACAGGGTGGGTGAGAGAGAGGATTCGATGGGATTTTATTGACGTCTCTGGCTCGCGAAAGTACACCACTACCCTTCATCTGAGGCGTACACCTGTATCGACGGAATTAAGAGTAGTGGCCAGATCGTCTTTTCACCGAGTATGATAACCGTCAGGGTCATTAAAGCATTCTCGAAATTTAAATCGGTGATGATGACAGCCTGTCCGCATTGAAGAGACGCGACGGTTCGCACGCGTGGCCAGCTGGCGTGAACGGTCGACCTTCTCAATAAGCGTTTAAAGCACGCAACGTTTCGCCTTCCGGAGTGGTGTCAGGTATGATCTTGTTGTTCGTTTATGACGCTTCGAACTACGTTCCAAGCATCATAAAGGGGCAAATTGTAACGGATAAAATTCGTGTACCAGCTCAGCGTTGTGGGACGAGCTCGTTTTTGTCGTTTTGTTCACGAAAGTGACACGTGTTCACAAGTTGGGGCCACGTGCTTGAAATATAAGGGTCACACGTTGTCTGACGTACAACGTTCCCGTTGTGCGCATTGCGACATCTTTGTTCTCACGAAGAACAACGTTTCCGTTGTGGTCTCGACAACGAGCTCGTTGTCTGAAGCACAACGTGAGCGTTGTGCTCTTGACAACGTCGATTGTCGTTACGCGAACAACGAGCCCGTTGTCTCATTGACAACGATGTCGTGCTGTGTTTTAAGGCATCTACGTCGTAACCGAGCTTAAGTCGACAACGAGACCGACTTGTAGGAGGAAGTGATCAGGAGGCGATCCATAATTCCGACAAGTGTGCCGAATTCGCCGCTTCGTGCCGAAAGCACTGTCTTGGCATTTAATGTTGGTCACTTCTGCGTACCGTCCGATCCCGTCCGATTGGACTTGGGGGAGGCTCCCACGTGTAATGCAACCGACGGCAGACATGTCTAAAATGTTTGGCAATGAGTGCTAAGACACGTGGTATGGGCACCTATGGCCATCCATGGTCATCGATGACCATACCAACCTCGCCCTATATAAACCCCGTGATTTTTAGTGCACAAGACAGTTGTTGAGAAACCCAGATCCGAGAAGACGCGTTCAGGGCTTTTAGTGTCTTGCGTATATTTCAGTGATTGTTCTTGTGTTTACTATTCATCATCTTCTACCCCTACTGACTTTACCATCGGAGTACAGGTCAGGGTGCCACACCCTCTTCTCCAACCTTCTGCCAGTAAACCAGAACGTGGAAGAAGCTGCTGCTGACGCGTGTCCGTCCGGTATTTTTCCCCTCACAAGTTGTATTCAGATCTGGATTCATTCAATGATTTTAACACGAATGGGGTTGAAAGTTGAACGTCCCCTTTGAGAATAAATTTTGCAAATTTTAAGTTTAAATACTAATTGGTTGCTATTTGAGCGCCTACAGTGCAATCCAAGAGAGAGGCTGGTAAATTTATCAAATGACATTCTCATCTACAAATTATTTAAGGAAAAAAAAATAATTTAGCTCAGGGTATGTAAACCTGAACTGCTGTGTTCAACAGGTTCTTACTAAGACCGAAGGGTCTCTCTCCTTCCCTAAACTATTGTGTTCAACGACCCTTCCTAATAGGTTTATGTAAACCTGAAAAAAGAATGGTTGGAGAAGACGATGAACAATGTTGGTGTTGGTTTCGGGTTAGGCTAACCGAACCAATGCATTATCCATTTCCCCATACAAAAACCCGTTTTATTGCACCCGTATTATAAGATCCAGTTACCTTCAATGGTGAGTCTGGACTCAGGCCTTCTTCTAAAACTTAAAATCTTTTAACCATTAGGATAAGTTAATTTTAACCATAGCTAAAACAGTTTTCTTAAAAATAATTTTTTTCATAAGGGTTTGTGATTTTAACCACAGTTAAATACCCTTTTCCATTATAAAAGTTAATTCCTTTAACCCCAAGGGTTAGTGAATCTTAACCACAGTTAACTAAAAAAGAATTAGTTTCTTTAAACCTTACACCTTGTTAGGCTCTAGAGTTGCAGTTGTGTGGTAACTCAATATAAGGTTTAATAAATGGTTTAGTATGTGACTATCACCTGGTTTCTTTATTTTGCTTTGTCATTTTCCTTTCTTGGCATGTTTTAAAATTGTCGCTTAATGGGTCACTGTAGAACTGATGAACAATCGGCTGCGGAGCTTGATAACCTTATGGTGATTGTGGCGAATCCTTGCCAGTTCAAGATCCTTGACTGGTTTCTAAATAGGAAGAAGGACTATAAGGATGGCAGGTATTCCCAGGCTATTCTGAATGCATTGGACATGAAACCGAGGGATGATATTGAGCAGTTAAAGAAGATTAGGTTTGTTTTCATCTACATATCTGGTGATACTTTTCCTATTTGTTTGTTAGATTGTTTATTCTACTTTTTTAAATACTAAGTATCATACAAATTAATGCGTTTAAAAATCATTAATCATAGATGTTAGATTTTGCATATCTGTATAATAAAAAGTTCTTGTAGCATTTGTGGCTTAGAAAATTTTCTAAGATATTGCCATTATATATTCCATAGCATTGTTACCTTTTAATTGAAATGGGCCTTGAGCCTGTAGGGTTTGGGTCCTAGGGTTTGCCTAGGGTTTAGGGTTTACCTAGGGTTTACCCAGGCTTAGGCCTATGGTTCACCTAGAGTTAGGTCTAGGGTTTGGTTAGGGGTTTGCCTAAGGTTCAGGGCTTGACTAGGGACTCAGCTGAGGATGATCATGGTTAAGGAAGGTTAACTATGGTTAAAGCAGAGTGTAAAAATTGGGTGCTTACAACTGCCCCTCTTTGCCGGAGAATGCCAAGATGACAATTGAATGGAATCATCCTATTTTTACACCAAGATGGATTTTAAAGATGATGAGATGTATACATGCGGTGCAAACGGTGAGTGTGGTGAAGTGATGAAGTGATTAGCGTTACTGCTGGGGAATAGCGAGTAGCTGGGGAACAAAGAGAGATGCAAGGACGGCGTGGCCCGGAAGAAGGAGTCGCTCAGAAGCGGCAATGGGATTGATCGAAACGGTGTTTCCTGGGGGATATTAACCGAATCGATCGGGGGATACACGAGGTGTTAGGAACACACGGGGTGTTGGACATGCGAGGTGTCAGAAAATTGACTCGGCACCAATGGAGACCTGGAATGTCAAGGACACATGGGGTGTCAAAAGGGAGGACATGCGGTGAGTGTCGGCGTGTTGACAATGTGTGTTTTGTTAATGAAGACTCGTATGTCGAGATCACATGGGGGTATCTCTGGGGTACATGCGGCGACTGTCGACGTGTCGACAAGGTATGTTTTTATCGATGGAAACTCGTATGTGGGGGGACATGCAAGGTGTCGGCATATTGACTCGGCGTCAATGGAGATCTGGGATGTCGAGAACGCACGGGGGCGTCTCTAAGGGGACATGCGGTGAGTGTCAGCATGTTGACTCGGCGTCAATGAAGACTCTATGATGTCACAACAGGTGAGATGTCGGCATGTTGACTCGGCGTCAATGGAGACCTGGGTTATCAAAGACACACGGGGGTATCGAGAGGTGTACACTGTTAAGGCACACAGAATGTTGGGTGGTGTACATTGTTAAGGTACACAAGATATTGGGTGATGTACACTGTTAAGGCACACACAGAATTATGGGTGATGTACACTATTAAGAAACATACAGAATGTTGGGTGATATTGACATGTTTGGTTATGCAGTGACGCTATGTAGATTGATGTCATGCAGGAGATAAAGGCGAGGATGCTTTCTCATGACTCTGTTGATTGTTGCTTGCTGGGGAGGTGCAGAAGCGGCTTCTCTGTTTGTTTTTGCTGTGGCTGCTCGGTGTAGGTTGGTCCAAACGGATTTTGATACCAAGAGTTTGCTTGTTTTTGAAAATATTTTTCAAAAAAGTCTAGAAGACTTTTGTAATTTTTTTTGACTTTGACAGAAGTATGCTTGGTTAGCTTTCAGATTTGCTAGTAAATTGCCTTAGTTCAGGGCTTAAGGGGATTTGAAGGTTGTCTTTCACTCTCGGAGAGTGGAGTATGATTCAGAGCAGAATGCTGCCGGAGGTAGACAAGCTTGTCTAGATGCTGTTGTAGGTTAAGGACCCTGGCTGGGGAGAGGCTTTGCTGGAAGCTTCTAAACTCCTGCTGGGGAAGAGTGTTGTTGAGAGCTGTCAGAAGCTTCTGTTGGGGGATCTGCTGGGGATTGGGTCTCTGTTATGGACCACTACCGGGGAGTTTAGGGATTTCCTGTCTGCTGGGGATCTCCCAATGTTTGCCCTTCTGCCGGGAAAATGTTTTTCGGAGGATTCTTTGCTGGGAGAAAGTCTGGAGTAAAACATCTGCTGGGGATGTTCCCTGTTGGAATCTCTGCTGAGGGTATTGGTCCATTGAGAGATGCTGACTGCTGGGGATGATTGAGGAGTCCGGTGAGACTGATTGCTGTCGGATTCTATTGCCAAACTGATTTTCAACTTTTCTCCATTTTTTACCATTGGAACGACCAAGCATAGGGTTCACATAATTTTTGCGCGATGAGGCCATTGCCGGTTTTCCTCATGCCTGCGAAGCTGGTTGATTTTTGCCCCTAGTCACAAGACTAGGTCTGGGTGTCGCGTAATTTTTGCGCAATGAGGCTGTTGCCGATTTTCATGCATGTCCTCAATTTTGTAGAGGCTTTGTGTCATCTCCTGTCATTGCCCTAATTAACACTTGGAGATTGATACTCCACTGAGGGATGTAGATGTGATATTGCACTTGCGCTCGTAGTTTCTAGGGGATCTAAGAGGACTTGGAGTGGGACAAAATATAGGCTAGGGAACTGAAGTTTGGGACACCCTGAATTGTTTTCTTTCTTATTGCAATTGAATTGCATTGAGATCTTTTGATGGAGATAGTTTTTTGGGGAGGCTCCATTGAAGATTGTCCTCTTTGGTAGAAGTTGACTTTTGAGAAGTTTTCCCTATCCGAGAGATTCTTCTGGGAAGAGTTTGTTTCCACTGGGGAGAATTTGATTCCACTGGGGAGGTGTTTTGGGAGAAGTTGATTCTGCTGGGGATAAGGCTCGGAGAGATTGTTTCCGCTCGGGGAGTCCTTGACTTGGAGAATGTTTCAACTTCTATTTTGAGATTTCTTTTGGTGAAATATTTTGTAAACTTGGTGTCGACTTCGCCGGAGAAGTTGGGAGAGTTGGATTCTGATTGGGGACTGACTCTGTCGGGAAAGGTTGTCTCTGTGGGGAGAAATTATCTCTGTAGAGAGAGCTAGGATTTTGAGGGGTTAAATCCCTTTTTGTGACCGCACCTGGTTTGTCAGGTTGCTTATGTACCATTTCCAGGATCAAGTCATGACGTAGTTCAGGCCAATGCCACAGATGGCGAGGGAGGGTGTCCCTGAAAAGTTTATTGAAAGAAAGGTTGTTAGGCTCAAGAGGCTAACTAGTGGATTTCATTGATTTGTAAAATGAGTTTACATTGTTGGGGATAAGGAGTGTATCAAGGATGGCCTCCTATCATTTCCCAGAGATTCTATGAGTGTAAAACACCTATCAGATCTAGACCCTAAGCGTAGTATCGTTTGACTTTGTCTATGTTGACGGGCTCTAAGAGGTCTTCGTCATCTATACGTCCGAGTCAAAGGGCGTTACCGGAGAATTTGTCTTGGACGATGTATGGGCCTTCGTAGTTAGGTGTAAATTTTCCCTTGTGTTAGGGTGGTTTGGCAACACTTCCCGGAGAACTAGGTCACTGACTTCGATGCTGCGAGGCTTGACTTTCCTGTTGAATGCCCTAGCCATACGCCTTTGATAGGCCTGCGAGTGGTTGATGGCTTTCAGTCGCCACTCTTCAATCAGATTCAACTGCTTATATCAGGTCTGTAGCCATTATGATTATGAGAATTCTGCTTCCATTAGCAAGCGGAGTGATGGAATCTCTACTTCAATGTGGAGGACTGCTTCCATACCATAGGCCATAAGAAATGGTGTTGCCCCTGTTGATGTTCTGATGGACGTTCTGTAGGCCATGAGTGCATATGGGAGTGTCTCATGCCAGACAGAGTAATTGGTTGCCATCTTCTCATTGATTTTCTTTAGGTTTTTGTTAGCTGCTTCCACTGCACCATTAGTCTGAGGCCTATATGGTGTGGAATTATGATGCTCTATTTTGAATTTCTGGCAGAGATCAATCATCCCCTTGTTGCAGAAGTTAAGAGCATTGTCCGTTACAATCTCAAATGGGAAACCGTACTGGCAGATGATGTCCTTTAGAAAGTGTTGTACCACGGAGGTAATGACATTGGCGTATGAGGCTGCCTCGACCCATTTGTTAAGTAATCGATTACAGCCAGGATGAATCGATGACCGTTAGATGCTTTCAGAGTTCTAGGTCCGATGAAGTCGATGCCTCAAGCTAAGAATGGCCAAGAAGCAGTAGACTGTGCAGCTTTGTCGGCGGTGCATTGATTTTGTCAGCATAGATCTAGCACTGGTGGAATTTCTGTACGTGCTTGCAACAGTCTGCTTCCATGGTGGACCAGTAGTAGCCCAGCTTGAGAATCTTCTTATAAAGCATTAACCAATTTATTTGTGGGCAATAGGTTCCTCCGTGAACCTCTTCGATTACTTGTGTTGCTTCACTGGTGTCTAGGCATCTGAGCCATATCATGTTCGGTGATCTTTTGTACAAGACTCCTCTTGTTAGGACAAACTGAAATAGCAAGTCTTCTGATGCCTGGCGGTCTATTTTGGTCGCATCGAGAGGGAAGGTCCCGTCCTTGAGGTACTACTTAATGTCTGTGAACCAAGGCTTGTTGTCTGTTACTGCGTCCAGTTCGAAGCAGTAGGCAGGTTGATCTTGTTGCTGAATTTCGATTGGCCAAAGCATGATGCCCCTAGGGATCTGACCTATGGAGGCAAGAGTGGCCAGTGCATTGGCGAATCTGTTGTGGTTCCTGGATCTGTGACTGAAGGTGATTCTTCTAAACTGAGTTATCAGCATGTTGAGGTAGGCTAGGTACGAGACTAGCCTGGCCTCTCGGATGGCCCAAGATTCATTTGCTTGACAGATTACTAAAGATGAGTCCCCATAGACATCTATCTCTTTAATCCCGATGCCTAAGGCTTCTTTCAGTCTGGCTATGCATGCCTCGTACTCTGCTTCATTGTTAGAACATCTGAATTTCAGCTTGACTGATATAGGGAGGTGTGCTCCTTTAGGTGACATTAGGACTGCTCTTGCCCTATGTCTATGACTGTTAGCAGCTCCATCAAAGTACAACTCCCAGCCGAGGTACTATTTCTCTTCGGATTTTGTGTACAGGATGATTTCATCTGGAAACTGATCATGTACAGACATATAGTCCTGTGCTGGTTTATGGACCAGGTGATTTTCTATCGCCTGCCCCTTGATTGACTTCTGAGTCATGTATGTGATTTCGAATTCAGACAACATCATAAGCCATCGGGCAGTCCTTTCGGTGGTGGCTGACTTTTCTAGTAGATACTTGAGTGAGTTAATCCGGGAGATCAGGACTACCAGGTATGAAAGCAGATAGTGTCGGAGATGCTGAGTTGCCCGGACCAGTGCCAGACATGTCTTCTCAAGAGGGCTGTACCGCTCTTCATACTTTAGCAGGCGCTTACTGATGTAGTAGATGACTTGCTCTGTCCTGCCTATCTCATCGTGCTGTACCAAAACGCACCTCATGGAGGTTTCTTGCATTGAGATGTAGAGGAGTAGGGGCTGTCCCGGTATAGGTGGCACTAGTACTGGAGGATTAAGAAGATATTGCTTTATTCGATCAAAGGCTTCTTGGCATTCTGCTGTCCAGACTGTCAGTGCATTCTTTCGGAGAAGCTTGAAGATCGGCTCGCATATCGGAGTAAGCTGAGAGATGAACTGACAAATGTACTGAATTCTCAGCGTATTGCCTGACAGTTGGAGATTTGACGATCATGTCATCCACATAGATTTCTATTAACTTGTGGATCATGTCGTGGAACAGTGTTGTCATAGTCATCTGATAGGTTGCCCCTGCGTTCTTGAGTTCGAAAGGCATAACCTTGTAGTAGAACGTGCCCCAAGGCGTGATGAAGGAGGTCTTCTCCATGTCTTCTTCTGCCATTCTAATCTGGTTGTATCCGGAGAAACCATCCATGAATGAGAGAGTCTCCTGCCTTGCAGTATTGTCGACCAGAATGTCGATGTGCGGGAGAGGGAAGTTGTCTTTAGGACTAACCTTATTCAGGTTTTGGTAGTCGATGCGCATCCGGACTTTGCCATCCTTTTTGGGTACCGACACAATGTTGGCTAACCACTCAGGGTAGTTTGCTACTGCCAGGAAGCCTACTTTGATCTGCTTCTCAACCTCTTCTTTGACTTTTGGTGACCATTCAGGCCTCATTCGTCTCAGTTTCTGCTTAATTGATCTGATGTCAGGGTTCAGGGGCAATCTGTGCACCACTAATGCTGGGTCCAGGCCGGGCATGTCTGCATATAACCAGACGAAGACATCACTGGAACTCTTTAGGAAGCTGATCATGTCTGTTCTATGCTGCGGGTTCATGGTTGTGCCGATTTTGACCAGCTGAGGATTGTTTGCGGATCCCAGGTTCACTGTCTCGGTGTCCTCAATGTTTGACTGTAAAAGCCCTTCGCAGTGTTCTAGGAGGTCTAGTATCCCCTGAGGTGGTTCTTCGTCCTGTTCTCAGTCATACTCAACTTCTGAAAGTTCAAGGAGGGTTTCAAGGGTAGCCTTGTCAGAGGCGATTTCCTTGTAAATCATCAAGCTTAGTTTAGCATGCTTATTTTTTTTATGTTTGTGTTGGCTTCAGGACACTATGCCTTCCAGGAGAAGAGTTCGTGTGATTTTCGTCATCAGTTGAAGGCAATGTTTTTTGGACAACATGTTTTTGAGTCAAAATTCTAGATTTTCATTGATAAAAAGAGGATTGTTTACAAAATGATTCATATAAAAAGAGACCTGCAGTTGGTTGACACTTTAGATTTTACAATGTGAGCAAAAGAGAGATAGATTAAGAGAGAGAGGAGAATGGTGTTGTATTACTATTTGATTTGACCAGCCTTCCCTGCATTATGCTGGCCCCGGCCCTGAGCAGCCTCGATGGTGAGAGCCTCGATCCACCAACAGATCAGTGGTTAGCGATTGGAGGATGCTTCAGCGCTGTTGAAGAGGGTGCAGACCTGCTCTCCCGCTGAATATTCTACTTCTGCTTTTCGGAAATCCCTGAAGACTCAGTACCGGGTTGAGGATAAGGGATGTTAGAAACTGGTGCAAGGGAGGTTTTCGGATAGGTTTCAAAGATTCCTATGGGGAAAGTCACAGAGATGTGGGGTCGGGGTTCAGGTTTCACTGACTTTTTGTTCTTATTGGTCAGCTTAGAGATAGTCCTCGTACTTGGGCTTATATCCCAGCCCGAATGGAGAAGTATAGCGATGAGGCACGTATCTCTTCTTCATGCCTTGATTCTTGACACCCAGGCCTAGCCCTGGTTGGTAATTCATCCTAGCTATCATCCTGATAAATAGCGGTACTGACTGCTTGCTGAGCTCTTCTACTTGGGAGATAGAACTGACCTGCTTGAACTAATAGGACATGAATTCTATGCCCTGCCCCAGCTCCTGGATGTCCCTGAAGGAACTAGCTAACTCCTCTGAGGGGATGACAACCAAGTGGTCATCCTAAATGAATTTGATTCTTTGATGCAAAGAGGAGGGAATGACTCCGGCCGAGTGAATCCTTGGCCTCCCTACCCTAAGAGCAAGGTGAATGAGGCGGGCACATTCATGACTTGGAAGTTCGTTGTAAACTGAGCTGGTCTGACCTTGATGGTCAAATCAATGTCACCCAGGTTCTGGCTGGTAGAGTTATCAAAAGCCCTGATCGTTATAGGCCTTTTCTTAACTTGGCTGGTGTTTAAACCCAGGCTTTGCAGTGTAGACAGTGTACTGACGTTCAGGCCAGAGCCATTGTTGATGAGTACTGAGGATAATGTTCTATCCACACACTGTACTGTGATATAGAGAGCCCGGGTATGATCTCTGTCTCAGTCCGGTATATCCTCTTTAGTAAAGGAGATGATTCTGGATTCGAGCACTTGCCCCACCATCTGCCCTAGTTTCTTGGGCAAGATGTCTGGTGTTATATGGGTGTTGTTAAATACCCATAGAAGTTGCTTTATGTGATGCTCTGAAGTCAAGAGAAGACCTAGGATAGAGATCTGTGCCTGTGTTTTACCCAACTGCTGGGTGATATTGAATTCTCCTGCCTTTTCCAATATTTTCAGTAAGAGAGCCGAGTCTGCCGTTTCTTTCTCTGGGTCTGATACCCCTACTTTATCTTTCGCATTGTCCTTCACCGGCTCGGTACACCCGGCCGGAACAGGTGAGGTTGGCTATGTACTTACTCTCGAGGATGAGAGAGTGAGGGGCAGGTACGTGGTTAAGGTTGAAAGACTGAGAAGAGATGTAAGAGATCTTGACTGGGCCAGTAGAAGTGGAGGCTTGAGTTGGTGCTATGGGCCAACTGGCAGGACAGGGAATGGTGTAGACAATTTGCTCTTTGTCAGGTTCAAGAGTTGGGATCTGTGCTGGGGCCTGGATGGCTTGGATGTTTGACTGTGGAAGAGAGATTATGGTTGGAGGTTGGTAGGAGGGCCTGATGATGTTGTCATCGACTGCGGGTGCGTCGGGTCTTAGATGCCCTGGCCCGGGCTCTTCCTACTCAATGAAATTGATTTGGTTGTTATACGAGGGTAGTGGCACCTGGTTGATGCTGGCGTTACCGGGAGCCGGCTCAACCTTGCCCTTATCTAGAAGATCCTGGATGACGTATTTCAGGTCGATGCAATAGTTTGTGGTATGGCCTGGGCCTTGGTAGAAGGCGCAGTGATGATCGACATGATAATTTTTGCTTTGTTTATCAGGAGGTAAGAGAGGGGTAGGGCCTCTCAGGGTGAGAAGACCTTGTTTGGTCAAGAAGTTAAGGAGTTGACTGAGTGTATAAGGGAGATGGGTAAAGTTTCTGGGGGGAAGGGTTTGCCTCTGGTTTTGTCTAGTTGGCCGGGTGTTCCCTGGTGCTGGTTGTTGCTGAGCGGCTGGAGCCAGTAATCTGATGGGTGTCGTGGAAGCCACCATATGAACATCCTCTTTTCTCTTCTAGTCTCTGGGACCACTATTTCTGCTGGTAGAAGCTATTGCTGTTCTGGGGGGAGCAAATCCAAGACTGGAATGGATGACACCACTTTGTATCACTGATTCGATGCGGGCACCCATCTTAACGATTGTACCGAAGTCTACAACTGGTAGAGTGACCATTAGGGTCAAGTAGGATTGCTTTAGGGTGCCCATGAACATTTTTGCCAGCTCCTTCTTAGGGATCGGAGTGAGAATTTTTGCTGCCATTTCCCTCCAGCGGGTGGCGTACTCCAGGAAGGATTCATTGTTCCGCTGGCTCATTTGCTCGAGCTGACTCCTCTGTGGCTGGAGTTCTTGGTTAAAGGAGTACTGCTTCACGAAATAGTCCATGACATCTTTCCAGGTCTTGATTATTGCTTGTCAATTGACATCCATTAGGTGAGGGTTGCTCCCTTCAAACTCTTTTGAAAATAGTGAATGAGCAACGACTGATTCTTGTTATACGGGGCATGTCCTCCAGGTAAAGTTGTAAATTTTGCTTCGGGCAGTCGGAGTCGTCATACTTGTCAAAGTCCAAAACTTTGAAGCCTGGGGGAACAACATCCCCAGAAGAGAAGGTCAGTCTTCCAACGAGAAGCTGGGATAGGCAGATGCCCCTTTCATTTCCCTCATCTCCTTTATTTGTTTGATCTCCTCATGCTGATCCTTGAGGGACGGTGTATGGTCGGATGATGACGGCTTATCCTGGTGGACATGGGAGGCCCTGGGCTTCTCATCGTATTGGTCATACTCTGCTTCTCCTCCGCCTGCTGCAGGTCCAAGATTCGGGATCATAATCGGAATAGGCTGAGGTTCAGGTATAGATTGTTCAGAAGGTTCTTCGGCTCGGGCACCTATGAGAATCTTTAGGGATTCCAAAACTCGGTCCAGTTTAGCCTGCATGGCTGTGATATCCCGGTCATGAGACTGTAAAAGTTTCTCGATTCTCTGTTGATGATTCGAAGGTTCTACCATTGACTCTGAGCTACACTCAGATGAAGGCTTGTAAGGTACTAGCTCCGTGGCTGGTACTTCTGTCAGAACTGCTTCTAGGACTGTTGCTTCTATGAGAATTGCAGTCACAGAGCGAGTCATGGGTTGGCTCATGCAACTGAAAAAGATGTAACGGCTAAACATGAATATGCATGATTTGTAAGAAAGAATGTTGAAAAATATTTTTATTGATGCATGATAGTGTTACAGGATTGTGTGACTCAATTAAAAAAAAGACTCGATCCTAGGCAGGTTCGTCAGGGATCGCGAAGTCGAGTGGCTGGGGCATACCCTCTAGGTCCATAATTTGCTGTTGGAGGGATGTGACCTCAACCTCCATGTTGGCAAGAGTTTTTGTAGCGTTGAACATCCGGTATCAGAACTGTCGGATACGGTCGGTCATCTCAACCTTTGCACTGTCAAGCTGCTCTTGGTAGAAGCGCAGCTGGGCCTTGATGATGGCTGTCTCCTTGGCATTGCCTTTCCGTATCTTCTGACAAGACCGGACTTGTGAGCATGTGATCTTCCAACCACTTTCACAATTATATGTTTTGACTTGAGTCGCCACCTATTCATTCTTAGGGATAGGTCCCGGGTATTTGTTTGTTTGGATAAGGCAAATGGTCTAATCAGAGTTAGGGTAAGTTGTTCGATTAAGCCCTGAGGAAGGTGTTAGGCACCCCAAGACCCCCGTTTTATAACGGTTACCTACTCCCTAAACTTAAGCCAATTATAATCTCAAAGTTTAATTAGAATGTCCAAAGTTTTTAAGTGAGTGCTAATCCAAGAAAAATAGAAAGCTAGATGGCTAGGGTCGAACCCGAGTTGAGTTGCCTACGTACTCACATGGTGAGATCAGACCGAGCGTAGTTCTGGCACATGAGCCCGTGCCGAGGCTAGGGGGGAGTGTGTGTGTGCATAGGATGGTCAAAGGGTTTAGCCTAGAAGGCTATGGTTTAGTTGACCGGGGAGGTCAAGTGCACAAGTGTTAAGTCTAACCGCGGTTAGAGGGTATTTATCCATGGTTAGATAAGCTAACCAAAGCTAAGGAGGTCCTACAAGTCTCTTTTTGGTCTTTTTGTATTTTTTATATTTTTTGAGATTTTTGGGGATATTTGAATGTTTTTTATATTTTGGTTATATTTGAATGTTTTTGGTGTTTTGAGATTTTATCATGTTTTTGGTATTTTGAGATTTTATCATGTTTTTGAATTTTCATATAGGTAAGGTTTTGACAAACTTAACTAAAGTCAAATTTAGTCCAAGAGTTTGGCTAAAAGATTATAGTTTAAGACATAAAGAGGGATGTGCCTTATGAATAGTAAATGGTCTATTACCAACACCTATTTTGTTGGATTGATGTTGATAATAGATCAAATACCATTGTCTTTAGTATGAAACATTTTTAAGAATGTCCTCTTTAAGTCCTTACACCATCATTTATCTTAAGTCCTTAAACCATCACCTACCCATTCAACATAGAACATGAAGGAAAAATAAAGAAATGAAAGAAAATGAAAACTCATCCTCTCCCTTTTAAGGTGATTCATTTACACCATTATTAATGATGTAATGTTGCTCTAAAGAATGTTAGGGAGGGGATGAGCTTTCACAAAAAATTCTAGAAAGATGACTAGAATCTCAAAAGAAAACAAAATGAAAAAGAGAGGTATAGCTTTAGCTTCCACTCTCTATGGGCCTACCCATATCCACACTTGTGGGTACATAAAAAAGAAGAAAATATGTACATGGAAATGAAAAGAAAAAAAGGGGCATCTCCTTGCCTTTGATATGGGGTCCCTCTACACCATTAGATTGGTGTAGAGAGGCCCAACTATGCTTGAGAAATGAGAGATCAAGAAGATAGAACCAAATAAAAAAAAAGATAAAAAAGAAGAGAAAATAAAAGAAGGAGTGCCTACTCCTCCAAGAATTCTCCTTCAATGCTCCAAGGGGTAGGGTTTTAGAATCCACAAAGGAAGAGAGTTAGTGAAGAACTCTAAGCTTTTAGTCTTAGAATTCTTTCCAAACTCTAAACCTTAGTTTCTTCTCCCTTCTTCAAACTCAAGAGAAACACAAATGGGTGAGAACCTTCTAGGGGTCTTGAGGGATGGATCTAAGGGGCTAAGGGATTGATATTTATAGGAAAACTAAGAGGTTGGGTTGTGTCTTTTACATGGGGGATAAAAGGAGCTAGTGGGTAAAGACTTGAGTGTTGTAAGGTGAGTTGATAGATTGAGTGTTGTAAGGAGTGTAAGAGAGTTGGTGGGTTGAGTGAACTATGAGTTATATAGGTATGGGTTGATGTAAGAGAGGTGTAAGAGAGTTGGTGGGTTGAGTGAACTATGGGTTGATGTAAGAGAGGTGTAAGAGAGTTGGTGGGTTGAGTGAACTATGGGTTATATAGGTATGAGTTGTAGGATATAGGGTAGGTGGATATGGATATGTGGATTAGGTCTTATGGATCATGGGTTATTAGTAGATGGGTCATGGGTTAATTATGATTATTGGACTTTGACTATGACATTTGGGCTTGGGCTATGGAAATAGGCTTTGGCTTAGGCAATTGGGTGATTGGGTATTTGGGCTTGACTACTTGGGTTGGGTAATAAAATTAGGTAATTGGGTTTGATTGAGTTGTCTAGGTATAAGTTTGGTCAAATGGGCTTGGGCCTTGGGTATACCTAGGGCTTACTAAGGTTAGGCTAGGGCTACCTAGGGTTAAGCTTAGGGTTAACTAGGGTCTTAACTAGGGTTTAGTCCTATGGTTAAGGGTTTACCTAGGGTTTGGAACTAGGGTTGATCTAGGGTTTGGACTATAGCTAAATTAATTAACCACGGTTAAGGGGGTGTAAAAATATGGTGCTGACAGGACTATCTGCTCAAGGTGCTCGATTTGCTCCTGCATGCCCTGAAGTTCACGGTACTGTTCCGCTTCCTGTAGCCTGAATGCCTGCTGGGCTTTCCGAAGATGCTGTTCTTTCATCTGGATCTGGAGCTGTCTCTCCAGGAAGATGTCTCTCCAGGGAACCATTATGTCTGCTAGGGGTATAGTTCCTCGTGATGGAGCTGAGACTGATGTAGGCAGTTTCCTAGGTGTAGGTATGGGGATGGAATGTCGAGTGATTACATAACCGTAGTTTAGTGTGTATCATTCGTACTAACTGAAGATATGATATGCCTAGGGCTTGATTCCTTGTACCTATCTTGATCAGTGGAGAGGGGACGTGTTGTCACTCTCACTATAATATTTGCAATTTAAGAGGTTTGTTTGAATAAATTCAAAATGTGATTAGTTATGAGGTTAGTGGTGGATTCGAACACCCTAGATCTTCTCTCCAAAGGAGTTAAAAACTCAGTAGTTGATAATTTAAATTAGAAATCACCAATAGTTTAAATAATTGTTTTAGTTTAATCCATTAAAAATCAACTCTCTCAATTATTAGTTTAAAATTAATCTTGATAAAAGGCAACGAAACCAACACGTGCTTAGAGGTTCGATACCCTTACTAGTACTACTCTACAGAATTATTACTATAAGAAATAATTAAATTACGTAAACGATTAGCTACTCATGCCAAAAAGGGGCAGAGGTAACTCAGATAGGGGGAGATATATATAGGTAACTCACATTGGGGGAGAGAAAATGAACTTTTGGCATAATTGTTATCTCATTACTCACATAGGGGGAGAGCCCATCTTATGGCTTAAAGCCCCCACTTCACCTGTCTTAGTGTGGTAATGATTCATGAATAAAGTGTTTTTTGTCTGTCTTATGATCTTGTATGTTCTCCATACTTCACCGATGTTTTATTTTAACTTGTGTAGATATCAGGAAGCAGACAATGTCGTTTCCTCATCTTCATAACAAGAATTAACTGTTGAATTATAAATCTTTTAGGTCATGTAAGATTCGAGTGTTAAAACTTTTGGCTGTTTCTTAGCCTGAGTCATGTAAAATTTAATCTTTGTTTTGTGATTCAATTTAGTAGAGTATGATCTTTGTCATGTTTGTTAGTGTTGTTTTGTCATGGAATTACCAAAGGGGGAGATTGTAAAGTCCAGTTTTGGATTGACTAATTCCGTAAGACAAACCATAATTAAAGGGTGTCTCAGTCCAAGAAGCTTCAAGTGCTAGAAGTTATGTGAAGACAAAGGAAAGTTGATGATCATGCACTGCAAACGTGTCTACGAATGATAAGTGATTTAGATGACATCTACCCTAGGAGGAATTGACCTAGACAATGTCCGATATACCCTAGGTAGTTAGAAACAAACCAAGCTAGTTAAAATTAGTTAGTGGGCAAAATCCATATTGGTGGTTCAAACCATGGTGTGGGCATTCGAACCACAAAACCAACAATGTATGGGAAAAATTCTAGCAACTTGGGTTATGGGGTGGTTCGAACCACCCCATTGCCGTTCAAACGATGGGGTGGTTCGAACCACCCCATCGAAAATCTTCCAAAGGTACAGGGCATTCAAAAAGAAAACTGGAGAGATTATTAAAAAGAAAATAAATTTAATTCCATTAATCTACTACTAAAGAAAGAAAACATTAATATATATTCTACTCTTATCTTTTGTAACAAAACCAGTTTAGAATTACAGACCTAATTCTATTTTCTTCACGAATTTAACAAAACCTATTTTTTCAAAGATTTCTATGAAGAAAAGCAAAAAATGCAAGATGAACTCACTAACTAAGGTAAGATTCCATAATTTTTTTTTGTATGAATATCAAAAATCAACTTTAGTTCACAACACAAAATTTTAATTGAAAAAGGTTCAAAGTAAAAATCAGAACATACCATGCATTTCTCCCCTTTTACTTCAACTGACTAAAAGAATGGTTGGTGACGTAGGAGCCAGGAGGGGAGATGTGAATGAGAGAAATGAATAGGAGGAAATGATAAGAAAATGGAGTGGGTCTCACTATTTTGCTTAGGTGTCTTCACAAGCGAAGAGCACGTTTAGGTGGCTTTACATATGAAGAGGAGGGCTTAGGTAACATCTATAGAAAGATTCTAACTGTATTTTTTTGTAGTAGTATAGAGTATATAGGTAGATAATAAAGATTAAATAAGGCTTAATTATCATTCAAGTCGGATCCCAATTTCGCAAGGCAGTCAGAAACTCATTTATTCTCTCAGAATATATAGATGACTGTCACTTAAAGCTCTTTTCTTAAAACATTTTTACTGGCTCTGCTCTCATTGGTTGTACTAACAATGCTTAGATTTAGAGTTCAGAAGTTGAATGGATATTTTTATCTTCCGATCACTATCCACATAACACCTAATCCAAATTTCTTCGCAATAATTCAAACTATAAAATGGAATTCCCAACTAATCTTATCATTATTTCATGCAGACTTTGATGCCCTTTGAATTTATTCCACATTTTCTTCAAAAGTAACACCCCTCTGCACTAAAACCCATTGAAATCCTGTAAGTGTTCAAGTAAACTCTTGATCGAGGTTGGAAAAAAATTCAAAAAAATAATATATATATTTGTATCTTTGCAGCACTTGCTTACCTGGAGAAATTAATAAGAAAGTTCATGGAAGTATAGCTAAGATTTCCATAAATCAATCACAGAGAAAGAACGTTTTAAACCAAGAAAAGAGAAACTATGGATCGATATAATACACAATAATAAGACCCAAGTTCAGGTTTGTAAGCAAATAACCATGGTCCAAACCATTATCGAGCTTCCATGATCGAAACTGTTAAATCATTTACTGAACAAGTTGCAAGCCTGCTCTGACGTAATTCTGTATCAATCACACTTCTCCCATTGGAAAAGGCAGGGGGTTTTGGTGTTGGTAGAAGGGTTATTTCATTGCCAAGCATTAAGACAACATCAGACATGGTGGGTCTGTCAGCCGCACTTTCTTGGACGCAGAGAAGTCCGACATTAATGTATCTCAACGGCATAGATGTAGAAGATGGATAACTCAATATTGGATCCATCAACTCCAACCCCCTATCTCCATTCCACAACTCCCACGCCTGAAAAAAATCAATTTAAAGTATTATATATCGCAATGTAAAATCCTCGAAAATTAAAATCAGAGAGCTAAAGAAATAAAGTAAACAACAAAAAGTGCATTTATTTAGTTACTCACATATCCAAGAAGATTGAGAGAGTCACTATGATAAAAACCAGTATTCTTCTTTCCACTCACGATCTCTAACAGCAAAACTCCGAAGCTAAAGACATCAGATTTAATGGAGAACAGCCCTTCCAGCGCATATTCAGGGGACATATAACCACTGGATTATCATTAAACCATTTAACCATGTCTCTTAGTAGCTGCAATGGATATTTGTATGTATGCAGTAGGAAGTATTCATGCGAGCATAGTGTTTACATTCGCTTAGGAATTGCTTTGTACTTACTAAGTCCCGACAATGCGATTTGTATTTGCTTGTGACACTTTGCCCCCGAAAATTCTTGCCATGCCAAAATCTGCTATTTTGGGGTTCATGTCACCATCCAACAGAATGTTGCTAGCCTTCAGATCTCTGTGAATAATTCTTACCCTGGAATATTGATGGAGATAAAGAAGTCCCTGAGCAATCCCTTCAATTATGTGAGCACGTATTCCCCAATCTAATAGCCCGCGTTTGGCTGGATCTGAATCAATTTTACATCATATATATAACTAGGAAATTTGTAAGCAATCATGAAATAAGAATTATAAAAATAGCTAGATATTAATTATGAAGAATCACATTAGAGAAGAACGAGGTAAATATCGATAAATTAGCTTAGCAACTGTAAAAAATCACAAACCAAATAGGAAGAAATCCAAGCTTTTGTTGGGCATGTACTCATAGATTAATATCTTTTCATCTTGTTCCATGCAACATCCCAAGAGTCTAACAAGATTATTGTGTTGGAGTTTGGCAATTAGTACTGTCTCATTTCTCAACTCCTCTAGTCCTTGTCCTGATTTTTTTGAAAGCCTTTTCACTGCTACTTCCTGGCCCTTCATTAGTTTACCCTGCATCATGGATCCTTAGAGGCATTGGCTTTTGTAATTCACGAATCATTTAACAAAAAAAAAATCATCCTTAGGAGACTGAAGATCATTAGATTTATCTCACTCTAAATTACTTCTGTTAGGAATTTAATTATTACCTTGTAAACAGGTCCAAAACCACCCTCACCAAGCTTATTTGCAATAGAGAAGTCATCTGTAGCAGCAGATATGCTCGCAAAACTGAATAACGGCAACTTGAAGTCCTTAGCGCCTTTCCCCAGCTCACTTACATCGTTTAGTTCATCATTGGTAGATACAATACTCTTATCCACATCAAAAAATAATAAATCCTCGCCTGATTCCTTCTCCCCTTTTTGATAAAGAAAATGAAACTTATTAGTTCATCATTGGTTTCATAAGTTTGCACAATGAGGAAACCATTGCCTGTTCCTTTGAGCTTTCTCATACATAGGCAACATATGAAGAAGCCTGAGATAAGAATTGTGAGTGAAATGGGCAGTACTACAGTTACCCATAGCGGCCTCTTGTTTCTTGAACCTGAAAATGAATACTCTGAAAGTCACAGTCATGCATCATTGAATCTTAGACAAAAGATCTAAAATGGCTGAAGTTATATCGTAAAGACACCTGCAACTGTGCATTCAATAGTCTACAAACCTTTAATCTCAGAAGCTGCAAGTCTGAGATAGAAATTTTGTTCACCACTGTCACCATCTGAGAATTTTCGCAGATTCAATAGATCTCCATCCCATATAGAACAGCCACTGCCGTTGTAAGCATAAGCAGTACAAGAACATTTGTTCAAGCAAGCCAATTTGCACTCTTTGGCACTCCCAATTGGCAAAGATTGCGGATTTTCGGGCAATGACATGCTGTGCATCTGTATAAACCCGTCTTGATCTCCATTATCCGAAGTATTATTCCGACATTGCAAAGTGGTTCCCCTAACACAGCCACCAGACCAATCACTAAGACTTGTTTCTTCCAAAGAGCGTGGTTCAAAACCTTGCAAACATTCACACATGGGAAGGTTCTGATCAATATTGCAGTGACCGAAAGCCCCACAAAGAGCATAAACATCACACCGCTGTCTCGGTTTAACCAAAAAGAGAATCCAACCCCACTCACCATCCTTCCACGTCAATTGCATGAATTGCCCTGACAAATCCAGAATAAATCTAGAAAGAATAGAAATATTATAAACGGAATAGGTGAAGTAGTTTTCGTTCTCGTTTGAGACGTAGCTGAAATTGTAGATATTGTTTAATCTCATTTCAGGAACTAAGCCGAATATTTGCCCATTCCAGAGCCCACTACTCCAGTACGTTTTGGACCCGTTCCATTGTATCAAAAATTGAGTGCTTCCATTCGGGTCTGTCCCAACAGAGAACATTCCCGAAGAGGGGTTTTCTGAATTTCTCCATGAAGTAAGTTGCTGTGCTTGTTTGGCGAGTTTATTCAGTCCAAGCTTTGCACCAGGAAGCCAGGTATCTGTTGGGTGATCAAAGCTCTGCCAAATTACAGCAGCCCCATCTCTCAAAACAAAATTTCCCGAGTCAAGCAGCACTGCCTCAAGAGAACTCGAGGTGTTAGAAGAATTAGAGGGTAGATCTGTCGACCAAATGATTTTGGAATCGCTGAGAATGACAAGATTGCCATCTTTTGCGATTTTTAATTCCCACGGATATCGGTTTGAGATGGGTATATTTCTGTTTGCAACCCAAACTGTAATTCGAGAAACAAAATTTTTGTACCAGATGCCGATATAGAATCTGTTATCACTTTTACCTGGACTGAAGAAACCCAATTCAAAAATGCCACCTTGAGATAGTAGGGTCTGGCCTCTGGAGAGAGATTGGCCTGCAGAAAGGGTGTCAGCTCCTTGTGTTTTGTAAGAGAATAGAAGCATAGCAGAAAGGAATAACCACCATGGGAGTGGCTTGCTTCTTGTACCCATCCCTCTAAAACTTGAACCAAAAGCTAAGATGATGATGAAAAAGAGGAAGATAAGATTCTCATATTGCAGCTTGCAAATAATTCACTTCTCATCGGAGAGAGCTCCAACTACGAGTCCAGCAAGAAACACTAAAAAATGACTTGATGACTTGTCCATGTTTATTTAGGACCTTAGGTGATGTGATGCGCGAGTACATGTGAGTGTAACATGTGTCAACTTTAGATTTTTTTTTAAAATAATAACAATTATACAGTAAACTCTCTTATAATTAATATTTTATAACTTAATAATCTCTAATAATTAATAAATTTGTACGAACCAACATGGTACTGTAGTATATAATTAATAATCTCTTATACTTGCTATTTAATATTTTTTAAAGAAATTTCTAATATATTACTAATTATAAGAGATGTTTTTATACTATATTAATACATAGTAATATGAATCTTATAAACATTTTATGATGGTTGAGGTATCAGAAAGAGAAAGTGATAAAATTATTTTAGATATTAAAAAAAAATATTAAAAAAACCATTATATGAGGACTACAAAATAATTAACAAAAGTTAAAGGGAGAATCTCACAAAAAGCAAACTTCAAATTTATGATAGTTGAGGTATCAAAAAGAGAAAGTGATAAAATTATTTTAGATATTTTGACTATATATAATAAATTATTATATACATAGTATAAAGTTTTAGATATTTTAGAAAGAAAATACTAAAAAAAAAAAACCATTGTATGAGGACTACAAAATAATTAAGAAAAGTTAGAGGGAGAATCCCACAAAAAGCAGACTTCAAAAAGAATTTTGTCTCCTCCCAAAATAAATGATGTTTCTTCTTCTCTTTGATAAAATGGTTAACTTTACCAAATTGAAATGACCAGATATTAGCCTTATACATTTGTATCTACATGAAGCTTGAATGAAAAATATAATACATTCAAAAGAAATTATGAAATGAAAATTTTTGATGTATAGTGATTCTTTGAAATATTCTCTTATAATTAATATAATTTCTTTCCACCAAGGTTATTAATTACAAGATGGTCTACTGTATTAGTACACCCCCCCAGAATTATATGGATGTGATTAGCAGAATGGCCCTTTTGGAGCGGTTTGCTTGGACTTACCCTTACGGCACCTTAGTGGCTACCTTAGGTTTGGTTGTGTGTGTTTAGAGTGTGTTAGTTACATGATATCATTTCAACCAAAAAATATTAGCGGAATGGGATTTCGTCTGACACTCATCTTATAGGAGGACACATCTTTCTTTTAACACCTCTTAACTATGCCTGAGATTCACAAACCCTTAGTGTCCAACATTGGTTTTTAGAAAAAAAAAATTAGTTGGCCTAGCACATGCCAATTTTTTAATTTCAAATTGAAATAGAAATAAAAATTTGATAGAATAAGAAGTAAAATGAGAGCATTGAGGACAAGAGTTAAAAAAACATTTTTTAATCAATAGTTCCACAAAAAGAACACCCGAGTCAAAAGAAATTGAATTATTAATAGAAATTGAGGAAACCCACAAAAACAAAAATAAATTGGACATGCAATCCCAACCTAAAATGGAGGGCTTTAATGGAGAATGCATATCAAAATAAAGGAAATTAAATTTAAAAAAATCAAAGAAATATAGAGAATAAAACTTAATAAATATGAGAAAAATTTGCATTTTATTTTGCTTCATAAAATCCAGTCGGGTGTGTAGAGACCTGTATTTTATTTCTTGATATTTGTGTCATGCATTTAATGCTTTGTTACGTTTAGAGTGGTTAGAGTGGTTTAATTGACTATTTAAAATGTTACGAAGAACAAGATTTTTCAGTTTTAGCCTAAAACTGAAAAATGAGATTTTGATTTACTAGGAATTTGATTTTCTAAATATTTTTATTGAATACAAATGGGGGGTACTTCTTTATTTTAATTTCAAACATAAAGCAAATGAAATGATTTCATTTACTTAAATGTTTTAAAGGAAAATACGTTTGATGATGGCTAGTGCTGAAGAGGAAAGAGTGTTGTTACTGTTTTGCTGAAGGAGAAAGAGTGTTGCAGAGAAGAATTGAGCAATCTGGTCAACCGAGACCAAAGTCGGTCGACCGGCATCCAACTCGGTCGACCGACATCCAAAGTTGTTCGATTGACCTTCGAAAAAAATGTAGTACAGAGAGTGAGAAAATCTCGGTCAGTCCAATTTGCAAAGTCGGTCGACCAACTTGTGCAAAAAGTTTAAAAAACGTGATTTTTCTTAAAATTAGTAGGGTTTAAGACTCTAAACCCTATATATAATCATTAACTCATGGGTTTAGGGTTTTACAAACATTCTAAGATTTTTAGAGATCCAATGAGAGAAAAACCTAGGGTTTTCAAAGGACTTTCACTCAAAGAAGATGAAAGATGTAGAACCCCAGATCTTGGGTTCACTGTGCAGTGAATAGTGCAATGAATAGGCCTAAAGCCTTATGATTTTGTGAATGAAATGATGATGAGTGTTGAACTCACTCAATGTGTTATGATATGTGTTGAGGGTTCTAAGGAACCTGGTTGTGGGAATAAATGTGTTAAGAAAGAAAGGGTGAAAGCATTCAAGTGTCAAAATGAGGAAAATCAGAAAAACAGGAAAAACAGAGCATCAATTTGTTGATGAATTCCATTGGGGGTCAAACACTCGTCGACGAGTTCTCTGGCTTTTTTTAACAGAATGTTCAGAGGACCAATTCTTCGACGATTTCCATCAGGGGACCCAAGCTCCTTGACGAATTTGCCCAGAAAACGGTCAAAATTGACCAGAACAATGTCACCGACCTACTGAGATATTTTCTTGAGGGTTTTAGCAACATTTGGCCTATAAATAGAAGAGGATTTCGAGGCTTAGGGTTTTCCAAATCTTGAGCATAGATTTGAGAGAGGATTTGAGAAAGAAGAAGAGGGAAAAATCTTGGAATTGCTCGGGTGTTCTTCAAGTGTTCTTGAGTTCGGAATTTCAGCAAAAGAGAAGTTCTTCCTTGCTTCTCAACCATTCTCAAGAGAATTAGATCAATGGATTGATCTAGGAAAGGTAGATACACTCTGCTATGTATTTATATTGTATTTTCTATTGAAAAACCTAGATGAACCATATATTTTGCAATGAAAAGAAAGTAGGAAATCCTACTAGTTTTCTTAATATTGATGCTTTGCTTTAAACAAATTATGCAAGTGATGTCTTTAATGAAATCATGTATATTAAATGATGTGTATGTCATGTGATAGGTAAAAATGAAATGGAATAGCATGAACCATGTGTTAAGTGTTTACCATATTCACTCACAATTGTGTATGTGCACGTGTATCGTATGATCGAGCTTTCGTATGTGTATGTGTATCGAATAAGCAAAGTAAAAGATGAAAAGATATGTGCAATGATTCCAATGGACTTCTACCAACCTAGGTAGAGCATTAGGCATCATATGTATTGGAAGAATGCAAATGGAATTCTACCAACCTAGGTAGAGCATTTGACATTTGATTCTAAGTAAACTATGTGTAAAGATATCCATGGGGAGGTGGATGAAGATGCTAATAGACTTCTTTCACTCTAGGTAGAGCATTAGACATGCTCCATGTGTATATGAATGTTAATGAGACTTCTACCACTCTAGGTAGAGCATTAGTCAAAGTCATGTGTACTCTCCTATAAAAGTCATATGTAAAGTAAGTGAATGTTCTATGTATTAAGTAAATGAGATAAAAGAGAAGAAAAGAAGAATGATTTCGAAAGATAAGTGATGTTTTGTAATCTTATTGCACATGTGTATTTGAAAATAGGTTTCCTTAAGTGTTTCAGTGCATGTGTATTCTATGAACTGCCTATTTGAAAGCATGTGGTGTTATGACATATCATTTAGTGGCTTGCATATGCTGAGTATTCCATGCTCAGCCGATTTGTTATCATCGACATATCCATTCGATATAGCTCCTGAGCCTTGGGTCGAGGAGGACTACTATGAGTTGGAGCCTACGATGGATCACTCGCACGAGGATAGAACTCTAGATAGGTGGCCCTATCTCGACTACTACTGAGTGTTGTGAGGGAGTGGTGTTTTTTATTTTGATCAGCGGGGAATGTCCGCTTTATACTTATTACGTTGTTTACATTCTGTTGGTTCAGACTCGGATACATGTACAACCTATGTTGTTTAGAAATTTTCAGTTCTGCTATTCGTATGCCTTGTGTGTTTTATACAGGATGGTATGATATGATTTAGGTCACGTGTCAACAGTCTCCTATCTTCTAGGGGTATTTTGGGCAGAGACAAAAGACCTTAGAGATCAAGATCAAAGGCAATTCGTAAGCGTGAGATCCTAGGGAAGCTATCAAGAAAGGTAAATATGCTGTCCTATGTTGACTTTTTCATAATCATTAATGATAATAAAGAGATAAAGGCTAAGTTTCAAAGTAAGAACATGTTAAAAGTATGTTTTTATCGTAAGACCCTCTTTTATGTAAGATTACCATGATTGTTAGGGAGACTTTATTGTGATTCTAGTATGTATGATCTAACAAGGGGAAAGAGAAAGATTTTTTGGAGTATGTATGATTGAATGTGAAGGAAGAGATGTGTGCCGGAAATTGTTTGAATGATTGTATGTTAAATGGATGATTTTCCTTATTTGTGCAAATAAGGATTTTAGAGTTATTCTTTATGTATGAAACACTTGAAATCAAAGTATTATGAATGACCTGTTACTATTTGATGTTTGATGAACCATGATCACGTATGTTTAATTGTACCAACCTTGAGAATATATGCCATGATGATCATAAATGATGTATGATATTGATTATTGCATGTGTGATATATGTTCGGGTAAGTGCCTTGAATTATGGTCTTGGTTGCTTATGATTTTTATCATTGTAGTGTGAACTGCCATGATGGATTTTCGACAATCCTTGACTTATAATCTGGGTGTAACTTATTCGAGTGTTTATCACTTGGTCACCCACTTCACTCACAATAACGATGTATGCACAAGCATGATAAAACTAACGAATACTAATAAATAAGTGTTACTCAAGTATGAATTGCATGATCGAGTTTTCTCTTAAAGTAAGAATACCAACAAAGTAAGTTACTCAAGGATATGTCATGCCTGACTCATAAGTTAAAGTTCCTCAAGAATACATCGTATCTAGCTCAAAGTAAAAGTTACTCAAGGGTATGTTATATCTGGCTCAAAGTTTAAAGTATCCAAGGATGCTAGTACCTAACTCATAAGTTATAGTTCCTCAAGGGTACATTGTACCTGAATCAAAGTAAATGTTTTTTTTTTGGAGACCCGGGGTTCCCCAACCCTTTAGGTCAGGACTAATCCCTGGGGGTGACAAGCGCCAGCAACCCGCCACACCGGAAAAGTCTGGAAAACTGTGCTGCCACCAAAGGGGGAGTGAAGAATGGAACCCAAGACCTCCCACATGGCGAGACGACCTAGGAACCATTGGTCCACCCCTTCGGTACTCAATGGTACTAGTCATCTGGCTCAATGTAAGACCTCAAAGGAAAAGTAAGAAAAGTACACACAAGTGAGATTTGTAAAAAAAAAATGTTTTCGCACTCTGATTTATGTATGCATGTCCTGTTAAACCTTGATGTATGCTGAATATTGATGTTTATGACATTATTAGCTAGAAATTTATATTCGTTGAGTGTTTTCATTGCTCAGCCGAATTGTTATTTTCGACAGGTTCAAGATTTGACATCTGCGCACTGGAACCTTGAGTTGAGGAAGAATATATCGAAGAACCTGAAGGTGATCATCCCGAAGAAGTGAGGGATCTTGATAGTTGGCCGTATTATTAATTTCAGCATGATAGACTTTTAGTTTAATGTTTAAGGAAATTGTAATTCATATTTTATTAGATGACTTTAGAGCTATATTGATGTTGGGAATCATGATGGGTGATTCAGATGAATTATTATTTTTTAGTTTAGTTATGAATTTTTAGATATGATTGATATTAATTGAAGAAATTTTCAGGTTCGCATTTTAGTATGTCTTGTATGCTTCTAACAAGACAGGAGGATAAGCAAGTCATGTGCCAAGGTCTTACTTTATCCTAGGTGGGATTTTGGGGCGCAACAAGGTGAACCACGTATATCTTATGCATTATTTGTGTGTTGTTCTCTATTTACAAGTTCCTTTCATCACAAATTGGTATCAAAGACCGGTTATTTAGAAACAATGACATCGAAAAGTTCCAACGTCAAGTTCGATGAGAAAAGCAACTTCGGACTATGACAGAGTCGGGTGAAAGATCTGTTGAAACAACAAGGTTTACACAAAACACATAGGGTCCATTTGGAAACTCTTGTCAAATATAAGCTCTAAACAATAAGTTATAAAGAATAAACTCTAGTAATTTTTTAGAGTTTGATCATTTGGTAAAATTCTAATTTAATAGTAGTTTGTTTGTTAAAACCTCTTATTATCAATTTTTTAGAGCTTATTATAGGGGTAAGAGATGTCATTTCTGAAATAGGCAAATAAGTGCCCCCACCCCCACCCCCACCCCCACCCCCACCCCTTCTAGTTCCTCCAGCAACCCATTTCCTTAGTGGACGGGTTTAATACTTATCCCAACTACGAGATAAATATAACATAATTCATGCCAAAATTCTCTCATCGCTATATTACAAATCAAGCTATACATAAGCAAAACCATGCAGAAGAGGGGAACGGTCAAATAACCTATATTGAATACAAATTGCACATCCTCGAGATGGAGCTTGATGGGGACCAATTCTCAGATTGGTTTATCACACCAAAAGTTAAACACTGTAATCATAAGAAAAGAGAGAGATAACAGGAAATTCTAACACAATTTCTTTTTACCTTTCTGTCAACATATAATCCACAAATGTTCTCAAAGCCCCCAAACATCAAATAGAAGTCTCAACACAGATTTTTTTTTTTTACATTTCTGTTAACATATAATCCAAACATGTTCTCAAAGTCCCCAATCATTAATTGATAGAAATTCAGTTTTTCAAAGAATGGAAACAGGGAGAAATCTGGCTTTTGACTGAACTACAACATAAATAAACCTACAAAAAAAAATAACTCTTGTTGCAGTCCTCTTTGGAAACCGACGGCAGGAACCCTCTTTGGATTGACGACAACACCTCTCTTCGAAAACCCTAGTCGACCACAAAAATCTTCACATACAAATGATTAAAACAGAGGGTTTCTACCATTTGAAGAAGAAGAAGAAGCTAGCGGTTGGTAGCCATTGCCGGTGGCAGCTCCATTCGACCTACTCTGATACTCAGGGGCAGAGCCAGGAATTTTACATTTGGGGGGCCAAAATACATGTATAAGAAAACTAACAGAAAGAACTTGGGGTTCGAGGACGTAGACCCCAAAAAAAAAAATTTTGGGATAATTTTTTTATTGGCCTTGGCTTGCCTCGAAGCCAGAAAGGGCTTATCTCGGGGTTCCATAGAATAGGTGACATGTGGTGGAGAAGTCAAAATCATGGGGCCCATGATTTTGACTTCTCCACTCACAAATGGACATGTGGCGATAAGTGTGTGAGAATAATGGGGGAGAGATATCAAATGGGGAGAAGTCAAAAATCATGGTGAGAAAATAAATGACTTCTCCCCATTTTTCTGCCAACTGTCGCACAATGTATGGAACCCCGAGAGCCCTTTCTGGCTTCCCCAGAGACAATCCGAGGCCTTTTTTATTTTGAGAATTTTTTTCGGGTAATGTCCTTGAGATCGCCACGTGTCCCTATTGATACTCCTTAATTGTGGTTAAGATTCACCCATTAAAAAAAATATATCAATTTTTTTCAAACCCTAATTAAAATTCACTAACTCCTAAGGTTAAATTTTTTAATATTTTTTCTAAAAACCCAATGATAAGTAGGTGAACCCTAAGATTGGGTGAATTTTAACCATAGTTAAGGGGCGTCAAAAGGAACATGTGGCAACCTAAAAGGGCATAACTAGGCTGCATTGGAGGTTCACTGTATATATGACAAAAAAATTTGGGAGGACGTCTATAGATAAGACAAAAAAGTTGGGGGAGGGGGGGGGGGGGGACCACCAAAATTGGAATATATTTGTCTTAACTTCAATCAAAGGTATTGGTCGCCCTTTCACCAACATCGTATGCAAGAAAGCCGATGTCAACTGCTTTCACCAACATCGTATGCAAGAAAGCCGATGTCAACTGCAAGAGGTGATTTTTGTTTAATCCCATTGTCTTCTGCTTTAAGTTTTGTTTTTGTAATGTCTACTTATTGGGGTTTTGATCTTGATATTTTCACTATTTTGTTGTTTTAAATATTTAGTTGTTAATGGTATGTTAGGATTTGAATCTATAATTTTGGATAGACATGTGGTAGTTTGGTTCTAGTTTTGCTTTGAAACTAGGGTTCTCATTTTGATTTTCCCTTTTTTTTTTGGCCATTTAGCTAAAATATCTGATATATTTGTAAGGTTCTTAATTTTGGTAGAGGATCAATACATGAGGGAATTTAATGCAAAACCTATTCACTCAATGCCTTTAAACACCGTGTTAGGCTGAAGAGTTGCAGAAGTGTGGTAACTCAATATAGGGTTTAATAAATGGTTAGTAATTTTGCATATAAAGTAATTTAATGATTTTCTGTTATTCATTTGCTCCATTTTGCGATTTCATTTCCTTTTTTAAGTTTCCGGATCAATTGACAAAGTTGGTATAGTATGAGACTATCACCCTGGTTTCTTTATTTTGCTTGTCATTTCCTTTCTTGGCATGTTTTTAAATTTTGGCTTAATGGGTCACTGTAGAGCTGGTGAGCAATCGGTTGCGGAGCTTTATGGTGATTGTGGCAAATCCTTGCCAGTTCAAGATCCCTGACTGGTTTCTGAACAAGAAGAATGACTATAAGGATGGCAAGTATTCCCGGGCTATTCTGAATGCATTGGACATGAAACTGAGGGAAGATCTTGAGCGGTTAAAGAAGATTAAATTTGTTTTCATCTACTTATCTGGTGAGCTATTACCTTCTAACTAAAAAAAAAAAATCTGCTGAGCTCAATTTTGCTACCTTTTCTATTTGTTATGTTAGATTGTTTATTCTACATTTTAAAATACTAAGTATCATACAAATTAACGTGTTTGAAAATCATTAATTATAGATGTTAGATTTTGCATCTTTGTATAATAAAAAGTTCTTGTAGGATTTGTTGCTTAGAAATTTTTTTAAGATATTGCCATTGTATATTCCAAAGCAATGTTACCTAAGAAGGGCAGAAGTATTGCTTGGACTTACTCTTATGGTACCTTAGTGGCTACCTTAAGTCTAGCTGTGTGTGCGCATCTAGCGAGTGTGTGCGTCAATCCATCATTTTGCATAAAAAAAAAAAAGAAGGGCGGAAGTGTCTGAATCATTGACACCTTTATATCATATAAAAAAGATGCTATAAAGGCCTTTAATAGTTTGATTTGCTTGGTGTTAACCCTCATGTGCCTTGCTTATGCCACCACAACTAGCCTCTTATAAATAGGGGTGTCAAAACAGCCCTTGATGAAGGGTACCTGGCCCAACCCGGCCTGCCCAAGCCCACCAAAGCCCTGCCCTTCCCTGGCCCTTGGACTGAGTAGGGCACCCCCCGCCCAGCCCTTCTCTTAAGTTGTTACACCATAGCTAATGTAGATAATCCTACACATATAACTTATATAAGTACATATATAATTATATTATATTTATGAAATTACTCATATAACCCTCTCAAACGGTTTAATAGTAGGGTTATAAGGGTAATTTCACAAACTCAATTCTATAAAAGCCTCGTATGCTCTTGTTAACCCTAACCCTAATTTCACAAACACTTCAAATGACAAAAAAATTCCCACTCTTGATAGTACCTACTATCGAGAGCTTTCTATCACTTTCCGAAAGAAAATAGAATGAAAGACATAGCTAGTAAGAGAGAAGATCTCTTAAATTCATTCAAATCCTTATTACAGTGGAAGGAGGACATTGCAGTTTCTAAATATCCAACCTGCCACAAGCTACAGGCATGAGGACATTACTGCCTCTTCTGGGTATGACCCCAACAAGGACCCTAGACATATTCCATAGAAAAGTAGAGAAACACTTATAATAATAACAAATAACAAACCAAGCTTAAAAAAATTAGAGCATTCGAAAAGAAAACTGGAGAGATTAGGGAAAAGAAAATAAAATTAATTTCATTAATCTACTTCTAAAGAAAGAAAACATTAATACATATTCTACTTTTATCTTTTGTGTCAGAAAACCAATTTAGAATTACAGTCCTAATTCTATTTTCTTCGCGAATTTAACAAAACCTATTCGTTCAAAGATTTTTATGAAGAAAAGCAGAAAATCTAAGAGGAAGTTGCCAAACAAGTTAAGATTCCATAAATTTTTTTGCACGAGTATCAAAAATCAACTTTAGTTCACAACACAAAATTTTTAATTGAAAAAGGTTCAAAGTAAAAATCAGAACATACCATGCATTTCTCCCCTTTTACTTCAACTAACTAAAATTTCATGCTAGGATTAATTCACTTAGCCCCACTCCCATTCACACCAATGCACTCTAGAACAATCAATTTTTTTTCTTCCAATCTGGGCTTTCAAGCTCTATCTCGTCAAATTTCAGGAATTGTATCGCTTGAGGCTAGGGTTTTATTCGTCAAATTTAAACAAATAGACAAGTTGGGGCTAGGTTTTTCTGCGTAGAGATATGAGAAGGTGAGAGATGATTTAATGAGGGAAATATGGTTTGGCATAGGAAGGGAGATGAATGATGGAATGTGAAAGAAAGGGAGTAGTTAATGAGGGGGAGAGGAATGTGTGAGAATCATAGATGTTAGTAGAAGTGGGGAAATGAATGACGAAACATGAATGAGAGGGGAGATGAATGGGGAAACGTGAATGATAAGAAAATGGAGTAAGTCTCACAATTTTGCTTAGTTGTCTTCACAAGCGAAGAATACGCTTAGGTGGCTTCACATATGAAGAGCAGGGCTTAGGTGGCATCTATAGAAAGACTAACTGTAATTTATAGTAGTAGTATAAAGTATATAGATAGATAATAAGGATGAAATAAGGCTTAATTATCGTTCAAGTCGGACCCCAATTTCGCAAGGCAGTCAGAATCTCATTTAATCTCTCGGAATATATAGATGATTGTTACTTTAACCTCATCTTAAAACATTTTTAGCTTTCATTGGCTGTACTAACAAAGCTTAGATTTAGAGTTCAGAAGCTGAATGAATATTTTTATCTTCTGATCGCTATCCACATAACACCTAATCCAAAGTTCTTCGCATTAATTCAAACTTAAAAAACCAAGTTTCCCACCTATCTTATCTAATAAAAAATGTCAAATTTGAGAACGAAATTGGTATTCCTGTATCAAATTTTAACCAAAAGACTAGAGGATTGGTGATGGATAATCCAATCTAGAAAAAGTATCTACAATACGAAGTAAGCAAGCAAGCAAAGATTTTTGGGATCACAAAAAGAACTCTATACTTTTTGCCCTTAAAGATCTTCCTGTTAGATATTGATTGAAGCCTTCAGAATCGTTAGAGAATATACATATATTTGTATTTTTGCTACACTTACTTGGAGAAATTAATAAGAAAGTTCATGGAAGTACAGCCAAGATTTCCAGAAATCAGTCACAGAGAAAGGACGTTTTAAACCAAGAAAAGAGATAATACAGGTTTGTAAACAAACAACCATGGTTGAAACCATTATCGAGCTTCCATGATCGAAACTGTTAAATCATTTACTGAACAAGTTGCAGGCCTGCTCTGACGTAATTCTGTATCAATCACACTTCTCCCATTGGAAAAGGCAGGGGGTTTTGGTGTTGGTAGAAGGGTTATTTCATTGCTAAGCATTAAGATAACATCCGACATGGTGGGTCTGTCAGCCTTACTTTCTTGGACACAGAGAAGTCCGACATTAATGTATCTCAAAAGCATAGATGTAGAAGATGGATAACTCAATATTGGATCCATCAACTCCAACCCCCTATCTCCTTTCCACAACTCCCATGCCTGAAAAAAGATCAATTTTAAGAATTATATATCGCAAGGTAAAAAAAATAAAATCAGAGGGCTAAAAGAATAAAGTAAACAACAAAAAGTGCATTTATTTAGGGGGCGTTTGGATTGAATTTTTTTGACCAAAAATCAATTCTAGTAAAATTGGTTGTGTAGAAATTAATGGTCAAATAATCAAATTTTCAAATAATAGTGTTTGGAGAATACGTAGGTGAGTCTCTCAACTATATATTCTCCGAACACTATTATTTGAAAAAATGATTATTTGATCATGAATTTCTACAAAATCAATTTTAACAAAATTGATTTTTGGCCAAAAAAAATCAAATCCAAACGACACTTTAGTTACTAACATATCCAAGAAGATTGAGAGAGTCACTATGATAAAAACCAGTATTCTTCTTTCCGCTCAAGATCTCTAACAGCAAAACTCCGAAGCTAAAGAGATCATATTTAATGGAGAACAGCCCTTCCAGAGTGTATTCAGGGGACATATAGCCACTGGATTATCATTAAGCCATTTAACCATGTCTCTTAGTAATTGCAATGGATATTTGTATGTATGCAGTAGGCAAGTATTAATCGTGTGAGCATAGTGTTAACATTCGCTTAGGAATTGCTTTGTACTTACTAATTCCCCACAATGTGATTTGTATTTGCTTGTGACTCTTTGCCTCCGAAAATTCTTGCCATGCCGAAATCTGCTATTTTGGGGTTCATGTCACTATCCAACAGAATGTTGCTAGCCTTCAGATCTCTGTGAATAATTTTTAGCCTGGAATATTGATGGAGATAAAGAAGTCCCTGAGCAATCCCTTCAATTATGTGAGCACGTATTCCCCAGTCTAATAGCCCGCATTTGGCTGGATCTGAATCAATTTTACATCATATATATAACTAGGAAATTTGTAAACAATCGTGAAATAAGAGTTATAAATATAGCTAGATATTAAGTATGACGAATCACATTAGAGAGGAACAAGATAAATATCGATAAATTAGCAACTGTGAAAAATCACAAACCAAATATGAAGAAATCCAGGCTTTTGTTGGGCATGTACTCATAGATTAATATCTTTTCATCTCGTTCCATGCAACATCCCAAGAGTCTAACAAGATTACTATGTTGGAGTTTGGCAATTAGTACTGTCACATATCTCAACTCCTCTAGTCCTTGTCCTGATTTTCTTGAAAGTCTTTTCACTGCTACTTCCTGGCCCTTCAGTAGTTCATCATGGATCCTTAGAGGCACTGGCTTTTGTAATTCACGAATCATTTAACCAAAAAATAAAATAAAAAATTCATCGTTAGGAGACTGAAGATCATTAGATATATCTCATTCTAAATTATTTCTGTTAGGAGTTTAAGTCTTACCTTGTAAACAGGTCCAAAACCACCTTCGCCAAGCTTATTTGTAACAGAGAAGTTTTCTGTAGCAGCAGATATGCTTGCAAAACTGAATAACGGCAACTTGAAGTCCTTCCCACCTTTCCCCAGCTCACTTACATCGTTTAGTTCATCATTGGTAGCTATAATACTCATATCCACATCAAATAATAACAAATCCTCACCTGATTCCTTCTTGCCTGTTTGATAAAGAAAATGAAAGTAATTACTTCACGGATATATAGTAATAAGTTTGCTCAATGAGGAAATCATTACCTGTTCCTTTGAGCTTGATCATACATAGACAACATGCCAAGAAGCCTGAGATAAGAATTTTGAGTGAAATGGGAAGTACCACTGTTACCCATAGCTGCCTCTTGTTTCTTGAACCTGAAAATGAATGTATACTCTGAAAGTCACAATCATGCATCATTGAATTTTAGAAAGAAGATCTCAAATGGCTGAAGTTATATCTTAAAGACATCTGCAACTGCGCATTCAATAGTCTACAAACCTTTCCCTCCTTACCTAGAAGACTTTTAAGCTCAGAAGCTGCAAGTCTGAGATAGAAAATTTGTTCACCATCTGAGAGTTTTTGCAAATTCAATAGATCTCCATTCCATATTGAACAGCCACTGCCGGTGTAAGCATACCCAGTACAAGAACATTTGTTCAAGCAAAGCCAATTGGCACTCTTTGGCACTCCCAATTGGCAAAGATTGCGGATTTTCGGGCAATGACATGTCGTGTATCTGTATAAACCCGTCTTGATCATCTCCATTTTCTGAAGTAATATTCAGACATTGCAAAGCGCTTCTCCTAACACAGCCACCAGGCCAATCACTCAGACTTGTTTCTTCCAAAGAGCGTGGTTTAAAACCTTGCAAACATTCACACATGGGAAGGTTCTGCTCAAAATTGCAGTGACCGAAAGCCCCACAAAGAGCATAAACATCACACCGCTGTATCGGTTGAGCCCAAAAGAGATACCAATACCTCCCACCATCCATCGACGTCAATTGCTTGATTTGCCCTGACAAATCCATAATAAGTCTAGAAAGAAAAGAAGTACTATAAACGGAATAGGTGGAGTAGCTTTCGTTAATGGTTGAGACGTAGCTGTAATTGTACATAGGGTTTGTTCTCATTTCAGGAACTAAGATGAATATGTGCCCATTCCAGGCCCCAGTAGTCCAGTACGTTTTGGATCTGTTCCATTGTATAAACAACTGACTGCTTCCATTCGGGTCTGTCCCAAAAGAGAACATTCCCGGAGAGGGGTCTTCTGAATTTCTCCAGGAAGTAAGGTTCTGTGCTTGTTTGGTGAGTTTATTCAGTCTAAGCTTTGCACCAGGAAGCCATGTATCTGTTGGGTGATCAAAGCTCTGCCAAATTAGAGTAGAGGAATTTGGCCCATCTCTCAGAACAAAATTTCCCGAGTCAAGCACCACTGCCTCAAGAGAACTCGAGCTGTTAGAAGAATTAGAGGGTAGATCTGTCGACCAAATGATTTTGCGGGACGCGCTGAGAATGAGACAGTATCTCCTTATCTCCATGATTCCCTCAAATCTTTATCCATATCTTCTCTCATGCTCCCTCATTGGTCTCTCAACAAAGAGACACACCCTCTCTAAGTTGTAACTATTTTTCAAGATAAAAAATAGGGAGCTGTGTTATGAGATAGTTTCAACCCCCTCTTCCATCTTTTTAACTTAAAATTTTAAAATGAAAAATTTTAAAATTTCCATCCCTCTTCCATCTTTCTCCCCTTCCCCTCTTCTCTCACGTGCTACCCACTAGTAAGAAGTAAAGTGAGAGCAGTGAGGATAGGAGATTAAAAATATATATTTTAATCAAAAGTTCCACAAAACGGAATACCCGATCCAAAAGAAATTGAATAATTAATAGAAATTGTGGAAACCCACAAAATAAATAGGATGCAATCCCATCCTAAAACGGAGGACTTTAATGGAGAATGCAGATCAAAATAAAGGAAAATAAATAGAAAAAAACAAAGAAATATAGAGAATAAAACATGAGTATGAGAATAATTTGCTTCATAAAATTTAGGGGTGTAAAAATGGCCTGCGACACTTGTCGGCACAACTCGACACATTTAATAGGTGGGTTGGCACGGCACGATACGGCACGCCTGATGGGCCGTGTCCAAGCCCTATTTTTTTGTCAGTGGGCCGGCATGACATGGTACATGAGACAGGCATAGGCACGGCACGACAAGACACGTGGGCCTCTAGGCACGACAGCTCATAGATTTATATCTTATATAGAAAATTTATTGTCGTCATTTTCTAGACTCTCATTTAGTGTTGCCTTGTATGCTATGAAATTAAGCAGGTTCAAGCTGTGTCACGTGCCCAAGGTCCTATTATGACCAAAGTGAGATTTTGGGGAACGACAGCTCGGGTTGGGTCCAACTGAACAATGTTGATAGGTCAGGCATGAATGAGCTGGATGTCTTAGTATTTTTTATCCTTTACAGGCAAGGTTGCAAAAAAGTAGAGGGTGTATATCGAACACACGTGATGATTGGAGAAGAGTTGTGTCATTTGGGTGTTGTTGTTTAGGATCAGGTGCCAAGAAGATTAAAGTGTTGTATTGTATGGTAACTGTAACTACCAAAAATGTCTATGCCAAAACCAATAGTTGAAGGACACATGACTATAACTAGGGCTGCACTCAAGCTAAGATAGCGATCGACAGCTCGACTAATTTTGAGCCAAGCTCAAGCTAGCAATATAGGCTCGAACGAATCAAGTCAAGCTTTTTTTTTTTTTTAGCTTGAATGTTTAAACAAGACAAGCTCAAGCCTGACAATGTTTGATTGGGCTCAGTTCGGTTTGAGCTCGGCTTGGCTTGAAATATTTAATATATACATACACACAATATTTTTTGTTAATAATATTTATATTAATACAAAATAATAGTTTTCAATTTCTTTATTATAGATTATAATAATTAATAATAAATAAGTTTAAGAGATAATAATAATAACAAAAAAGTCAAGAAGTTAAAAGTAGAAAACTCTGACCTAACTCTATATTCTTTGGAACGAAAAGCTACTCCTAAATTTTATTTTTGTATCTGAATGTATTAATTTTCCGTTTCTTGTATTATAACTTATTAATAAACAACTTTATAAAATTATGTAAAATTAAACAAAATAATTTCATGAAACAAGCTTGAGCCAACCTGAGCTCGGCTCGGCTTGAATAAAGTTTGAATGGAGCTCATTCTCGATCAAGCTTGTTCAAACAAAGCTCAAGCCTAAACATTCGAGCTCGAATCAAGCTGATGCCAAGCTTGAAACCAAAAATTCTTCACAATATGTAAATAAATAAATAAATAAGGTTCCCCACCAATCTTATCTAATAAAGGTCAAATTTCATAACGAAATTGGTATTCCTGTATCGAATTTTAACTAAAAGACTAGAGGATCGACGATGGATAATCCAATCTAGAAAAAGTATCCACAATAAGTAAGCAAGCGTAGCAAAGATTTTTGGGATCACAAAAAGGGCACTGTACTTTTTGCCCTTAAACATCTTCCTGTTAGATATTAGATATTGATTAAAAGCCTTGAGAATCATTAGAGAATATATATATATAAATCTTTGCTACACTTGCTTACTTGGAGAAATTAATTAGAATGTTCATGGAATCTAGAAATCAATCACAGAGATAGGACATTTTAAACCAAGAAAAGAGAAACTATGGATCGATATAATACACAATAATAAGGCCCAGGTTCAGGCTTGTATACAAATAACATGGTCGAAACCATTATCGAGCTTCCATGATCGAAACTGTTACATCATTTACTGAACAAGTTGCAGGCCTGCTCTGACGTAATTCTGTATCAATCACACTTCTCCCATTGGAAAAGGCAGGGGGTTTTGGTGTTGGTAGAAGGGCTGTTTCATTGATAAGCATTGAGACAACATCGGACATGGTGGGTCTGTCAGCTGCACTTTCTTGGACGCAGAGAAGTCCGACATTGATGTATCTCAACAGCATAGATGTAGAAGATGGATAACTCAATATTGGATCCATCAACTCCAATCCCCTATCTCCTTTCCACAACTCCCATGCCTGAAAAAAAATCAATTTTAAGTATTATATATAGCAAGGTAAAATCCTCGAAAAGTAAAATCAGAGGGCTAAAAGAATAAAGTAAACACAAAAAGTGCATTTATTTAGTCACTTACATATCCAAGAAGATTGAGAGAGTCATTATGATAAAAACCAGTATTCTTCTTTCCACTCAAGATCTCTAACAGCAAAACTCCGAAGCTGAAGACATCAGATTTAATGGAGAACATCCCTTCCAGTGCGTATTCAGGGGACATATAGCCACTGGATTATCATTAAACCAATTAACCGTGACTCTTAGTAGCTGGAACGGAAATTTGTATGTATGCAGTAGGCAAGTATTCGTGCGAGCATAATGTTTACATTCACTTAGGAATTGCTTTGTACTTACTAAGTCCCGACAATGCGATTTGTATTTGCTTGTGAAACTTTGCCTCCGAAAATTCTTGCCATGCCGAAATCGGCTATTTTGGGGTTCATGTCACTATCCAACAGAATGTTGCTAGCCTTCAGATCTCTGTGAATAATTCTTACCCTGGAATATTGATGGAGATAAAGAAGTCCCTGAGCAATCCCTTCAATTATGTGAGCACGTATTCCCCAATCTAATAGCCCGTGTTCGGCTGGATCTGAATCAATTTTACATCATATATAAGTAGGAAATTTGTAAACAATCGTGAAATAAGAATTACAAATATAACTAGATATTAAGTATGAAGAATCACATTAGACAGGAATGAGGTAAATATCGATAAATCAGCAATTGTGAAAAATCACAAACCAAATATGAAGAAATCCAAGCTTTTGTTGGGCATGTACTCATAGATTAATATCTTTTCATCTCGTTCCATCCAACATCCCATGAGTCTAACAAGATTATTGTGTTGGAGTTTGGCAATTAATACTGTTTCATTTCTCAACTCTTCTAGTCCTTGTCCTGATTTTTTTGAAAGCCTTTTCACTGCTACTTCCTGGCCCTTCAGTAGTTTACCCTGCATCATGGATCCTTAGGCATTGACTTTTGTAATTCACGAATCATTTAACAAACATTCTTAGGAGACTGAAGATCACTAGATTTATCTCACTCTAAATTACTTCTGTTAGGAGTTTAAGTCTTACCTTGTAAACAGGTCCAAAACCACCCTCACCAAGCTTATTTGCAACAGAGAAGTAATCTGTAGCAGCAGATATGCTCACAAAACTGAATAACGGCAACTTGAAGTCCTTCCCGCCTTTCCCTAACTCACTTGCATCATTTAGTTCATCATTGGTAGCTATAATACTCATATCCACATCAAATAATAACAAATCCTCGCCTGATTCCTTCGCGCCTGTTTGAGCTGTTCCTTTGAGGTTTCTCATTGACAACATATGAAGAAGCCTGAGATAAGAATTGAGAGTGAAATGGGTAGTACTACAGTAACCCACAGCCGCCTCTTTTTTCTTGAACCTGAAAATGAATACTCTGAAAGTCACAATCATGCATCATTGAATCTTAGACAGAAGATCTAAAATGGCTGAAGTTATATCGTAAAGACCCCTGCAACTGCTCATTCAATAGTCTACAAACCTTTAATCTCAGAAGCTACAAGTCTGAGATAGAAATTTTGTTCACCACTGTCATCATCCGAGAGTTTTCGCAGATTCAATTGATCTCCATCCCATATAGAACAGCCACTGCCGTTGTAAGCATAAGCAGTACAAGAACATTTGTTCAAGCAAGCCAATTTGCACTCTTTGGCACTCCCAATTGGCAAAGATTGCGGATTTTCGGGCCATGACATGTTGTGCATCTGTATAAACCCATCTTGATCTCCATTATCCGAAGTATTATTCTGACATTGCAAAGGGGTTCCCCCTAACACAGCCACCAGACCAATCACTCAGACTTGTTTCTTCCAAAGAGCGTGGTTCAAACCCTTGCAAACATTCACAGAAGGGAATGTTCTGCTCATTGCAGCTACCGAAAGCCCCACAAAGAGCATAAACATCACACTGCTGTCTCGGTTGAGCCCAAAAGATATTCCAATCCCACACACCATCCATTTACGTCAATTGCCTGATTTGCCCTGACAAATCAATAATAAAGGGAATGGGTGAAGTAGTTTTCGTTCTCGTTTGAGACGGAGCTTAAGTTGTAGATATTGTTTAATCTCATTTCAGGAATTAATATGAATATATGCCCATTCCAGACCCTACTCCAGTACGTATTGGACCTGTTCCATTGTATAAATAACTGACTGCTTCCATTCGGGTGTATCCCAATAGAGAACATTCCCGGAGCGGGATCTTCTGAATTTGTCCATGAAGTAAGTTTCAGTGCTTGTTTGGTGAGTTTATTCAGTCCAAGCTTTGCACCAGGAAGCCATGTATGTGTTGGGTGATCAAAGCTCTGCCAAATTACAGCAGACGAATTTGGCCTATCTGTCAAAACAAAATTTCCCGAGTCAAGCAGCACTGCCTCAAGAGAAGTACTCGACGTGTTAGAAGAATTAGAGGGTGGATCTGTCGACCAAATGATTTTGGACGCGCTGAGAATGACAAGATTGCCATCTTTTGCGATTTTTAATTCCATCTGAGATGGATTTAAGATGGGTATATTTCTGTTTGCAACCCAAACTATATCTCGAGAAACAAGATTTCTGTGCCAGATGCCCATATAGATTCTGTCAAAACTTTCACCTGGACGGAAGAAACCCAGTTCAAAGATGCTATTTTGAGATATTAGGGGCTTGCTACTGCTGGAGAGAGATTGGCCTGCAGAAAGGGTGTGATCAGCTCCATGTGTTTTGTAAGAGAATAGAAGCATAGCAGAAAGGATAACCACCATAGGAGTGGCTTGCTTCTTGTACCCATCCCTCCCTCTAAAACTTGCACCACAGCCAAGATGATGATGAAAAAGAGGAAGACAAGATTCTCCAATTGCGGCTTGCAAATATTTCACTTCTCATTAGTCATTGGAGAAGTTACCATTACCAGTCAAATATAATAAAAAAATGACTTGTTAGACTGATGGCTTTTTTACTTTTAATATTTCATTGTTTGTTTAGGTGCTGCGCGAGTACATGTGAGGGCATGTATATTTTTGAAATAATAGTAATTAAGAAGTTTATTTTCATCTTTTTCCAAAAATAATCTTGTTGATGTAATTACGTGCCAGACTCTCCAGTCTCCACCACTAATTTTTTTTTTTTTGATAAAGGTGATATATCCTAAGCCTTAAAAACTTAAACTAGTCGGTCAGTCCAACCCAAAATTGGACTGGTATCTCAAAATTATACGGACGTGCAATTCACGTGAGTGAGAGAGAGAGAAGTTTGGAAAGAGGGACCTAATGAGATAAAAAAAAACAAATATTTTGGGTATAGAAATTTGAGGCATATTTTGACTAAAAAAGCTTTCCTAAAAGAAAAAAAAAAAAAAAAAAACCAAATACTTGCAATCGGCACGCATGAAAGAGAGGATTGATGAAATTTTCTTTGATTTCGAAAAGGAAGTTCGGACACCACCGGACAAGAGTCTAGAGAAAAAGAAAAACAAAATAAGAGAGTGGAAGAAGAGACCATCCAGAAGACTGGAAAAGAGGTACCTGTATCTACCCTTCTTTTACTGCTAGTAGGGATGGCAATATGACCCGCCCCGGCCCCGCCTGCCCCTATGAGGGCGGTTTTTTTTCAAATAAATCGGGGGTGGGGCAGGGGCGGTTTTAGTATATCCCGCTCCAGTGTCCCGCCCTGGAACCACTTTAATATATATATATATATATAAAAGCAGTAGGGGCAGGGTGTGGCCAGGATGGGGAACTTATAAGTAGGGCCGGGGCCAAGGCCAGTTTCACCATATATAAGCCCCGGTCGGGGGCGGGGCAGGGCGGGATGGCTGTATAATCTGGCGGGGCAGGTTTCTACCGCGCCCCGCCCCATTGCCATTCTTAATTGCCAGTGTTCTTCCCTCTCTCATCCCGAGAAAGAACTCATGTACACTAAACCCATATGTAGAAGCTTCCAATGGTCTTTCCCTGAATTGTTTGTATATCTACTCAGTTTGATGACTAAGTAGGCTTTATCAGGTCTAGTGCAGTTCATGAAATACATTAGACTACCAATTTTCTGAGAATACTCTAACTGAGATATTCCCTGTCCAGTATTCTTACTTAGATTTAAATTTACATTTACTGGTGTATTTACAAGACTTTTATCATTATTGATAAATCTTTCAAAGATCTTCTCAATGTAATGAGATTGAGATGATTAGTCCTTTAGATGTTCTAGTAATTTTAATTCCTAAAATTATATCTGCAATACCTAGATCTTTCATGTCAAACCTTTTATTTAACATCCTTTTGGTAGATTGAATGATGTCATTACTACTACCTATGATTAGCATATCATCTACATAGAGACAAACAATGACATATATTTTTTAAGTGCTTTTTATATAAACACATTTATCGCACTAGTTAATCCTAAAATCATTTGACATTATAACATTGTCAAATTTCTTATGTCATTGTTTAGAAGCCTGTTTTAATCCATATGAGATTTAACAAGTTTACATACTTTCTTTTCTTGGTTATTTGTTATGAAACCTTCTGGTTGTTTCATGTACATCTCTTCATTCAAATCACCATTTAAGAAAGCAGTTTTAACATCCATTTGATGTATCTCTAAGTTGTTAACATACAGATAGATGTTAGCTTGGTAACTGGTGAATATGTATCGAAATAATCGATACCTTCCTTTTGCTTGTATCCCTTTACTACAAGTCTGACTTTGTATTTGTCAATCGTTCCATGAGCTTTCATTTTTTTCTTGAATATCCATTTACATCCTAATGGTTTATTCCCTGGAGGATGATCCACCAGTTCCCAAGTATGATTTTGCATGATGGATTCGATTTCACTATTTATAACCTCTTTCCAAGATGGTGCTTCAGGAGAAGTCATGGCTTCTTTAAAGCTTTGAGGCTCATTTTCCAACAGATAAGTTAGAAAATCAAGACCGAAAGTTGTAATAGTTTTTGCTCTTTTACTACGTCTTGGTTCATCTTCATTTTCCTTTTCTATAGACTCTTGGTCTATATTTTCTTGATGATCACTATCAATTGTGTCATGTATCCTTTTTATTGGATTATATTCTTGTACATTCTTGTAAGGAAATGTAGTTTCAAAGAAAGATACATTCCTTGATTCGATTATCGTACTTACATGTATATTAGGAATATCTGACTTGTATACAAGAAACCGATATATATGCACTACTATTGTGAGCATGTCCACTTGAGAATGATATTTTTGAAATAATAACAATTAAGAAGGTTATTTTCATCTTTTTTCAAAAATAATCTTGTTGATGTAATTACGTGCCAGGCTCTCCACCACTAAACCCCCTTTTTGTTTTTGGATATCATGAGCCTTAAAGACTCAGACTAGTCATCTGGACTTGTTCGTGCACCCAAAATTGAACTAGTACACCCAACCACTTGAGAATGGCATTTTTGAAATAATAACAATTAAGAATATTCTTCCAAAAATAATTTTGTTCATTTAATTAGGTGCTAGACTCTCGAGCACTCAGCTGGACTTTGTTGCGCACACCCAAAATTGGATTGGTACCTCAAAATTATATGGACTGCAATGCACGTGAGTGAGAGAGAGAGAGATTTGGAAAGAGGGAACCTAGTGAGATCATTTTAAAAAAAAATATTTAATGAATATTTTGGGTGTAGGAATTTGAGTGACATTTTGGTAAAAAAAAATTCCAAGGGACACGTTGCTTATAGAAATATGATGTACGGACATTTTAAGAACCAAAAGGTTTTAAAGACATTTTGAATATAACAAAGAAAGGAGGCTGACGAGACGTTCTTCTTTCGGAGCATTTTGCCAAGAGAGCGAGGAGTCCAGTTACGCCACTGAGGTCCTCATATGTCCCTTTTAACACTCCTTAAATGTGATTAAGATTTACCACCCCTAGAGTTCACCAACTTATCCTTGGTTTTTGGAAAAAAACTTTGAAAAAAAAAATTTAACCTGAGGAGTTACTGAATTTGTTTAGAAAAATAAAATTTTTTTTTTTTCTAAAAGCCAAGATTAAGTGGGTGAATGCTAGGGGTAGATGAATCTTAACTGTAGTGGGAGTCCAATTATGCCCTTCATGAGGTTGCCATGTGTCTCTTTTGAAATTGTGGTTAAGATTCATCTATCCCTAGAGTTCACCCACCTATCCTTGGTTTTTTTTTTTTTTTAATATTACTTTTTTTAAACCCTAGTTAAAATTTACTAATTCCTAGGGTTAAATTTTTATAAAAAATTCTTATAAAATCCAAGGATAAGTGGGTGAACCCTAAGAGTGGATGAATCTTAACCATAGTTAAAGAGTGTTAAAAGGGACACATGGCGATGTCAGTCGCATAACCGACTCCAAGGAGTCCGATTACGACCGAAGAGAATTTCAAGCCTAATAGATAGATGAGTGAGAGATAGTATGAGAACTAAGCAAATATTCAAGAGTTTGCCATTATATAAGAAGATGGATAAGAGCAAATGGAAGTTTTGGAATTACAAAAAGATTCCATCAATGTTTTGAGCGGGGCATCCTGTTTATATCATATCTTTTGTCTTATATAATGAATATGATAAGGGTAATTTAAGAATTATGAAAAAAAGCATCTACGTTTTTTAGAGGGGATTATCTTTATATATAAGAGATAAGAGATATATAAAATATAAGACATAAGAAAAGAGAAAAAGATGAGATAAGAGCAAATGGTAGTTTTGGAATTACCAAAAGATTCAATCAACGTTTTGAACATGGGGCATCCTCTTCACATTAGTAAAGATGTGATTAGCGGAATGAGATGAAAAAAATTGGACTAGTACACCCTCAAAATTATATGGATATTATTAGCGGAATGGGATTTCGTCTAGCCCTCATCTTACAAGTGGACACGTGTCTCTTTTAACAACTCTTAACTATACCTGAGATTCAAAAACCCTTAGTGTTCAACCATGTAACATTGGTTTTTAGGAAAAAACAAGTTGGCATGGCATGTGCACGTGCCAACTTTTTAAATTTCAAATTGAAATAAAAATAAAAATTTGTTATAATAAGAAGTAAAATGAGAAGAGTGAGGACAAGAGTTAAAAAACAGTTTTTAATCAAAAACTCCTAATGAGTGTGCAAGAGTATACTTCAAACTAGTTATTATGGAACCCTTTATCACCCTTTTTAGTCTGAATCCAAGATTTAAAGTCTATATTCTGAACTTGTTTCCTCATCGATAGATTATGAATTCTAAGTATTTTTATATTATTTTATGCAGAGAATTCGAATAAAGAACTTTCATAGAAATCAATAGATGAAGAAAATTCAAAAAAACAAAAAAAAAAATCTTAAATTGGACCATTCTCGGGATTGGAGAAAATAAAACCCAAGTCCAAGAAGCCTAATACCCAAGTCAAAGAGTCAAGCCCAAGACCAAGTATAGAAAGATTCTCTCACACATGGGTGGAGAATCTTAGCAAGATATGAATGATGTGATTTTGGCATAAAAAAGATATAACTCTCTTGAATTGGAACGAGAAAGTGTGCTATATTAATGTTTTTATTTTATAAAAGGAAAAATCTAAATCTAAATCAAATAAAATCTGAAAGGGAAAAGAAGCAATTAAATATATCTCATGCCATTCGGACGTCCCACCATCACTCTGGACACACTGGTGCTAGTCCCAGCTCTCGAATATCCCTTATTCCCTCATCCTCTTTTCTTTTGTTGTTGTATTAATTTTCGTAGCCTTGACTAAGGGCGAAGTTCTCTTAATGAGATGATGTTAGTTTGATTTAATCTATTGAATGTTTTTAATATTTATGGTTTTTATTTATCTTGTTCTTCTAGTTTGAATTTCTCTTTCAATTAAATCTCTTAGATTTAAATCTTTTCTCGAGTTCAGTCACACTTTTTTTCTAAATATTAATTCTTTTTTTAAAATTTAATAATTATTTTAAAGACTTTTTTAATATTAAAATAATTTTAAAAATAATTAATACTAAAAAAAAAATCAAGGATGGATGGGTGAACCCTAGGGATGGGTGAATCTAACTACATTTAAGAGGTGTCAAAAAGGACACATGGCTACCTCAGGGTGTCAAAAAGGACACGTGGCCACTTCAAGGGTTCACCTGCCAATATTTTTTTTAAAAAAATATTAATTCTTTTTAAAATATTTTAATATTAAAAAGACTTAAAAACAGTTTTTAATTTTTTTTTTAAAAATTGATATTAAAAAAATAATTAATAGAAAAAAAACCAAGGATGGGTGAGTGAATCCTAGGGGTGGGTGAATCTTAACCACGGTTAAAGGGTGTCAAAAGGGACACGTAACTACTTCAAGGGGTGTCAAAAAGGGCACGTGGCCACCCTTGGGGTTCGCCCGCCCATCCTTGGTTTTTTTTTCTAAATATTAATTATTTTTAAAAATATTTTAATATTAAAAAAATCTTTAAAACAATTATTAAATTTTAAAAAATATTATTTAGAGAAAAAAAACCAAGGATGGGCGGGTGAACGATAGGGGTGGGTGAATCTAACCCCATTTAAGGGGTGTCAAGAAGGACATGTGGCCACTACAAGGGGTGTCAAAAAGGACACGTGGTCACCCTAGAGGATTTGATTTCATTTTAAAATGAAGGGACAATTTCGTATATGAGAAAAATGGAAAATGACAACTTTAGAGGGTATTTTTGGTAGTTCATACCATTTTATCCCATGACATCATCATTCCATCAGTTGACTAACGGTCAACTGATGGAAGGGGTGTAAGTGTCAATATTTTGAAAAGTAGGGATACCTAATGTATTTTCTGAAACCTGAGGGGTCTATGTGTATTTTCGTCAAACCTCAGGGGTGTAAATGTATTTTCTCCTAATAGCAATTAAGAAGGTTATTTTCATCTTTTCATATCCTGAGCCTTGAAGACTCAGGCTAGTCATCCGGACTTGTTTGCGCACCCAAAATTGGACTAGTACACCCAACCACTTGAGAATAACATTTTTGAAATAATAATAATTAAGAAGATTATTATCTTTTATTCTTCTAAAAATAATCTTGTTCATGTAATTAGGTGTTAGACTCTCGAGCACTCATCCGTACTTGTTGCACGCACCCAAAATTGGACTAGTACACCCTCAAAATTATATGGATATGATTAGCGGAATGTGGTTTCGTATCTTAAGTGGACACGTGTCTCTTTTAACACCTCTTAACTTGACATGAGATTCACAAACCCTTAGTGGGCGTTTGGATTAGATTTTATTAGCCAAAAATCAATTCTGATAAAATTAATTTTGTAAAATTAATTGTCAAATAAACACTTTCTCGAATAATAGTGTTCGGGAATACAAAGTTGAGAGACTCCTCTTCGTTTTCCCCTAACACTATTATTTGAAAAAGTGAATATTTGACAATTAATTTTACAAAATCAATTTTATCAAAATTGATTTTGGCTAATAAAATCCAATCTAAATGCCCCATTAGTGACCAATCATGTAAAATTAGTTTTTAGAAAAAATTTAGTTAGCCACAAGGCACGTGTCAATTTTTTAAATTTCAAATTGAAATAAAAATAAAAATTTGTTCGAATAAAAAGTAAAATGAGAGCAGTGAGGAGTGAGACGAGATTAAAAAAGATGTGAGTTGGAGGATGTGCATAGACTCCATTAGATGACATGTTGGATATGTTAGAAGGTTCGAACGTGTTTTCGAAGTTAAATTTGAAGAGTGCATATCACCGGATCAGAATTAGGTCGAGCGATGAGCGGAAGACAGCCTTTAAAACTAAAGAGGATTTTTATGAATGGATGGTGATGTCATTCGGACTTTCGAATGAACCACGTACGTTTATGAGAGTGATGAACCAGATGCTAAAATCTTTCATTGGCAGATTCGTAGTAGTGTACTTCGATGATATTTTGGTGTATAGTCATAACAAAGATGAGCATGTTTCCCATCCATGGGAAGTGCTTACCGTACTGAAAGAAAATAGCTTGTACGTTAATCTGAAAAAGTGCAGCTTTATGACCAATAGTCATGTGTTCCTAGGCTATGTTGGGAGTGATAAAGGAATTCGGGAGGATGAGGAGAAGGTGAGAGCAATCAGAGAATGACCTACGCCGAAAAATGTTAATGAAGTGCACAGTTTTCATGGTCTTGCAACCTTTTACAGACACTTTGTGAGAAATTTCAGCAGTATTTCAGCATCTCTTACTGAGTGTATGAAGAAGGAGAAATTTAATTGGACCAAAGAGGTTGAACAAAGTTTTGCCTTGATAAAAATAAGTGAAACTGGGGGCCCAATGAGCCCGCAAGCACGGTCCAGTAGGGCCAGCGCGGCCGGTCACCCACCAGCTAAGATCCATTCCAAGCTTGAGGAAGAATCAGATATCACTAAAGCTTACTCGAGAGTGAGGAGGAATTTCATGCTTCTTTTCAAGTGCAGTAGTATTGAGGAACCGCAGCCCAAGGCTAGGGTGGGGTAGGCCAACGAGGCCGATAACCCGTCGGCAAAGATCCTTTCTTGCACTTGACGAGCAAGCAAACAGTTTCACTTCGCTTGAACAAGGGTAAGAATATATCCCCATCTCATAGCTCATCTCATCAAGTATACCCTCATCTTATAGGTCATAGGAATAGATTCCTTTTGAATCTGGGCAGAGCTGAGGATAGATAGAAAAGGCAAGGAACCCGGATGCAAGCAAGGTAGCTTGCTTACTCTTTTGATTTGGCTCGTGAGACGTGGTGCTGACAGACCGTTGTAACCTTTTCGTGAGTAGGACGACCTCCTTCACACAAGGGAAGGATGGGAGTCTTTACTAACTGACTAGGGCAGAGAACCCCAGGTAGGATGGTTTGGCTTGATGAGAAGATGGTGGACATCCGTTCGAGGGGGTTCATTCATTAGTGTCATAACTTATCGATGGGGGAAAAATGTCCATATAGCGCGTGGAATCGCCCATTTCACACAAGGACGACCAATAGTAGCGTTGAAAGATCCTATTCCAGCTATCCTTGCCGGTCCCATCGCCTATCTTTCCCCCACCCAGATGCCCCTTTTTCGTTGTTGTTAGCTCCTCCTTTAAGTGATAGGGGGGGTGAGGGGAACTGCTCAAAAATGTCTCAGTTGGTTGAGGGGTGACCGATCCGATCAGGAAAAAATAGGAGAACCAAAAAAGGTGTGTCTGGTCTGGTGTAGCTAATGTTACTTTCTCGATCTATAGTTCCTCTTCTTTCTCTCTCTTGACCAATGCTCCGGCTTCCCTCACTCAAAAGATCAGCCGTTGTGACACAGGCGAGGTAGGCCATGGATTGAATAGAGAAAGAAGGGCTCGTATTTGACAAATTTTGTCGATCTAGGAGATTATTAATCTAAGCAGATTAGAGGCCTGTGAGGATAGGAGACAGTGAATGATCTACTCTTTTGAGAAAGAAAGGAAGAATGTTTTCAGGTTCGGTAGCCCCTACTTCTATAAAGTGAAAAACGTGAGCTGCTTCAATAAGACTCCTGGTTGAAAGGTACCCGAGTGAAACGACTTGGTGATTGCTTGACTGCTTCCTTGCCGCTACCTTGCCTGACCCTGACTTAAAGACTAGTTGACTAAGAGTCCAGTTTTTCCGGTATGGCTTTCTTTTTGACATTCTAAATTGGGACTTGAACCATCAAGAAACAATGGGAATGGAACCACGGAATTTCAACAAAGGGAACTGCCCGGTTCCCACTCTTTCTACATCCAATTCACTCGCTCGCTTCGGAACCCGAAACACTCACTTTTTCTTTTCTAGCGTGACTAAGGGGCTTGCGGCGCTACAACTTGGTGCCTTTCATGCTTCGTAATCCAATCCATTCGCTAGCTGAGCATAAAACTGACCTCGTGTTCCTCCTTTTTTGAAAAGAAATTTGGTGAACCTCAAATTCGATGTTTGAGTTGAGAACTCACAAGTTCGAGAGGATGGTTAGGTTTCCCTACAATTCTGTCTACCATTTTTATGATTAAATAATTAAGTTATTAATTAAAGGGATGATGAATTTAAAGTGCAGAAATAGAGAGAAACAAGCAAACTATAACACAAGGATTTTTACGTGGAAACCCTTCCGGGAAAAACCACGGGACCTAGTCCAGCAATGAGAATCCACTAAGACAAAGTCAACAAGAACTCATAAGACTCGAACTTGACTTCTTCGGACTCGACATTACGATCCTTCAGTTCTTAGTTCTCCATGCCTCGAAAAGTCATCACGTAATCACAAGTCCAGTGATCAACCACAGTCACTCGTACTTTTCTTTGTGTTTCGAAAACAGTCCACGATCTTCCGAACGATCTTCGTAAATGACGGCTTCTGATTCCACCGACCAATAACACTACCATGATCCTTCTCAGATCGATCTCCTTCGCAAAGGCTCTAAAACACTCTAGCCAAGTTGTTCTATACAAAACGGGTTGATGGTTTGATAGAAATCAATACTTAGATGAACTCCTTCAATGGACAAGTCCAAACAAGCAAGATTGGAGCTTTTGGCTTGCAAACTCTAGGTTGAAAGCATCAATCAAAGGGGAGGAGAACAATAAGATTCTAGAGTTTTTATGAAATCTAGAAGGAGTTAAAAACCCTCTCTATACTCCCCCAAAGTTGTACCCCATGAACTAGAGGAGTTCCCTTTAAATAGAGACCTAAAAACCAAGTATGCAAGTTGCTAAAATAGTTTAAAAACCAAAGAGGCAAGCAAAGGGGCGTTTTAGAAAAATTCCCATATTAGGGTCGACCCTAGAGGATGTTTGGGTCGACCCAACTCCCCACTTCGGTCGACCCAAACATCCTTCAGGGTCGACCCTCACAATTTCAACATTCTGTTAAATTTCCCCATACAGATTTTTCTATACCCAGGGTAGAGCCTCAATGGTCAGGGTCGACCCTGAGGTGCAAACATGATATTTAAACATCGTTTTTAACTCTTACACCTATCATAAAAGTTGTAGCTCTTTTTGATATGGTCGTTTTGATATATTATGGAGCAAAATCTGAGCTACGGTTTGGGATTTATGCCAACTACAAGCAACCTTGGTTTTTTGAAAAATTTCAGAATTTTTAGCTTATTTTGCACTGCTTATCTAATCACCTAGGGTCTGTATGATTAGTCTAGGTCACTTACCACCTAAGGTATCATATTAGGATCATTTTAAGACAATTCCCACCTATGGTAGCATGGTATCTAGGTCACTTACGATCCAATGAAGGAAATGATCAACCGAGTCTTCAATGGTCTTCAACTTCACTTGTTTGCGGATGCTTGAGGGCAATAACACAAGATACACACCTAGACACCTAGACTCACTTGTTTTAACACTGGAATATGCCAACACAAAAAACATAGACTTTACAATCTCCCTCTTTGGCAATTCTGTGGCAAAACCAAACTGAAGTACATGACTTGACACAAACTCACCCAAACACATCAAAACGGTGAATTAGGACATTACTTGACTCCAACATTATTACATGACGCCAATTGAAAATTAATCTTAAATACATACACTGAAGCTATTGTCAAGTAAAATCTGTCTTCTACAACCCTGCACCTACACATGCTCATTTACAAAATACCCAGTGAAGCATGTATGAAATATGAAGATAAGTAACCACAGGCAAAGCAAAGAATGTACTGAACTTGGGAAATAATACCCAACTTCTCCCCCTTTTGGCACAATTACCAAATGTAATCATGATGCCAATATCACAGAATATATCAATTTAACATATGTGAAATATCAAGGCAATCATAGTACAACCAAGTAAATGCAGACAATGCGGGAATTAAAGAGCAGAGAACAAGATAGAAATATGAAGCACCAACTCTCCCTCAACAACTCAACCTGATCTTCTCCTTCTAAGATCAAGGACATCACCAAAAATAGGGCACCTATGCTAGAAAGGCCCATGCCAAACAAAAATAAAAACACATAATACTAATGTTAAAAAGGTATTGTGAGGGGATTTTCCCGGGTTCTTTGTTCGTCAATAGTTGTTTGACTGGTAGAGCAATCACAATGATATTGCACCTGCAAATAAGACTAAACCAAAACAAAAGGGAGGGGATGGGTGTGCACCCTGAAATAAACTCCGATGGTAAAGTCAATAAACGAAGAAGAAGATGAATAGTAAATCACAGAAGTACTGGAACACTGAGATGAAAGTTATGGCATTATTTCTGAAATAACACTGGTAAAATATCTCTAATTATCTTAAGAAATTCCTTGATCCTGATGCACTGGGTCTCTGGGAGTATTATTGAAGAAGCTTGGGATGCCTATAGATGGCCATCGATGACTTGGATGACCATGTCATAAGCTTGCCACTCATTACCAAATATGTCAGACATATCTGATGACGAACACAGCACACGCGGGAGCCTACAATCTCTAAATCGGTTTCTGGGTCGAAAACCCATCTGAGGTGACTAGCAATAAATGCTAAGACAGTGCTTTCCATATATCGTCAGAGATAAATGATTGCCTCCTGAGGATCGGGTCCTGAAAGTCGATCTCGCTGTTGACATAAAGCGCAGGCTCGTTGTTCACAACGAGGATGATACCGATATCTTAATGACTACGAGTACGTTGTTTAGAAGACAACGTTTCCTTTGTGAAGAGCACAACGAGTTCATTGTCATATACATAACGAATACGTACTCAAAAACACATATAAGCTCGTATCCACCGTTTAACATCGAAAACATGCTTTTTGCCACAACACCGGATTAAATTATGAATTTTATCCTTTACACTTAGCTCCTTTATGATGCTTTGAACGTATTTTAAAGCATCATAAAACCTCTTAGCCTTCCAGAAGAAAATACCGTAATTCATGTTGGATAGTATTCGTTTTTTTTGTTCTCTCTTACATCTCGTTATTAAGATGTCGTCGTGTAGACTCCGTTGTCCTTTGATTTCTTACTTGCTTTATATGCGAAGGTATATCGTCGTAACCACTGTAGCACGTTTCATAAATCCATCACGCCTCATTAATGCATGACAGACTTGTCATCATTACTTTGCGAAACTCGAGACGATTCATTCTCCCCAACGGTTATTTTGTCTTGCAAAAGACAATCCTGCCCTTCTTATCTTGACGTGTTCGGCCAAGATGAAGGCTAAATGTTTCCTACAGAATAGTTAGTCTGACACGCTATATTTTAAAATTTCATTGAAATGACATCTTACCCCATCATGAATCCATGTGTACGGCTGAGATTAAGGCTAAGTTAGTCTTTTGTACTTTTGGTGCCATCTATATATAAGATACATGGACCTTATTTTTCTCATTTTTGAGTTCTTTGCACTGCTACTCTGTCGGATTTTCATTTCTCCAGCGATTTGCAGCTTCTAACCTTCTCAAAGGATTTGTCACAACATTCGAGGTGGTAAGATCTCCTTTGTTGTTGCTCTGTTTTTGCTTTCTTTGCTCTTGTTTTCGTTGTATCTTCGGGCATTGGCATATTACTCCTTCGTTTGCTCCTTCATTAGCCATAGTTTTTCTCACCATGTCGGCTGAAATAGTTAGGATTGATAGCGATGAAGAAGTCACTCAGGCTGATAATACCCCCCAAAATATAGTTGCCACTGTTCCCATACTCAAACCAGTAGATAGATACATTCTTGATTTCTATAGAACTCGATACGAAATTTCCCCCTATGTCTATCTTCATCTGAGTGAAGATGTCCACCCCGACTACCGTTCTTCCTGCACTACTGTGTATGTTACGTAGTTCGAAGCCGGACTGCGATTCCCATTAGAACCCATTGTTGATGAAGTCCTCACTGCTCTGCAAGTAGCCCCTAGACAGATGCACCCTAGGTTTTATAGATATATGTCTTTGATGACTAGATTCAACAGAGATGGATATAATATAGAACCTAGGCACATCTTCCACTTCCGTCATACGGTAAAATGCCAAAAATTTCCTGAAGATGGTGATAAGACCTACTTTGCCTGGAATCAACGAACCAAAATCCTAGATATTGTTACACACCTCCCCGATATAGACAAGAATTGGAAAGGAATGTCCTTCACGATCTCTGGTGCTTGGAGAAATGAGAGTGCTCAACCAGCTCCCAGCGAATTCTCTTCAGGTTGTTGTTACTGCTTTGCTCACTGTTGCTTCCTATATATATTTGCTATAACTGAGAATAGCATCTTTTGTGTACAGAAATCTCCAAGCTGCGCTATTCAGAACTCATGTAGAGGAACAACGACTGTGAAATATTCGTCAAAAGAAAGGAGACGAGTACACTACTTGGAGGCCACTACCAACATTGGAATCTACGGTTGCTATTGATTATATATCTCAACCTAATTCCACTACTGCCGTTGCTCCTGGACAACTCGTAGGAAGAATGGCTGATCGTATGCCTCACTTGCATAGAACACCACGAGCTCCCAGATCTACCCGTCCTTCTCATCTCACCATAATAGAAAAGAAGGCTGAAAAGAGAAAGAGGGACGTTGCTCTAAAACAACTGAAGGCAAAACGAGCTCAACATGAAGCAGATTATGACAAAATACTCCAAGCTCAACAAGGCAAAAAAGAAAACTGCCAAAACGTCTACTCAGCCTGAAATAGATAGCGATGAGGAACTCTTTGGCTCCGATGATCTATTGGAGGATGCTCAACCTTTGGCCACTAGAATTCCAACCACTACTGCTACGCCTACCCTTACACTGACTCCTGCCACTGCCACTACTACTTCCAAATCCCAACATTGCTTCATCATCTGCTCCACCTCAAGAAGAAAAGACAATGGATAGAGATGTTGGGGAATGGACTTCTGTCTTTCCACGAGGATACACACACCCTACCATTGCTCACACAGCAATGGACCATGATTACATAGCCACATCCATGCTATTCGCAACGAGGCTCCCGGAAGATATTACTGCAACGAAAAATATGCACTTCATGGGAAAATTTGGCGCTGCATCCCGAGCTGTTGCCATGGTAAGCACTTGAATCTTATTTACTCTTGCTGTTAATCTGCACAATTCCATATTAACAATGCTTCTTTTGTCCAGATGAATAATATGCTGGCCAGGATATACGAAGACTATAATAATATTCGACATACGTCCACAGGACTAAAAGCACGAGTTACTGAGCTCAAGAAGAAAGGAACAGAAGAAGAAAAGAAATTACAGTATGAGCTGGAGAAAGCCCAATTAGAACTGAAGGCTGCCAAAGATAAACTTGCTCTGGCAATAACACAACGAGATGCAGCTTGACAAGAGGCTCACAATACTAAAGAAAGAGAGAAGAAAGCACTAGAGCAGGCAGAAAGGGCTGACGACTGCGCCGACGACCTGAAGCATCTGAAGCTAAAAATGAGAACCTCGCAAATAGCTCGATGAAGCCCATGTCAAAAAGAGAGAGAAATTGAAGCTGCTGAAGTTGCTCTCACGGAGTCTCTCCGTATTCATTTTCAAGCTCAAATGGATATGTTGCTGGATGAAGACCGTAGAGAAACTGAAGAAATCATAATGCAGCAGCTCTGAGAACAAGGAAGACTTAATGAATCCAACTCTGAATCCCCTGCTCAGGATAATACTCGGGATGGCGAGATAAAAGAAACAGAAGAACCTCCTCTGCTCATAGAGCCAGCTCCAACTATACCTGCTCCCCCTACTGATCCTTTAACAATAGAAATTATTAATATTGACGATAACTCTATTGTATAGCAATACTCATTCTGCTCTGAATGATACTTTTTGACATATAACCTCGTTCGTTGTGCTGCCCTTGTTAGAAACTTTCACAGTGTATCTCGTGAGAATGCATAGTACTAAACACTTAGGATGAACAACGAAAAATAAGACTTATTTTCAAAAACACCCAAGAAAAGATTTTATGAACATCATTTGCATTAAGCTTAAATCAATATGTACTCACCTTGATCACTGGAATTGTAAAGCACTGAAATATATATAAAAAAGACATCGGAACATGCTTGGAGAAGGCACTACGAGTTGCTGTAGAGGCGCTCAATGTCAAAAGTACTGCAATTCTTCATAATATGGTACTGACATGCACTGTGACACAGCTCTAGAATTTACTTTTGAGATATTCGTTACTGAAATTCACATACTTGTTACGACATTGAAATTGAATTTACTCTCTTGGGTGTTTGAAATTTAATTCATTCTCTTGTTAAGTCACTGAAATTGAATTCACTCTGATACGGCTCCAGAATTTGATACGGCTCTAGAATTCCTCCTGATACGGCTCCGAGTTTCTGTTTTGTATAAAGGCACTGAAATTGCAAACACTGAAGTCTGTTGTGATATGACCACTGAAGACATTGGACACTAGGAAGGAACAAATAGACAACGAGAACGAGTTCATGCTACTGTGCCGACGAGTCTGAAATCGAGACAATGAGGACAAGGCTATAATAATACCAAGGATACGTTTGCAATTGTCCTTTCTACTCTTTCTTCGCTCATAATGTCTCGACGAAGGATGACAGATTTCCAAAGTGTACATGTTTCACACAACATCGGACAAAACAAAAGGGATTCATCAGATAATTGTCATATAAAAAGAAGACAAAAAGACAAATACATCTTTGTAAGCCCCACACCAGCTGATATCTCAACTGGATACAAAAAACAGACTAAAAAACCAAAATAACTTGGAACATGGGTACAGCGACATCCTCGAGTCATGAGAATTCCGACTCATCAGCAGGAAGCATAAATTCGACTAAAAAGCCTTCTCGCGCTAAGCTTTCCAGATAGGCCTTCAAATCACAGTAGCGGTTAGTCGTGTGACCATGGCTCTTATGGTACTTGCAATACTCTTGCACTCGTGGCCCTTTGGTGATGTCCCGACTAACACGAGACGACCATTTGAAGTTCGGATCATCCTCTATGGCTCGCATGATCGCAGTGGGAAGAGCAGTGAACATTACTGGGTCAGCTCGCCTGGAGGGACGTAGTTCTGCTATTTGATGACTATTGTACTGGAGTAATGCACGATTTGATGCATTCAAATCTTGTGCCCAAGTTTCGATCCACTCTTGTAACAACTGTTGCTGACTGGTAAGCTGTGCCAAGAGAGATTGCTGGTACTGTAGTAGCATAATAATCTGCTCAGCTTGATAGATCCGGCTTTGGAGTTTGCTCGTCCATTGGCGAGACAGAAGAACGATTGGCCATGGCAGTAGAGAAGCAAGGAGTCTTGAAGAATCTTCACACGAATCAATTTATCACTTTGTATAGTGTAAGTGATTTAGAAAAAGTTTCCCATAGATGGCGCCATTTTGTGAGTGAATTTTCATGGATTCTTTGTTCGTCAATAACTGTTTGACTGGTAGAGCAATCACAATGATATTGCACCTGCAAATAAGACTAAAACCAAAACAAAAGGGAGGGGGGGGGGGGGGGGGGTGTGCACCCTGAAATAAACTTCCGATGGTAAAGTCAGTAAACGAAGAAGAAGGTGAATAGTAAAATCACGGAAATACTGGAACAGTGAGAGCTAGAACACTGAGATGAAAGTTATCGCATTATTTCTTAAATAACACTGGTAAAATATGTCCAATTATCTTCAAATATTCCTTTATCCCGATGCACTGGGTCTCTGGGAGTATTTATAGAAGAAGCTTGGGATGCCTATAGATGGCCATCGATGACTTAGATGACCATGTCATAAGCTTGCCACTCATTACCAAATATGTCAGACATATCTGATGACGAACATAGCACACGCGGGAGCCTACAATCTCTAAGTCAGTTTCTGGGTCGAAAACCCATCTGAGGTGACTAGCAATAAATGCTAAGACAGTGCTTTCCATATATCGTCAGAGATAAATGATTGCCTCCTGAGGATCGGGTCCTGAAAGTCGGTCTCGCTGTTGACATAAAGCGCATGCTCGTTGTTCATAACGAGGGTGATACCGATGTCTTAATGACTACGATTACATTGTGTAGAAGACAACGTTCCCTTTGTGAAGAGCACAACGAGTTCGTTGTCATACACACAACGAATACGTACTCAAAAACACATATAAGCTCGTATCCACCGTTTAACATCAAAAATATGCTTTTTTCCACAACACCGGATTAAATTACGAATTTTATCCCTTACAGGTATCATTTGCCACACAAACATGTATCAAAAGCATTTCATGCAGTAGTAATTTAAAATTACAAATCCAATAAAGAACATGATTAGTTAGTCCGACTGAGGATACACATCTAACTAAATCTCACGGAATGCTAAAGCATAGCCAATTCACTTAGTCACATTTAGTGAACAGTTCAAAAGTGAAGCAATATGTTTGTAGTGGTGGTCTGACAAGATACTAGATCAAGGTTTCTTTCCCTTTCCAAGGATATGACATTAACCACTAAGGGCACTCTTGGAGACATAAATCTTAGAAGTCAAACCTAGTTAGATCCAGATATGCTGATTTTTTACATTTTTGTGAACCTTTATCTATTTTACTTGACTCATTATTTGTCTTTTACTTTTTGTCAAATACCTCCAAAGATTGTAAGAATTTTTTTTTTGATGATCTTCTGATCATATTTTTTCATGCAATGATGACTTTCACACTATCTAGGTAGGTAGTCCTGGCTATTAGCAGTAGGAGCTTTCACTCTAGTGACCCAGATAGATACTTACTGTCCTCCTAGGTAGCCATTTCATACTGTTTGCATCCAATAGTAACTATCACACTAGCTTAGTAGGTAGCCCTTTTTATTGCAACAATTTTTGCTCATAGAGGATACACAAAATGGGGATGACTAACAAAATGGTCATTCTAGATTGGTCATCCAAGGTCACACTATGAGAATAAGTCAAACACCTACAGATTGAAAAATAGACATCTCAACAGAATCAGTCAGAGTGCATCTGAAATTTGTAAAGCATACACACATGAATAAGTCTCTAACTATTCAAAATAAAATCTGCCTAATTTTCAGCCTAACCAAGAGACTATGAAGGTGACATATCCTCAATTAGTAACACACTCATGTTCAACCCTGGACAAGTATAGAAATAAAGATCACACAAGGAAAGCAGATCATGCAAGTCAAACAAGGACAACATGAAATTTTTTTTTTTGGATTTTATGGTTTTTCAATGTTTTTAAAATTTTCAAAATAAAGAAAACAGAAAAACATACCAAAGCAAATAAACACTAGTAAAAACAAAGACTACTAGTATATACAGATAGTATAGCACTAGGACAAGATATATCACTAATAGCATACCCTAGGCTATGACAGATACGGGCTAAGTGAAGCTCTTCAGGTCTTCCTTTCTCACCCAAACGGTTTTAGAAGTTTGATTGATCCTTTTGTCTCGAACCGTTTCAGTTGAGATAGGTATGACCTTTTGCCTCTTCCTCCTGTTCCTCTTTTTCCAGGATTGAGTCTTAGATTTATGGCGGGCATTATGGTTCTCCCCATTACCTCCTCTATATCTAGCATGAGGAGTGACATGACCATGCCATTGTCTAGAGTTGTGAGAAATTTTCATCACATCTTCATACAAACTCCTAGACTTCTCTACTAGGACCTCAACTCTCCTTTAAAGATCCTCATTAAAGTTATTGTGGTTCTCAAAACCATGATTGGGCATTCTTCGAAGTTTACGACATCGAGGCTTAATATGTCCTTCACTCTACATTTATGACATGTAAGAATGAATTTCTGAGTAGAAGAGTCTTTCCTTTTACCAGGAGGGTGCCTTTTAGCACCAGGCTCAGTGTTCGAGGTGAATGGAGATTCTTTCACATCTCCATACTTCTGATTTTGCTCAAGCTTAGCCAACTTGATTTCAAGACTTATCTTTTCATCAAGGCAAACATGCAAATCAGATTCAAGAAGTTGAGTCTTGGCAAGGAGGGAAGCCTTCTCTTCCTCAAGCTGTGACACAAGAGCTCTCAACTCTAAAGCCACTTGGTCTAAGACATCTTTTTCCATTTCAATAGATTTCATCTTTTTGGACATGGAAAACTGAACCTTTTTCAGATTTAGGTATTCCTCAAATAATTCATCATATGTTGTTTTAAGGTCTCCCTCAGAATCTGAGTCTTTCTGACTCTCATCATCCTCCTCACTATCACTACAGTGTTGGTTACTTACAACATTTGAAGAAGATTCTTCAATCCCAGTTAGAGATGCAGTGAAGGCCACATAACCCCTAGTTTCCTCACAAGAACTATCTGATTCCTCAGATTCAGATTCACTGTCATCCCTTGCCTTCCCCTTAAATCTTTTCTTATTAGAGCATTCAGAGGCAATATGGTCGTAGCCTTAGCATTCATAGCATTGAACATCTTGGGATTTCTTGTCCACACTTTTAAAATGTTTCTTGTTTTCAAAGTGCTTGGATTTGGGCTTTTCAAGAGATTTTTGTCATTTCGGATTAAATCTCTTATTAAGTTTCAAAATTTTTCTGAATTTCTTTGCAAATAAAGCCAACTCTTCTTCTTCATCCTTAGATTCACTATCTGAACCATCTATGGATTCCTTGACAGATTTGAAGGCAATGGATTTTGGTTTCTTGGATGAGTTCAGAATTAACTCATAGGTTTAGAGAGAACCAACCAACTCTTCAATTTTGAGAGCATCAACTTTCTTACTCTCTTCGATGACGAGAACCTTCAATCGAAATCTCTCAGGTAGGGATATCAAAATTTTTCTAACAATTTTGGACTCAAGAATTTTTTTCCCCTAGATTAAAAATAGAATTGACGTCACTCAGATTAGCATAAAAACTATCAAAAGTTTCATTATCATCAATCATCAACTTTTTGAACTTAGAGGTCAGCAATTGAAGTTTGGAGATCTTGTCAGTTGTATCCCTTCATGGGTAATTTGAAGCATGTGTCATGCCTCCTTCGAAGTGTCACATTTAGAAATACGTCAAAATTCTTCAAGTGTGACAGTGGCAAAGATTGCATTTAGACCCTTACTATTCCATCTACAACTTTCAAGTTATACATTAGTCCATTTAGAAGAAGGTTTAGGGACGATCTGATCATCTATGGTCTTTGTTGGATGGGTCCAACCTTGTTCAATGGAGATCCATACTCTCTCATCTAGTGATTTTAGAAACGCTCTTATTTGAGCTTTCCAATAGGCATAATTATTTCCATCAAATAATGGGGGACAAGAGATGGATCCTCCCTCTCTTTGGAGATTCATAGTCACCGAAAATATGAGACAAGATCACACTAACAAGTTAGTATACCCGCTTTGATACCAATTGAAAAAAATTCGGTGAACCTCAAATCCAATGTCTGAGTTGAAAACTCACAAGTTCGAGGGGATGGTTAGGTTTCTCTACAATTCTATCTACCCTTTTTATGATTTAATAATTAAGTTATTAATTGAAGAGATGATGAATTTAATGTGCGGAAATAGAGAGAAACATGCAAGCCATGAAATAAAGATTTTTACATCGAAACCCTTCCGGGAAAAACCACGGGACCTAATCCAGCCATAAGAATCCACTAAGAAAAAGTAAACAAGAACTTACAAGACTCGAACTTGACTCCTTCGAATTCGACACTACGATCCTTCAGTTCCTAGTCCTCCATGCCTCGAAAAGTCATCACGTACTCACAAGTCCCGTGATCAATCGTAGCCGCTCGTACTTCTCTTTGTGTCTCGAAAACAGTCCACGATCTTCCGATTGATCTGCGTAAATGACCGCTTCGGATTCCACCGACCAAATAACACTACCACGATCCTTCTTAGATCGATCTCCTTCACAAAGGCTCCAAAACACTCCGGCCAAGTTTTTCTTTCCAGAACGGGTTGATGGTTTGATAGAAATCAACACCTAGATGGACTCCTTCAATGGACAAGTCCAAACAAGCAAGATTGGAGCTTTTGGCTTGCAAACTGTAGGTTGAAAGCATCAATCAAAGGTGAGGAGAACAATAAGATTCCAGAGTTTTATGAACTTTAGAAGGAGTTAAAAACCCTCTCCATACTCCCCTAAAGTTGTACCCCACGAACTAGAGGAGTTCCCTTTAAATAGAGACCCAAAAACCAAGTATGGAAGTTGCTAAAATAGTTTAAAAACCAAAGAGGCAAGCAAAGGGGCGTTTTAGAAAAACTCCCATATTAGGGTTAACCCTGGGTAATGTTTGGATCGACCCAACTCCCCACTTAGGTCGACCCAAACATCCTTCAGCGTCGACCCTCACAATTTCAACATTCTGTTAAATTTCCCCATACTTTTTTTTTATACCCAGGGTCGACCCTCAATGGTCAGGGTCTACCCTGAGGTGCAAACATGATTTTTACACCTCATTTTTAGCTCTTGTACCCTTCATAAGAGTTGTAGCTCTTTTCGACGCGGTCGTTTTGATATATTGTGGAGCAAAATCCAAGCTACAGTTTGGAAGATATGCCACCTACAAGCAACCTTGGTTTTTTAAAAAATTTCAGAATTTTTTGCTTATTTTGCACTGCATATCTAATCACCTAGGGTCCGTATGATTAGTCTAAGTCACTTATCACCTAAGTTATCATGTTAGGATTATTCTAAGACAATTCTCACCTATGGTAGCATGGTATCTAGGTCACTTACCATCCTATGAAGGAAATAATCAACCGAGTCTTCAACGGTCTGCAACTTCACTTGTTTGCGGATGCTTAATGGCAATAACACAAGATACACACCAATTGAAAAAATTCGGTGAATCCCAAATCTAGGGTTTGAGTTGAGAACTCACAAGGTCGAGGGGATGGTTAGGTTTCCCTACAATTCTATCTAGTATTTTGATGATTAAACAATTAAGTTATTAATTAAAGGGATGATGAATTTAAAGTACGGAAATAGAGAGAAACATGCCAACCATAACATAAGGATTTTTACGTGAAAACCGTTCCGGGAAAAACCACGGGACCTAGTCCAGCCATGAGAATCCACTAAGACAAAGTAAACAAGAACTTACAAGACTCGAACTTAACTCCTACGGACTCGACACTATGATCCTTCAATTCTTAGTCCTCCATGCCTCGAAAATTCATCACGTACTCATAATTCCTATGATCAACCGTAGCCACTCGTACTTCTCTTTGTGTCTCAAAAACATTCCACGTTCTTCCATTCGATCTCCGTCAATGACGGCTTCGGGTTCCACCGACCAAATCACACTACCACGATCCTTCTCAGATTGATTTCCTTTGCAAAAGCTCTGGAACACTCTGGCCAAGTTGTTCTATCCAGAACAACTTGATGGTTTGATAGAAATCAATACTTAGATGGACTCCTTCAATGGACAAGTCCAAACAAGCAAGATTGGAGCTTTTGGCTTGCAAACTCTAGGTTGAAATCATCAATCAAATGGGAAGAGAACAATAAGATTCCAGAGTTTTTATGAACTCTAGATGGAGTTAAAAACCCTCTCTATACTCTCCCAAAGTTGTATCCCACGAACTAGAGGGGTTCACACTTTATAGGGAACTCAAAACAGTGTTTAGAAGTTGCTAAAACTTGCTGAAAACCCAAAATAGCATTAAAAAATCGATTAGGCAAATTTCCCATATCAGGGTCGACCCTTGGAGACACTTAGGTGAACCCAAGTCCCCACTTCGGTCGACCCAAACATCCTTCAAGGTCAACCCTCACAATTTCAACATTCTATTAAATTTCTCCATACAAATTTTTCTATACCCAGGGTCGACCCTTAATGGTCAGGGTCGGCCCTGAAGTGCAAATACGATTTTTTAACATTATTTTTAGATCTTGTACCCTTAATAAAAGTTGTATCTCTTTTTGACATGGTCGTTTTTATATATTATGGAGCAAAATCCGAGCTATGTTTTGGAAGATATGCCACCTACAAGCAACCTTGGTTTTTTGAAAATTTTCAGAATTTTTAGCTTATTTTACACTGCATATCTAATCACCTAGGGTCCGTATGATTAGTCTAGGTCACTTACCACCTAAGGTATCATATTAGGATTATTCTAAGACAATTCCCACCTATGGTAGCATGGTATCTAGGTCACTTACCATCCTATAAAGGAAATGATCAACCGAGTCTTCAACGGTCTTCAACTTCACTTGTTTGCGGATGCTTGACGGCAATAACATAAGATACACACCTAGACACCTAGACTCACTTGTTTTGACACCGGAACATGCCAACACAAAAAACATGGACTTTACAGAAAGGTTGAATTCTGCCCTTATTTTAGTACTACCAAATTTTTAAAAATTATTTCAGGTGGAAAGTGATGTCTCGTATGTGGGCATCAGAGACCTACTTTCACAAGAAGGCAAAGCATTTGCCTTCTACAGTGAAAAATTGAGTGATGCACGCAAGAAGTGGTCAACTTATGAGCTAGAATTGTATGTTGTGGTTCAGGCTTTGCGACATTGGAAGCACTATTTAGTTCAGAAGGAGTTTGTTCTCTTCACAGATTACCAGACGTTGAAATTTATCAATAGGCAGACCAACATAAATCAGATGCATGCTCGGTGGATCTCTTTAATGCAGGAGTTTACTTTGGTACTAAAACACAAGTCTGGACAACATAACATAGTAGCCGATGCTTTGAGTAGGAGAGCCTTGCTTCATATCACCATGAGGACTGAGGTTGTGGGGTTTGAATATTTGAAGGAGTTGTATGTAGATGATGAAGACTTTAAGGAAAAATGGGCACGGTGCATGACAGGGCAGCCAAGTTCTGCTGAGTTTTATATTCAAGATGATTATCTTTTTCAAAGAAATCGTTTATGTTTGTCCAAAATTTCTCTTCGATAACATTTTATTAGAGAACTTCATGGAGGGGGGATTGGATAGAGATTACACATGAGAGCAGGGCTAGGGCTAGGGTCCTTGAGATCAGGGCTAGGGTCCAATCAATCACGGCCCTTAAAGGGCTAGGCCCTACTCTTATAGGGAAGGGTAGGGCTAGGGCTGGCCTTGACATTGCCCCTACCCAGCCCTTTGACAGCTCTACTTATAAAAGATGGAGTTTACCCCAGCGGTTATATTTTTCATGGTATTCATCTAAATTTTTGTTGGTTGAATGTCTCTTTGTTTTTTTGGTTGTTGACTTGATGTCTAGGGTCTTAGATATATATATCTCAATCAGGTTTGGCTCTCTCAAGGGCTTTTATACTATTGATGATATGGGCTTAGATGTACAAAATTGGTTTAACAGATAAACACAGAAAACGATTGATCTCTCTTGTGTGAGAGATCTTCCATCTAAGACTAAGACTTACGTTTATTCATCATTACTTATCTTTCCATGCCCTATAGCTTTTAAAGCTTTATTCTTTCCTAACCAACTCCTAAAATTCCTTTGGCTCGGGATTGATTATAATAAAGAAGTCACATTGACAACTAAAAACAATTCAGATAAAGAAACTAGCAACTAACAAGAATTAGAAACCCATACGTCATCTAAAAATGGCGCCACATCATCAACACCCATTGTAAAGGAATTATATCATTCCACCCCCATAAAAAATCCTTGTCGTCAACTAAAGGATTGAAACCAGAAAATTGTTGACGGATCAACATCACTCGGGGTATGGGTATCATCTTCATTTTCCTCCTTCGCATACTAGTGATGTATTTTTGTGTCCAGATCTGTAGATTGATTGTACACTCCTTTGTGTGATAGGGGGTTGATATCTCATGTCGTCAGAATTAAGTGACTACTCATACCCCTTGAATGTCCGAACCATTTTTAATGGGATCGATGAGACATAACATAACATCACTGGTTAGGTTAGGTGATGATACTTCTGTTCAGGTTGGGCGATGGACTTCGGGATGGGCGATGCTACTGCTCCTCTAAGGATACAACCATCGTGCCCAAGCACAAGGTTAGGCCAGGTGAGTTGGGTCAGCTCGGGTGGGTTGGGTCCAATTGAACAATGCTGATAGGTTGGGCATGACTGAGCTGAATGCCTTTGAAATTTTATTCCCCTTACAGAGTTGCAAAGAAGTGGAGGGAATATCGAACATACATGATGATTGGAGGATGAGAAGAGTTGTGTCTAGGGGTGTCAAAGGGCCGGGGTCAACCCTAGCCCTACCCTTCCTTATAAGAGTAGAGCCCTAGCCCGGCCCTAGCCCTTCAAGGGCCGGGGTTGATTGGGCCCTAGCCCGGCCCCTCAAGGGCCGGGGCCAAGCCGGGCCGGCCAAAGGGCCGGAAGAAAGAGCGGAATTTTTTTTTTTTCATCCAAGATAATAAATTTTTTTTTACTACACCGACTGTCAACCTTACATGGAAATGGATACCCTCCTCTTTTATTCGGGTTTGGGATCAACATTGCAACAAAAAGAGCAATGACAGAGTTAAAAAAAAAATTTCCTTATCAGTGACAGTCATGCATAATAACCCAAAATATAGTATAGGTAAACAAGTAGAATAATAAAACTATATAGAACAAAATTGAAAATATGTTTAAATATAAAACTGAAAGTAGAGAGTAAGATATGAGAGAGAGAGAGATGATCGATGAAGAGCCGAAGTGGTATGTGGCCTGTGCGATTGAAGTTGAAGAATGAAGAGGCAAAGTCTTAGAATGTGAATACAAGTTAGTGTTTGGTTTGTGTTAGGTTGGTTTTCATAAGGTCTTTAGTTGGCGCAATTACAAACATAGCCCTACTTTCATAACGTTAATGAAAGGTTAAAGGGAGCATATTAGTAAAATTATTAAAAAATATTTATCTTAAGATAAAGTAGGGCCGGGCTGGGAAGGGCCGGACAGGGGGAGCCCTAGCCCGGCCCTAGAGAACAAGGGCTTCCAATTTTTTGGCCCTGCCCGGCCCAAGGGCTGGGGTAGGGCCGGGCTTTGGAGGGCCGGGCCGGGCCGGGCCGGGTACCCTTCTATATGGGCTTTTTTGACAGCCTTAGTTGTGTCATTTGGTGTTGCATGTTGTTTAAGATCAGGTGTCAAGAAGATGAAAGTGTTGTTTCATATGGTAATGGTAACTAGCAAAAATGCCTATGCCACAACCAATAGTTGAAGAACACATGGATATAATTAGGGTTGCATTAAAGCTAAGCTAGCTCGATGGCTCGAATCCCTCGGCTCATTTGAGCCAAGCTCAAGTTAGCATTTTAGGCTCGAACGAATCAAGTCAAGCTTTTTTTTTGAGCTTGAATGTTTAAACAAGCCAAGCAATGTTTGATTCGGCTCGACTTGTTTAAGGTTCGGTTCGGTTTAAGCTTTATATCTCTAGCTCAAACACATCTCCCTCGTGTAGAAATCTCTGAAAACCCATATTTTAGACTTTCTTGATTTTTAGTTTCTAATTATTCTTGTTGTTCTTCTTCACTCGCTCTACCCTTTTCTCCTCTTGGCATTTGGTGGGTTTCTTTGCACATATAATTTTTTGAAGAAACCCTAACCTTAAACCCATCTCCCTTTTGTAGAAATCTTTGTAAACCCATCTTTTAGACTTTCTTTATATATATTATGTACAAATTAAGCACTGATGGATTTTATTTATTTCTTTATTATTATCACACTTTGGTGCCCTAGGAGCCTTTAAGAAATCCCAAGACTCGCTTGATTAACTAAAACAGTTAGGCCTCGCACCCGTAGACCAAATCCGGTAACATATCATCTCGTTAGGGAACGTTTCTAAGCCAATGGAGGTGTCCATTGCCTTACATAGCACTCAAATCAACTTTTCGTCACCCTAGAGTGACGATCCATCATACCCTGGACCCGATTGAGACTCCCTGAAGGTTCACATGAAGTTCAAGTTTCATCACAGCCCAAATAGGCAAGCCAGGCATTGGTGGTCAGTCGCCCAGTACACAGTGAGCCTAAATCTGAGGTTTTGACACCTGAGACTGAGGGGTACATCCCTCTACTCATTTTACACGCATATCCAACCCTTCCACACATCACATAGGGGTCTCCGACTCTTTTCCATCCACGCCATTCACACAGTGAGCCTAAATTCGGGGTTTTTACACCCTAAACGAGACTACATCCCTCTATTCACTTTTCCATGTTCCACCACCTTCCCATACAACATCCATGGGGTCTCCGACCCTTTTCCATCGTTGCCAAAACACGCATATTCATTCCATATACAAAATATAACAAAATAAGAGGGAAAAGAAAGAGATGGAAAAAGTTTTACCTCTTTCACGTACTTTGAGGTGTCTAAGGCCGAAACGAACATCGTCAATGTGCTCGGGAGGGTGATCAACCTCAAGGTGAAGCTCCATGCTTTCAAACCTTTACTTTCTCTCTAACTTTTTCCATTTCTCTCTCTACATGCTGATCGAGGCATCAGGAGAGAAAATAGACGTCGCCAACGCGTCGGGGCTCCTCTTTTCTTTATCTCTCTTCTTCCTCTTTCTTCTTTTTCTCTCTTTCTCTTTCTCTCTTTAGAATTTCTTTCTCTAGAAATTTTGTATCTTTGCCTCACTGGCTTACTTGGAGAAATTAATAAGAAAGTTCATGGAAGTATAGCTAAGATTTCCATAAATCAATCATAGAGAAAAGACGTTTTAAACCAAGAAAAGAGAAACTATGGATCGATATAATACACAATTATAAGACCCATGGTCCAAACCATTATCGAGCCTCCATGATCGAAACTGTTAAATCATTTACTGAACAAGTTGCAGGCCTGCTCCGATGTAATTCTGTATCAATCACACTTCTCCCATTGGAAAAGGCAGGGGGTTTTGGTGTTGGTAGAAGGCTTATTTCATTGCTAAGCATTGAGACAACATCGGACATGGTGGGTCTGTCAGTTGCACTTTCTTGGACGCAGAGAAGTCCGACATTAATGTATCTCAACGGCATAGATGTAGAAGATGGATAACTTAATATTGGATCCATCAACTCCAACCCCCTATCTCCTTTCCACAACTCCCATGCCTGAAAGAAAATCAATTTAAAGTACTATATATCACAAGGCAAAATCCTCGAAAATTAAAATCAGAGGGCTAAAAGAATAAAGTAAACAACAAAAAGTGCATTTATTTAGTTACTCACATATCCAAGAAGATTGAGAGAGTCACTATTGTAAAAACCAGTATTCTTCTTTCCGCTCACGATCTCTAACAGCAAAACTCCGAAGCTAAAGACATCAGATTTAATGGAGAACAACCCTTCCAACGCGTATTCAGGGGACATATAACCACTGGATTATCATTAAACCATTTAACCATGTCTCTTAGTAGCTGCAATGGATATTTGTATGTATGCAGTAGGCAAGTATACGTGCGATAGTGTTTACATGCTTAGGAATTGCTTTGTACTTACTAAGTCCCGACAATGCGATTTGTATTTGCTTGTGACACTTTGCCTCCGAAAATTCTTGCCATGCCGAAATCGGCTATTTTGGGGTTCATGTCACTATCCAACAGAATGTTGCTAGCCTTCAGATCTCTGTGAATAATTCTTACCCTGGAATATTGATGAAGATAAAGAAGTCCCTGAGCAATCCCTTCAATTATGTGAGCACGTATTCCCCAATCTAATAGCCCGCGTTTGGCTGGATCTGAATCAATTTTAAATCATATATATATATATATATATATATATATATAGGAAATTTGTAAACAATCATGAAATAAGAATATAGCTAGATATTAAGTATGAAGAATCACATTAGAGAGGAACAAGCTAAATATCGATAAATTAGCAACTGTGAAAAATCACAAACCAAATATGAAGAAATCCAAGCTTTTGTTGGGCATGTACTCATAGATTAATATCTTTTCATCTCGTTCTGTGCAACATCCCAAGAGTCTAACAAGATTATTGTGTTGGAGTTTGGCAATTAGTACTGTCTCATTTCTCAACTCCTCTAGTCCTTGTCCTGATTTTCTTGAAAGCCTTTTCACTGCTACTTCCTGGCCCTTCAGTAGTTTACCCTGCATCATGGATCCTTAGGCATTGACTTTTGTAATTCATGAATCATTTAACAAAAAAAAAGAAACATTTCATCCTTAGGAGACTGAGGATCTTTAGATTTATCTCACTCTAAATTACTTGTGTTACCAGTTTAAGTCTTACTTTGTAAACAGGTCCAAAACCACCCTCACCAAGCTTATTTGCAACAGAGAAGTCATCTGTAGCAGCAGATATGCTTGCAAAACTGAATAACGGCAACTTGAAGTCCTTCCCGCCTTTCCCCAGCTCACTTGCTTCGTTTAGTTCATCATTGGTAGCTATAATACTCATATCCACATCAAATAATAACAAATCCTCGCCTGATTCCTTCTCCCCTGTTTGATAAAGAAAATGAAACTTATTACTTCATGGATATATAGTAATAAGTTTGCACAATGAGGAAACCATTACCTGTTGCTTTGAGCTTTCTGATACATAGACAACATATGAAGAAGCCTGAGATAAGAATTGTGAGTGAAATGGGAAGTACTACAGTTACCCATAGCTGCCTCTTGTTTCTTGAACCTATAAATGAATACTCTGAAAGTCAAAATCATGCATCATTGAATTTTAAAAAGAGGATCTAAAATGGCTGAAGTTATATGGTAAATACATCTGCAACTGCGCATTCAATAGTCTACAAACCATTCCCTCCTTACCTGCAAAACTTTTAACCTCAGAAGCTGCAAGTCTGAGATAGAAAATTTGTTTACCACTGTCACCATCTGAGATTTTTCGCAGATTCAAAAGATCACCATCCCATATAGAACAGCCACTGCCGTTGTAAGCATAAGCAGTACAAGAACATTTGTTCAAGCAAGCCAATTTGCACTCTTTGGCACTCCCAATTGGCAAAGATTGCGGATTTTCGGGCCATGACATATTGTGCATCGGTATAAACCCATCTTGATCTCCATTATCCGAAGTATTATTCTGACATTGCAAAGGGGTTCCCCTAACACAGCCACCAGACCAATCACTCAGACTTGTTTCTTCCGAAGAACGTGCTTCAAAACCTTGCAAACATTCACACATGGAAATGTTCTTCTCATTGCAGCTACCGAAAGCCCCACAAAGAGCATAAACATCACACTGCTGTTTCGGTTGAGCCCAAAAGATATTCCAATCCCACACACCATTCAACCACGTCAATTGCCTGATTTGCCCTGACAAATCCATAATAAGTCTAGAAAGAATAGAAGTATTATAAACGGAATAGGTGAAGTAGTTTTCGTTCTCGTTTGAAACGTAGCTGAAATTGTAGATATAGTTTGTTCTCATTTCAGGAACTAAGCTGAAAATATGCCCATTCCAGACCCCACTACTCCAGTACGTTTTGGACATGTTCCATTTTATAAAATACTGACTGCTTCCATTCGGGTCTGCCCCAACAGAGAACATTCCCGAAGCGGGGTCTTCTGAATTTTTCCATGAAGTAAGGTTCAGTGATTGTTTGGTGAGTTTATTCAGTCCAAGCTTTCCACCAGGAAGCCATGTATCTGTTGGGTGATCAAAGCTCTGCCAAATTACAGCAGAGGAATTTGGCCCATCTCTCAAAACAAAATTTCCTGAGTCAAGCAGCACTGCCTCAAGAGAACTCGAGGTGTTAGAAGAATTGGAGGGTAGATCTGTCGACCAAATGATTTTGGACGCGCTGAGAATGACAAGATTGCCATCTTCTGCGATTTTTAATTCGATCTGAGATGGGTTTGAGATGGGTATATTTCTGTTTGCAACCCAAACTACAATTCGGGAAACAAAATTTTTGTACCAGATGCCGATATAGATTCTGTTAGCACTCTTACCTGGACTGAAGAAACCCAGTTCAAAGTTGCCATTTGGAGATATTAGGGTCTGGCTTCCGGAGAGGGTTAGGCCTGCAGAAAGGGTGTCAGCTCCATGTGTTTTGCAAGAAAATAGAAGCATAGCAGAAAGGAATAACCACCATGGGAGTTGCTTGCTTCTTGTACCCATCCCTCCTCTAAAACTTGCACCACAGCCAATATGATGATAAAAGAGAGGAAGACAATATTCTCATAGAATTAATTGCAGCTTCCGAATAATTCACTTCTCGTTAGTCATTGGAGAAGCTAACATCACCAGTCAAATATAATAAAAAAATGACTTGTGGACTTGTTTAGGTCCTGCACGAGTACATGTGAGTGCAGCATGTGTCCACTTGAGAATGATATTTTTAAAATAATAGCAATTAAGAAGATTATTTTCATCTTTTTCCAAAAATAATCTTATTGATGTATTTATGTGCCAGACGCTCCACCTCTAAAACTTTTGTTTTTTTTTTTACGGATATCTTGAGCCTTAAAGGCTCAGACTAGTCATCCAGACTTGTTCGCGCACCCAGAATTGGACTTAGTACCCCCCAAGCACTTGAGAATGACATTTTTGAAATAATAACGATTAAGAAGGATATTATCTTACCTTCCAAAAAAAAAGAAGGATATTATCTTTTATTTTTCTAAAACCAATTTTGTTAATGTAATTAGGTGCCAAACTCTCGACCACTCATCCGGACTTGTTGCGCTCACCCAAAATTGGAGAAGTTCTAAATATTTCAGTTCTCATTAGAGAAGCTCCCACTACCAGTCCATCAAATTGAGTTGTTGACTTTTAATTTGTCCATGTTTGTTTAGGCGATGCGCGAATACATGTGTGCGCAACATGTGTCCACTTTAGAATGGCATTTTTGAAATAATAACAATTAACAAGGTTATTTTCATCTGTTCTTCCAAAAATAATCTTATTATGTAATTACGTGCCAGACTCTCGAGCACTAATCTTACTATGTAATTACGTGCTAGACTCTTGAGCACTCATCCGGCACCCAAAATTGGACTAGTACACCCTCAAAATTATATGGATACTAGAACATAACTAAATACACCGTGCTATGCACGAAATGAATAAAACCTTAAAATTTAAAAATATATATTATAAAACATTATAAATTATTTGTTATCATGTTATAACTCAAACATGAAAAGTATAAAAAGAATAAATACATACAAATAATATTGAATTAGATGAAAATCTTATAATTTAATTTAGAAAAAAAATATTTTTAATTAAGGGTTTTTATTAAATGGATGATCAATTAATAAGGGAGATGGCAGATTCAACCTTTAGAGAATTGTGATAAAAGAAGTATCATTTAACGCATTTAATATTTAATTAAGTAAATGTCCTATTATTTAATTTAGAAAAATATTATTTTTAATTATGGATCAAATAATAAGGGAGATGAAGGGTTCAAGGAAAAAAAAATTATAAATAATAATGTTAAAGGGTAGAGATAACCTGCGCATTTTCAATCAAGTTGATTTTTTGCCACATTTTACATGTCAGGTGCCATAAGGCACTCAAACATGTAATGTGTCACTTGTGTGTGTATATATATATATATATCAATGTTATTTAAAAAAATCAAACATATATATATGCTTGATAAAAATCAATGGATACATCAATTAAAACCAAATAAGTTAAAACACTTCTAACTATTACTGTCCCCTTTTAAACTTTTGAGTATTTCAGTTGTCTATATTCATTTGGTTTATGCAAAATTGCAGTAGCCATCTTGTGAGGTGAACAATGTAGACAACTTCTTATAATCTACTCTAGTTGGTTTCAGCAGCTTGTTCAAGAGGCTGAGACAAAAGTACTCTTGTTTCTTTTTTTCTCCCTTTTTTATTTATGGATAAAATGCTACAGTTGGGATGGTTATGGTTTTAATTTCTAAGTTAGAAGATTGCCTGGGTGGTATCCATAGATTGTTAGTCCAAACCATGCATGCCTACCGCAAGCAGGGATTACTATTCTTTATGTTCTATCGTCCTAGAGCTAGTTATACTTGTGCAGAATAGTCTTTAGTTTGTTACAAAAATTTCCCACACAAAGCAAGCTACACATAGCAAGACAAAAATAACTGAAAGACAAGCTATGGTTCTAAGTAAAAAATTAGCAAAATCAGAGAAATGAATAAAGATGCAGCTATGCCCAGCGTATTCTAAAAATGTCTCTTCAGACATCCCATAAAATTGGAACAAACCATATATTATAAAAATTTAGAAACAGATTTAGGCCTAGCAAAAGCAAATAAAATTTTCTTTGCATAGGTATGTATGCAAGTGTTTGCAATAGAGGAGATCCATCCTCTTGTCGTTAATTTGTTTGTTACTCTGTATCCTATCTTTTCATTCTGTAACCAAACTCTATCGGAATAATGCATCTTTATATAATATCTTGACTAAATATCAATGAAAATTATGGCCGAGTTCTTCCACATCTAAAAAAAGAACAGTTCATCACTAACACTACACATAAAACATAATCAATGCTGTCAAACTTCTCATTCCCCCCATTTCTTAAGCTTCTCCAAAACTACTCTGAATTAACACATCATTTCCATGCATAGCTACTCTGAACTTTTGGACCCATTCATCTAGAACAAACCATCTGCCAGTGTATATATGCTGAGAGAATAAAGTTCAGATAAAAAAGAAAAGATCATATATAGAATAAGAAAGACAAAGTTTGCAATCAATCTTACCAAGAGAGGCAAAACTAGTAGCAGAAGAAGCCAGTCCAGCAGTAGTAGGAAAGTTGATATAGGAAGCAATGTGTGTTGGGAATGTAGAAAACCTTCAGTAGATTGCCCAGGGGGTAGAGCCCCCCTGTGACACACGAAGTGCATCTTGCAATCTGGGCCGTTCGGCCCAGATTGAGGCGAAAATGATATTTAGCGTTTTTGCAGAGGTATTTTCGGCCTTAAACTTATAGCAGTGTGTGTATTCTTTAGGGTTGTAAGTGAGAAGTGGCCATAATTCTGAGAGAAGAAAACTGTAAGTACTCTATATCTTCAATATAGTGAATTGGTGTGGCTCCCGATGACATAGGCACGTTGCCGAATCTCGTATATCTTTGCGTTTTGTCTTTATTTTATTCTATATCTGCAATCTCTTTCTATTTGTTGTATGATTTATGTGATTTATAGTTTCCAAGATCCAAAAGGGTTTAGGGATTAAACACGTGGTTTAATTCCCAACAATGTGCACATGCAACTTCTCTCAATAATGCAAATTCCCTTCTCCTCATCCTCTGAATCGCTCGCACAACTATGGATTTCTCTAAGACAACTCTATTATCTACCTCCAGATAGGGAAATCTCCTATACTAACCAGCAGAAATAAAAACGCAAGAAATCAATACAACATTAAAGCATCACCACTGTGCTAGAAGAGATAGAAATCTACAAATGTAGTGTACCTTTCCATTGAGCCACTCATCCACATCCGATCTTGCTCAAAGCTAGGACTAACAACAACAGTGATCATCGTGCATAGATGATCAAGATCAAGCATAACACGGATACTGTCGTTTATAGGGAGAATTAGGGTTTCATCCCTCTTCCTCTAGTACTTGATCATTACAATATTTGTCGGAGTCCACACTATCACCATCAATATCCAGTTCTACAAAGAAACCAACATTACAAACGAATTGAAATGTTAATGAAAAACAAAAGAATAAGCAAACCTTGTTGATTCATCATCAGTTGATTCCTCTCCTCCGTCATCAAATTTGTCCACTCGCCCCTATCTACTCCCTATCCATCATTCATTCATTTCGATCTGATTCTCTTCATTCACCAAGATACCCTTCTCGTTGTTGAATTTCTATTTCTATATGAGTTGATCACTTGTTTGGAAGGGAGGTGGAGAGAAGAGATTTAAGGGAGATAGATTTAAGGAGAGGTAGGGAGACTTGGGATGGGGTAAAAGAGATCAGAAATAAAAGCAACCCATACACCCATATGTGGAGAAGATTAAAAAGAAAAGTGTAAAAGCCACTTTGTAACTGCCAAAAGGATTATGCCAAAAAAAACAAAACTTCCAAATGATGAATCAAAGAGTTATGTCCTTTGTAACTATCAGATAAAATTTCTATAAAGCCTGTAAAAATCAATTTGTAATTGTAAACAATGAATCCAAAAATATTGACCGATTAAGAGAGAGCACTCCATTAAATTCTAGAAATGTGAATGAGGAGAGATGAATGGAATTGAATGAAAAAGAAGGAGGTGGTCCCATTATTTTGCTTAGATGACTTCACAAATGAAGAGTATGCTTAGGTGGCTTCACATATGAAGAGCAAGCTTAGGTGGCATAAGGAAGAGAGTTTCACTCTAGCATATAGTAGTAGTTTAGATGATTAGCGGAATGTGGTTTCATCTGCCCTCATCTTACAAGTGGAAATGTCTCTCTTTTAACACCTCTTAACTATACCTGAGGTTCACAAACCCTTAGGTGGCATTTGGACTAGATTTTATAAGCCAAAATCAATTCTAATAAAATTGATTTTGTAAAATTAATTGTCAAATAATCACTTCCTCAAGTAATAGTGTTTGGGAATACGAAGGTGAGAGACTCATCTTCGTTTTCCCCTAACACTATTATTTGAAAAAGTGATTATTTGACAATTAATTTTACAAAATCAATTTTATCATGCCCCATTAGTGATCAATTATGTAAAATTAGTTTTTAGAAAAAAATTAGTTGGCCTGGCACTTGCAAGGCACGTGCCAATTTTTTTAAATTTCAAATTGAAAAAAAAATAAAATTTTGTTAGAATAAATTGTAAAATGAGAGCATGCAGTGAGGAGTGAGGACAAGAGATTAAAAAAAGATGTGAGTTGGAGGATGTGCATAGACTCGATTAGATGACATGCTGGATATGTTGGAAGGATCGAAGGTGTTTTCGAAGTTAGATTTGAAGAGTGCATATCACCAGATCAGAATTAGGCCTAGCAATGAGTGGAAGACAACCTTTAAAACTAAAGAGGATTTGTATGAATGGATGGTGATGTCATTTGGACTTTTGAATGCACCCAAGTATGTTCATGAGAGTGATGAACTAGGTGCTAAAATCTTTCATTGACAGATTCATAGCAGTGTACTTCGATGATATTTTGGTGTATAGTCATAACAAAGATGAGCATGTTTTCCATCTATGGGAAGTGTTTACTGTACTAAAAGAAAATAGTTTGCATGTCAATCTGAAAAAGTGCAGCTTTATAACTAATAGTCTTGTGTTCCTAGGCTATGTTGTGAGTGATAAAGGTATTCGGGTGGATGAGGAGAAGGTGAGAGAAATCAGAGAATGACCTACGCCGAAAAATGTTAATGAAGTGCACAGTTTTCATGGTCTTGCAACCTTTCACCAACACTTTGTGAGAAATTTAAACAATATTGCAGCACCTCTTACTGAGTGCATGAAGAAGGAGAAATTTAATTGGACCAAAGAGGCTGAACAAAGTTTTGCATTGATCAAGAAAGGTTGACTTCTGACCCTGTTTTAGCACTACCAAAAATTTTAAAACTATTCCAGGTGGAGAGCGATGCGTCGTATGTGGGCATGAGAGGAACAATTGAGTGATGCACGCAAGAAGTGGTCAACATATGAGCTAGAATTGTATGCTGTGGTTTAGGCTTTGTGACATTGAAAGCACTATTCAGTTCAAAGGGAGTTTGTTCTCTTCATAGATCACCAGGCCTTGAAATTTATCAATAGGCAGACCAACATAAATCGGATGCATGCTCGGTGGATCTCTTTAATGCAGGAGTTTACTTTTGTACTAAAATACAAGTTTGGACAGCTGAACAAAGTAACTGATGCTTTGAGTAGGAGGGCATTGCTATATGTCATATCACTTTTTTTACCCTTATTTTAATACTAAAATTACCACATTATAATACTTATAGTATGAAATACAGTCCTGACCCAACCCATCTAGTGCTTAACGGGACGGGACGGGACGGGGCAGGGCGGGGCGGGGATGGGGTTAAGGAATGTTTTAAAAAATCAGAAGTGCCCTGCATACCACCCTTTAGTCACTTTTCTTTGATTTTTTAAGGAATGTTTTAAAACATACAATCCTATATTTTTTGATTTTTAAAAAATCAAGTAATGGGGTTAAGGAATGTTTTAAAAATCAGTAAAAGTACAAAACTCGGTCGAGTTGGGGTGAGTTACCCGGTTTTTAGTTTCAAAACTAAGTTTTTCATTACATTTCAAGAAAAGAGCTTTATGAGTGATGTAAGCTCCTCTCTCTTTCTCTCTATCTCAATATTTGGATAAATTAGACTTTTGCTATTCTTAGAATTGTATTTGGACTTTAGTATTTTTGAATTTGTTGGATTTTCTAATGATAGTGTGTCATGATATATGTATGCAGGGGTCAAGTGAGTGATGAGAAGTATTATACTTCTCATCTTGGTGCTGCGGCTTGGCTCAAAGGGTCGGAGGGTCACCTTGAAACCGCTACGAGCACCCCTTATTTATCCTTTAAGTTTTAAAAAATGTATTTGTAGAACTCTTAAGATTTTTTAAAATTTTTTGGAAAAGGGTCGTGTTTAGTGAATCTTAACCACAGTTAAGGGAGTAAAAAAGGGACATGTGGCAAAAAAAGGGGGCGAAATGTTAATCCCCTCCTCGGTGTGGGGGGTTAGATTCCTAGCAACAATTTTTGTTGTAGCCTTGGGCTAAAAACAAGCAATCCCTTTTGGACACATCAGAAAATGTGTCAGCTTAATTGATGTATTGCACTTTTTATTTAACTTTTCATTATCATTAAAAACATATAATTGAAAATTTATCTGATGTGCTCACTAGCATTGGTTGTTTATAGCCATGGTCTACAATCACCATTGTTGCTAAATTGAATCAAATAAGAATCTCTAAACGGACCCTAAGTTTCATTCGAATTGGTGGTTCTGCCTCTACCTTGTGGTGTTGTTAGAGAATTGCAAAATTAGAGTATAGCCAAAATGGTTCCAGATTTCTTGCTAAGGAAAAAGGAAATCAAACTTTATCCCATCCACTTTCTTTGGGTCTACTCTTTTGCCAAGGATTATAAAGTCTGACACTTTGTGAGTTTTCTCATTTGACAATATGTATTTTCTTTTGAGAAGATGTATCGTGCTTTTCATCTCTTGAGTTGCAATTCCTATAAGACTTCAAATGCAACAAACTGAATGATTTCAAATCTCAAGAAAAATTATAAGACTTGAAATATGATGATTAATTTTGTTAGAAACATTGATAAGGTGACTCAAAATTTCCTAACAACTACCATGACAAAGTGCATATATAGTGTCAAGCTTTATAACTCTCAACAAAAGAATGAACCCTTACGGGAATTAGACCCACACACGCTTTGAGTGAATCGGACATGCTCTGCAAAAAGAAATAAAAGAAATTAAAAATCATAAAACAAGTCTGAGTAGTTTTAGAAGGAAAATAATGTTACTTTTGATAAATATTTTTTGGGAAATGAGCTACCCACTCTCAAGCATAGTAGCAATGTAACACCCTGTCTCTTGCACCAATGGCGGGGTGTGGCCTCTCACAATAGAGAGGTCTCGGGATCCATTCCCTAGGGTGATGAGTAGCAAGAACTATAATCCCCAATGATAACCCCTATCCTTACTAACATAGGTAAATGATTTGCTCCGGAGAAGAGAAAAGAGCAATGTTGCATTGACAAATAAGTACTTCTTTGACTTCATAAGAATAATGGAATTACCCATTTATTTTCTTTAACTACTTTTTTTGGGTAAGTAAAATACGGTTAAGCCACAACCTTGGTTAGTTGTATTAGTTTCTACTAATTGGGTAGTGGTTATAAACCTAGCATTGAAAGTTGGGTCAAATGGTAGACATTTCAACGGCTACACCAACTCTTGGGAGTATACCGCAGACCATAATGGTGGGCATTTCCACTCTTTTGAGAAGCTGAGGAAAGCCCAGTTGTCTACTAATTTTATATGCTTTGATGCATGTGCTGAGATATGCATATGTGAGACCCATTTTTGATAGTTTGTATTGAAAACTTGGTGGAACTCGTGCAAATCTACCTTGAAGCAACATGGAGATTGGTTACTTCTAGGTCTATGTTGCACATTTCCAGTTCTCAATTGCACTAAATTGATGGAAACACCAAGTTCTTGAGTCATCTCCTAGCTCACTGATTTGCCATCTCATTTATCAAACGAAACCAAAGGTAAACCTCCCTTCTAGTAGTCAGAAACTCATTCACATCACATTTCTACACATTTTCTCATTTAAAGAAACTGATATAAGCTCAAGGAAATAAATAATTTCAGAAAATAAGAAGATTTAAAATTGATGAAAAGTCTCTCACTCAATACGTGAGAAGAGCAGATCTTTTGGGTAGTATTTATGCTTTGTTTAAAGGGTATATAGTAGGAGAGTTAAACAAGAGTAGAAACTCTTCAAAAGTAGAGTTACACAAGAATAGAAACGTACAAATCACATTTCTATTCTTTCCCGTCTTTTATCTCATTTCCTTTATTAAGAAACACCCGTTCCTCAGCCTGGAGGTCTCCAAAGGAGGAAAGTTCCTAATAGATTGCGATCAATGTTCTTGCCTAATGTTGGGTTGGATCCACTTAGCTCAGAGAGAGAGAGGGGAAAAGAGAATGAAAGAGTCAAGGAGTTATTCAAATAGGGGTGCTAATGGGTCGGGCTTGTGCCTGCATTTTTGTATTTTTGAATAGGCCTACCGATCCCGACCATTTACAAAGATTTTTGAGCCCCAATTTGGCCCGTTAGACATCCCTACAACCAAATGAAAAAGAGTAAATCAGTTGCGTCCACCACTTACCGTGTCCGGATAGGCAACAATGCAACTATGCAACTATGCCTAAAAAACTAGGGCTCGACATTCAACAAAATAGACCCCACATCAGCCATGACTGGACCCTACATATTTTTTAAACACAGTCGGGCAATAGCGCAACAAGGAGCGTTGTTTCCCATCCAAACTCCCACTTATGAGAGAGAGAGAGAGCTAAGTCAAATAAGACTTGCCCGACCAAAACCATCTGGGTTACTCACAAAGCCTCTTTAACTGTTTCTTTAACTTTGGTTAACATGTTTTAACCCTTAGTGTTAATATTTTTTTTATAAAAACCAAGGATAGATGGTTGAACCCTAAGGATAAGTGAATTTTAACCACAATTAAGGGGTGTTAATTAAGGGGTGTTAAAGGGACACGTGTTAACCTATGGGACAGGGCCAGATGGTTTTCGTCTGATGAGGGCTAGATGAAATACCATTCCAAGCAAATCTCTCAAGTTGTAGACGAACTCCAAGGAGTCCGGTCACAATCCATAGGTCAAAATGTGTTCCTTTTAATACCATTTAACTGTAATTACGATTCACTAACCCTTAGGGTTCAACCATCTAAGCTTGGTTTTTAGAAGACAGTATAAAAAATATTAACTATAGGCTGCGTTTGTTTGCACGTAAATAGTTTTACGATGTAAATCATTTACAGAAGAAAAGCTTTTACGATAAAAGATGAATTTTCCAATTTTCCAATTAGTTTTTGTTGTTTGATTGCATTCTAGAAAATGAGGTGAAAAATTTTATATAAAAAATAATATTTTAAAAAAATAAAAATTAACAAATTTAAAAAGATTTTTAAAGAGATTGTGATTTTACGGAAAAATGACTTATAAATTTTTGAAATGTAAGTTATTTTCCGCAAAAGTGATTCATCTTCTGTAAAACATTTTACATACAAAAGATTTTAGTACAAACAAACACGTATAATTGATATTTTCTAAGGAATTGATTTGTTTTTCCTTATTTTAGGCCGAAACAAATGGAGCATAAATGTTGAAGTTGTTCACCAAAGTTAAAAATTTAAAGAAGGATAAACTCTTGTGTCGTAACCGGACTTACTTGAGCTACTTACAAAATTGAGAGAATCAAAGTCAAGGAATAAACTGTCGGTGCATCACCTTGATATGACATGGATGGAGCGCTGTTGCCAAAACCCTCATTTGGCCACCCACAGTGGGAAGACTCTACCTTGTGGGAGCGGATTTGGTATTGCTCGTTTTGCTTTGGTTCACCAACCGACATGTGGCAATAAAGGATAAGTAATTTCATTTTCTCTATTTTTTTTTGTTTTTTTGACTCTCTATTATTGCCACATGTCGGTTAGTGAACCAAGGCAAGACGAGTTAGGATGAGAAACAAGTTGCGCTGTTGTCCTTTGTGTTTTATAAAAAATGGGGCCCATTTTTTTTGATTCTCCGTTTACCCCTGTTGAGCATGGGCCCTCCTTGGTAAGACACAAAGGGGCAGCAGCGCAACAGTGTGCACTGTTGCCCATCCGAACTCAGGCAAGACCAAATCCGATCCGCTACTTTGTGCGTCTTTTAGTCCTTGGCTTGGATGAGAAGATTCAACTCTGCTTGGATAGCCAAGCAGATAGATTAATGATCCAGCAGCGTTTGATATGTCCCAGGGTCCCACCTAAGGACTATCCTAGAAAAGAATCAGCATCCATGGATGATCCTAAGACTCTTGTTGACTACTACTTACCTATGGTCAATGATACTACTAGAAATTTAGAATACACTGTTATAAACATTAAAGAAGTTGGGTTGGTAAGATTCCTTAGGATTGAAAATACGATGAAATTAGCCTTTCAGGGGAGAATGCATGCTTTTATATATATATATATACTAGCGGGTGGCAGGTGCGATGCACGGGAGAGCGAGAGGAAGAAGTTAACCATAGTTAATAGGAGTTAAAAGGGACACGTGTTAACCTGTGGGTGCAATTGAACTCGCTAGTGGCACGTGCGATGCACGTAAAAGCGAGGGGAAGGAGTTAATCACAATTAATAGGAGTTAAAAGGGTCCACGGGTGCGATTGAACTCTCCCCTCGCAATTGGCTGTGATTCAAAATAGATAGATGAGCAAGGGTAGTTTTGAAATTAAATCAATGGCAAGGGATAGTTTGGGAATTAAAGCAAATATTGAATCAAAGTTTTGTTTTTATATAAGGGTAGTATGGAAATTTCAGAAAATCATCTATGGCTGCCTCTCGCATTATAAGAAAAGATATAAGGATAGTACGAGAATTTCAGAAAAATCATCTACGGCTGCCTCTCCTATTATAATAGTAAAGATATATATATACATATATAGGATCATTCAAGATCAAGAAATTATCAAACAAAATTTATGAAGATGAAGATATGGGGTAGCTGTAGTACCTCCACTAGTCTCATTGTTCTTCTTTTGTTGATGGGATGTCTACACCTTGAATCCATCAAACCCGGTTTAGATGAAGATCTTGACGTGGGTTGTGCAGAGAAGGATAGGAAAGCGCTTCTCGAGTTTAAAGAAGGTTTGAATGATTTTTCAGGTTGGCTCTCTTCTTGGGAGGGTAAAGATTGCTGCAAATGGAGAGGTGTAGGCTGCAACAAAAAGACAGGACATGTTGTCAAGCTCGACCTCAAAAACCCATCATGCTACAACGTCGAACAAGGTGATAGAGCTTCTTCTAACAAGTCATGATTGAGTGGTAAGATTAATCATTCTCTGTTCCATTTGAAACAATTGAATTACTTGGACCTAAGCATGATCAATTTTGGAGGAATCTCCATTACGGAATTCATCGGTTCGCTCGAGAATTTGAAGTATCTCAACCTCTCCAATGCTTGCTTTGCCGGAGAGATTCCTCCCCATCTCGGAAATTTATCACGTTTGCATTATCTCGATCTCCATGGCCTATCATATGTGTGTGATTTCTCAAGGGTATACGCAAACAACCTGCAATGGCTCTCTGGTCTATCTTATTTGAAACACCTTGACATGGGAAATGTGGACCTTAGTAAGGTAGGACCTGATTGGCTAGAGGCTTTTAATATGCTTCCAACTTCTATGGCAGAATTACATTTACCTAGTTGTAGACTTGAAAACCTCCCACTCTCTCTTCCATTTGTTAACTTTCCATCACTTTTGGTCCTTGATCTCTCCCATAATTTTTTCAACTCTTCAATTCCTCTCTGGTTGTTTAATATTACTAGCCTTATAAAATTGTTTAATATTACTAGCCTTATAATATTCTTTCTTGATAAAATTGGTAATTTCTGAAAATCAAATGAATGGGACAATTCCAGAAAGTGTAGGACAACTCTCAGAGTTGGTCATGTTAGATCTCTCTGTGAACTCTTGGGAGGGTGTTATATCAGAAGTTCACTTCCTAAATCTCACTAGATTAGAAGAGATTTATATATCTCTGAAATCTCCAATGAAGTCCTTGGTTTTTCATTCAAGAAATGTCTGGATTCCACCTTTTAGTCTTAAATCCATCATGGTAGATAACGTTCAGATAGGCACCTCATTTCCTCCGTGGCTTCAAACTCAAAAGGAGCTTGTCGAGATAGAGCTCCACAATGTCGGGATTTCAGATACTGTGCCTGATGGTTTTTGGAAGTTGCCTGATATCAAGTACTTGGATCTCTCTAACAACCAAATAAGAGGCAGACTTCCAAACTGGATGAATTTCAGTAAAGCAGAAGTCATCTATTTGAGTTTCAACTTCTTTTCGGGACCTCTTCCTATGAACATTGGGGAAATAATGCCAAGGTTGAAAGTTCTAGATCTATATGGGAACAATTTGAACGATAGCATTCCATATTCAATAGGGATATTGAAGGATTTGGTGTCTCTTTTTCTCTCAAACAATCAGTTTATTGGAGAACTCCCTGGGTTTTGGAAGGGTTTACAAAACCTGCAGATTTTAGCTATAGCAAACAACAATTTTACTGGTAACATTCCGGGTTCAATGGGTTTTTTGCTTTCACTTGAACTATTACTTTTGAACAACAACAATCTTGATGGGGAACTCCCTTTGTCCTTGCAAAATTGCACAAATTTGGATACCATAGATCTTGGGGAGTATAGATTTTGTGGAAATGTACCAAATTGGATATGACAAAGCTTGCTGTCCTTGTTGATACTACGCCTCCGATCAAACTTGTTAAGTGGAAATATTCCTCGACAGTTATGTCAACTTTCCAGTCTTCACATTCTAGACCTTGCAAATAATAATCTTTTGGGACTCATTCCACATTGTTTGGGCAACTTGACTGCACTTGTCTCTGGTTCGAATTACTTATCTCTTCAGAGAACGAGAACATAATTGTGGTTGCGAAAGGAGGAGCACAAGAATATAGTAGCAACAAGGTTTGGTTGGTACGTAGGAAGCATAGACCTTTCAAGTAATAAACTAACTGGAGAAATCCCTGAAGATATAACAAGCCTCTTGCAATTGGGTACCTTGAACTTGTTCATGAATAGTCTGAATGGGAAAATCCCTGAGAAGATCGGGAATTTGAAAATGTTAGAAACACTTGATCTCTCCAGAAACCAACTTTCAGGTTCAATTCCTCAGAGTTTGTCTTCTTTAACTTTCTTGAGTCACTTGAATCTGTCACATAATAACTTATGCGGGGAAATTCCATTAGGCAATCAACTTCAAACCCTCATCGATCCATCCATTTATGAGGGTAATCTTGCACTATGTGGCCCTCCCCTTGTGGCCAAGCTGTGTCCAGCTCCCATTGTACGTGGTACCAATGGAGAAACCGAATATGACTCTGAAATGCTATGGTTCTACGTTAGCATGGCACTTGGATTCCTAATGGGATTTTCGGGAGTCTTTTAGACCTTGCTAATAAAGAAATTTTGGGGACATGATAGGCTCTGTGTGATCATTGCAGTGAATGTGGCTCGTTTGAGGAGGAAGATGCAATTGGAGTGAAACCAGGGTCGTGAGTGAGGAAGGTTTGTGAAAAACTTTGTAAATAAATAAAGAGAAGAACTACGTATTTAATGTGTAAGTATCTGCACCTAATATTTCTGCACATATTGTAAATAAATAAAGAGAAGCTTCTCTACCTCCTTGTAATATAATATAGCTTTGGTTTGAATCTTCTACATTAATATTTGATCATTTGTCATTGTCAAGTACATGTCAATCCAGGCTACCTCAAATCATATACCAAGCAAGCCAAGGGTCAAAGTGGCCTAAGATCTTGATCAGGAGAAGATCCATCCGCGACAACAATCTTGATCTTCAGTTTCATCGCTTGATCAAAGTGGCCTAACCATAACCATCTGATTAGAGTAGAAAAATCAAGTGGATGACCATAACCACCCGATGACAACAATCCGATCAACTTTTAGTGCAGGGAATCTCCTTGGACCAAATGAATTTTGGGCCCAAAATCCCCAAGATTTTTGCTAGGTGCATGCAGGATGGATTTTTCCTATCCCTCCTGAACTTGAATGATATGCTCATTTGAAAATTAATGAACTTGAAATTTGATCAACATACATGAGTATGGTGATAGACGATTTACAACATTCTTGAAATTTTAATTGACAGAAAGATCCTTACAACCCCTTTTTTTTGTCAAATCCCCAATGCTGGAAATCGTAGACAGAAAATAAAAATTCAGTAAAGATGCCATGATTTTTATGTTGCAAAGAAGCACTTATTTGATGTCAATCTTAGGCAGCCCAATATGATAGATGTGCTATTAGCACAACCCTGAACGCACTAATCGGCAATGGTTGCTGCCGATTGGGAGGTACTGTTGTACTTCTTCTGCTTTCATCTCTACTTAAGCTACTTGCTCTCCTGCAATTTCTTCTTGTTGTTATGACGAATCGGGGGAGAGAGATGGTTTTGTCACGCTCCAAAACCCCACCTGGGAGAATGTGAGATCTTGTCACGTGACTTACTTGACTTAATCTATTTAATAAGCTTTAAAGACATACTAAAATCTAAACTTAAAAATTTCTTCAATTAAAACATCAACTAAATTCATAATCATTGACTACAACTGAAATAAAATAAATACTAACCCTCCATCATGATCATCATCAAACTAAACTAAACATAAATATTCATAAGGTCAATTAAAGTCTCCCTAAAATTTGACCACAAACAAATTAAATTCAAAAGTAGAGCCAACGATCAAAATCCCGTTCTTCCTCGGAATAATCTCTTCCGGTTCCCCAAAGTATTCATCGTTTTCCTACGGTCGGAGCGCACAACAATCAAAACCTGAACCTGCCGACAACAAAAGTCATCGGCTGAATAACGAGTTACTCCGCGTATATAACAGACCATAGTGAACAATATAATTAACATTAAATTACATGCATTTTACAGATTCATACATCAGTTCACATACATAATCAGAGTACGGAAACAACCAAATACATTACGTCAACTTCTTTCTTTCTTTTCTTACTTTCTTACTTTTCTCACTTTTTTACTTTTCTTTTTTTCTTCTTACTTTTCTTACGTTCTTAACCTTTTTTTTTTTTTTTACTTTTCTTTTAGATCCTTCTTGAAGCCAGATAACTAGTACCCTTGGAAACTTATCTTGAAGCAAGGCACTAGCATCTTTGGAGATCTTTTTTTTCTTACTTTTTATACTTCATACTTTATCAATCCATGAACAACACATTCACTTGCATTAGTAATAATTTAAAATACCGCTTTACGTATAAGGAAATGGGTTACTATACTTTACTTTACCGAGATACCACCCTTCATACATTATCTGGTACGGACGGCTTAGTGCATTTTCCGATACGACGGCTTACTTACTTTGGCATACATCTCGCCCTTTTTGATGGTATCCGGTTGTGCACAACACAAACATGCATTATCACTTTCGTGTGTCTTTCTTTCTTACTTTCTTACTTTTCTTACTTTACTTTTTAGTTTTACTTAACATCTCATTAATGTCTTTAATTCTTTCTTCGTACTTTTACATATTATTCATTCGTGAGTGCACAATGATATACCTCTTGTTTAAATTGCACCTAAGACTAACCGTCAAGGGCCATAGGACATCTCACCATAGCGTCTCATACCACTATGTTAACCAGGCCTAGGCAAACCTGACTTTCATCAGAGGTTCGTTTACCCAATGGTATATCATGTATTAAGAAGTATAAAAGAACATACAAAATCTCACATTTTCAATAATTCGACAATATAAAATCAGGGTTTATATTAAAGCACACCGAAGTCACAATCTAATGTAAATATAAAATCATTTAAAAAAAAAAAAATTAAATCAAGATCAATATCCTAATTATAACACTTCTTATCAATCAAAATTTTCATGGATTGCAACATAAAATCACACTCACATATAATTAAATTCACAATAATTCATCCATTCAATTTACATCCATTCATCCCATTCTCCTCATAAATCCACACACTTCAATAAATTTTCCCAATTCTCTTGTTGAATCATAATAAATTTTTAACAGGGTTCTTCATATCCTAATTTAGCAAATCCATAGTTAATAAGAGAAAGATCAAAATATGGTTTTTCACATCCTATTTTAACAAATCTATCAATAATAATGTAGAATCAAAATATGGTTCTTCACATCCTATTTTAACAAATCTATCAATAATAATATAGAAATCATAATACGGTTCTTCTTATCCTATTTTAACAACTTCATCCATAATAATGTAAAAATCGAAATACGGTTCTTCACATCCTATTCTAACAAATCTATCAATAATAATATAAAAATCATAATATGGTTCTACATATCCTATTTTAACAAATCTATCAATAATAATATAGAAATCATAATACGGTTCTTCTTATCCTATTTTAACAACTCCATCAATAATAATATAGAAAACGTAAACATGTTCATAGATCCTACATATTCTTACATCTTTACTTAGGTTTACTATCTTTTTATTCATTCTTTTAGGTTAATATTTAAAATATGGAATACTAGATCTGTTATTTACCTTACTTAATCGTCTCCCTACGATCTTTCGCTTGCGAATAGGGTTCTATCTTGATCTTCACGCCTCTTTTTCCTTTTTCCAGACCGAATCTTTGAACTCTTACAGTTCCCTTCTTTTGATCTCTCAAGAACTCTCTATTTTTCTCTCTTTTAGGTTTAGAAGGCCTTAGAAACCCTTCACTCTCGAATAAAAGGGGTATTTATAACATTGGGAGCCCTAGGGACTCAAACCCACGAAAAAACGTACAACCCGCCGCCAAACAATGTTTTGGGTGATCGATCGCCCACCGGCGACGATGGATCACCAGCGCCGATTTTTTTTTAAAAAAAACTCTTTCGCTACTTTTTGTTCTTCTTTTATTTAGTGCAATTTATCTCCATAAATTCACTAAATCGAGTGAATTAAATGAGTTTTGTAACTCAAGATTTTAATACATTAATCTCTCTTACGATTTATGTATAACTTTAAGTACATTTATTTAGGCAATTAACTCATACAATTATGGAACTAGTGAATTAAATGCAGGTCATTACAGGTTTGGATATAGAAAAATATGGAAACATAGTTTGGGTAAACACATAAAGGTGGAGGAATTTGTATGAATCAACTAAGATTATTTACATAGAATCACTTTTTCTACAGAGAATCAATTTTGTCCAATGTTTGAATATAACAAAATTATTTGCAACAATGCTTATTAGAAAATTTATCCATGTACAATTAGTTCTCATCACAATTAAGTTTGGTTACAAGAATCAGAACCAAATGAGGCCGTAATATTTTTCAAAGAATGGCAATAACTAGTCTGGCCAGTTTAATCGATCTACTTGGAAGAATCATTACAGTGAATAGCTTGGAAAGAGCTCTTAAACACTCTGATGCCAACAACCTTGGGGTCCCTACACAACTAAATGCAATCCTTTAAGAGCTTGATCATAGTTGTGATTCAAAGACCAATTAGTGCGCGAAGGGTGTTTGACCTTAGTTGCAAAAGCAGCGGAGGGGCTTAAGATGGCTTATAACGGAAAGTGGCTTTCAATCATGTTGGAAAGCGACTCTAAAATCCTTAATGATTTATTTCAAAAAGAACTAGTAATGTTTTTCCCTCAGAAGTGCAGGTTGTTATGGGAGTGACTTGAAAGCTTCAGGCTATCATCTATTCTCGTATTAGGAAGGGTGGTAAGCGGAGCGGGTTCGTAGCGAACAATGGTATATCCGAATTCGTATCCGATTATATATTCGAATATTTGAACCCGAATAAATATCCGGCGGATAGTGAAATATGATATCCGTATCCGACTCCGATTAAAATATTCGAATTCCGATAGTATCCGATTACTTTTTAAAAAGTATTAAAAATGTAATTTCATATTTAAAAAATGTAAATATATATAAATTTTATTTTAAAAAAATATATTTTAAAGGTTATATTAGTTTTATAAATTTAAAATATATTATTTACATACATTATAGGATAAAGCTTCTGAGACCACATTAGGGCCGAGACTACCGAGACCATGCTCTAAGAGCATGGTATTTCAGGTGGGGCCTACCATGTGAAATGGGCCCCACCTGAAATCCAATGCTCTAAGAGCATGGTCTCGGTGGTCTCAGCCCTAATGGGGTCTCACTAGCAAAGTCCCATATTATATAATTGGACTTTGCTACTGAGACCCCATTAGGGCCAAGACCATGCTTTAAGAGCATGGTATTTCAAGTGGGGCCCATTTCACATGGTAGGCCCCACCTGAAATCCCATGCTCCAAGAGCACGGTCTCGGCCCTAAGGGGGTCTCAGAAGCTTTATCCTATATAATTGGTCGAATATTTATTGGATCAAATATACCAATATCCGAATTCGTATTCGATTATAAACGGATAGTAAAATTGCTATCTAAATTCGCTCCACCAGATACCTATACGGATAAATTATTCGATTAAACAAATATATTTGGATAATATCTGCATCCGTTTACAACCCTAGAAGATACAGGCAATCTAGAAACAAAGCAGCTCATTATTTGACGACCTGTACAAGCCAAAACGAGTCTGATGTTAGTATATATTTATATATATGAAGTAAGCCAATTGTTTATTAAGTACTCTTTAGTCTTTAGGCCTGAACTCAACTCCTTGAATAATGAGGCCAGACTAACAGCTATATCCTTCCATCCCCTCGAGACTCATCTCCAACTCCCCATCATCTCCTTGATCATTGAAGAACTCACCCATCTCATTTTCTAGCCATCCATCTCCTCTCTCCTGTAGAAGCTTTGTCTCTCGTTGCCGCCAATCTGCATCCCGCTCCTGGGAATTTTGGTGCTCCTATATCAGGATGCCGTTAGGATCCAGGTGCACGATGTGTGGTTCTTCACCCCCATCTCCAACGAATACATAAACATTGACAGGTTGACTTCGAAACATCAGACTCATCTCCACCTCCCCATATGGAAAATTGAACACAAGATAAACTGCATAATTTGTTCTCAGAGATAGTATTCCAGTCTCCATCTAGCCACGGATTTCAAGCAAACAAATGGTTAGGAGCTCAGCCACCTCAGAGAACTTGTAGAAATACATGTGTTATATATAAGATCTATCACCAGAGATCCACTTTATCACTACAAGAAAAGTGGGTTTTCCTGATAGAAATTTAGCGACAGTTTTAATATCCATCGCTACAAAACCATTATACCGACGATTATGTACTGTCGGGATTATTCCGTCTCTATAATTTTATAAGTAACTAATTTTAGATTTTATTTTTTGGCATTTTCAATCACAGATGGCTTTTTATTGCAGTGACTGTTAGAAAACTGTCACATAAATTTACCCAATACCGATAGTAATATTTCTGTCACTAGACTCCCAAAACAATAGAGACGGTAATATTTCTGTCGGTACTATATCGACAAGTTTTAGTGACCTAAATATTATTTTCACTAAAAAGCGTTTAATTAAAATCCCTAAAACCTCTACGCTATCATTTCCTCGCGCCCTAAAACCACTCTCCCGCCCAAAAAATGCCGACGACGACAACTCCCACAGTTGCCGTTAGCTTCCCGGGCGATACCTTCCCCATTGCCGGAGGTTTCGCCGTCGACGAAAACTCTCGCCGTTGCCGTTAGCTTCCCCAACGATACCTTCCCCGTTGCCAGAGGCTTCACCGTCAACGACAGCTCCCGCCGTTGCCATTCTCCTCTCCGGTAACTGTTAGCCTTTAGGTTTTCAATCTAAGGTAACATCATTCATTTTGATGATAACATAATAATGTAATGTCATTTGTTTTACTAATGCTTCTATTGAGTTTAAATGTAATTCAGTCTATAAAGAACATTAGCAAGTCATTCAATGAAAAAACATGAAAATGATACCATCCATAAAGGGAATTCAATATCAAGTCAAAAGCAAGTTGTTGGATCAAATTAAAGATCATGTCAATCTAAGCCATGAAAAGTTGAAGATTCATAAAGAAGAAGATCGATCATAAAGTCAAAGAAGACAAATCCAATCAAGATGAAGAGTGAATATTCTCTTAGAAAGTTTACTTGTTTTATATTTTAGTGAAAGAGTTTCTTAGGACTTCTGTAAAAAGTCATCAAAGTTTAGTTGGTTGAAAAGCTCAAGCCTAAAATAATCATAAGAGCCTTAAACCAAAATTGAATAACTTTATAAGGTCTTAGGACATCATAAAAAATGATAAAAATAAAACAAGAGTCTTTGCAAATCATTCCCATCATTGGATAAGGTAAAAATGAATTTTCAAATAAATAACAGAGAACTCGTCGACGAATTTACAGAGGCATTAAGACTCGTCAACGAATTTAGCCACAAAGGCCACTGTCTCTGTTCTGGCCTTGATCTCGTCGACGAATGCAAAAAACATTTTTATACTCATCGACGAATTGATGCGAGAAGCAGAAAATACTGTAACGACTAGTTTTGTTATCAATGTCGTTTCAACTGCTATAAAACTTCTTGAGCTATAATTAGGAATGATTAATGAACTAAAAGAAAAACTCAAATCCTTCCAATCATTCTATAACTCACTATATTATTCATTGATCAATCATTTGAGTTAAAAACCTAGAAGACTCAAAAGAGTCCAAATTGAGCTATTCAACTCCATTTCTTTGAAAGACTCTTAGAGAATGTTCAAGTAATCTATCAGTTCGTTTAAGGAGCATTTTTAGATTGTAAACACTTCTCATCCAAGTTTATTGAAATCAAGAGGCCAATGAGACTCTTGTTCTTGAAATGAGGATACTTCATTGTAAGGTTTGGCCTCTAACTGTGAAAATGACTGAAGTCAAGAAAGTGGATTCTCTTGCAAGTGTAAATGTTTGATCTTCATCTGGAAGAAGATCGTGCGATTGAGTAAATCGTGGTGAATCCTCTAGCGGGTATAGCTTGAGACGGAGATGTAGGCGGGATTGTCGAACCTCATGAACAATATCTTGTGTTTACATTCTCTCTCTCTATTCTTTATTTTATTACTTTACATTGTTTGTGTAGAATTGCATAATTATTTTCCCTTTTAATTAGTATAATTGAAATTTCACTTAAGAGATTAGGAAGAAATTTTAAATTACCATAGACCCCATTCACCCCCTTCTAGGGTTGAATCCTTGGGCAATAGTATATATATATCATTGTACTAATAAAAGTACAAGGAGTAACCTAAACTTTATTTGGACATGAATGCCCTTTAATTAAAAATATTTACTCATTAACCTATAGTATATATTAAAAATACTTCATGTGAGGATAATCGTACAACATTAGTAGTTAACTAATATAATAAGGACTCTTTATACGAAAGGACTCTTTCTAGAGAGAAACCATATCTCCACTAATAGAGTCCTTACTAATAAGGACTCTTTAGTAACTGTTGATATTAAACATTAGTAATCCACTAATCTAATGGATCATTATTATTTTTTTATTATTAATAAGGACTCTTTATACGAAAGGACTCTTAATAGAGAGTCCATACTCATAGAATTACCTCTTCCATATAAAACTCTCGAGGTGTAATCCCCGCTGTCCTCAACAAATAGTTTGTGCGCCTTCATACTCTTGACGAACAGAGAGACCATGTAGTTCTTCGCCGATTTTGATAAGGAGGAGGAATGGATCAACTAGATTGGAATGTCCATCGTTTAGCACTCTCGATCTATCACCTATTCCGAAGTTCGATTACCATAGCAAGCGATAAGGAAAGATGAGATTTATGTAAACAAGGTGTGCTCGAGTCCTCGAACCATAAGAGCTTTCCTTGCTTGAGGAAGAACCAGCGGCGACTCCACATCTTGATGTACTCGCCTTGTATTGTTAGCCAGCCGGTGCGCACGGGTTTTGACTAGAAATTGACACCTTTGTAATCTTCGGTATTTGGAGGTCTTTATAGTAATAAGGACTCGATTGGGGATAATACTAGGATAAAGGAAAGATTTTAGCTATGGAAGATCCTAAAGATCTCAAAGAAGGAATTTTTTGGAAGTAATTACCGTCCGATCCCGTCCGATTGGACTTGGGGGAGGCTCCCACGTGTAATGCAACCGACGGCAGACATGTCTAAAATGTTTGGCAATGAGTGCTAAGACACGTGGTATGGGCACCTATGGCCATCCATGGTCATCGATGCCAACCAACCTCGCCCTATATAAACCCCGTGATTTTTAGTGCACAAGACAGTTGTTGAGAAACCCAGATCCGAGAAGACGCGTTCAGGGCTTTTAGTGTCTTGCGTATTTTCAGTGATTGTTCTTGTGTTTACTATTCATCATCTTCTACCCCTACTGACTTTACCATCGGAGTACAGGTCAGGGTGCCACACCCCTTCTCCAACCTTCTGCCATAAACCAGAACGTGGAAGAAGCTGCTGCTGACGCGTGTCCGTCCGGTATTTTTCCCCCACTTGTATTCAGATCTGGTTCATTCAATTTTTACACGAATGGGGTTGAAAGTTGAACGTCCCCTTTGAGAAAATTTTGCAAATTTTAAGTTTAAATACTAATTGGTTGCTATTTGAGCGCCTACAGTGCAATCCAAGAGAGGGCTGGTAATTTATCAAATGACATTCTCATCTACAAATTATTTAAGGAAAAAAAAATAATTTAGCTCGGGTATGTAAACCTGAACTGCTGTGTTCAACAGGTTCTTACTAAGACCGAAGGGTCTCTCTCCTTCCCTAAACTATTGTGTTCAACGACCCTTCCTAATAGGTTTATGTAAACCTGAAAAAAGAATGGTTGGAGAAGACGATGAACAATGTTGGTGTTGGTTTCGGGTGGCTACCGAACCAATGCATTATCCATTTCCCCATACAAAACCCTTTTTATTGCACCCGTATTATAGATCCAGTTACCTTCAATGGTGAGTCTGGACTCAGGCCTTCTTCTAAAACTTAAAATCTTTTAACCATTAGGATAAGTTATTTTAACCATAGCTAAAACAGTTTTCTTAAAAATAATTTTTTTCATAAGGTTTGTGATTTTAACCACAGTTAATACCCTTTTCCATTATAAAAGTTAATTCCTTTAACCCCAAGGGTTAGTGAATCTTAACCACAGTTAACTAAAAAAAATTAGTTTCTTTAAACCTTACACCTTGTTAGGCTCTAGAGTTGCAGTTGTGTGGTAACTCAATATAAGGTTTAATAAATGGTTTAGTATGTGACTATCACCTGGTTTCTTTATTTTGCTTTGTCATTTTCCTTTCTTGGCAGTTTTAAAATTGTCGCTTAATGGGTCACTGTAGAACTTGAACAATCGGCTGCGGAGCTTGATAACCTTATGGGATTGTGGCGAATCCTTGCCAGTTCAAGATCCTTGACTGGTTTCTAAATAGGGAAAAGGACTATAAGGATGGCAGGTATTCCCAGGCTATTCTGAATGCATTGGACATGAAACCGAGGGATGATATTGGCATTAAAGAAGATTAGGTTTGTTTTCATCTACATATCTGGTGATACTTTTCCTTTTGTTTGTTAGATTGTTTATTCTACTTTTTTAAATACTAATATCATACAAATTAATGCGTTTAAAAATCATTAATCATAGATGTTAGATTTTGCATATCTTATAATAAAAAGTTCTTGTGCATTTGTGGCTTAGAAAATTTTCTAAGATATTGCCATTATATATTCCATAGCATTGTTACCTTTTAATTGAAATGGGCCTTGAGCCTGAGGGTTTGGGTCCTAGGGTTTGCCTAGGTTTAGGGTTTACCTAGGGTTTACCCAGGCTTAGGCCTATGGTTCACCTAGAGTTAGGTCTAGGTTTGGTTAGGGGTTTGCCTAAGGTTCAGGGCTTGACTAGGGACTCAGCTGAGGATGATCATGGTTAAGGAAGGTTAACTATGGTTAAAGCAGAGTGTAAAATTGGGTGCTTACAACTGCCCCTCTTTGCCGGAGAATGCCAAGATGACAATTGAATGGAATCATCCTATTTTTACACCAAATGGATTTTAAAGATGATGAGATGTATACATGCGGTGCAAACGGTGAGTGTGGTGAAGTGATGAAGTGATTAGCGTTACTGCTGGGGATAGCGAGTAGCTGGGGAACAAAGAGAGATGCAAGGACGGCGTGGCCCGGAAGAAGGAGTCGCTCAAAGCGGCAATGGGATTGATCGAAACGGTGTTTCCTGGGGATATTAACCGAATCGATCGGGGGATACACGAGGTTTAGGAACACACGGGTGTTGGACAGCGGGTGTCAGAAAATTGACTCGGCACCAATGGAGACCTGGAATGTCAAGGACACAGGGGTGTCAAAAGGGAGGACATGCGGTGAGTGTCGGCGTGTTGACAATGTGTGTTTTGTTAATGAAGACTCGTATGTCGAGATCACATGGGGTATCTCTGGGGTACATGCGGCGACTGTCGACGTGTCGACAAGGTATGTTTTTTATCGATGGAAACTCGTATGTGGGGGGAATGCAAGGTGTCGGCATATTGACTCGGCGTCAATGGAGATCTGGGATGTCGAGAACGCACGGGGCGTCTCTAAGGGGACATGCGGTGAGTGTCAGCATGTTGACTCGGCGTCAATGAAGACTCTATGATGTCACAACAGGTGAGATGTCGGCATGTTGACTCGGCGTCAATGGAGACCTGGGTTATCAAAGACACACGGGGGTATCGAGAGGTGTACACTGTTAAGGCACACAGAATGTTGGGTGGTGTACATTGTTAAGGTACACAAGATATTGGGTGATGTACACTGTTAAGGCACCACAGAATTATGGGTGATGTACACTATTAAAAACATACAGAATGTTGGGTGATATTGACATGTTTGGTTATGCAGTGACGCTATGTAGATTGATGTCATGCAGGAGATAAAGGCGAGGATGCTTTCTCATGACTCTGTTGATTGTTGCTTGCTGGGGAGGTGCAGAAGCGGCTTCTCTGTTTGTTTTTGCTGTGGCTGCTCGGTGTAGGTTGGTCCAAACGGATTTTGATACCAAGAGTTTGCTTGTTTTTGAAAATATTTTTCAAAAAAGTCTAGAAGACTTTTGTAATTTTTTTTTGACTTTGACAGAAGTATGCTTGGTTAGCTTTCAGATTTGCTAGTAAATTGCCTTAGTTCAGGGCTTAAGGGGATTTGAAGGTTGTCTTTCACTCTCGGAGAGTGGAGTATGATTCAGAGCAGAATGCTGCCGGAGGTAGACAAGCTTGTCTAATTGTTGTAGGTTAAGGACCCTGGCTGGGGAGAGGCTTTGCTGGAACTTCTAAATCCTGCTGGGGAAGAGTGTTGTTGAGAGCTGTCAGAAGCTTCTGTTGGGGGATCTTGGGGATTGGGTCTCTGTTATGGACCACTACCGGGGATTTAGGGATTTCCTGTTGGGGGATCTCCCAATGTTTGCCCTTCTCCGGGAAAATGTTTTTCGGAGGATTCTTTGCTGGGAGAAAGTCTGGAGTAAAACACTGCTGGGGATGTTCCCTGTTGGAATCTCTGCTGAGGGTATTGGTCCATTGAAGATGCTGACTGCTGGGGATGATTGAGGAGTCCGGTGAGACTGATTGCTGTCGGATTCTATTGCCAAATGATTTTCAACTTTTCTCCTTTTTTACCATTGGAACGACCAAGCATAGGGTTCACATAATTTTTTGCGCGATGAGGCCATTGCCGGTTTTCCTCATGCCTGCGAAGCTGGTTGTTTTTGCCCCTAGTCACAAGACTAGGTCTGGGTGTCGCGTAATTTTTGCGCAATGAGGCTGTTGCCGATTTTCATGCATGTCCTCAATTTTGTAGAGGCTTTGTGTCATCTCCTGTCATTGCCCTAATTAACACTTGGAGATTGATACTCCACTGAGGGATGTAGATGTGATATTGCACTTGCGCTCGTAGTTTCTAGGGGATCTAAGAGGACTTGGAGTGGGACAAAATATAGGCTAGGGAACTGAAGTTTGGGACACCCTGAATTGTTTTCTTTCTTATTGCAATTGAATTGCATTGAGATCTTTTGATGGAGATAGTTTTTTGGGGAGGCTCCATTGAAGATTGTCCTCTTTGGTAGAAGTTGACTTTTGAGAAGTTTTCCCTATCCGAGAGATTCTTCTGGGAAGAGTTTGTTTCCACTGGGGAGAATTTGATTCCACTGGGGAGGTGTTTTGGGAGAAGTTGATTCTGCTGGGGATAAGGCTCGGAGAGATTGTTTCCGCTCGGGGAGTCCTTGACTTGGAGAATGTTTCAACTTCTATTTTGAGATTTCTTTTGGTGAAATATTTTGTAAACTTGGTGTCGACTTCGCCGGAGAAGTTGGGAGAGTTGGATTCTGATTGGGGACTGACTCTGTCGGGAAAGGTTGTCTCTGTGGGGAGAATTATCTCTGTAGAGAGAGCTAGGATTTTGAGGGGTTAAATCCCTTTTTGTGACCGCACCTGGTTTGTCAGGTTGCTTATGTACCATTTCCAGGATCAAGTCATGACGTAGTTCAGGCCAATGCCACAGATGGCGAGGGAGGGTGTCCCTGAAAGTTTATTGAAAGAAAGGTTGTTAGGCTCAAGAGGCTAACTAGTGGATTTCATTGATTTGTAAAATGAGTTTACATTGTTGGGGATAAGGAGTGTATCAAGATGGCCTCCTATCATTTCCCAGAGATTCTATGAGTGTAAAACACCTATCAGATCTAGACCCTAAGCGTAGTATCGTTTGACTTTGTCTATGTTGACGGGCTCTAAGAGGTCTTCGTCATCTATACGTCCGAGTCAAAGGCGTTACCGGAGAATTTGTCTTGGACGATGTATGGGCCTTCGTAGTTAGGTGTAAATTTTCCCTTGTGGTTAGGGTGGTTTGGCAACACTTCCCGGAGAACTAGGTCACCGACTTCGATGCTGCGAGGCTTGACTTTCTTGTTAAATGCCCTAGCCATACGCCTCTGATAGGCCTGGGAGTGGTTGATGGCTTTCAGTCGCCACTCTTCAATCAGATTCAACTGCTTATATCAGGTCTGTAGCCATTATGATTATGAGAATTCTGCTTCCATTAGCAAGCGGAGTGATGGAATCTCTACTTCAATGTGGAGGACTGCTTCCATACCATAGGCCATAAGAAATGGTGTTGCCCCTGTTGATGTTCTGATGGACGTTCTGTAGGCCATGAGTGCATATGGGAGTGTCTCATGCCAGACAGAGTAATTGGTTGCCATCTTCTCATTGATTTTCTTTAGGTTTTGGTTAGCTGCTTCCACTGCACCATTAGTCTGAGGCCTATATGGTGTGGAATTATGATGCTCTATTTTGAATTTCTGGCAGAGATCAATCATCCCCTTGTTGCAGAAGTTAAGAGCATTGTCCGTTACAATCTCAAATGGGAAACCGTACTGGCAGATGATGTCCTTTAGAAAGTGTTGTACCACGGAGGTAATGACATTGGCGTATGAGGCTGCCTCGACCCATTTGTTAAGTAATCGATTACAGCCAGGATGAATCGATGACCGTTAGATGCTTTCAGAGTTCTAGGTCCGATGAAGTCGATGCCTCAAGCTAAGAATGGCCAAGAAGCAGTAGACTGTGCAGCTTTGTCGGCGGTGCATTGATTTTGTCAGCATAGATCTAGCACTGGTGGAATTTCTGTACGTGCTTGCAACAGTCTGCTTCCATGGTGGACCAGTAGTAGCCCAGCTTGAGAATCTTCTTATAAAGCATTAACCAATTTATTTGTGGGCAATAGGTTCCTCCGTGAACCTCTTCGATTACTTGTGTTGCTTCACTGGTGTCTAGGCATCTGAGCCATATCATGTTCGGTGATCTTTTGTACAAGACTCCTCTTGTTAGGACAAACTGAAATAGCAAGTCTTCTGATGCCTGGCGGTCTATTTTGGTCTCATCGAGAGGGAAGGTCCCGTCCTTGAGGTACTACTTAATGTCTGTGAACCAAGGCTTGTTGTCTGTTACTGCGTCCAGTTCGAAGCAGTAGGCAGGTTGATCTTGTTGCTGAATTTCGATTGGCCAAAGCATGATGCCCCTAGGGATCTGACCTATGGAGGCAAGAGTGGCCAGTGCATTGGCGAATCTGTTGTGGTTCCTGGATCTGTGACTGAAGGTGATTCTTCTAAACTGAGTTATCAGCATGTTGAGGTAGGCTAGGTACGAGACTAGCCTGGCCTCTCGGATGGCCCAAGATTCATTTGCTTGACAGATTACTAAAGATGAGTCCCCATAGACATCTATCTCTTTAATCCCGATGCCTAAGGCTTCTTTCAGTCTGGCTATGCATGCCTCGTACTCTGCTTCATTGTTAGAACATCTGAATTTCAGCTTGACTGATATAGGGAGGTGTGCTCCTTTAGGTGACATTAGGACTGCTCTTGCCCTATGTCTATGACTGTTAGCAGCTCCATCAAAGTACAACTCCCAACCGAGGTACTATTTCTCTTCGGATTTTGTGTACAGGATGATTTCATCTGGAAACTGATCATGTACAGACATATAGTCCTGTGCTGGTTTATGGACCAGGTGATTTTCTATCGCCTGCCCCTTGATTGACTTCTGAGTCATGTATGTGATTTCGAATTCAGACAACATCATAAGCCATCGGGCAGTCCTTTCGGTGGTGGCTGACTTTTCTAGTAGATACTTGAGTGAGTTAATCCGGGAGATCAGGACTACCAGGTATGAAAGCAGATAGTGTCGGAGATGCTGAGTTGCCCGGACCAGTGCCAGACATGTCTTCTCAAGAGGGCTGTACCGCTCTTCATACTTTAGCAGGCGCTTACTGATGTAGTAGATGACTTGCTCTGTCCTGCCTATCTCATCGTGCTGTACCAAAACGCACCTCATGGAGGTTTCTTGCATTGAGATGTAGAGGAGTAGGGGCTGTCCCGGTATAGGTGGCACTAGTACTGGAGGATTAAGAAGATATTGCTTTATTCGATCAAAGGCTTCTTGGCATTCTGCTGTCCAGACTGTCAGTGCATTCTTTCGGAGAAGCTTGAAGATCGGCTCGCATATCGGAGTAAGCTGAGAGATGAACTGACAAATGTACTGAATTCTCAGCGTATTGCCTGACAGTTGGAGATTTGACGATCATGTCATCCACATAGATTTCTATTAACTTGTGGATCATGTCGTGGAACAGTGTTGTCATAGTCATCTGATAGGTTGCCCCTGCGTTCTTGAGTTCGAAAGGCATAACCTTGTAGTAGAACGTGCCCCAAGGCGTGATGAAGGAGGTCTTCTCCATGTCTTCTTCTGCCATTCTAATCTGGTTGTATCCGGAGAAACCATCCATGAATGAGAGAGTCTCCTGCCTTGCAGTATTGTCGACCAGAATGTCGATGTGCGGGAGAGGGAAGTTGTCTTTAGGACTAACCTTATTCAGGTTTTGGTAGTCGATGCGCATCCGGACTTTGCCATCCTTTTTGGGTACCGACACAATGTTGGCTAACCACTCAGGGTAGTTTGCTACTGCCAGGAAGCCTACTTTGATCTGCTTCTCAACCTCTTCTTTGACTTTTGGTGACCATTCAGGCCTCATTCGTCTCAGTTTCTGCTTAATTGATCTGATGTCAGGGTTCAGGGGCAATCTGTGCACCACTAATGCTGGGTCCAGGCCGGGCATGTCTGCATATAACCAGACGAAGACATCACTGGAACTCTTTAGGAAGCTGATCATGTCTGTTCTATGCTGCGGGTTCATGGTTGTGCCGATTTTGACCAGCTGAGGATTGTTTGCGGATCCCAGGTTCACTGTCTCGGTGTCCTCAATGTTTGACTGTAAAAGCCCTTCGCAGTGTTCTAGGAGGTCTAGTATCCCCTGAGGTGGTTCTTCGTCCTGTTCTCAGTCATACTCAACTTCTGAAAGTTCAAGGAGGGTTTCAAGGGTAGCCTTGTCAGAGGCGATTTCCTTGTAAATCATCAAGCTTAGTTTAGCATGCTTATTTTTTTTATGTTTGTGTTGGCTTCAGGACACTATGCCTTCCAGGAGAAGAGTTCGTGTGATTTTCGTCATCAGTTGAAGGCAATGTTTTTTGGACAACATGTTTTTGAGTCAAAATTCTAGATTTTCATTGATAAAAAGAGGATTGTTTACAAAATGATTCATATAAAAAGAGACCTGCAGTTGGTTGACACTTTAGATTTTACAATGTGAGCAAAAGAGAGATAGATTAAGAGAGAGAGGAGAATGGTGTTGTATTACTATTTGATTTGACCAGCCTTCCCTGCATTATGCTGGCCCCGGCCCTGAGCAGCCTCGATGGTGAGAGCCTCGATCCACCAACAGATCAGTGGTTAGCGATTGGAGGATGCTTCAGCGCTGTTGAAGAGGGTGCAGACCTGCTCTCCCGCTGAATATTCTACTTCTGCTTTTCGGAAATCCCTGAAGACTCAGTACCGGGTTGAGGATAAGGGATGTTAGAAACTGGTGCAAGGGAGGTTTTCGGATAGGTTTCAAAGATTCCTATGGGGAAAGTCACAGAGATGTGGGGTCGGGGTTCAGGTTTCACTGACTTTTTGTTCTTATTGGTCAGCTTAGAGATAGTCCTCGTACTTGGGCTTATATCCCAGCCCGAATGGAGAAGTATAGCGATGAGGCACGTATCTCTTCTTCATGCCTTGATTCTTGACACCCAGGCCTAGCCCTGGTTGGTAATTCATCCTAGCTATCATCCTGATAAATAGCGGTACTGACTGCTTGCTGAGCTCTTCTACTTGGGAGATAGAACTGACCTGCTTGAACTAATAGGACATGAATTCTATGCCCTGCCCCAGCTCCTGGATGTCCCTGAAGGAACTAGCTAACTCCTCTGAGGGGATGACAACCAAGTGGTCATCCTAAATGAATTTGATTCTTTGATGCAAAGAGGAGGGAATGACTCCGGCCGAGTGAATCCTTGGCCTCCCTACCCTAAGAGCAAGGTGAATGAGGCGGGCACATTCATGACTTGGAAGTTCGTTGTAAACTGAGCTGGTCTGACCTTGATGGTCAAATCAATGTCACCCAGGTTCTGGCTGGTAGAGTTATCAAAAGCCCTGATCGTTATAGGCCTTTTCTTAACTTGGCTGGTGTTTAAACCCAGGCTTTGCAGTGTAGACAGTGTACTGACGTTCAGGCCAGAGCCATTGTTGATGAGTACTGAGGATAATGTTCTATCCACACACTGTACTGTGATATAGAGAGCCCGGGTATGATCTCTGTCTCAGTCCGGTATATCCTCTTTAGTAAAGGAGATGATTCTGGATTCGAGCACTTGCCCCACCATCTGCCCTAGTTTCTTGGGCAAGATGTCTGGTGTTATATGGGTGTTGTTAAATACCCATAGAAGTTGCTTTATGTGATGCTCTGAAGTCAAGAGAAGACCTAGGATAGAGATCTGTGCCTGTGTTTTACCCAACTGCTGGGTGATATTGAATTCTCCTGCCTTTTCCAATATTTTCAGTAAGAGAGCCGAGTCTGCCGTTTCTTTCTCTGGGTCTGATACCCCTACTTTATCTTTCGCATTGTCCTTCACCGGCTCGGTACACCCGGCCGGAACAGGTGAGGTTGGCTATGTACTTACTCTCGAGGATGAGAGAGTGAGGGGCAGGTACGTGGTTAAGGTTGAAAGACTGAGAAGAGATGTAAGAGATCTTGACTGGGCCAGTAGAAGTGGAGGCTTGAGTTGGTGCTATGGGCCAACTGGCAGGACAGGGAATGGTGTAGACAATTTGCTCTTTGTCAGGTTCAAGAGTTGGGATCTGTGCTGGGGCCTGGATGGCTTGGATGTTTGACTGTGGAAGAGAGATTATGGTTGGAGGTTGGTAGGAGGGCCTGATGATGTTGTCATCGACTGCGGGTGCGTCGGGTCTTAGATGCCCTGGCCCGGGCTCTTCCTACTCAATGAAATTGATTTGGTTGTTATACGAGGGTAGTGGCACCTGGTTGATGCTGGCGTTACCGGGAGCCGGCTCAACCTTGCCCTTATCTAGAAGATCCTGGATGACGTATTTCAGGTCGATGCAATAGTTTGTGGTATGGCCTGGGCCTTGGTAGAAGGCGCAGTGATGATCGACATGATAATTTTTGCTTTGTTTATCAGGAGGTAAGAGAGGGGTAGGGCCTCTCAGGGTGAGAAGACCTTGTTTGGTCAAGAAGTTAAGGAGTTGACTGAGTGTATAAGGGAGATGGGTAAAGTTTCTGGGGGGAAGGGTTTGCCTCTGGTTTTGTCTAGTTGGCCGGGTGTTCCCTGGTGCTGGTTGTTGCTGAGCGGCTGGAGCCAGTAATCTGATGGGTGTCGTGGAAGCCACCATATGAACATCCTCTTTTCTCTTCTAGTCTCTGGGACCACTATTTCTGCTGGTAGAAGCTATTGCTGTTCTGGGGGGAGCAAATCCAAGACTGGAATGGATGACACCACTTTGTATCACTGATTCGATGCGGGCACCCATCTTAACGATTGTACCGAAGTCTACAACTGGTAGAGTGACCATTAGGGTCAAGTAGGATTGCTTTAGGGTGCCCATGAACATTTTTGCCAGCTCCTTCTTAGGGATCGGAGTGAGAATTTTTGCTGCCATTTCCCTCCAGCGGGTGGCGTACTCCAGGAAGGATTCATTGTTCCGCTGGCTCATTTGCTCGAGCTGACTCCTCTGTGGCTGGAGTTCTTGGTTAAAGGAGTACTGCTTCACGAAATAGTCCATGACATCTTTCCAGGTCTTGATTATTGCTTGTCAATTGACATCCATTAGGTGAGGGTTGCTCCCTTCAAACTCTTTTGAAAATAGTGAATGAGCAACGACTGATTCTTGTTATACGGGGCATGTCCTCCAGGTAAAGTTGTAAATTTTGCTTCGGGCAGTCAGAGTCGTCATACTTGTCAAAGTCCAAAACTTTGAAGCCTGGGGGAACAACATCCCCAGAAGAGAAGGTCAGTCTTCCAACGAGAAGCTGGGATAGGCAGATGCCCCTTTCATTTCCCTCATCTCCTTTATTTGTTTGATCTCCTCATGCTGATCCTTGAGGGACGGTGTATGGTCGGATGATGACGGCTTATCCTGGTGGACATGGGAGGCCCTGGGCTTCTCATCGTATTGGTCATACTCTGCTTCTCCTCCGCCTGCTGCAGGTCCAAGATTCGGGATCATAATCGGAATAGGCTGAGGTTCAGGTATAGATTGTTCAGAAGGTTCTTCGGCTCGGGCACCTATGAGAATCTTTAGGGATTCCAAAACTCGGTCCAGTTTAGCCTGCATGGCTGTGATATCCCGGTCATGAGACTGTAAAAGTTTCTCGATTCTCTGTTGATGATTCGAAGGTTCTACCATTGACTCTGAGCTACACTCAGATGAAGGCTTGTAAGGTACTAGCTCCGTGGCTGGTACTTCTGTCAGAACTGCTTCTAGGACTGTTGCTTCTATGAGAATTGCAGTCACAGAGCGAGTCATGGGTTGGCTCATGCAACTGAAAAAGATGTAACGGCTAAACATGAATATGCATGATTTGTAAGAAAGAATGTTGAAAAATATTTTTATTGATGCATGATAGTGTTACAGGATTGTGTGACTCAATTAAAAAAAAGACTCGATCCTAGGCAGGTTCGTCAGGGATCGCGAAGTCGAGTGGCTGGGGCATACCCTCTAGGTCCATAATTTGCTGTTGGAGGGATGTGACCTCAACCTCCATGTTGGCAAGAGTTTTTGTAGCGTTGAACATCCGGTATCAGAACTGTCGGATACGGTCGGTCATCTCAACCTTTGCACTGTCAAGCTGCTCTTGGTAGAAGCGCAGCTGGGCCTTGATGATGGCTGTCTCCTTGGCATTGCCTTTCCGTATCTTCTGACAAGACCGGACTTGTGAGCATGTGATCTTCCAACCACTTTCACAATTATATGTTTTGACTTGAGTCGCCACCTATTCATTCTTAGGGATAGGTCCCGGGTATTTGTTTGTTTGGATAAGGCAAATGGTCTAATCAGAGTTAGGGTAAGTTGTTCGATTAAGCCCTGAGGAAGGTGTTAGGCACCCCAAGACCCCCGTTTTATAACGGTTACCTACTCCCTAAACTTAAGCCAATTATAATCTCAAAGTTTAATTAGAATGTCCAAAGTTTTTAAGTGAGTGCTAATCCAAGAAAAATAGAAAGCTAGATGGCTAGGGTCGAACCCGAGTTGAGTTGCCTACGTACTCACATGGTGAGATCAGACCGAGCGTAGTTCTGGCACATGAGCCCGTGCCGAGGCTAGGGGGGAGTGTGTGTGTGCATAGGATGGTCAAAGGGTTTAGCCTAGAAGGCTATGGTTTAGTTGACCGGGGAGGTCAAGTGCACAAGTGTTAAGTCTAACCGCGGTTAGAGGGTATTTATCCATGGTTAGATAAGCTAACCAAAGCTAAGGAGGTCCTACAAGTCTCTTTTTGGTCTTTTTGTATTTTTTATATTTTTTGAGATTTTTGGGGATATTTGAATGTTTTTTATATTTTGGTTATATTTGAATGTTTTTGGTGTTTTGAGATTTTATCATGTTTTTGGTATTTTGAGATTTTATCATGTTTTTGAATTTTCATATAGGTAAGGTTTTGACAAACTTAACTAAAGTCAAATTTAGTCCAAGAGTTTGGCTAAAAGATTATAGTTTAAGACATAAAGAGGGATGTGCCTTATGAATAGTAAATGGTCTATTACCAACACCTATTTTGTTGGATTGATGTTGATAATAGATCAAATACCATTGTCTTTAGTATGAAACATTTTTAAGAATGTCCTCTTTAAGTCCTTACACCATCATTTATCTTAAGTCCTTAAACCATCACCTACCCATTCAACATAGAACATGAAGGAAAAATAAAGAAATGAAAGAAAATGAAAACTCATCCTCTCCCTTTTAAGGTGATTCATTTACAACATTATTAATGATGTAATGTTGCTCTAAAGAATGTTAGGGAGGGGATGAGCTTTCACAAAAAATTCTAGAAAGATGACTAGAATCTCAAAAGAAAACAAAATGAAAAAGAGAGGTATAGCTTTAGCTTCCACTCTCTATGGGCCTACCCATATCCACACTTGTGGGTACATAAAAAAGAAGAAAATATGTACATGGAAATCAAAAGAAAAAAAGGGGCATCTCCTTGCCTTTGATATGGGGTCCCTCTACACCATTAGATTGGTGTAGAGAGGCCCAACTATGCTTGAGAAATGAGAGATCAAGAAGATAGAACCAAATAAAAAAAAAGATAAAAAAGAAGAGAAAATAAAAGAAGGAGTGCCTACTCCTCCAAGAATTCTCCTTCAATGCTCCAAGGGGTAGGGTTTTAGAATCCACAAAGGAAGAGAGTTAGTGAAGAACTCTAAGCTTTTAGTCTTAGAATTCTTTCCAAACTCTAAACCTTAGTTTCTTCTCCCTTCTTCAAACTCAAGAGAAACACAAATGGGTGAGAACCTTCTAGGGGTCTTGAGGGATGGATCTAAGGGGCTAAGGGATTGATATTTATAGGAAAACTAAGAGGTTGGGTTGTGTCTTTTACATGGGGGATAAAAGGAGCTAGTGGGTAAAGACTTGAGTGTTGTAAGGTGAGTTGATAGATTGAGTGTTGTAAGGAGTGTAAGAGAGTTGGTGGGTTGAGTGAACTATGAGTTATATAGGTATGGGTTGATGTAAGAGAGGTGTAAGAGAGTTGGTGGGTTGAGTGAACTATGGGTTGATGTAAGAGAGGTGTAAGAGAGTTGGTGGGTTGAGTGAACTATGGGTTATATAGGTATGAGTTGTAGGATATAGGGTAGGTGGATATGGATATGTGGATTAGGTCTTATGGATCATGGGTTATTAGTAGATGGGTCATGGGTTAATTATGATTATTGGACTTTGACTATGACATTTGGGCTTGGGCTATGGAAATAGGCTTTGGCTTAGGCAATTGGGTGATTGGGTATTTGGGCTTGACTACTTGGGTTGGGTAATAAAATTAGGTAATTGGGTTTGATTGAGTTGTCTAGGTATAAGTTTGGTCAAATGGGCTTGGGCCTTGGGTATACCTAGGGCTTACTAAGGTTAGGCTAGGGCTACCTAGGGTTAAGCTTAGGGTTAACTAGGGTCTTAACTAGGGTTTAGTCCTATGGTTAAGGGTTTACCTAGGGTTTGGAACTAGGGTTGATCTAGGGTTTGGACTATAGCTAAATTAATTAACCACGGTTAAGGGGGTGTAAAAATATGGTGCTGACAGGACTATCTGCTCAAGGTGCTCGATTTGCTCCTGCATGCCCTGAAGTTCACGGTACTGTTCCGCTTCCTGTAGCCTGAATGCCTGCTGGGCTTTCCGAAGATGCTGTTCTTTCATCTGGATCTGGAGCTGTCTCTCCAGGAAGATGTCTCTCCAGGGAACCATTATGTCTGCTAGGGGTATAGTTCCTCGTGATGGAGCTGAGACTGATGTAGGCAGTTTCCTAGGTGTAGGTATGGGGATGGAATGTCGAGTGATTACATAACCGTAGTTTAGTGTGTATCATTCGTACTAACTGAAGATATGATATGCCTAGGGCTTGATTCCTTGTACCTATCTTGATCAGTGGAGAGGGGACGTGTTGTCACTCTCACTATAATATTTGCAATTTAAGAGGTTTGTTTGAATAAATTCAAAATGTGATTAGTTATGAGGTTAGTGGTGGATTCGAACACCCTAGATCTTCTCTCCAAAGGAGTTAAAAACTCAGTAGTTGATAATTTAAATTAGAAATCACCAATAGTTTAAATAATTGTTTTAGTTTAATCCATTAAAAATCAACTCTCTCAATTATTAGTTTAAAATTAATCTTGATAAAAGGCAACGAAACCAGCACGTGCTTAGAGGTTCGATACCCTTACTAGTACTACTCTACAGAATTATTACTATAAGAAATAATTAAATTACGTAAACGATTAGCTACTCATGCCAAAAAGGGGCAGAGGTAACTCAGATAGGGGGAGATATATATAGGTAACTCACATTGGGGGAGAGAAAATGAACTTTTGGCATAATTGTTATCTCATTACTCACATAGGGGGAGAGCCCATCTTATGGCTTAAAGCCCCCACTTCACCTGTCTTAGTGTGGTAATGATTCATGAATAAAGTGTTTTTTGTCTGTCTTATGATCTTGTATGTTCTCCATACTTCACCGATGTTTTATTTTAACTTGTGTAGATATCAGGAAGCAGACAATGTCGTTTCCTCATCTTCATAACAAGAATTAACTGTTGAATTATAAATCTTTTAGGTCATGTAAGATTCGAGTGTTAAAACTTTTGGCTGTTTCTTAGCCTGAGTCATGTAAAATTTAATCTTTGTTTTGTGATTCAATTTAGTAGAGTATGATCTTTGTCATGTTTGTTAGTGTTGTTTTGTCATGGAATTACCAAAGGGGGAGATTGTAAAGTCCAGTTTTGGATTGACTAATTCCGTAAGACAAACCATAATTAAAGGGTGTCTCAGTCCAAGAAGCTTCAAGTGCTAGAAGTTATGTGAAGACAAAGGAAAGTTGATGATCATGCACTGCAAACGTGTCTACGAATGATAAGTGATTTAGATGACATCTACCCTAGGAGGAATTGACCTAGACAATGTCCGATATACCCTAGGTAGTTAGAAACAAACCAAGCTAGTTAAAATTAGTTAGTGGGCAAAATCCATATTGGTGGTTCAAACCATGGTGTGGGCATTCGAACCACAAAACCAACAATGTATGGGAAAAATTCTAGCAACTTGGGTTATGGGGTGGTTCGAACCACCCCATTGCCGTTCAAACGATGGGGTGGTTCGAACCACCCCATCGAAAATCTTCCAAAGGTACAGGGCATTCAAAAAGAAAACTGGAGAGATTATTAAAAAGAAAATAAATTTAATTCCATTAATCTACTACTAAAGAAAGAAAACATTAATATATATTCTACTCTTATCTTTTGTAACAAAACCAGTTTAGAATTACAGACCTAATTCTATTTTCTTCACGAATTTAACAAAACCTATTTTTTCAAAGATTTCTATGAAGAAAAGCAAAAAATGCAAGATGAACTCACTAACTAAGGTAAGATTCCATAATTTTTTTTTGTATGAATATCAAAAATCAACTTTAGTTCACAACACAAAATTTTAATTGAAAAAGGTTCAAAGTAAAAATCAGAACATACCATGCATTTCTCCCCTTTTACTTCAACTGACTAAAAGAATGGTTGGTGACGTAGGAGCCAGGAGGGGAGATGTGAATGAGAGAAATGAATAGGAGGAAATGATAAGAAAATGGAGTGGGTCTCACTATTTTGCTTAGGTGTCTTCACAAGCGAAGAGCACGTTTAGGTGGCTTTACATATGAAGAGGAGGGCTTAGGTAACATCTATAGAAAGATTCTAACTGTATTTTTTTGTAGTAGTATAGAGTATATAGGTAGATAATAAAGATTAAATAAGGCTTAATTATCATTCAAGTCGGATCCCAATTTCGCAAGGCAGTCAGAAACTCATTTATTCTCTCAGAATATATAGATGACTGTCACTTAAAGCTCTTTTCTTAAAACATTTTTACTGGCTCTGCTCTCATTGGTTGTACTAACAATGCTTAGATTTAGAGTTCAGAAGTTGAATGGATATTTTTATCTTCCGATCACTATCCACATAACACCTAATCCAAATTTCTTCGCAATAATTCAAACTATAAAATGGAATTCCCAACTAATCTTATCATTATTTCATGCAGACTTTGATGCCCTTTGAATTTATTCCACATTTTCTTCAAAAGTAACACCCCTCTGCACTAAAACCCATTGAAATCCTGTAACTGTTCAAGTAAACTCTTGATCGAGGTTGGAAAAAAATTCAAAAAAATAATATATATATTTGTATCTTTGCAGCACTTGCTTACCTGGAGAAATTAATAAGAAAGTTCATGGAAGTATAGCTAAGATTTCCATAAATCAATCACAGAGAAAGAACGTTTTAAACCAAGAAAAGAGAAACTATGGATCGATATAATACACAATAATAAGACCCAAGTTCAGGTTTGTAAGCAAATAACCATGGTCCAAACCATTATCGAGCTTCCATGATCGAAACTGTTAAATCATTTACTGAACAAGTTGCAAGCCTGCTCTGACGTAATTCTGTATCAATCACACTTCTCCCATTGGAAAAGGCAGGGGGTTTTGGTGTTGGTAGAAGGGTTATTTCATTGCCAAGCATTAAGACAACATCAGACATGGTGGGTCTGTCAGCCGCACTTTCTTGGACGCAGAGAAGTCCGACATTAATGTATCTCAACGGCATAGATGTAGAAGATGGATAACTCAATATTGGATCCATCAACTCCAACCCCCTATCTCCATTCCACAACTCCCACGCCTGAAAAAAATCAATTTAAAGTATTATATATCGCAATGTAAAATCCTCGAAAATTAAAATCAGAGAGCTAAAGAAATAAAGTAAACAACAAAAAGTGCATTTATTTAGTTACTCACATATCCAAGAAGATTGAGAGAGTCACTATGATAAAAACCAGTATTCTTCTTTCCACTCACGATCTCTAACAGCAAAACTCCGAAGCTAAAGACATCAGATTTAATGGAGAACAGCCCTTCCAGCGCATATTCAGGGGACATATAACCACTGGATTATCATTAAACCATTTAACCATGTCTCTTAGTAGCTGCAATGGATATTTGTATGTATGCAGTAGGAAGTATTCATGCGAGCATAGTGTTTACATTCGCTTAGGAATTGCTTTGTACTTACTAAGTCCCGACAATGCGATTTGTATTTGCTTGTGACACTTTGCCCCCGAAAATTCTTGCCATGCCAAAATCTGCTATTTTGGGGTTCATGTCACCATCCAACAGAATGTTGCTAGCCTTCAGATCTCTGTGAATAATTCTTACCCTGGAATATTGATGGAGATAAAGAAGTCCCTGAGCAATCCCTTCAATTATGTGAGCACGTATTCCCCAATCTAATAGCCCGCGTTTGGCTGGATCTGAATCAATTTTACATCATATATATAACTAGGAAATTTGTAAGCAATCATGAAATAAGAATTATAAAAATAGCTAGATATTAATTATGAAGAATCACATTAGAGAAGAACGAGGTAAATATCGATAAATTAGCTTAGCAACTGTAAAAAATCACAAACCAAATAGGAAGAAATCCAAGCTTTTGTTGGGCATGTACTCATAGATTAATATCTTTTCATCTTGTTCCATGCAACATCCCAAGAGTCTAACAAGATTATTGTGTTGGAGTTTGGCAATTAGTACTGTCTCATTTCTCAACTCCTCTAGTCCTTGTCCTGATTTTTTTGAAAGCCTTTTCACTGCTACTTCCTGGCCCTTCATTAGTTTACCCTGCATCATGGATCCTTAGAGGCATTGGCTTTTGTAATTCACGAATCATTTAACAAAAAAAAAATCATCCTTAGGAGACTGAAGATCATTAGATTTATCTCACTCTAAATTACTTCTGTTAGGAATTTAATTATTACCTTGTAAACAGGTCCAAAACCACCCTCACCAAGCTTATTTGCAATAGAGAAGTCATCTGTAGCAGCAGATATGCTCGCAAAACTGAATAACGGCAACTTGAAGTCCTTAGCGCCTTTCCCCAGCTCACTTACATCGTTTAGTTCATCATTGGTAGATACAATACTCTTATCCACATCAAAAAATAATAAATCCTCGCCTGATTCCTTCTCCCCTTTTTGATAAAGAAAATGAAACTTATTAGTTCATCATTGGTTTCATAAGTTTGCACAATGAGGAAACCATTGCCTGTTCCTTTGAGCTTTCTCATACATAGGCAACATATGAAGAAGCCTGAGATAAGAATTGTGAGTGAAATGGGCAGTACTACAGTTACCCATAGCGGCCTCTTGTTTCTTGAACCTGAAAATGAATACTCTGAAAGTCACAGTCATGCATCATTGAATCTTAGACAAAAGATCTAAAATGGCTGAAGTTATATCGTAAAGACACCTGCAACTGTGCATTCAATAGTCTACAAACCTTTAATCTCAGAAGCTGCAAGTCTGAGATAGAAATTTTGTTCACCACTGTCACCATCTGAGAATTTTCGCAGATTCAATAGATCTCCATCCCATATAGAACAGCCACTGCCGTTGTAAGCATAAGCAGTACAAGAACATTTGTTCAAGCAAGCCAATTTGCACTCTTTGGCACTCCCAATTGGCAAAGATTGCGGATTTTCGGGCAATGACATGCTGTGCATCTGTATAAACCCGTCTTGATCTCCATTATCCGAAGTATTATTCCGACATTGCAAAGTGGTTCCCCTAACACAGCCACCAGACCAATCACTAAGACTTGTTTCTTCCAAAGAGCGTGGTTCAAAACCTTGCAAACATTCACACATGGGAAGGTTCTGATCAATATTGCAGTGACCGAAAGCCCCACAAAGAGCATAAACATCACACCGCTGTCTCGGTTTAACCAAAAAGAGAATCCAACCCCACTCACCATCCTTCCACGTCAATTGCATGAATTGCCCTGACAAATCCAGAATAAATCTAGAAAGAATAGAAATATTATAAACGGAATAGGTGAAGTAGTTTTCGTTCTCGTTTGAGACGTAGCTGAAATTGTAGATATTGTTTAATCTCATTTCAGGAACTAAGCTGAATATTTGCCCATTTCAGAGCCCACTACTCCAGTACGTTTTGGACCCGTTCCATTGTATAAAAAATTGAGTGCTTCCATTCAGGTCTGTCCCAACAGAGAACATTCCCGAAGAGGGGTTTTCTGAATTTCTCCATGAAGTAAGTTGCTGTGCTTGTTTGGCGAGTTTATTCAGTCCAAGCTTTGCACCAGGAAGCCATGTATCTGTTGGGTGATCAAAGCTCTGCCAAATTACAGCAGCCCCATCTCTCAAAACAAAATTTCCCGAGTCAAGCAGCACTGCCTCAAGAGAACTCGAGGTGTTAGAAGAATTAGAGGGTAGATCTGTCGACCAAATGATTTTGGAATCGCTGAGAATGACAAGATTGCCATCTTTTGCGATTTTTAATTCCCACGGATATCGGTTTGAGATGGGTATATTTCTGTTTGCAACCCAAACTGTAATTCGAGAAACAAAATTTTTGTACCAGATGCCGATATAGAATCTGTTATCACTTTTACCTGGACTGAAGAAACCCAATTCAAAAATGCCACCTTGAGATAGTAGGGTCTGGCCTCTGGAGAGAGATTGGCCTGCAGAAAGGGTGTCAGCTCCATGTGTTTTGTAAGAGAATAGAAGCATAGCAGAAAGGAATAACCACCATGGGAGTGGCTTGCTTCTTGTACCCATCCCTCTAAAACTTGAACCAAAAGCTAAGATGATGATGAAAAAGAGGAAGATAAGTTTCTCATATTGCAGCTTGCAAATAATTCACTTCTCATCGGAGAAAGCTCCAACTACCACAGTCCAGCAAAAAACACCAAAAAATGACTTGATGACTTGTCCATGTTTATTTAGGACCTTAGGTGATGTGATGCGCGAGTACATGTGAGTGTAACATGTGTCAACTTTAGATTTTTTTTTTTTTTGAATAATAACAATTATACAGTAAACTCTTTTATAATTAATATTTTATAACTTAATAATCTCTAATAATTAATAAATTTGTACGGAACCAACATGGTTTTATAGTATATAATTAATAATCTCTTATACTTGCTATTTAATATTTTTTAAAGAAATTTCTAATATATTATTAATTATAAGAGATGTTCTTATACTATATTAATACATAGTAATATGAATTTTATAAACATTTTATGTTGGTTGAGGTATCAGAAAGAGAAAGTGATGAAATTATTTTAGATATTAAAAAAAAATATTAAAAAAACCATTATATGAGGACTACAAAATAATTAACAAAAGTTAAAGGGAGAATCTCACAAAAAGCAAACTTCAAATTTATGATGGTTGAGGTATCAAAAAGAGAAAATGATAAAATTATTTTAGATATTTTGACTATAGATAATAAATTATTATATACATAGTATAAAGTTTTAGATATTTTAGAAAGAAAATACTAAAAAAAAAAAAACCATTGTATGTGGACTACAAAATAATTAAGAAAAGTTAGAGGGAGAATCCCACAAAAAGCAGACTTCAAAAAGAATTTTGTCTCCTCCCAAAATAAATGATGTTTCTTCTTCTCTTTGATAAAATGGTTAACTTTACCAAATTGAAATGACCAGATATTAGCCTTATACATTTGTATCTACATGAAGCTTGAATGAAAAATATAATACATTCAAAAGAAATTATGAAATGAAAATTTTTGATGTATAGTGATTCGTTGAAATATTCTCTTATAATTAATATAATTTCTTTCCACCAAGGTTATTAATTACAAGAGGGTCTACTGTATTAGTACACCCCCCTAGAATTATATGGATGTGATTAGCAGAATGGCCCTTTTGGAGCGGTTTGCTTGGACTTACCCTTACGGCACCTTAGTGGCTACCTTAGGTTTGGTTGTGTGTGTTTAGAGTGTGTTAGTTACATGATATCATTTCAACCAAAAAATATGGACACATGTTTCTTTTAACACCTCTTAACTATGCCTGAGATTCACAAACCCTTAGTGTCCAACATTGGTTTTTACAAAAAAAAAATTAGTTGGCCTAGCACATGCACATGCCAATTTTTTAATTTCAAATTGAAATAAAAATAAAAATTTGATAGAATAAGAAGTAAAATGAGAGCATTGAGGACAAGAGTTAAAAAAACATTTTTTAATCAAAAGTTCCACAAAAAGAACACCCGAGTCAAAAGAAATTGAATTATTAATAGAAATTGAGGAAACCCACAAAAACAAAAATAAATTGGACATGCAATCCCAACCTAAAATGGAGGGCTTTAATGGAGAATGCATATCAAAATAAAGGAAATTAAATTTAAAAAAATCAAAGAAATATAGAGAATAAAACTTAATAAATATGAGAAAAATTTGCATTTTATTTTGCTTCATAAAATCCAGTCGGGTGTGTAGAGACCTGTATTTTATTTCTTGATATTTGTGTCATGCATTTAATGCTTTGTTACGTTTAGAGTGGTTAGAGTGGTTTAATTGACTATTTAAAATGTTACGAAGAACAAGATTTTTCAGTTTTAGCCTAAAACTGAAAAATGAGATTTTGATTTACTAGGAATTTGATTTTCTAAATATTTTTTTTGAATACAAATGGGGGGTACTTCTTTATTTTAATTTCAAACATAAAGCAAATGAAATGATTTCATTTACTTAAATGTTTTAAAGGAAAATACGTTTGATGATGGCTAGTGCTGAAGAGGAAAGAGTGTTGTTACTGTTTTGCTGAAGGAGAAAGAGTGTTGCAGAGAAGAATTGAGCAATCTGGTCAACCGAGACCAAAGTCGGTCGACCGGCATCCAACTCGGTCGACCGACATCCAAAGTTGTTCGATTGACCTTCGAAAAAAATGTAGTACAGAGAGTGAGAAAATCTCGGTCAGTCCAATTTGCAAAGTCGGTCGACCAACTTGTGCAAAAAGTTTAAAAAACGTGATTTTTCTTAAAATTAGTAGGGTTTAAGACTCTAAACCCTATATATAATCATTAACTCGTGGGTTTAGGGTTTTACAAACATTCTAAGATTTTTAGAGATCCAATGAGAGAAAAACCTAGGGTTTTCAAAGGACTTTCACTCAAAGAAGATGAAAGATGTAGAACCCCAGATCTTGGATTCACTGTGCAGTGAATAGTGCAGTGAATAGGCCTAAAGCCTTATGATTTTGTGAATGAAATGATGATGAGTGTTGAACTCACTCAATGTGTTATGATATGTGTTGAGGGTTCTAAGGAACCTGGTTGTGGGAATAAATGTGTTAAGAAAGAAAGGGTGAAAGCATTCAAGTGTCAAAATGAGGAAAATCAGAAAAACAGGAAAAACAGAGCATCAATTTGTCGATGAATTCCATTGGGGGTCAAACACTCGTCGACGAGTTCTCTGGCTTTTTTTAACAGAATGTTCAGAGGACCAATTCTTCGACGAATTCCATCAGGGGACCCAAGCTCCTTGACGAATTTGCCCAGAAAACGGTCAAAATTGACCAGAACAATGTCACCGACCTACTGAGATATTTTCTTAAGGGTTTTAGCAACATTTGGCCTATAAATAGAAGAGGATTTCGAGGCTTAGGGTTTTCCAAATCTTGAGCATAGATTTGAGAGAGGATTTGAGAAAGAAGAAGAGGGAAAAATCTTGGAATTGCTCGGGTGTTCTTCAAGTGTTCTTGAGTTCGGAATTTCAGCAAAAGAGAAGTTCTTCCTTGCTTCTCAACCATTCTCAAGAGAATTAGATCAAGGGATTGATCTAGGAAAGGTAGATACACTCTGCTATGTATTTATGTTGTATTTTCTATTGAAAAACCTAGATGAACCATATATTTTGCAATGAAAAGAAAGTAGGAAATCCTACTAGTTTTCTTAATATTGATGCTTTGCTTTAAACAAATTATGCAAGTGATGTTTTTAATGAAATCATGTATATTAAATGATGTGTATGTCATGTGATAGGTAAAAATGAAATGGAATAGCATGAACCATGTGTTAAGTGTTTACCATATTCACTCACAATTGTGTATGTGCACGTGTATCGTATGATCGAGCTTTCGTATGTGTATGTGTATCGAATAAGCAAAGTAAAAGATGAAAAGATATGTGCAATGATTCCAATGGACTTCTACCAACCTAGGTAGAGCATTAGGCATCATATGTATTGGAAGAATGCAAATGGAATTCTACCAACCTAGGTAGAGCATTTGACATTTGATTCCAAGTAAACTATGTGTAAAGATATCCATGGGGAGGTGGATGAAGATGCTAATGGACTTCTTTCACTCTAGGTAGAACATTAGACATGCTCCATGTGTATATGAATGTTAATGAGACTTCTACCACTCTAGGTAGAGCATTAGTCAAAGTCATGTGTACTCTCCTATAAAAGTCATATGTAAAGTAAGTGAATGTTCTATGTATAAAGTAAATGAGATAAAAGAGAAGAAAAGAAGAATGATTTCGAAAGATAAGTGATGTTTTGTAATCATATCGTACATGTGTATTTGAAAATAGGTTTCCTTAAGTGTTTCAGTGCATGTGTATTCTATGAACTGCCTATGTGAAAGCATGTGGTGTTATGACATATCATTTAGTGGCTTGCATATGCTGAGTATTCCATGCTCAGCCGATTTGTTATCATCGACATATCCATTCGATATAGCTCCTGAGCCTTGGGTCGAGGAGGACTACTATGAGTTGGAGCCTACGATGGATCACTCGCACGAGGATAGAACTCTAGATAGGTGGCCCTATCTCGACTACTACTGAGTGTTGTGAGGGAGTGGTGTTTTTTATTTTGATCAGCGGGGAATGTCCGCTTTATACTTATTACGTTGTTTACATTCTGTTGGTTCAGGCTCGGATACATGTACAACCTATGTTTAGAAATTTTCAGTTCTGCTATTCGTATGCCTTGTGTGTTTTATACAGGATGGTATGATATGATTTAGGTCACGTGTCAACAGTCTCCTATCTTCTAGGGGTATTTTGGGTAGAGACAAAAGACCTTGGAGATCAAGATCAAAGGCAATTCGTAAGCGTGAGATCCTAGGGAAGCTATCAAGAAAGGTAAATATGCTGTCCTATGTTGACTTTTTCATAATCATTAATGATAATAAAGAGAAAAAGGCTAAGTTTCAAAGTAAGAACATGTTAAAGGTATGTTTTTATCGTAAGACCCTCTTTTATGTAAGATTACCATGATTGTTAGGGAGACTTTATTGTGATTCTAGTATGTATGATCTAACAAGGGGAAAGAGAAAGATTTTTTGGAGTATGTATGATTGAATGTGAAGGAAGAGATGTGTGCCGGAAATTGTTTGAATGATTGTATGTTAAATGGATGATTTTCCTTATTTGTGCAAATAAGGATTTTAGAGTTATTCTTTATGTATGAAACACTTGAAATCAAAGTATTATGAATGACCTGTTACTATTTGATGTTTGATGAACCATGATCACGTATGTTTAATTGTACCAACCTTGAGAATATATGCCATGATGATCATAAATGATGTATGATATTGATTATTGCATGTGTGATATATGTTCGGGTAAGTGAGCCTTGAATTATGGTCTTGGTTGCTTATGATTTTTATCATTGTAGTGTGAACTGCCATGATGGATTTTCGACAATCCTTGACTAATAATCTGGGTGTAACTTATTCGAGTGTTTATCACTTGGTCACCCACTTCACTCACAATAACGATGTATGCACAAGCATGATAAAACTAACGAATACTAATAAATAAGTGTCACTCAAGTATGAATTGCATGATCGAGTTTTCTCTTAAAGTAAGAATACCAACAAAGTAAGTTACTCAAGGATATGTCATGCCTGACTCATAAGTTAAAGTTCCTCAAGAATACATCGTATCTAGCTCAAAGTAAAAGTTACTCAAGGGTATGTTATATCTGGCTCAAAGTTTAAAGTATCCAAGGATGCTAGTACCTAACTCATAAGTTATAGTTCCTCAAGGGTACATTGTACCTGAATCAAAGTAAATGTTTTTTTTTTGGAGACCCGGGGTTCCCCAACCCTTTAGGTCAGGACTAATCCCTGGGGGTGACAAGCGCCAGCAACCCGCCACACCGGAAAAGTCTGGAAAACTGTGCTGCCACCAAAGGGGGAGTGAAGAATGGAACCCAAGACCTCCCACATGGCGAGACGACCCAGGAACCATTGGTCCACCCCTTCGGTACTCAATGGTACTAGTCATCTGGCTCAATGTAAGACCTCAAAGGAAAAGTAAGAAAAGTACACACAAGTGAGATTTGTAAAAAAAAGATGTTTTCGCACTCTGATTTATGTATGCATGTCCTGTTAAACCTTGATGTATGCTGAATATTGATGTTTATGACATTATTAGCTAGAAATTTATATTCGCTGAGTGTTTTCATTGCTCAGCCGAATTGTTATTTTCGACAGGTTCAAGATTTGACATCTACGCACTGGAACCTTGAGTCGAGGAAGAATATATCGAAGAACCTGAAGGTGATCATCCCGAAGAAGTGAGGGATCTTGATAGTTGGCCGTATTATTAATTTCAGCATGATAGACTTTTAGTTTAATGTTTAAGGAAATTGTAATTCATATTTTATTAGATGACTTTAGAGCTATATTGATGTTGGGAATCATGATGGGTGATTCAGATGAATTATTATTTTTTAGTTTAGTTATGAATTTTTAGATATGATTGATATTAATTGAAGAAATTTTCAGGTTCGCATTTTAGTATGTCTTGTATGCTTCTAACAAGACAGGAGGATAAGCAAGTCATGTGCCAAGGTCTTACTTTATCCTAGGTGGGATTTTGGGGCGCAACAGGGTGAACCACGTATATCTTATGCATTATTTGTGTGTTGTTCTCTATTTACAAGTTCCTTTCATCACAAATTAGTATCAAAGACCGGTTATTTAGAAACAATGACATCGAAAAGTTCCAACGTCAAGTTCGATGAGAAAAGCAACTTCGGACTATGACAGAGTCGTAGGGGTGTCAAAGGGCCGGGGTCAACCCTAGCCCTACCCTTCCTTATAAGAGTAGAGCCCTAGCCCGGCCCTAGCCCTTCAAGGGCCGGGGTTGATTGGGCCCTAGCCCGGCCCCTCAAGGGCCGGGGCCAAGCCGGGCCGGCCAAAGGGCCGGAAGAAAGAGCGGAATTTTTTTTTTTTCATCTAAGATAATAAATTTTTTTTTACTACACCGACTGTCAACCTTACATGGAAATGGATACCCTCCTCTTTTATTCGGGTTTGTGATCAACATTGCAACAAAAAGAGCAATAACAGAGTTAAAAAAAAAATTTCCTTATCAGTGACAGTCATGCATAATAAATCAAAACATAGTATAGGTAAACAAGTAGAATAATAAAACTATATAGAACAAAATTGAAAATATGTTTAAATATAAAACTGAAAGTAGAGAGTAAGATATGAGAGAGAGAGAGAGATGATCGATGAAGAGCCGAAGTGGTATGTGGCCTGTGCGATTGAAGTTGAAGAATGAAGAGGCAAAGTCTTAGAATGTGAATACAAGTTAGGATTTGGTCTGTGTTAGGTTGGTTTTTATAAGGTCTTTAGTTGGCGCAATTACAAACATAGCCCTACTTTTATAACGTTAATGAAAGGTTAAAGGGAGCATATTAGTAAAATTATTAAAAAATATTTATCTTAAGATAAAGTAGGGCCGGGCCGGGCCGGGCCGGGCCGGACAGGGGGAGCCCTAGCCCGGCCCTAGAGAACAAGGGCTTCCAATTTTTTGGCCCTGCCCGGCCCAAGGGCTGGGGTAGGGCCGGGCTTTGGAGGGCCGGGCCGGGCCGGGTACCCTTCTATATGGGTTTTTTTGACAGCCTTACAGAGTCGGGTGAAAGATCTGTTGGAACAACAAGGTTTACACAAAACACATAGGTCCATTTGGAAACTCTTGTCAAATATAAGCTCTAAACAATAAGTTCTAAAGAATAAACTCTAGTAATTTTTTAGTGTTTGATCATTTGGTAAAATTCTAATTTAATAGTAGTTTGTTTGTTAAAACCTCTTATTATCAATTTTTTAGAGCTTATTATAGGGGTAAGAGATGTCATTTCTGAAATAGGCAAATAAGTGCCCCCCCACCCCTTCTAGTTCCTCCAGCAACCCATTTCCTTAGTGGACGGGTTTAATACTTATCCCAACTACGAGATAAATATAACATAATTCATGCCAAAATTCTATCATCGCTATATTATAAATCAAGCTATACATAAGCAAAACCATGCAGAAGAGGGGAACAGTCAAATAACCTATATTGAATACAAATTGCACATCCTCGAGATGGAGCTTGATGGGGACCAATTCTCAGATTGGTTTATCACACCAAAAGCTAAACACTGTAATCATAAGAAAAGAGAGAGATAACAGGAAATTCTAACTCAATTTCTTTTTACCTTTCTGTCAACATATAATCCACAAATGTTCTCAAAGCCCCCAAACATCAAATAGAAGTCTCAACACAGATTTTTTTTTTTTACATTTCTGTTAACATATAATCCAAACATGTTCTCAAAGCCCCCAAACATTAATTGATAGAAATTCAGTTTTTCAAAGAATGGAAACAGGGAGAAATCTGGCTTTTGACTGAACTACAACATAAATAAACCTACAAAAAAAAATAACTCTTGTTGCAGTCCTCTTTGGAAACCGACGGCAGGAACCCTCTTTGGATTGACGACAACACCTCTCTTCGAAAACCCTAGTCGACCACAAAAATCTTCACATACAAATGATTAAAACAGAGGGTTTCTACCATTTGAAGAAGAAGAAGAAGCTAGCGGTTGGTAGCCATTGCCGGTGGCAGCTCCATTCGGCCTACTCTGATACTCAGGGGCAGAGCCAGGAATTTTACATTTAGGGGGTCCAAAATACATGTATAAAAAAACTAACAGAAGAACTTGGGGGGTTCGAGGACGTAGCCCCCCAAAAAAAAAATTTGGGGATAATTTTTTTATTTTGAGAATTTTTTTCCGGTAATGTCCTTGAGATCGCCATGTGTCCCTATTGATACTCCTTAATTGTGGTTAAGATTCACTCATTAAAAAAAATATATCAACTAACTCCTAAGGTTAAAATTTTTAATATTTTTTCTAAAAACCCAATGATAAGTAGGTGAATCCTAAGATTGGGTGAATTTTAACCATAGTTAAGGGGTGTCAAAAGGGACATGTGGCAACCTACAAGGGCATAACTAGACTGCATTGGAGGTTCACTATATATATGACAAAAAAAATTGGGGGGACGGCTATATATAAGACAAAAAAGTTTTTTTTTTTGGGGGGGGGGGGGAAGTGTATTAAAATAAAAAATAAAAATTTAGGGGCCTACAATTCCATACCACCACAAGAAGAAATTTCAAAAAAATTGGAATATGTTTGTCTTAACTTCAATCAAAGGTATTGGTCGCCCTTTCACCAACATCGTACGCAAGAAAGCCGACATCAACCGCAAGAGGTGATTTTTGTTTAATCCCATTGTCTTCTGCTTTAAGTTTTGTATCTGTAATGTCTACTTATTATGGTATTGATCTTAATATTTTCACTATTTTGTTGTTTTAAATATTTAGTTGTTAATGGTATGTTAGGATTTGAATCTATAATTTTGGATAGACATGTGGTAGTTTGGTTCTAGTTTTGATTTGAAACTAGGGTTCTCATTTTGATTTTCCCTTTTTTTTTTGGCCATTTAGCTAAAATATCTGATGTATTTGTGAGGTTCTTAATTTTGGTAGAGGAACAATACATGAGGGAATTTAATGCAAAACCTATTCACTCAATGCCTTTAAACACCGTGTTAGGCTCAAGAGTTGCGGAAGTGTGGTAACTCAATATAGGGTTTAATAAATGGTTAGTAATTTTGCATATAAAGTAATTTAATGATTTTCTGTTATTCATTTGCTCCATTTTGCGATTTCATTCCCTTTTTTAAGTTTCCGGATCAATTGACAAAGTTGGTATAGTATGAGACTATCACCCTGGTTTCTTTATTTTGCTTGTCATTTCCTTTCTTGGCATGTTTTTAAATTTTGGCTTAATGGGTCACGGTAGAGCTGGTGAGCAATCGGTTGCGGAGCTTGAGAACTTTATGGTGATTGTGGCAAATCCTTGCCAGTTCAAGATCCCTGACTGGTTTCTGAACAAGAAGAATAACTATAAGGATGGCAAGTATTTCCCAGGCTATTCTGAATGCATTGGACATGAAACTGAGGGAAGATCTTGAGCGGTTAAAGAAGATTAAGTTTGTTTTCATCTACTTATCTGGTGAGCAACCTTCTAACTAAAAAAAAAAAATCTGCTGAACTCAATTTTACTACTTTTTCTATTTGTTATGTTAGATTGTTTATTCTACATTTTAAAATACTAAGTATCATACAAATTAACGTGTTTGAAAATCATTAATTCTAGATGTTAGATTTTGCATCTCTGTATAATAAAAAGTTCTTGTAGTATTTGTTGCTTAGAAATTTTTTTAAGAGATTGCCGTTATATATTCCAAAGCATTGTTACCTAAGAAGGGCAGAAGTATTGCTTGGACTTACTCTTAAGGTACCTTAGCGGCTACCTTAAGTCTAACTGTGTGTGCACATTTAGCGATTGTGTGCGTTAATCCATCATTTTCCATAAAAAAAAAAAAGAAGGGCAGAAGTGTCTGAATCATTGACACCTTTATATCATATCAAAAAGATGCTATAAAGGCCTTTAATAGTTTGATTTGCTTCGTGTTAACCCTCATGTGCCTTGCTTATGCCACCACAACTAGCCTCTTATAAATAGCCCTTGATGAAGGGTACCCGGCCCAACCCGGCCTGCCCAAGCCCACCAAAGCCCTGCCCTTCCCTGGCCCTTGGACTGAGTAGGGCCCAAAATCCCCAAACCCTTCCTCTGTAGGGCCGGGTTAGGGCACCCCCCGCCCAGACCTTCTCTTAAGTTGTTACACCGTAGCTAATGTTTATAATCCTACACATAAAACTTATATAAGTACATATATAATTATATTATATTTATGAAATTAGTCATATAACCCTCTCAAATGGTTTAATAGTAGGGTTATAAGGGTAATTTCACAAACTCAACTCTATAAAAGCCTCGTATGCTCTTGTTAACCCTAACCCTAATTTCACAAACACTTCAAATGACAAAAAAATTCCCACTCTTTCTTCCAGCCTTTTGACCATTTGGCCTGGACCCGGCCCTTGAGAGCAGGGCTAGGGTCCAATCAATCATGGCCCTTGAAGGGCTAGGGCCCTACTCTTGTAGGGAAGGGTAGGGCTAGGGCTGACTTGACCCTGCCCCTACCTAGCCCTTTGATAGCCCTACTTATAAAAGATGGAGTTTACCCCAGCCGTTATATTTTTTGTGGTACTCATCTAAATTTTTGTTGGTTGAATGTCTCTTTGTTAGTTTGATTGTTTTCTTGATGTCTACTGTCTTAGATATATATACCTCAATCAGGCTTGGCTCTCTCAAGGGCTTTTATACTATTGATGATATGGGCTTAGATATACAAAATTGGTTCAACAGATAAACATAGAAAACGATTGATCTCTCTTGTGTGAGAGATCTTCCATCTAAGACTAAGACTTACGTTTATTCATCATTACTTATCTTTCCATGCCCAATAGCTTTTAATGCTTTATTCTTTCCTAACCAACTCCTAAAATTCCTTTGGTTCGGGATTGATTATAATAAACAAGTCACATTGACAACTAAAAACAATTCAGATAAAGAAAGTAGCAACTAACAAGAATTAGAAACCCATACGTCATCTAAAAATGGCGCCACATCATCAACACCCATTGTAAAGGAATTATATCATTCCACCCCCATAAAAAATCCCTGTCCTCAACTAAAGGATTGAAACCAGAAAATCGTTGACAGATCAACATCACTCGGGGTATGGGTATCATCTTCATTTTCCTCCTTCGCATGCTAGTGATGTATTTCTGTGTACGGATCTACAAATTGATTGTACACTCCTTTGTGTGATAGGGGGTTGATATCTCATGTTGTCAGAATTAAGTGACTACTCATACCCCTTTAATGTCCAAACCATTTTTAATGGGATCGATGAGACATGACATAACGTCGCTAGGTCAGGGGATGATATTGCTGCTCAGGTCAGGCGATGAATTTCAGGATGGGCGATGCAACTGCTGCTCTAAAGATACAAGCATCGTGCCCAAGCACAAGGTTGGGTGAGTTGGGTCAGCTCGGGTGGGTTGGGTCCAATTGAACAATGCTGATAGGTCGGGCATGACTGAACTGAATGCCTTAGCAATTTTATTCCCCTTATAGGATTGCAAAGAAGTAAAGGGTGTATATCGAACATGCATAATGATTGGAGGATGGGAAGAGTTGTGTCATTTGGGTGTTATTGTTTAGGATCAGGTGCCAAGAAGATGAAAGTGTTGTTTCGTATGGTAATGGTAACCACCAAAAATGTTTATGCCATAACCAATAGTTGAAGGACACATGGCTATAATTAGGGCTGCACTCAAGCTAAGCTAGCTCGACGGCTCAACTCAACTCGATTCATTTGAGCCAAGCTCAAGCTACATTTTAGGCTCGAACGAATCAAGTCAAGCTTTTCTTTTGAGCTTGAATGTTTAAACAAGCCAAGCTCAAGCAAAGAAATGTTTGATTTGGCTGGGCTCGTTTAAGGCTCGGTTCGGTTTGAGCTTGACCTGGCTCAAAATATTATATCTATATACACTTTTATAAAAACGAACAAAGTCATTTGTTCAACCAAGAATCTGATACCTAAAATGCCCTTATCCTTTTCTATAAAGGTCATTTATAACCCTTTCTATAATTCCTCACATGTCCCAGTTATATATATTATATTTAGTAAAATGGTTCCCATCATTCCAGATGCTTCCACCGAGTTCCCCCTCTTTTCACCTTGCTTCGCCCCTCACTCAGCCAACAGAACACGCAGATAACGCCGTTGCAGATGCTTTCCACTGCGTTTTCCATTCTCAACTTGTAAGTGGTAAGCTTTTTCAGCCCTTTATATCTCTAGTTCTCCTTTCTCTGCTTTGCTAGCCCATGAGGATGATTTTTTTTTGTTTATTAATTACTCTCTCCCACTGCTCCCGCACCTTGCTTGTGCCGCTGCTTCAACCCTTGCTCGCGCCACTGCTCTCATTGGTAAGTCATTTTTCCTTTTATTTATTCTTTTTCTTAAACACAGCTCTCGTTGGCAAGTCCTTTTTTCCTTTTAATCCTTAAACCCATCTCCCTCATGTAGAAATCTCTGAAAACCCATATTTTAGACTTTCTTGATTTTTAGTTTCTAATTATTCTTGTTGTTCTTCTTCACTCGCTCTACCCTTTTCTCCTCTCAGCATTTGGTGGGTTTCTTTGCACATATAATTTTTTGGAGAAACCCTAACCTTAAACCCCCTCTCCCTTCTGTAGAAATCTCTATAAACCCATCTTTTAGACTTTCTTGATTTTATATTGATTATGTACAAATTAAGCACTGATGGATTTTATTTATTTATTTATTTATTATCACACTTTGGCGCCCTAAGAGCCCTTAAGAAATAATATTCGTGAAATTGGAGGCCTGTTTCATTAGAAGAGACTAAATTCCAACAATATTGATATACAGGTAAGATTCCGCTATGGCTCTCTATTAATTGATTGTTCTTGTTTTATTCTTGGTCTACATTATAATTAACAAACCTTATGCATCTACGAAGATCATTGCCAATGTTATAGGAATGGAAGTCTGAATATAGTAGTCCCAAAAAGGTTAATAGAATCAGTGGGTAAGTTATTTGATCCTTATTATCCAAATTCACACAAGAATTTCCATGCATTAGGATACTTATTTAGAGCAACACTTAAAGTATCTTACTCTTGAGCGGTGTGTAGTGCCGTGATTCAAAGGCAATGGGATGCTCCCATTGATCCCGAGTTCGAGCCTGACCCCGGTTTTCCCTATGTGTGTGGTTTGCGGGATATTGCATGCATCCTCGAGGATTGGTCCTGATCCAAATGGTTAATAAAATTAAAAGATTATCAATTCAATAGAGATTGCACATGCAGACCTTTACTCTGTTTCCATGTTCCATCGCCCCACCAATTCCTCCGTTCTTATCCTTCCGAATCTTGTAACACTCATCCCACCTCTCAAACATGTCCCTTTTCCCTCAGCTTCCTAGGATTAGGGTATCTTCCTCCCGAACCCTCCTCATATCATACCATCATCCCATTTCTAGGGTATACATTAGATCATCTTGGTTTATAGGGTTTGTGAGATAATCCTATACGGTTTCATATGTTTATTCAGCTTGTTCTCTATCTTTTGTAGCAATCTCTAAATTATTATTTATTTTTGCCATTACAAAAACCTAATAACTAACTCTCTTGTGTTTTTCTTTTTTTTAGAATGTTGTGGAAGGAAATGTTTGAAGATTGGTTTAGATTCTCAATAAGTAGCCCAACCTGGTAACGCAAAGATAAGGGTATGATCTTGCTCAATGTAATCAAAGCGTCCAAGCGACGCCTAGGTGATAAGGGGTTACCTAGGCATTAGTTAGGCGATGCCAAGGCAATCAAAATTTATTTGTTGTGTTTATATTATATAAGAATTAATGAGTGCCCGCCTATATCATGATCTAGGTGATAGGTGTCCTGGCTAGGCGAGGCGGTGGCCTAGGCGTTGTCTAGGCGACATTTTGACTACACTGATCTTGCTTCTTTGTATACATCAACTTTTTAGGTTTAGGGTGATTTTTTTTTAATCTTTGTATATACATTTTATGTGATTTTTGATCCGTAAGCGGAGATATATTTTAATGACAAAGTTTACAAGGTAACCAACTGATAACATCAATGGCCATTTGGACTCATGTAAAATATCCAATTAAAATTCAGGAAACCGGTATAAGGATATAAAGTTTTCATCAATAATAAAGATGGTTTACCTTTATAATAGGTCTACATGAGATAGAAATCCGGGGGTTGAAACTTGCACTCGCATTGGATGCTTACAAATCCTTGAACCAAAACTGTCCCAATAGGAAAATCATAATTATCTTTTTTGGATGGGTAAAAAAATGTCAAAAAGTTTAGAGAAAAAACTACAACAGATGTTCTCAATCATCTAATTGGGCCAATATTTTTTGTAAGGGATTTCTTAGGTGTGGCCACTTCATGATTTCCATGTGCAGCTTTCCTAATTTGATAGTCTGGAATGGCCTACGAAACAGCTACCTTAGATATCATTTACTTGAATGCAGATTTAATATAAATATGCACATTGTGGATTTCTCCTCAAGTGAGTAGAATTTATATACATTCCTATTATTTTCCAAGATTTCCATGATGCAATAAAATCTTAGCATGCATAATAATTTATAATTGCAAACTCTCATTCCTAAACAATTGAAAGTATAAAGAAAAGAACCTTGCATAATTTTACTTAGATCTCCATAAAAGATGAGTAAATTTTATTTTGTATGATTGATTTAAGACAATTTCTATTTATGAATGATTTTCTATTATAATGCACATAGTCGTATATGATAAACAAAGGGATTCTTGAGTTAAATATTATATATTCAAATTTTTTGATATTGAATATTTTTTACAGTCATTTTCTTCATATTACACAAGAAAACAATGAAGGATTCACATACTACGTGTTATATCTTAAGTTTGTTGGTTTTGTTATTTATTTGCTCCATGTAGCTATTCATTATGTGACCAACACATTTCTCCTTCCTTTAACATGTTTCAATTTGCTAGTTTTGTTATTTATTTGCTCCATGTAGCTATTCATTATGTGATCAACACATTTTTTCTCCTTTTAACATTACCATGTATTCCACTAAAGTTCTCACTACAATTTTAAAAAGTGATTTCGGATACTTTAATTCACTATTGCTTACCACTATAAACATGTGCACCGGGTATTGCGGAACAGACTGATTTGAACCTCATCTGCCATGGTTTGATAGAGAATATACTGCAGAACATAAATAAAGAAAGGGGCTGCTCATGTTTTAAGTTTGAAACTTAATTTTGTTTTCAGTTTGATATATAATTTTGTTTTAAATTTGAAACTTAACTTTTGAAATGCTTACGCTTTCATTTGGGTATCTGATTTTGAAAAATGGGAAATGATTCTAAATTGAGTCTCATATTTATGTAATGAATGGACAAGTCTTCTGAATAATTCTCAATAATTATGTCATCAAAACAACATTGCACGTGCCTTGCACATGTATGACCAACTAGTATATACATATACATACAATTTTTTTGTTAATGATATTTCTATTAATACAAAATAATAGTTTTCAATTCCTTTATTATAGTTTATGATAAATAAGTTTAAGAGATAATAATAACAAAAAAGTCAAGAAGTTAAAAGTATAAAACTCTGATCTAACTCTATACTCTTTGGAACGAAGGACTATTCCCAAATTTTATTTTCATATATGAATGAATTAATTTTTCATTTATTGTATTATAACTTATTAATAAACAACTTTATAAAATTACATAAACTAAAAAAAATAACTATGAATCAAGCTTGAGCCAACCCAAGCTCAGCTTAAATAAAGTTTGAGCTCGAACGTAGCTTGAACTCGATCAAGCCAAGCTCAAGCCTAAACATTCAAGCTCGAATCAAACTCAAGCTGAGCTCGAGCATGTACAAGCCAAGCTCAAACTTGGCCAAGCTTGGCTTGGCTTAGCTCGGCTCGAATATTCCCCTAACTATAACCCCCTAAAACCCCTCTACAACTGTAATGTGTTTTCTCCCTTCCCGGCTTTAAGTTAGTACTAGCAAACACCCCGTGCGATGCACGAGACAAAACTCCTGAAAGCTTGGCTTGGCTTAGCTCGGCTTGAATATTCACCTAGCTATAACCCCCTAAAACTCCTCTACAACTGTAATGTGTTTTCTCCCTTCCTGGCTTTAAGTTAGTACTAGCAAACACCCCGTGCGATGCACGGGACAAAACTCATGAATAACTCATGAGTTATTCATACTGCTTAACGTTACATGATACCTAGTTATTTATACAGAACTCGCGAATAAAGAAATAATTAATGAGGCTAGATTAATGTCCATATATACCATGTATAATGTAAAATTTTCAAGAATGTGCCCTATAAGATGTCAAAAATTCTAAGTTATGTTTTCGTTATGGTATTTAATTTGTTAATGCCACCTTGCTTAGAAGCTTTATATGTTTAGCCTAGGAGTTAAACATGTATATTAGTTAAACATGTATATTAAATACCATAACGAAAACATAACTTAGAATTCTTGGCATTAAATATCATAACGAAAACATAACTTAGAATTCTTGACATCTTATAGGACACATTCTTGAAAATTTCACCTTGTCTCCAATATCTAGTATAGAAGACACCAAGACATTGTTAACACAAGACAATTCGTTTCTTCAACTATCCAAGAAACACCATCAAAGTTAGATTAAAAAAAAATTGCAGTAGAACTAAAATTCAACAAACAAATTATTTCAGTAACAGGCCTCCTATTCCTTGTCCTTTCAAATTTAAAAAATGAAGCAAAACACATATGTTAAAAAACCATAAACCCGGAAAGAAAAATTGCAAATCATCAGTTAAAAAAAAAATCTAAGAAACACCATCAAAGTTCAATAAAAAAATGCCAGACCTAAAATCCAACTGAGTAACAAATCATCCAACACACTAACATGCCACCTATTACCTGTTCTTGCTCAATTACAAAAAGAAAAACAAATTTTTAGAAAACCATAAACTGGGTAGGAAAATTACAACTCATCAATAAAAAAAATTAAATTCTTTGCCCGACTGGTATTGTCCTGTCCACAGTATTGCCCACCCCACAACCCCAAAATAAGTATTAATATTTTACTGCAAATCAGATCACCATCTCTAATTCATTATTTATGCAGACTTTGATGCTCGATGAATTTGTTCCAAATTTTCTTCAAAAGTAACACATTTGTGCACTAAAAACCCATTGAAAACATGCAAGTGTTCAGCTAAACTCTTCATCGACGTTGGGAAAAAAAATCAAAAAAATAATGCGTACATACCTTTTTCTAAAGTCTCTCCATGTTGAAAGAAGATAGAAAACCTTTTCAGCATAATTTTTATGGATAGTCATGAAGGGGGTTTCCGGATACACATATTATATAGTTATCTGTTTTAAAAGAGAAGGATATGATCCCTAAGAAACACCTTTTGTAAAATAAACATAAGCAACCTTGTAAAAAGAAAATAAAATAATGAAAATAAAATGATACGTGTAAAGCTTAGTATATATTATTCAGCATTGAAAAGGCCCACAGATTGGCCCTTCAAAATGGCCTCTAGCTTGGTAATCCCTTCCATCCTTCCTCCATCATGTAATTAATCTAGATCCAGATCCAATTACAACATAGCTTGATTATAAATGAAATCCAAATTTTTTCTATCAAGAAAAATTCCTTGAAATTCAAGCCTATAAAATTAAAATTACTCAATCTATTGCTTCAGGAGGACTCTGGAATTCTTATTAAAAGAAGGGAGAAATGTAGGTGATTAATGTAGGAAACCTCTACTTTTCTTTTCTTTGAATTAGCATCAATCAAGGATTTGATCAGATTAGGTTTTTACCTTGAGGTCAATGTAATCTCTATAGAAACCCTATTAGAGGTTTAGAGGTTATTGTAATCACTCAAGAATTCTCAATAACATTCAGTTTCTTTATGGTATCAATCCACCACCTATTTTGATTTTTTTATTCCGTTTTTCCGGCGGGTGGTGCCGCCACCGCCCGCTGGGTGTGAAACCTTTGGTTATTTTTATTTTTAATAAAAACTCTACCATCATCTTCTATACCTTTACAACCTCAGTTCTCATACTCATACTCATGCCTCAAAGTCTCTCATTTTCTTTTCTTTTATTGAAAAATTTTCCAACGTGAATTTTTTCTTTAAATTGTCGGTCATACTTCATTTACTTTGGGAGAAGATCATTACAGCCTGATCTAGTGGGCTACCGGCTCCGACAGACTCAAGAATGAGTGGGATGCGACAGAGATGGACTTCACAGACTGGCGGTGACCACTAAGCACAAAATTATTCGTCAACAAATTATCAAAGAAGATCAAGGCTGAGGAGTACTTGACTTGTGGCAAACACATGAAAATCTTGATCCTCATGTGTTTGAGGGGGAGTATTAGGGAAATATTATGTTAGGGAAATAACAATGTAATATCTATGAGATAAACAAGATCTCATAAACAATATTGAATTAGCATCAATCAAAGATTTGATTAGATTAGGTTTCTATCTTAAGGTCAATGTAATCTCTATATAAACCCTATTAGAGGTTATTGTAATCACTCAAGAATTCTCAATAATATTCAGTTTCTATTGAATTATTTCCCTTACATAATATTTCCCTAATAAGTAGATCATGCATGTTTGAATAAAGGCCAACTTATTTGCTTGTATTAAAATTGTTGTTTTTCTCTGTCTACAATGAATTGGTTTTTTAAACAAGAACTTATTTAATTAAAAGAAAAAAAATATTATTCATGGAAAGTTTTACAAATACTTTGTTGTCTGTAGTACTCTTAAAAGTATTAAACCATCACCCTCACCCCCAGTAGGGGTGATACCGAGCCAAGTAGGGGTGTGTTCAGGCTCGGCTTATTAAATTACATGAGTGTTCAGGCTCGTCAAGCTGTCATGTTTAGCCTTTGGTATTTACTATAACTAAACAACAGGATAAAGAGATTCAGAATATGCAAAACCAAGGCTTATACTCAAAACAGAATCTAACGAAAGCAATATTCCAAAAGGAAAAAGGAAGTGATTTAAAACTCTCGATAATAGGAACTATAGAAAGGAAGTGATTTAAAACTCTCGATAGTAGGAACTATAGAGAGCAAACGCTGTTAGATTTAAAATCCAAAAGGTTCAAACACTCAAGTGGGACCCACCACTACAACCATTTAGAACTCTTGGCCGTTTGATTTTCAAACATGCGGCCATCCTCTCGATAGTACCTACTATCGAGAGTTTTCTATCACTTTTCGAAAGAAAATAGAATGAAAGACATAGCTAGTAAGAGAGAAGATCTCTTAAATTCATTCAAATCCTTATTACAGTGGAAGGAGGACATTGCAGTTTCTAAATATCCAACCTGCCACAAGCTACAGGCATGAGGACATTACTGCCCCTTCTGGGTACGACCCCAACAGGGACCCTAGACATATTCTATAGAAAAGTAGAGAAACACTTATAATAATAACAAATAACAAACCAAGTTTAAAAAAACTAGAGCATTCGAAAAGAAAACTGGAGAGATCAGGGAAAAGAAAATAAAATTAATTTCATTAATCTACTTCTAAAGAAAGAAAACATTAATATATATTCTACTTTTATCTTTTGTGTAAGAAAACCAATTTAGAATTACAGTCCTAATTCTATTTTCTTCGTGAATTTAACAAAACCTATTCGTTCAAAGATTTTTATGAAGAAAAGCAGAAAATCTAAGAGGAAGTTGCCAAACAAGTTAAGATTCCATAAATTTTTTTGTACGAGTATCAAAAATCAACTTTAGTTCACAACACAATTTTTAATTGAAAAAGGTTCAAAGTAAAAATCAGAACATACCATGCATTTCTCCCCTTTTACTTCAACTAACTAAAATTTCATGCTAGGATTAATTCACTTAGCCCCACTCCCATTCACACCAATGCACTCTAGAACAATCAATTTTTTTTCTTCCAATCTGGGCTTTCAAGCTCTATCTCGTCAAATTTCAGGAATTGTATCGCTTGAGGCTAGGGTTTTATTCGTCAAATTTAAACAAATAGACAAGTTGGGGCTAGGTTTTTCTGCGTAGAGATATGAGAAGGTGAGAGATGATTTAATGAGGGAAATATGGTTTGGCATAGGAGGGGAGATGAATGATGGAATGTGAAAGAAAGGGAGTAGTTAATGAGGGGGAGAGGAATGTGGGAGAATCATAGATGTTAGTAGAAGTGGGGAAATGAATGACGAAACATGAATGAGAGGGGAGATGAATGGGGAAACGTGAATGATAAGAAAATGGAGTAATTCTCACAATTTTGCTTAGTTGTCTTCACAAGCGAAGAATACGCTTAGGTGGCTTCACATATGAAGAGCAGGGCTTAGGTGGCATCTATAGAAAGACTAACTGTAATTTATAGTAGTAGTATAAAGTATATAGATAGATAATAAGGATGAAATAAGGCTTAATTATCGTTCAAGTCGGACCCCAATTTCGCAAGGCAGTCAGAATCTCATTTAATCTCTCGGAATATATAGATGATTGTTACTTTAACCTCATCTTAAAACATTTTTAGCTTTCATTGGCTGTACTAACAAAGCTTAGATTTAGAGTTCAGAAGCTGAATGAATATTTTTATCTTCTGATCGCTATCCACATAACACCTAATCCAAAGTTCTTCGCATTAATTCAAACTTAAAAAACCAAGTTTCCCACCTATCTTATCTAATAAAAAATGTCAAATTTGAGAACGAAATTGGTATTCCTGTATCAAATTTTAACCAAAAGACTAGAGGATTGGTGATGGATAATCCAATCTAGAAAAAGTATCTACAATACGAAGTAAGCAAGCAAGCAAAGATTTTTGGGATCACAAAAAGAACTCTATACTTTATGCCCTTAAAGATCTTCCTGTTAGATATTGATTGAAGCCTTCAGAATCGTTAGAGAATATACATATATTTTGTATTTTTGCTACACTTACTTGGAGAAATTAATAAGAAAGTTCATGGAAGTACAGCCAAGATTTCCAGAAATCAGTCACAGAGAAAGGACGTTTTAAACCAAGAAAAGAGATAATACAGGTTTGTAAACAAACAACCATGGTTGAAACCATTATCGAGCTTCCATGATCGAAACTGTTAAATCATTTACTGAACAAGTTGCAGGCCTGCTCTGACGTAATTCTGTATCAATCACACTTCTCCTATTGGAAAAGGCAGGGGGTTTTGGTGTTGGTAGAAGGGTTATTTCGTTGCTAAGCATTAAGATAACATCCGACATGGTGGGTCTGTCAGCCTTACTTTCTTGGACACAGAGAAGTCCGACATTAATGTATCTCAATAGCATAGATGTAGAAGATGGATAACTCAATATTGGATCCATCAACTCCAACCCCCTATCTCCTTTCCACAACTCCCATGCCTGAAAAAAGATCAATTTTAAGAATTATATATCGCAAGGTAAAAAAAATAAAATCAGAGGGCTAAAAGAATAAAGTAAACAACAAAAAGTGCATTTATTTAGTTACTAACATATCCCAGAAGATTGAGAGAGAAACTATGATAAAAACCAGTATTCTTCTTTCCGCTCAAGATCTCTAACAGCAAAACTCCGAAGCTAAAGACATCATATTTAATGGAGAACAGCCCTTCCAGCGTGTATTCAGGGGACATATAGCCACTGGATTATCATTAAGCCATTTAACCATGTCTCTTAGTAGCTGCAATGGATATTTGTATGTATGCAGTAGGCAAGTATCAATCGTGTGAGCATAGTGTTAACATTCGCTTAGGAATTGCTTTGTACTTACTAAGTCCCCACAATGTGATTTGTATTTGCTTGTGACTCTTTGCCTCCGAAAATTCTTGCCATGCCGAAATCTGCTATTTTGGGGTTCATGTCACTATCCAACAGAATGTTGCTAGCCTTCAGATCTCTGTGAATAATTTTTAGCCTGGAATATTGATGGAGATAAAGAAGTCCCTGAGCAATCCCTTCAATTATGTGAGCACGTATTCCCCAATCTAATAGCCCGCATTTGGCTGGATCTGAATCAATTTTACATCATATATATAACTAGGAAATTTGTAAACAATCGTGAAATAAGAGTTATAAATATAGCTAGATATTAAGTATGACGAATCACATTAGAGAGGAACAAGATAAATATCGATAAATTAGCAACTGTGAAAAATCACAAACCAAATATGAAGAAATCCAGGCTTTTGTTGGGCATGTACTCATAGATTAATATCTTTTCATCTCGTTCCATGCAACATCCCAAGAGTCTAACAAGATTACTATGTTGGAGTTTGGCAATTAGTACTGTTACATTTCTCAACTCCTCTAGTCCTTGTCCTGATTTTCTTGAAAGTCTTTTCACTGCTACTTCCTGGCCCTTCAGTAGTTCATCATGGATCCTTAGAGGCACTGGCTTTTGTAATTCACGAATCATTTAACCAAAAAATAAAATAAAAAATTCATCCTTAGGAGACTGAAGATCATTAGATATATCTCTTTCTAAATTATTTCTGTTAGGAGTTTAAGTCTTACCTTGTAAACAGGTCCAAAACCACCTTCTCCAAGCTTATTTGTAACAGAGAAGTTTTCTGTAGCAGCAGATATGCTTGCAAAACTGAATAACGGCAACTTGAAGTCCTTCCCACCTTTCCCCAGCTCACTTACATCGTTTAGTTCATCATTGGTAGCTATAATACTCATATCCACATCAAATAATAACAAATCCTCACCTGATTCCTTCTTGCCTGTTTGATAAAGAAAATGAAAGTAATTACTTCACGGATATATAGTAATAAGTTTGCTCAATGAGGAAATCATTACCTGTTCCTTTGAGCTTTCTCATACATAGACAACATGCCAAGAAGCCTGAGATAAGAATTTTGAGTGAAATGGGAAGTACCACAGTTACCCATAGCTGCCTCTTGTTTCTTGAACCTGAAAATGAATGTATACTCTGAAAGTCACAATCATGCATCATTGAATTTTAGAAAGAAGATCTAAAATGGCTGAAGTTATATCTTAAAGACATCTGCAACTGCGCATTCAATACTCTACAAACCTTTCCCTCCTTACCTAGAAGACTTAGCTCAGAAGCTGCAAGTCTGAGATAGAAAATTTGTTCACCATCTGAGAATTTTTGCAAATTCAATAGATCTCCATTCCATACAGAACAGCCACTGCTGGTGTAAGCATACGCAGTACATGAAAATTTGTTCAAGCGAGCCAATTGGCACTCTTTGGCACTCCCAATTGGCAAAGATTGCGGATTTTCGGGCAATGACATGTCGTGCATCTGTATAAACCCGTCTTGATCATCTCCATTATCTGAAGTAATATTCAAACATTGCAAAGCGGTTCTCCTCACACAGCCACCAGACCAATCACTCAGACTTGTTTCTTCCAAAGAGCGTGGTTTAAAACCTTGCAAACATTCACACATGGGAAGGTTCTGCTCAAAATTGCAGTGACCGAAAGCCCCACAAAGAGCATAAACATCACACCGCTGTATCGGTTGAGCCCAAAAGAGATACCAATACCTCCCACCATCCATCGACGTCAATTGCTTGATTTGCCCTGACAAATCCATAATAAGTGTAGAAAGAAAAGAAGTACTATAAACGGAATAGGTGGAGTAGCTTTCGTTAATGGTTGAGACGTAGCTGTAATTGTACATAGGGTTTGTTCTCATTTCAGGAACTAAGATGAATATGTGCCCATTCCAGGCCCCAGTAGTCCAGTACGTTTTGGATCTGTTCCATTGTATAAACAACTGACTGCTTCCATTCGGGTCTGTCCCAAAAGAGAACATTCCCGGAGAGGGGTCTTCTGAATTTCTCCATGAAGTAAGGTTCTGTGCTTGTTTGGTGAGTTTATTCAGTCTAAGCTTTGCACCAGGAAGCCATGTATCTGTTGGGTGATCAAAGCTCTGCCACATTAGAGTAGAGGAATGTGGTCCATCTCTCAGAACAAAATTTCCCGAGTCAAGCAGCACTGCCTCAAGAGAACTCGAGCTGTTAGAAGAATTAGAGGGTAGATCTGTCGACCAAATGATTTTGCGGGACGCGCTGAGAAAGAGACAGTATCTCCTTATCTCCATGATTCCCTCAAATCTTTATCCATATCTTCTCTCATCCTCTCTCATTGGTCTCTCAACAAAGAGACACACCCTTTCTAGGTTGTAACTATTTCTCAAGATAAAAAATAGGGAGATGTGTTATGAGATAGTTTCAACCCCCTCTTCCATCTTTTTAACTTAAAATTTTAAAATGAAAAATTTTAAAATTTCCATCCCTCTTCCATCTTTCTCCCCTTCCCCTCTTCTCTCACGTGCTACCCACTAGTAAGAAGTAAAGTGAGAGCAGTGAGGATAGGAGATTAAAAATATATATTTTAATCAAAAGTTCCACAAAACGGAATACCCGATCCAAAAGAAATTGAATAATTAATAGAAATTGTGGAAACCCACAAAATAAATAGGATGCAATCCCATCCTAAAACGGAGGACTTTAATGGAGAATGCAGATCAAAATAAAGGAAAATAAATAGAAAAAAACAAAGAAATATAGAGAATAAAACATGAGTATGAGAATAATTTGCTTCATAAAATTTAGGGGTGTAAAAATGGCCTGCGACACTTGTCGGCACAACTCGACACATTTAATAGGTGGGTTGGCACGGCACGATACGGCACGCCTGATGGGCCGTGTCCAAGCCCTATTTTTTTGTCAGTGGGCCGGCATGACATGGTACATGAGACAGGCATAGGCACGGCACGACAAGACACGTGGGCCTCTAGGCACGACAGCTCATAGATTTATATCTTATATAGAAAATTTATTGTCGTCATTTTCTAGACTCTCATTTAGTGTTGCCTTGTATGCTATGAAATTAAGCAGGTTCAAGCTGTGTCACGTGCCCAAGGTCCTATTATGACCAAAGTGAGATTTTGGGGAACGACAGCTCGGGTTGGGTCCAACTGAACAATGTTGATAGGTCAGGCATGAATGAGCTGGATGTCTTAGTATTTTTTATCCTTTACAGGCAAGGTTGCAAAAAAGTAGAGGGTGTATATCGAACACACGTGATGATTGGAGAAGAGTTGTGTCATTTGGGTGTTGTTGTTTAGGATCAGGTGCCAAGAAGATTAAAGTGTTGTATTGTATGGTAACTGTAACTACCAAAAATGTCTATGCCAAAACCAATAGTTGAAGGACACATGACTATAACTAGGGCTGCACTCAAGCTAAGATAGCGATCGACAGCTCGACTAATTTTGAGCCAAGCTCAAGCTAGCAATATAGGCTCGAACGAATCAAGTCAAGCTTTTTTTTTTTTTTAGCTTGAATGTTTAAACAAGACAAGCTCAAGCCTGACAATGTTTGATTGGGCTCAGTTCGGTTTGAGCTCGGCTTGGCTTGAAATATTTAATATATACATACACACAATATTTTTTGTTAATAATATTTATATTAATACAAAATAATAGTTTTCAATTTCTTTATTATAGATTATAATAATTAATAATAAATAAGTTTAAGAGATAATAATAATAACAAAAAAGTCAAGAAGTTAAAAGTAGAAAACTCTGACCTAACTCTATATTCTTTGGAACGAAAAGCTACTCCTAAATTTTATTTTTGTATCTGAATGTATTAATTTTCCGTTTCTTGTATTATAACTTATTAATAAACAACTTTATAAAATTATGTAAAATTAAACAAAATAATTTCATGAAACAAGCTTGAGCCAACCTGAGCTCGGCTCGGCTTGAATAAAGTTTGAATGGAGCTCATTCTCGATCAAGCTTGTTCAAACAAAGCTCAAGCCTAAACATTCGAGCTCGAATCAAGCTGATGCCAAGCTTGAAACCAAAAATTCTTCACAATATGTAAATAAATAAATAAATAAGGTTCCCCACCAATCTTATCTAATAAAGGTCAAATTTCATAACGAAATTGGTATTCCTGTATCGAATTTTAACTAAAAGACTAGAGGATCGACGATGGATAATCCAATCTAGAAAAAGTATCCACAATAAGTAAGCAAGCGTAGCAAAGATTTTTGGGATCACAAAAAGGGCACTGTACTTTTTGCCCTTAAACATCTTCCTGTTAGATATTAGATATTGATTAAAAGCCTTGAGAATCATTAGAGAATATATATATATAAATCTTTGCTACACTTGCTTACTTGGAGAAATTAATTAGAATGTTCATGGAATCTAGAAATCAATCACAGAGATAGGACATTTTAAACCAAGAAAAGAGAAACTATGGATCGATATAATACACAATAATAAGGCCCAGGTTCAGGCTTGTATACAAATAACATGGTCGAAACCATTATCGAGCTTCCATGATCGAAACTGTTACATCATTTACTGAACAAGTTGCAGGCCTGCTCTGACGTAATTCTGTATCAATCACACTTCTCCCATTGGAAAAGGCAGGGGGTTTTGGTGTTGGTAGAAGGGCTGTTTCATTGATAAGCATTGAGACAACATCGGACATGGTGGGTCTGTCAGCTGCACTTTCTTGGACGCAGAGAAGTCCGACATTGATGTATCTCAACAGCATAGATGTAGAAGATGGATAACTCAATATTGGATCCATCAACTCCAATCCCCTATCTCCTTTCCACAACTCCCATGCCTGAAAAAAAAATCAATTTTAAGTATTATATATAGCAAGGTAAAATCCTCGAAAAGTAAAATCAGAGGGCTAAAAGAATAAAGTAAACACAAAAAGTGCATTTATTTAGTCACTTACATATCCAAGAAGATTGAGAGAGTCATTATGATAAAAACCAGTATTCTTCTTTCCACTCAAGATCTCTAACAGCAAAACTCCGAAGCTGAAGACATCAGATTTAATGGAGAACATCCCTTCCAGTGCGTATTCAGGGGACATATAGCCACTGGATTATCATTAAACCAATTAACCGTGTCTCTTAGTAGCTGGAACGGAAATTTGTATGTATGCAGTAGGCAAGTATTCGTGCGAGCATAATGTTTACATTCACTTAGGAATTGCTTTGTACTTACTAAGTCCCGACAATGCGATTTGTATTTGCTTGTGAAACTTTGCCTCCGAAAATTCTTGCCATGCCGAAATCGGCTATTTTGGGGTTCATGTCACTATCCAACAGAATGTTGCTAGCCTTCAGATCTCTGTGAATAATTCTTACCCTGGAATATTGATGGAGATAAAGAAGTCCCTGAGCAATCCCTTCAATTATGTGAGCACGTATTCCCCAATCTAATAGCCCGCGTTTGGCTGGATCTGAATCAATTTTACATCATATATAACTAGGAAATTTGTAAACAATCATGAAATAAGAATTATAAATATAGCTAGATATTAAGTATGAAGAATCACATTAGAGAGGAACGAGGTAAATATTGATAAATTAGCAACTGTGAAAAATCACAAACCAAATATGAAGAAATCCAAGCTTTTGTTGGGCATGTACTCATAGATTAATATCTTTTCATCTCGTTCCATGCAACATCCCAAGAGTCTAACAAGATTATTGTGTTGGAGTTTGGCAATTAATACTGTCTCATTTCTCAACTCCTCAAGTCCTTGTCCTGATTTTCTTGAAAGCCTTTTCACTGCTACTTCCTGGCCCTTCAGTAGTTTACCCTGCATCATGGATCCTTAGGCATTGACTTTTGTAATTCACGAATCACTTAACAAACATCCTTAGGAGACTGAAGATCATTAGATTTATTTCACTCTAAATTACTTCTGTTAGGAGTTTAAGTCTTACCTTGTAAACAGGTCCAAAACCACCCTCACCAAGCTTATTTGCAACAGAGAAGTCATCTGTAGCAGTAGATATGCTCGCAAAACTGAATAACGGCAACTTGAAGTCCTTCCCGCCTTTCCCCAGCTCAGTTGCATCATTGGTAGCTATAATACTCATATCCACATCAAATAATAACAAATCCTCGCCTGATTCCTTCTCGCCTGTTTGAGCTGTTCCTTTGAGGTTTCTCATACATAGACAACATATGAAGAAGCCTGAGATAAGAATTGAGAGTGAAATGGGCAGTACTACAGTAACCCACAGCCGCCTCTTGTTTCTTGAACCTGAAAATGGATACTCTGAAAGTCACAATCATGCATCATTGAATCTTAGACAGAAGATCTAAAGTGGCTGAAATTATATCGTAAAGACCCCTGCAACTGCTCATTCAATAGTCTACAAACCTTTAATCTCAGAAGCTGCAAGTCTGAGATAGAAATTTTGTTCACCACTGTCATCATCCGAGAGTTTTCGCAGATTCAATAGATCTCCATCCCATATAGAACAGCCACTGCCGTTGTAAGCATAAGCAGTACAAGAACAATTGTTCAAGCAAACCAATTCGCACTCTTTGGCACTCCCAATTGGCAAAGATTGAGGATTTTCGGGCAATGACATGTTGTGCATCAGTATAAACCCGTCTGGATCTCCATTATCTGAAGTATTATTCTGACATTGCAAAGGGGTTCCCCTAACACAGCCACCAGACCAATCACTCAGACTTGTTTCTTCCAAAGAGCGTGGTTCAAAACCTTGCAAACATTTACACATGGAAATGTTCTGCTCAGTGCAGCTACCGAAAGCCCCACAAAGAGCATAAACATCACACTGTTGTCTCGGTTGAGCCCAAAAGAGATTCGAATCCCACATACCATATAACAACGACAATTGCTCGAGTTTCCCTGAGAAATCCATAATAAATCTAAAAAGTATAGAAGTATTATAAACGATATAGGTGCAATAGGTTTCGTTCTCGTTTTAGACGTAGCTGAAATTGTAGATATAGCTTTTATTCATTTCAGGAACTAAGCTGAATTTTTGCCCATTCCAGAGTCCACTGGTCCAGTACGGTTTGGACATGTTCCACTGTAAAAAAAACTGACTGCTTCCACTTGGGTCTGTCCCAAGAGAGAACATTCCCGGAGAGGGGTCTTCTGAATTTCTCCATGAAGTAAGTTTCAGTGCTTGTTTGGTGAGTTTATTCAGTCCAAGCTTTGCACCAGGAAGCCATGTATCTGTTGGGTGATCAAAGCTCTGCCAAATTACAGCAGCCCCATCTCTCAAAACAAAATTTCCCGAGTCAAGCAGCACTGCCTCAAGAGAAGTACTCGACGTGTTAGAAGAATTAGAGGGTAGATCTGTCGACCAAATGATTTTGGACGCGCTGAGAATGACAAGATTGCCATCTTTTGCGATTTTTAATTCCATCTGAGATGGATTTGAGATGGGTTTATTTCTGTTAGCAACCCAAACTATATCTCGAGAAACAAGATTTCTGTACCAGATGCCTATATAGATTCTGTCAAAACTTTTACCTGGACGGAAGAAACCCAGTTCAAAGATGCTATTTTGAGATATTAGGGGCTTGCTACTGCTGGAGAGAGATTGGCCAGCAGAAAGGGTGTCATCAGCTCCATGTGTTTTGTAAGAGAATAGAAGCATAGCAGAAAGGAATAACCACCATAAGAGTGGCTTGCTTCTTGTACCCATCCCTCCTCTAAAACTTGCACCACAGCCAAGATGATGATGAAAAAGAGGAAGACAAGATTCTTATAGAATTGCAGCTTCCGAATAATTCATTTCTCATTGGAGAAACGCCCATTACCCCAGTCCATCAAAATGACTTGTTGACTGATGACTTTTTCACTTTTAATTTGTCCATGTTTGTTTAGGTGATGCGTGAGTACATGTGACTGCAACATGTGTCCACTTGAGAATGGCATTTTTGAAATAATAGCAATTAAGAAGGTTATTTTCATCTTTTTTCAAAAATAATCTTATTGATGTAATTACGTGCCAGACTATCTACCACTAATTTTTTTTTTTTGATAAAGGTGATATATCCTAAGCCTTAAAAACTTAAACTAGTCGGTCAGTCCAACCCAAAATTGGACTGGTATCTCAAAATTATACGGACGTGCAATTCACGTGAGTGAGAGAGAGAGAAGTTTGGAAAGAGGGACCTAATGAGATAAAAAAAAAACAAATATTTTGGGTATAGAAATTTGAGGCATATTTTGACTAAAAAAGCTTTCCTAAAAGAAAAAAAAAAAAAAAAAACAAATACTTGCAATCGGCACGCATGAAAGAGAGGATTGATGAAATTTTCTTTGATTTCGAAAAGGAAGTTCGGACACCACCGGACAAGAGTCTAGAGAAAAAGAAAAACAAAATAAGAGAGTGGAAGAAGAGACCATCCAGAAGACTGGAAAAGAGGTACCTGTATCTACCCTTCTTTTACTGCTAGTAGGGATGGCAATATGACCCGCCCCGGCCCCGCCTGCCCCTATGAGGGCGGTTTTTTTTCAAATAAATCGGGGGTGGGGCAGGGGCGGTTTTAGTATATCCCGCTCCAGTGTCCCGCCCTGGAACCACTTTAAATATATAGTATTATAAAAAGCAGTAGGGGGCAGGGTGTGGCCAGGATGGGGAACTTAGAGTAGGGCCGGGGCCAAGGCCATTTCACCATATAGAACCCCGGTCGGGGCGGGCAGGCGGGATGGCTGTATAATCTGGCGGGGCAGTTTCTACCGCGCCCCGCCCCATTCCATTCTTAATTGCCAGTGTTCTTCCCTCTCTCATCCCGAGAAAGAACTCATGTACACTAAACCATATGTAGAAAGCTTACAATGGTCTTTCCCTGAATTGTTTGTATATCTACTCAGTTTGATGACTAAGTAGGCTTTATCAGGTCTAGTGCAGTTCATGAAATACATTAGACTACCAATTTTCTGAGAATACTCTAACTGAGATATTCCCTGTCCAGTATTCTTACTTAGATTTAAATTACATTTACTGGTGTATTTACAAGACTTTTAATCATTATTGATAAATCTTTCAAAGATCTTCTCATGTAATGAGATTGAGATAAGATGAGTCCTTCAGATGTTCTAGTAATTTTAATTCCTAAAATTATATCTGCAACACCTAGATCTTTCATGTCAAATATTTTATTTAACATCCTTTTGGTAGATTGAATGATGTCATTACTGCTACCCATGATTAACATATCATCTACATAGAGACAAACAATGACATATAGTTTTTAAGTGCTTTTATATAAACACATTTATCGCACTAGTTAATCCTAAAATCATTTGACATTATAACATTGTCAAATTTCTTATGTCATTGTTTAGAAGCCTGTTTACTCCATATGAGATTTAACAAGTTTACATACTTTCTTTTCTTGGTTATTTGTTATGAAACCTCTGGTTGTTTCATGTACATCTCTTCATTCAAATCACCATTTAAGAAAGCAGTTTTAACATCCATTTGATGTATCTCTAAGTTGTTAACAGCAGCAATAGCTATTACATATGGATAGATGTTATCCTGGTAACTGGTGAATAAGTATCGAAATAATCGATACCTTCCTTTTGCTTGTATCCCTTTACTACAAGTCTGACTTTGTATTTGTCAATCGTTCCATCAGCTTTCATCTTCTTCTTGAATATCCATTTACATCCTAATGGTTTATTCCCTGGAGGATGATCCACCAGTTCCCAAGTATGATTTTGCATGATGGATTCGATTTCACTATTATAACCTCTTTCCAAGATGGTGCTTCAGGAGAAGTCATGGCTTCTTTAAAGCTTTGAGGCTCATTTTCCAACAGATAAGTTAGAAAATCAGGACCGAAAGTTGTAGTAGTTTTTGCTTTTTACTACGTCTTGGTTCATCTTCATTTTCCTTTTCTATAGACTCTTGGTCTATATTTTCTTGATGATCACTATCAATTGTGTCATGTATCCTTTTTATTGGATTATATTCTTGTACATTCTTGTAAGGAAATGTAGTTTCAAAGAAAGATACATTCCTTGATTCGATTATCGTACTTACATGTATATTAGGAATATCTGACTTGTATACAAGAAACCGATATATATGCACTACTATTGTGAGCATGTCCACTTGAGAATGATATTTTTGAAATAATAACAATTAAGAAGGTTATTTTCATCTTTTTTCAAAAATAATCTTGTTGATGTAATTACGTGCCAGGCTCTCCACCACTAAACCCCCTTTTTGTTTTTGGATATCATGAGCCTTAAAGACTCAGACTAGTCATCTGGACTTGTTCGTGCACCCAAAATTGAACTAGTACACCCAACCACTTGAGAATGGCATTTTTGAAATAATAACAATTAAGAATATTCTTCCAAAAATAATTTTGTTCATTAATTAGGTGCTAGACTCTCGAGCACTCAGCTGGACTTTGTTGCGCACACCCAAAATTGGATTGGTACCTCAAAATTATATGGACTGCAATGCACGTGAGTGAGAGAGAGAGAGATTTGGAAAGAGGGAACCTAGTGAGATCATTTTAAAAAAAAATATTTAATGAATATTTTGGGTGTAGGAATTTGAGTGACATTTTGGTAAAAAAAAATTCCAAGGGACACGTTGCTTATAGAAATATGATGTACGGACATTTTAAGAACCAAAAGGTTTTAAAGACATTTTGAATATAACAAAGAAAGGAGGCTGACGAGACGTTCTTCTTTCGGAGCATTTTGCCAAGAGAGCGAGGAGTCCAGTTACGCCACTGAGGTCCTCATATGTCCCTTTTAACACTCCTTAAATGTGATTAAGATTTACCACCCCTAGAGTTCACCAACTTATCCTTGGTTTTTGGAAAAAAACTTTGAAAAAAAAAAATTTAACCTGAGGAGTTACTGAATTTGTTTAGAAAAATAAAATTTTTTTTTTTCTAAAAGCCAAGATTAAGTGGGTGAATGCTAGGGGTAGATGAATCTTAACTGTAGTGGGAGTCCAATTATGCCCTTCATGAGGTTGCCATGTGTCTCTTTTGAAATTGTGGTTAAGATTCATCTATCCCTAGAGTTCACCCACCTATCCTTGGTTTTTTTTTTTTTTTAATATTACTTTTTTTAAACCCTAGTTAAAATTTACTAATTCCTAGGGTTAAATTTTATAAAAAATTCTTATAAAATCCAAGGATAAGTGGGTGAACCCTAAGAGTGGATGAATCTTAACCATAGTTAAAGAGTGTTAAAAGGGACACATGGCGATGTCAGTCGCATAACCGACTCCAAGGAGTCCGATTACGACCGAAGAGAATTTCAAGCCTAATAGATAGATGAGTGAGAGATAGTATGAGAACTAAGCAAATATTCAAGAGTTTGCCATTATATAAGAAGATGGATAAGAGCAAATGGAAGTTTTGGAATTACAAAAAGATTCCATCAATGTTTTGAGCGGGGCATCCTGTTTATATCATATCTTTTGTCTTATATAATGAATATGATAAGGGTAATTTAAGAATTATGAAAAAAAGCATCTACGTTTTTTAGAGGGGATTATCTTTATATATAAGAGATAAGAGATATATAAAATATAAGACATAAGAAAAGAGAAAAAGATGAGATAAGAGCAAATGGTAGTTTTGGAATTACCAAAAGATTCAATCAACGTTTTGAACATGGGGCATCCTCTTCACATTAGTAAAGATGTGATTAGCGGAATGAGATGAAAAAAATTGGACTAGTACACCCTCAAAATTATATGGATATTATTAGCGGAATGGGATTTCGTCTAGCCCTCATCTTACAAGTGGACACGTGTCTCTTTTAACAACTCTTAACTATACCTGAGATTCAAAAACCCTTAGTGTTCAACCATGTAACATTGGTTTTTAGGAAAAAACAAGTTGGCATGGCATGTGCACGTGCCAACTTTTTAAATTTCAAATTGAAATAAAAATAAAAATTTGTTATAATAAGAAGTAAAATGAGAAGAGTGAGGACAAGAGTTAAAAAACAGTTTTTAATCAAAAACTCCTAATGAGTGTGCAAGAGTATACTTCAAACTAGTTATTATGGAACCCTTTATCACCCTTTTTAGTCTGAATCCAAGATTTAAAGTCTATATTCTGAACTTGTTTCCTCATCGATAGATTATGAATTCTAAGTATTTTTATATTATTTTATGCAGAGAATTCGAATAAAGAACTTTCATAGAAATCAATAGATGAAGAAAATTCAAAAAAACAAAAAAAAAAATCTTAAATTGGACCATTCTCGGGATTGGAGAAAATAAAACCCAAGTCCAAGAAGCCTAATACCCAAGTCAAAGAGTCAAGCCCAAGACCAAGTATAGAAAGATTCTCTCACACATGGGTGGAGAATCTTAGCAAGATATGAATGATGTGATTTTGGCATAAAAAAGATATAACTCTCTTGAATTGGAACGAGAAAGTGTGCTATATTAATGTTTTTATTTTATAAAAAGGAAAAATCTAAATCTAAATCAAATAAAATCTGAAAGGGAAAAGAAGCAATTAAATATATCTCATGCCATTCGGACGTCCCACCATCACTCTGGACACACTGGTGCTAGTCCCAGCTCTCGAATATCCCTTATTCCCTCATCCTCTTTTCTTTTGTTGTTGTATTAATTTTCGTAGCCTTGACTAAGGGCGAAGTTCTCTTAATGAGATGATGTTAGTTTGATTTAATCTATTGAATGTTTTTAATATTTATGGTTTTTATTTATCTTGTTCTTCTAGTTTGAATTTCTCTTTCAATTAAATCTCTTAGATTTAAATCTTTTCTCGAGTTCAGTCACACTTTTTTTCTAAATATTAATTCTTTTTTTAAAATTTAATAATTATTTTAAAGACTTTTTTAATATTAAAATAATTTTAAAAATAATTAATACTAAAAAAAAAATCAAGGATGGATGGGTGAACCCTAGGGATGGGTGAATCTAACTACATTTAAGAGGTGTCAAAAAGGACACATGGCTACCTCAGGGTGTCAAAAAGGACACGTGGCCACTTCAAGGGTTCACCTGCCAATATTTTTTTTAAAAAAATATTAATTCTTTTTAAAATATTTTAATATTAAAAAAGACTTAAAAACAGTTTTTAATTTTTTTTTTTAAAAATTGATATTAAAAAAAATAATTAATAGAAAAAAAAACCAAGGATGGGTGAGTGAACCCTAGGGGTGGGTGAATCTTAACCACAATTAAGGGGTGTCAAAAGGGACATGTGGGGGTGTCAAAAAGGACACATGGCCACCCCTAGGGTTCACCCACCCATCTTTGTTTTTTTTTAAAAATATTAATTATTTAAAAAAAAAATTTAATATTAAAAAAATCTTTAAAACAATTATTAAATTTGAAAAAAAGAATTAATACTAAGAAAAAAAAACCAAGTATGGGCGGGTGAACCATAGGGGTGAGTGAATCTAACCCCATTTAAGGGGTGTCAAGAAGGACATGGGGCCACTACAAGGGGTGTCAAAAAAGACACGTGGTCACCCTAGAGGATTTGATTTCATTTAAAAATGAAGGGACAATTTCGTATATGAGAAAAATAGAAAATGACAACTTTAGAGGGTATTTTTGGAAGTTCATACCATTTTAACCCATGACATCATCATTCCATCAGTTGACTAACAGTCAACTGATGGAAGGGGTGTAAGTGTCAATATTTTGAAAAATAGGAGTACTTAATGTATTTTTTGAAACCTGAGGGGTCTATGTGTATTTTCATCAAACATTAGGGGTATAAATGTATTTTCTCCTAATAGCAATTAAGAAGGTTATTTTCATCTTTTTCATATCCTGAGCCTAAAGACTCAGACTAGTCAACCGGACTTGTTCGCGCACCCAAAATTGGACTAGTACACCCAACTACATGAGAATGGCATTCTTGAAATAATAACAATTAAGAAGGTTATTATCTTTTATTCTTCCAAAAACAATTTTGTTCATGAAATTAAGTGCCAGGCTCTCGAGCACTCATTCGGACTTGCTGGGCGCACCCAAAATTGGACTAGTACACCCTCCAAATTATTTGGATATGATTAGCGGAACGTGGTTTCATCTGGCCGTCATCTTACAAGTGGACACGTGTCTCTTTTAACACCTCTTAATTATACCTGAGATTCACAAACCCTTAGTTGGCGTTTGGATTAGATTTTATTAGCCAAAAATCAATTCTGATAAAATTAATTTTGTAAAATTAATTGTCAAATAAACACTTTCTCGAATAATAGTGTTCGGGAATACAAAGTTGAGAGACTCCTCTTCGTTTTCCCCTAACACTATTATTTGAAAAAGTGAATATTTGACAATTAATTTTACAAAATCAATTTTATCAAAATTGATTTTGGCTAATAAAATCCAATCTAAATGCCCCATTAGTGATCAATCATGTAAAATTAGTTTTTAGAAAAAAAATTAATTGGCCTAACACTTGCAAGGCACGTGCCAATTTTTTAAATTTCAAATTGAAATAAAAACAAAAATTTGTTAGAATAAAAAGTAAAATGAGAGCAGTGAGGAGTGAGACGAGATTAAAAAAGATGTGAGTTGGAGGATGTGCATAGACTCCATTAGATGACATGTTGGATATGTTAGAAGGTTCGAACGTGTTTTCGAAGTTAAATTTGAAGAGTGCATATCACCGGATCAGAATTAGGTCGAGCGATGAGCGGAAGACAGCCTTTAAAACTAAAGAGGATTTTTATGAATGGATGGTGATGTCATTCGGACTTTCGAATGAACCACGTACGTTTATGAGAGTGATGAACCAGATGCTAAAATCTTTCATTGGCAGATTCGTAGTAGTGTACTTCGATGATATTTTGGTGTATAGTCATAACAAAGATGAGCATGTTTCCCATCCATGGGAAGTGCTTACCGTACTGAAAGAAAATAGCTTGTACGTTAATCTGAAAAAGTGCAGCTTTATGACCAATAGTCATGTGTTCCTAGGCTATGTTGGGAGTGATAAAGGAATTCGGGAGGATGAGGAGAAGGTGAGAGCAATCAGAGAATGACCTACGCCGAAAAATGTTAATGAAGTGCACAGTTTTCATGGTCTTGCAACCTTTTACAGACACTTTGTGAGAAATTTCAGCAGTATTTCAGCATCTCTTACTGAGTGTATGAAGAAGGAGAAATTTAATTGGACCAAAGAGGTTGAACAAAGTTTTGCCTTGATAAAAATAAGTGAAACTGGGGGCCCAATGAGCCCGCAAGCACGGTCCAGTAGGGCCAGCGCGGCCGGTCACCCACCAGCTAAGATCCATTCCAAGCTTGAGGAAGAATCAGATATCACTAAAGCTTACTCGAGAGTGAGGAGGAATTTCATGCTTCTTTTCAAGTGCAGTAGTATTGAGGAACCGCAGCCCAAGGCTAGGGTGGGGTAGGCCAACGAGGCCGATAACCCGTCGGCAAAGATCCTTTCTTGCACTTGACGAGCAAGCAAACAGTTTCACTTCGCTTGAACAAGGGTAAGAATATATCCCCATCTCATAGCTCATCTCATCAAGTATACCCTCATCTTATAGGTCATAGGAATAGATTCCTTTTGAATCTGGGCAGAGCTGAGGATAGATAGAAAAGGCAAGGAACCCGGATGCAAGCAAGGTAGCTTGCTTACTCTTTGATTTGGCTCGTGAGACGTGGTGCTGACAGACCGTTGTAACCTTTTCGTGAGTAGGACGACCTCCTTCACACAAGGGAAGGATGGGAGTCTTTACTAACTGACTAGGGCAGAGAACCCCAGGTAGGATGGTTTGGCTTGATGAGAAGATGGTGGACATCCGTTCGAGGGGGTTCATTCATTAGTGTCATAACTTATCGATGGGGGAAAAATGTCCATATAGCGCGTGGAATCGCCCATTTCACACAAGGACGACCAATAGTAGCGTTGAAAGATCCTATTCCAGCTATCCTTGCCGGTCCCATCGCCTATCTTTCCCCCACCCAGATGCCCCTTTTTCGTTGTTGTTAGCTCCTCCTTTAAGTGATAGGGGGGGGTGAGGGGAACTGCTCAAAAATGTCTCAGTTGGTTGAGGGGTGACCGATCCGATCAGGAAAAAATAGGAGAACCAAAAAAGGTGTGTCTGGTCTGGTGTAGCTAATGTTACTTTCTCGATCTATAGTTCCTCTTCTTTCTCTCTCTTGACCAATGCTCCGGCTTCCCTCACTCAAAAGATCAGCCGTTGTGACACAGGCGAGGTAGGCCGTGGATTGAATAGAGAAAGAAGGGCTCGTATTTGACAAATTTTGTCGATCTAGGAGATTATTAATCTAAGCAGATTAGAGGCCTGTGAGGATAGGAGACAGTGAATGATCTACTCTTTTGAGAAAGAAAGGAAGAATGTTTTCAGGTTCGGTAGCCCCTACTTCTATAAAGTGAAAAACGTGAGCTGCTTCAATAAGACTCCTGGTTGAAAGGTACCCGAGTGAAACGACTTGGTGATTGCTTGACTGCTTCCTTGCCGCTACCTTGCCTGACCCTGACTTAAAGACTAGTTGACTAAGAGTCCAGTTTTTCCGGTATGGCTTTCTTTTTGACATTCTAAATTGGGACTTGAACCATCAAGAAACAATGGGAATGGAACCACGGAATTTCAACAAAGGGAACTGCCCGGTTCCCACTCTTTCTACATCCAATTCACTCGCTCGCTTCGGAACCCGAAACACTCACTTTTTCTTTTCTAGCGTGACTAAGGGGCTTGCGGCGCTACAACTTGGTGCCTTTCATGCTTCGTAATCCAATCCATTCGCTAGCTGAGCATAAAACTGACCTCGTGTTCCTCCTTTTTTGAAAAGAAATTCGGTGAACCTCAAATCCGATGTTTGAGTTGAGAACTCACAAGTTCGAGAGGATGGTTAGGTTTCTCTATAATTCTATCTACCATTTTTATGATTTAACAATTAAGTTATTAATTAAAGGGATGATGAATTTAAAGTGCGGAAATAGAGAGAAACATGCAACCATAACACAAGGATTTTTACGTGGAAACCCTTCCAGGAAAAACCACGGGACCTAGTCCAGTCATGAGAATCCACTAAGACAAAGTAAACAAGAATTTACAAGACTCGAACTTGACTCCTTTGAACTCGACACTATGATCCTTTAGTTCTTAGTCCTCCATGCCTCGAAAAGTCATCACGTACTCACAAGTCCCATGATCAACCGCAGCCGCTCGTACTTCTCTTTGTATTTCGAAAACAGTCCACGATCTTCCGAACGATCTTCGTAAATGACGGCTTCTGATTCCACCGACCAAATAACACTACCATGATCCTTCTCAGATCGATCTCCTTCGCAAAGGCTCTAAAACACTCTAGCCAAGTTGTTCTATACAAAACGGGTTGATGGTTTGATAGAAATCAATACTTAGATGAACTCCTTCAATGGACAAGTCCAAACAAGCAAGATTGGAGCTTTTGGCTTGCAAACTCTAGGTTGAAAGCATCAATCAAAGGGGAGGAGAACAATAAGATTCTAGAGTTTTTATGAAATCTAGAAGGAGTTAAAAACCCTCTCTATACTCCCCCAAAGTTGTACCCCATGAACTAGAGGAGTTCCCTTTAAATAGAGACCTAAAAACCAAGTATGCAAGTTGCTAAAATAGTTTAAAAACCAAAGAGGCAAGCAAAGGGGCGTTTTAGAAAAATTCCCATATTAGGGTCGACCCTAGAGGATGTTTGGGTCGACCCAACTCCCCACTTCGGTCGACCCAAACATCCTTCAGGGTCGACCCTCACAATTTCAACATTCTGTTAAATTTCCCCATACAGATTTTTCTATACCCAGGGTAGAGCCTCAATGGTCAGGGTCGACCCTGAGGTGCAAACATGATATTTAAACATCGTTTTTAACTCTTACACCTATCATAAAAGTTGTAGCTCTTTTTGATATGGTCGTTTTGATATATTATGGAGCAAAATCTGAGCTACGGTTTGGGATTTATGCCAACTACAAGCAACCTTGGTTTTTTGAAAAATTTCAGAATTTTTAGCTTATTTTGCACTGCTTATCTAATCACCTAGGGTCTGTATGATTAGTCTAGGTCACTTACCACCTAAGGTATCATATTAGGATCATTTTAAGACAATTCCCACCTATGGTAGCATGGTATCTAGGTCACTTACGATCCAATGAAGGAAATGATCAACCGAGTCTTCAATGGTCTTCAACTTCACTTGTTTGCGGATGCTTGAGGGCAATAACACAAGATACACACCTAGACACCTAGACTCACTTGTTTTAACACTGGAATATGCCAACACAAAAAACATAGACTTTACAATCTCCCTCTTTGGCAATTCTGTGGCAAAACCAAACTGAAGTACATGACTTGACACAAACTCACCCAAACACATCAAAACGGTGAATTAGGACATTACTTGACTCCAACATTATTACATGACGCCAATTGAAAATTAATCTTAAATACATACACTGAAGCTATTGTCAAGTAAAATCTGTCTTCTACAACCCTGCACCTACACATGCTCATTTACAAAATACCCAGTGAAGCATGTATGAAATATGAAGATAAGTAACCACAGGCAAAGCAAAGAATGTACTGAACTTGGGAAATAATACCCAACTTCTCCCCCTTTTTGGCACAATTACCAAATGTAATCATGATGCCAATATCACAGAATATATCAATTTAACATATGTGAAATATCAAGGCAATCATAGTACAACCAAGTAAATGCAGACAATGCGGGAATTAAAGAGCAGAGAACAAGATAGAAATATGAAGCACCAACTCTCCCTCAACAACTCAACCTGATCTTCTCCTTCTAAGATCAAGGACATCACCAAAAATAGGGCACCTATGCTAGAAAGGCCCATGCCAAACAAAAATAAAACACATAATACTAATGTTAAAAAGGTATTGTGAGGGGATTTTCCCGGGTTCTTTGTTCGTCAATAGTTGTTTGACTGGTAGAGCAATCACAATGATATTGCACCTGCAAATAAGACTAAACCAAAACAAAAGGGAGGGGATGGGTGTGCACCCTGAAATAAACTCCGATGGTAAAGTCAATAAACGAAGAAGAAGATGAATAGTAAAATCACAGAAGTACTGGAACACTGAGATGAAAGTTATGGCATTATTTCTGAAATAACACTGGTAAAATATCTCTAATTATCTTAAGAAATTCCTTGATCCTGATGCACTGGGTCTCTGGGAGTATTTATTGAAGAAGCTTGGGATGCCTATAGATGGCCATCGATGACTTGGATGACCATGTCATAAGCTTGCCACTCATTACCAAATATGTCAGACATATCTGATGACGAACACAGCACACGCGGGAGCCTACAATCTCTAAATCGGTTTCTGGGTCGAAAACCCATCTGAGGTGACTAGCAATAAATGCTAAGACAGTGCTTTCCATATATCGTCAGAGATAAATGATTGCCTCCTGAGGATCGGGTCCTGAAAGTCGATCTCGCTGTTGACATAAAGCGCAGGCTCGTTGTTCACAACGAGGATGATACCGATATCTTAATGACTACGAGTACGTTGTGTAGAAGACAACGTTCCCTTTGTGAAGAGCACAACGAGTTCATTGTCATACACACAATGAAAACGTACTCAAAAACACATATAAGCTCGTATCCACCGTTTAACATCGAAAACATGCTTTTTGCCACAACACCAGATTAAATTACGAATTTTATCCCTTACAATTAGCTCCTTTATGATGCTTTTGAACGTATTTTAAAGCATCATAAAACCTCTTAGCCTTCCAGAAGAAAAATACCGTAATTCATGTTGGATAGTATTCCGTTTTTTTTGTTCTCTCTTACATCTCGTTGTTAAGACGTTGTTATGTAGACTCCGTTGTCCTTTGATTTCTTACTTGCTTTATATGCGAAAATATCGTCATAACTACTGTAGCATGTTTCATAAATCCATCACGCCTCATTAATGCATGACCGACTTGTCATCATTACTTTGCGAAACTCGAGACGATCCATTCTCCCCAACGGTTATTTTGTCTTGCAAAAGACAATCCTGCCCTTCTTATCTTGACGTGTTCGGCCAAGATGAAGGCTAAATGTTTCCTACAGAATAGTTAGTCTGACACGCTATATTTTAAAATTTCATTGAAATGACATCTTACCCCATCATGAATCCATGTGTACGGCTGAGATTAAGGCTAAGTTAGTCTTTTGTACTTTTGGTGCCATCTATATATAAGATACATGGACCTTATTTTTCTCATTTTTGAGTTCTTTGCACTGCTACTCTGTCGGATTTTCATTTCTCCAGCGATTTGCAGCTTCTAACCTTCTCAAAGGATTTGTCACAACATTCGAGGTGGTAAGATCTCCTTTGTTGTTGCTCTGTTTTTGCTTTCTTTGCTCTTGTTTTCGTTGTATCTTCGGGCATTGGCATATTACTCCTTCGTTTGCTCCTTCATTAGCCATAGTTTTTCTCACCATGTCGGCTGAAATAGTTAGGATTGATAGCGATGAAGAAGTCACTCAGGCTGATAATACCCCCCAAAATATAGTTGCCACTGTTCCCATACTCAAACCAGTAGATAGATACATTCTTGATTTCTATAGAACTCGATACGAAATTTCCCCCTATGTCTATCTTCATCTGAGTGAAGATGTCCACCCCGACTACCGTTCTTCCTGCACTACTGTGTATGTTACGTAGTTCGAAGCCGGACTGCGATTCCCATTAGAACCCATTGTTGATGAAGTCCTCACTGCTCTGCAAGTAGCCCCTAGACAGATGCACCCTAGGTTTTATAGATATATGTCTTTGATGACTAGATTCAACAGAGATGGATATAATATAGAACCTAGGCACATCTTCCACTTCCGTCATACGGTAAAATGCCAAAAATTTCCTGAAGATGGTGATAAGACCTACTTTGCCTGGAATCAACGAACCAAAATCCTAGATATTGTTACACACCTCCCCGATATAGACAAGAATTGGAAAGGAATGTCCTTCACGATCTCTGGTGCTTGGAGAAATGAGAGTGCTCAACCAGCTCCCAGCGAATTCTCTTCAGGTTGTTGTTACTGCTTTGCTCACTGTTGCTTCCTATATATATTGCTATAACTGAGAATAGCATCTTTTGTGTACAGAAATCTCCAAGCTGCGCTATTCAGAACTCATGTAGAGGAACAACGACTGTGAAATATTCGTCAAAAGAAAGGAGACGAGTACACTACTTGGAGGCCACTACCAACATTGGAATCTACGGTTGCTATTGATTATATATCTCAACCTAATTCCACTACTGCCGTTGCTCCTGGACAACTCGTAGGAAGAATGGCTGATCGTATGCCTCACTTGCATAGAACACCACGAGCTCCCAGATCTACCCGTCCTTCTCATCTCACCATAATAGAAAAGAAGGCTGAAAAGAGAAAGAGGGACGTTGCTCTAAAACAACTGAAGGCAAAACGAGCTCAACATGAAGCAGATTATGACAAAATACTCCAAGCTCAACAAGGCAAAAAAGAAAACTGCCAAAACGTCTACTCAGCCTGAAATAGATAGCGATGAGGAACTCTTTGGCTCCGATGATCTATTGGAGGATGCTCAACCTTTGGCCACTAGAATTCCAACCACTACTGCTACGCCTACCCTTACACTGACTCCTGCCACTGCCACTACTACTCCAAATCCCAACATTGCTTCATCATCTGCTCCACCTCAAGAAGAAAAGACAATGGATAGAGATGTTGGGGAATGGACTTCTGTCTTTCCACGAGGATACCCACACCCTACCATTGCTCACACAGCAATGGACCATGATTACATAGCCACATCCATGCTATTCGCAACGAGGCTCCCGGAAGATATTACTGCAACGAAAAATATGCACTTCATGGGAAAATTTGGCGCTGCATCCCGAGCTGTTGCCATGGTAAGCACTTGAATCTTATTTACTCTTGCTGTTAATCTGCACAATTCCATATTAACAATGCTTCTTTTGTCCAGATGAATAATATGCTGGCCAGGATATACGAAGACTATAATAATATTCGACATACGTCCACAGGACTAAAAGCACGAGTTACTGAGCTCAAGAAGAAAGGAACAGAAGAAGAAAAGAAATTACAGTATGAGCTGGAGAAAGCCCAATTAGAACTGAAGGCTGCCAAAGATAAACTTGCTCTGGCAATAACACAACGAGATGCAGCTTGACAAGAGGCTCACAATACTAAAGAAAGAGAGAAGAAAGCACTAGAGCAGGCAGAAAGGGCTGACGACTGCGCCGACGACCTGAAGCATCTGAAGCTAAAAATGAGAACCTCGCAAAATAGCTCGATGAAGCCCATGTCAAAAAAGAGAGAGAAATTGAAGCTGCTGAAGTTGCTCTCACGGAGTCTCTCCGTATTCATTTTCAAGCTCAAATGGATATGTTGCTGGATGAAGACCGTAGAGAAACTGAAGAAATCATAATGCAGCAGCTCTGAGAACAAGGAAGACTTAATGAATCCAACTCTGAATCCCCTGCTCAGGATAATACTCGGGATGGCGAGATAAAAGAAACAGAAGAACCTCCTCTGCTCATAGAGCCAGCTCCAACTATACCTGCTCCCCCTACTGATCCTTTAACAATAGAAATTATTAATATTGACGATAACTCTATTGTATAGCAATACTCATTCTGCTCTGAATGATACTTTTTGACATATAACCTCGTTCGTTGTGCTGCCCTTGTTAGAAACTTTCACAGTGTATCTCGTGAGAATGCATAGTACTAAACACTTAGGATGAACAACGAAAAATAAGACTTATTTTCAAAAACACCCAAGAAAAGATTTTATGAACATCATTTGCATTAAGCTTAAATCAATATGTACTCACCTTGATCACTGGAATTGTAAAGCACTGAAATATATATAAAAAAGACATCGGAACATGCTTGGAGAAGGCACTACGAGTTGCTGTAGAGGCGCTCAATGTCAAAAGTACTGCAATTCTTCATAATATGGTACTGACATGCACTGTGACACAGCTCTAGAATTTACTTTTGAGATATTCGTTACTGAAATTCACATACTTGTTACGACATTGAAATTGAATTTACTCTCTTGGGTGTTTGAAATTTAATTCATTCTCTTGTTAAGTCACTGAAATTGAATTCACTCTGATACGGCTCCAGAATTTGATACGGCTCTAGAATTCCTCCTGATACGGCTCCGAGTTTCTGTTTTGTATAAAGGCACTGAAATTGCAAACACTGAAGTCTGTTGTGATATGACCACTGAAGACATTGGACACTAGGAAGGAACAAATAGACAACGAGAACGAGTTCATGCTACTGTGCCGACGAGTCTGAAATCGAGACAATGAGGACAAGGCTATAATAATACCAAGGATACGTTTGCAATTGTCCTTTCTACTCTTTCTTCGCTCATAATGTCTCGACGAAGGATGACAGATTTCCAAAGTGTACATGTTTCACACAACATCGGACAAAACAAAAGGGATTCATCAGATAATTGTCATATAAAAAGAAGACAAAAAGACAAATACATCTTTGTAAGCCCCACACCAGCTGATATCTCAACTGGATACAAAAAACAGACTAAAAAACCAAAATAACTTGGAACATGGGTACAGCGACATCCTCGAGTCATGAGAATTCCGACTCATCAGCAGGAAGCATAAATTCGACTAAAAAGCCTTCTCGCGCTAAGCTTTCCAGATAGGCCTTCAAATCACAGTAGCGGTTAGTCGTGTGACCATGGCTCTTATGGTACTTGCAATACTCTTGCACTCGTGGCCCTTTGGTGATGTCCCGACTAACACGAGACGACCATTTGAAGTTCGGATCATCCTCTATGGCTCGCATGATCGCAGTGGGAAGAGCAGTGAACATTACTGGGTCAGCTCGCCTGGAGGGACGTAGTTCTGCTATTTGATGACTATTGTACTGGAGTAATGCACGATTTGATGCATTCAAATCTTGTGCCCAAGTTTCGATCCACTCTTGTAACAACTGTTGCTGACTGGTAAGCTGTGCCAAGAGAGATTGCTGGTACTGTAGTAGCATAATAATCTGCTCAGCTTGATAGATCCGGCTTTGGAGTTTGCTCGTCCATTGGCGAGACAGAAGAACGATTGGCCATGGCAGTAGAGAAGCAAGGAGTCTTGAAGAATCTTCACACGAATCAATTTATCACTTTGTATAGTGTAAGTGATTTAGAAAAAGTTTCCCATAGATGGCGCCATTTTGTGAGTGAATTTTCATGGATTCTTTGTTCGTCAATAACTGTTTGACTGGTAGAGCAATCACAATGATATTGCACCTGCAAATAAGACTAAAACCAAAACAAAAGGGAGGGGGGGGGGGGGGGGTGTGCACCCTGAAATAAACTTCCGATGGTAAAGTCAGTAAACGAAGAAGAAGGTGAATAGTAAAATCACGGAAATACTGGAACAGTGAGAGCTAGAACACTGAGATGAAAGTTATCGCATTATTTCTTAAATAACACTGGTAAAATATGTCCAATTATCTTCAAATATTCCTTTATCCCGATGCACTGGGTCTCTGGGAGTATTTATAGAAGAAGCTTGGGATGCCTATAGATGGCCATCGATGACTTAGATGACCATGTCATAAGCTTGCCACTCATTACCAAATATGTCAGACATATCTGATGACGAACATAGCACACGCGGGAGCCTACAATCTCTAAGTCAGTTTCTGGGTCGAAAACCCATCTGAGGTGACTAGCAATAAATGCTAAGACAGTGCTTTCCATATATCGTCAGAGATAAATGATTGCCTCCTGAGGATCGGGTCCTGAAAGTCGGTCTCGCTGTTGACATAAAGCGCATGCTCGTTGTTCATAACGAGGGTGATACCGATGTCTTAATGACTACGATTACATTGTGTAGAAGACAACGTTCCCTTTGTGAAGAGCACAACGAGTTCGTTGTCATACACACAACGAATACGTACTCAAAAACACATATAAGCTCGTATCCACCGTTTAACATCAAAAATATGCTTTTTTCCACAACACCGGATTAAATTACGAATTTTATCCCTTACAGGTATCATTTGCCACACAAACATGTATCAAAAGCATTTCATGCAGTAGTAATTTAAAATTACAAATCCAATAAAGAACATGATTAGTTAGTCCGACTGAGGATACACATCTAACTAAATCTCACGGAATGCTAAAGCATAGCCAATTCACTTAGTCACATTTAGTGAACAGTTCAAAAGTGAAGCAATATGTTTGTAGTGGTGGTCTGACAAGATACTAGATCAAGGTTTCTTTCCCTTTCCAAGGATATGACATTAACCACTAAGGGCACTCTTGGAGACATAAATCTTAGAAGTCAAACCTAGTTAGATCCAGATATGCTGATTTTTTACATTTTTGTGAACCTTTATCTATTTTACTTGACTCATTATTTGTCTTTTACTTTTTGTCAAATACCTCCAAAGATTGTAAGAATTTTTTTTTGATGATCTTCTGATCATATTTTTTCATGCAATGATGACTTTCACACTATCTAGGTAGGTAGTCCTGGCTATTAGCAGTAGGAGCTTTCACTCTAGTGACCCAGATAGATACTTACTGTCCTCCTAGGTAGCCATTTCATACTGTTTGCATCCAATAGTAACTATCACACTAGCTTAGTAGGTAGCCCTTTTTATTGCAACAATTTTTGCTCATAGAGGATACACAAAATGGGGATGACTAACAAAATGGTCATTCTAGATTGGTCATCCAAGGTCACACTATGAGAATAAGTCAAACACCTACAGATTGAAAAATAGACATCTCAACAGAATCAGTCAGAGTGCATCTGAAATTTGTAAAGCATACACACATGAATAAGTCTCTAACTATTCAAATAAAATCTGCCTAATTTTCAGCCTAACCAAGAGACTATGAAGGTGACATATCCTCAATTAGTAACACACTCATGTTCAACCCTGGACAAGTATAGAAATAAAGATCACACAAGGAAAGCAGATCATGCAAGTCAAACAAGGACAACATGAAATTTTTTTTTTTGGATTTTATGGTTTTTCAATGTTTTTAAATTTTCAAAATAAAGAAAACAGAAAAACATACCAAAGCAAATAAACACTAGTAAAAACAAAGACTACTAGTATATACAGATAGTATAGCACTAGGACAAGATATATCACTAATAGCATACCCTAGGCTATGACAGATACGGGCTAAGTGAAGCTCTTCAGGTCTTCCTTTCTCACCCAAACGGTTTTAGAAGTTTGATTGATCCTTTTGTCTCGAACCGTTTCAGTTGAGATAGGTATGACCTTTTGCCTCTTCCTCCTGTTCCTCTTTTTCCAGGATTGAGTCTTAGATTTATGGCGGGCATTATGGTTCTCCCCATTACCTCCTCTATATCTAGCATGAGGAGTGACATGACCATGCCATTGTCTAGAGTTGTGAGAAATTTTCATCACATCTTCATACAAACTCCTAGACTTCTCTACTAGGACCTCAACTCTCCTTTAAAGATCCTCATTAAAGTTATTGTGGTTCTCAAAACCATGATTGGGCATTCTTCGAAGTTTACGACATCGAGGCTTAATATGTCCTTCACTCTACATTTATGACATGTAAGAATGAATTTCTGAGTAGAAGAGTCTTTCCTTTTACCAGGAGGGTGCCTTTTAGCACCAGGCTCAGTGTTCGAGGTGAATGGAGATTCTTTCACATCTCCATACTTCTGATTTTGCTCAAGCTTAGCCAACTTGATTTCAAGACTTATCTTTTCATCAAGGCAAACATGCAAATCAGATTCAAGAAGTTGAGTCTTGGCAAGGAGGGAAGCCTTCTCTTCCTCAAGCTGTGACACAAGAGCTCTCAACTCTAAAGCCACTTGGTCTAAGACATCTTTTTCCATTTCAATAGATTTCATCTTTTTGGACATGGAAAACTGAACCTTTTTCAGATTTAGGTATTCCTCAAATAATTCATCATATGTTGTTTTAAGGTCTCCCTCAGAATCTGAGTCTTTCTGACTCTCATCATCCTCCTCACTATCACTACAGTGTTGGTTACTTACAACATTTGAAGAAGATTCTTCAATCCCAGTTAGAGATGTAGTGAAGGCCACATAACCCCTAGTCTCCTCACAAGAACTATCTGATTCCTCAGATTCAGATTCACTGTCATCCCTTGCCTTGCCCTTAAATCTTTTCTTATTAGAGCATTCAGAGGCAATATGGTCGTAGCCTTAGCATTCATAGCATTGAACATCTTGGGATTTCTTGTCCACACTTTTAAAATGTTTCTTGTTTTCAAAGTGCTTGGATTGGGCTTTTCAAGAGATTTTTGTCATTTCGGATTAAATCTCTTATTAAGTTTCAAAATTTTTCTGAATTTCTTTGCAAATAAAGCCAACTCTTCTTCTTCATCCTTAGATTCACTATCTGAACCATCTATGGATTCCTTGACAGATTTGAAGGCAATGGATTTTGGTTTCTTGGATGAGTTCAGAATTAACTCATAGGTTTAGAGAGAACCAACCAACTCTTCAATTTTGAGAGCATCAACTTTCTTACTCTCTTCGATGACGAGAACCTTCAATCGAAATCTCTCAGGTAGGGATATCAAAATTTTTCTAACAATTTTGGACTCAAGAATTTTTTTCCCCTAGATTAAAAATAGAATTGACGTCACTCAGATTAGCATAAAAACTATCAAAAGTTTCATTATCATCAATCATCAACTTTTTGAACTTAGAGGTCAGCAATTGAAGTTTGGAGATCTTGTCAGTTGTATCCCTTCATGGGTAATTTGAAGCATGTGTCATGCCTCCTTCGAAGTGTCACATTTAGAAATACGTCAAAATTCTTCAAGTGTGACAGTGGCAAAGATTGCATTTAGACCCTTACTATTCCATCTACAACTTTCAAGTTATACATTAGTCCATTTAGAAGAAGGTTTAGGGACGATCTGATCATCTATGGTCTTTGTTGGATGGGTCCAACCTTGTTCAATGGAGATCCATACTCTCTCATCTAGTGATTTTAGAAACGCTCTTATTTGAGCTTTCCAATAGGCATAATTATTTCCATCAAATAATGGGGGACAAGAGATGGATCCTCCCTCTCTTTGGAGATTCATAGTCACCGAAAATATGAGACAAGATCACACTAACAAGTTAGTATACCCGCTTTGATACCAATTGAAAAAAATTCGGTGAACCTCAAATCCAATGTCTGAGTTGAAAACTCACAAGTTCGAGGGGATGGTTAGGTTTCTCTACAATTCTATCTACCCTTTTTATGATTTAATAATTAAGTTATTAATTGAAGAGATGATGAATTTAATGTGCGGAAATAGAGAGAAACATGCAAGCCATGAAATAAAGATTTTACATCGAAACCCTTCCGGGAAAAACCACGGGACCTAATCCAGCCATAAGAATCCACTAAGAAAAAGTAAACAAGACTTACAAGACTCGAACTTGACTCCTTCGAATTCGACACTACGATCCTTCAGTTCCTAGTCCTCCATGCCTCGAAAAGTCATCACGTACTCACAAGTCCCCGTGATCAATCGTAGCCGCTCGTACTTCTCTTTGTGTCTCGAAACAGTCCACGATCTTCCGATTGATCTGCGTAAATGACCGCTTCGGATTCCACCGACCAAATAACACTACCACGATCCTTCTTAGATCGATCTCCTTCACAAAGGCTCCAAAACACTCCGGCCAAGTTTTCTTCTCCAGAACGGGTTGATGGTTTGATAGAAATCAACACCTAGATGGACTCCTTCAATGGACAGTCCAAACAAGCAAGATTGGAGCTTTTGGCTTGCAAACTGTAGGTTGAAAGCATCAATCAAAGGTGAGGAGAACAATAAGATTCCAGAGTTTTATGAACTTTAGAAGAGTTAAAAACCCTCTCCATACTCCCCTAAAGTTGTACCCCACGAACTAGAGGAGTTCCCTTTAAATAGAGACCCAAAAACCAAGTATGGAAGTTGCTAAAATAGTTTAAAAACCAAAGAGGCAAGCAAAGGGGCGTTTTAGAAAAACTCCCATATTAGGGTTAACCCTGGGTAATGTTTGGATCGACCCAACTGGGCCCCACTTAGGTCGACCCAAACATCCTTCAGCGTCGACCCTCACAATTTCAACATTCTGTTAAATTTCCCCATACTTTTTTTTATACCCAGGGTCGACCCTCAATGGTCAGGGTCTACCCTGAGGTGCAAACATGATTTTACACCTCATTTTTAGCTCTTGTACCCTTCATAAGAGTTGTAGCTCTTTTCGACGCGGTCGTTTTGATATATTGTGGAGCAAAATCCAAGCTACAGTTTGGAAGATATGCCACCTACAAGCAACCTTGGTTTTTTAAAAATTTCAGAATTTTTTGCTTATTTTGCACTGCATATCTAATCACCTAGGGTCCGTATGATTAGTCTAAGTCACTTATCACCTAAGTTATCATGTTAGGATTATTCTAAGACAATTCTCACCTATGGTAGCATGGTATCTAGGTCACTTACCATCCTATGAAGGAAATAATCAACCGAGTCTTCAACGGTCTGCAACTTCACTTGTTTGCGGATGCTTAATGGCAATAACACAAGATACACACCAATTGAAAAAATTCGGTGAATCCCAAATCTAGGGTTTGAGTTGAGAACTCACAAGGTCGAGGGGATGGTTAGGTTTCCCTACAATTCTATCTAGTATTTTGATGATTAAACAATTAAGTTATTAATTAAAGGGATGATGAATTTAAAGTACGGAAATAGAGAGAAACATCCAAACCATAACACAAGAATTTTTACATGGAAACCTTTCCGGGAAAAACCACGGGACCTAATCCAGCCATGAGAATCCACTAAGACAAGTAAACAAGAACTTACAAGACTCGAACTTAACTCCTACGGACTCGACACTATGATCCTTCAATTCTTAGTCCTCCATGCCTCGAAAATTCATCACGTACTCATAATTCCTATGATCAACCGTAGCCACTCGTACTTCTCTTTGTGTCTCCAAAACATTCCACGTTCTTCCATTCGATCTCCGTCAATGACGGCTTCGGGTTCCCCGACCAAATCACACTACCACGATCCTTCTCAGATTGATTTCCTTTGCAAAAGCTCTGGAACACTCTGGCCAAGTTGTTCTATCCAGAACAACTTGATGGTTTGATAGAAATCAATACTTAGATGGACTCCTTCAATGGACAAGTCCAAACAAGCAGATTGGAGCTTTTGGCTTGCAAAACTCTAGGTTGAAATCATCAATCAATGGGAAGAGAACAATAAGATTCCAGAGTTTTTATGAACTCTAGATGGAGTTAAAACCCTCTCTATACTCTCCCAAGTTGTATCCCACGAACTAGAGGGGTTCACACTTTATAGGGAACTCAAACAGTGTTTAGAAGTTGCTAAAACGTGCTGAAAACCCAAAATAGCATTAAAAAATCGATTAGGCAAATTTCCCATATCAGGGTCGACCCTTGGAGACACTTAGGTGAACCCAAGTCCCCACTTCGGTCGACCCAAACATCCTTCAAGGTCAACCCTCACAATTTCAACATTCTATTAAATTTCTCCATACAAATTTTTCTATACCCAGGGTCGACCCTTAATGGTCAGGGTCGGCCCTGAGTGCAAATACGATTTTTTTAACATTATTTTAGATCTTGTACCCTTAATAAAAGTTGTATCTCTTTTTGACATGGTCGTTTTTATATATTATGGAGCAAAATCCGAGCTATGTTTTGGAAGATATGCCACCTACAAGCAACCTTGGTTTTTGAAAATTTTCAGAATTTTTAGCTTATTTTACACTGCATATCTAATCACCTAGGGTCCGTATGATTAGTCTAGGTCACTTACCACCTAAGGTATCATATTAGGATTATTCTAAGACAATTCCCACCTATGGTAGCATGGTATCTAGGTCACTTACCATCCTATAAAGGAAATGATCAACCGAGTCTTCAACGGTCTTCAACTTCACTTGTTTGCGGATGCTTGACGGCAATAACATAAGATACACACCTAGACACCTAGACTCACTTGTTTTGACACCGGAACATGCCAACACAAAAACATGGACTTTACAGAAAGGTTGAATTCTGCCCTTATTTTAGTACTACCAAATTTTAAAATTATTTCAGGTGGAAAGTGATGTCTCGTATGTGGGCATCAGAGACCTACTTTCACAAGAAGGCAAAGCATTTGCCTTCTACAGTGAAAAATTGAGTGATGCACGCAAGAAGTGGTCAACTTATGAGCTAGAATTGTATGTTGTGGTTCAGGCTTTGCGACATTGGAAGCACTATTTAGTTCAGAAGGAGTTTGTTCTCTTCACAGATTACCAGACGTTGAAATTTATCACTAGGCAGACCAACATAAATCAGATGCATGCTCGGTGGATCTCTTTAATGCAGGAGTTTACTTTGGTACTAAAAACACAAGTCTGGACAACATAACATAGTAGCCGATGCTTTGAGTAGGAGAGCCTTGCTTCATATCACCATGAGGACTGAGGTTGTGGGGTTGAATATTTGAAGGAGTTGTATGTAGATGATGAAGACTTTAGGAAAAATGGGGCACGGTGCATGACAGGGCAGCCAAGTTCTGCTGAGTTTTATATTCAAGATGATTATCTTTTTCAAAGAAATCGTTTATGTTTGTCCAAAATTTCTCTTCGATAACATTTTATTAGAGAACTTCATGGAGGGGGGATTGGATAGAGATTACACATGAGAGCAGGGCTAGGGCTAGGGTCCTTGAGATCAGGGCTAGGGTCCAATCAATCACGGCCCTTAAAGGGCTAGGCCCTACTCTTATAGGGAAGGGTAGGGCTAGGGCCTGGCCTTGACATTGCCCCTACCCAGCCCTTTGACAGCTCTACTTATAAAAGATGGAGTTTACCCCAGCGGTTATATTTTTGCATGGTATTCATCTAAATTTTTGTTGGTTGAATGTCTCTTTGTTTTTTTGGTTGTTGACTTGATGTCTAGGGTCTTAGATATATATATCTCAATCAGGTTTGGCTCTCTCAAGGGCTTTTATACTATTGATGATATGGGCTTAGATGTACAAAATTGGTTTAACAGATAAACACAGAAAACGATTGATCTCTCTTGTGTGAGAGATCTTCCATCTAAGACTAAGGACTTACGTTTATTCTCATTACTTATCTTTCCATGCCCTATAGCTTTTAAAGCTTTATTCTTTCCTAACCAACTCCTAAAATTCCTTTGGCTCGGGATTGATTATAATAAAGAAGTCACATTGACAACTAAAAACAATTCAGATAAAGAAACTAGCAACTAACAGAATTAGAAACCCATACGTCATCTAAAAATGGCGCCACATCATCAACACCCATTGTAAAGGAATTATATCATTCCACCCCCATAAAAAAAATCCTTGTCCGTCAACTAAAGGATTGAAACCAGAAAATTGTTGACGGATCAACATCACTCGGGGTATGGGTATCATCTTCATTTTCCTCCTTCGCATACTAGTGATGTATTTTTGTGTCCAGATCTGTAGATTGATTGTACACTCCTTTGTGTGATAGGGGGTTGATATCTCATGTCGTCAGAATTAAGTGACTACTCATACCCCTTGAATGTCCGAACCATTTTTAATGGGATCGATGAGACATAACATAACATCACTGGTTAGGTTAGGTGATGATACTTCTGTTCAGGTTGGGCGATGGACTTCGGGATGGGCGATGCTACTGCTCCTCTAAGGATACAACCATCGTGCCCAAGCACAAGGTTAGGCCAGGTGAGTTGGGTCAGCTCGGGTGGGTTGGGTCCAATTGAACAATGCTGATAGGTTGGGCATGACTGAGCTGAATGCCTTTGAAATTTTATTCCCCTTACAGAGTTGCAAAGAAGTGGAGGGAATATCGAACATACATGATGATTGGAGGATGAGAAGAGTTGTGTCTAGGGGTGTCAAAGGGCCGGGGTCAACCCTAGCCCTACCCTTCCTTATAAGAGTAGAGCCCTAGCCCGGCCCTAGCCCTTCAAGGGCCGGGGTTGATTGGGCCCTAGCCCGGCCCCTCAAGGGCCGGGGCCAAGCCGGGCCGGCCAAAGGGCCGGAAGAAAGAGCGGAATTTTTTTTTTTTCATCCAAGATAATAAATTTTTTTTTACTACACCGACTGTCAACCTTACATGGAAATGGATACCCTCCTCTTTTATTCGGGTTTGGGATCAACATTGCAAAAAAAAGCAATGACAGAGTTAAAAAAAAAATTTCCTTATCAGTGACAGTCATGCATAATAACCCAAAATAAGTATAGGTAAACAAGTAGAATAATAAAACTATATAGAACAAAATTGAAAATATGTTTAAATATAAAACTGAAAGTAGAGAGTAAGATATGAGAGAGAGAGAATGATCGATGAAGAGCCGAAGTGGTATGTGGCCTGTGCGATTGAAGTTGAAGAATGAAGAGGCAAAGTCTTAGAATGTGAATACAAGTTATGTTTGGTTTGTGTTAGGTTGGTTTTCATAAGGTCTTTAGTTGGCGCAATTACAAACATAGCCCTACTTTCATAACGTTAATGAAAGGTTAAAGGGAGCATATTAGTAAAATTATTAAAAAATATTTATCTTAAGATAAAGTAGGGCCGGGCTGGGAAGGGCCGGACAGGGGGAGCCCTAGCCCGGCCCTAGAGAACAAGGGCTTCCAATTTTTTGGCCCTGCCCGCCCAAGGGCTGGGGTAGGGCCGGGCTTTGGAGGGCCGGGCCGGGCCGGGCCGGGTACCCCTATATGGGCTTTTTTGACAGCCTTAGTTGTGTCATTTGGTGTTGCATGTTGTTTAAGATCATGTCAAGAAGATGAAAGTGTTTTTCATATGGTAATGGTAACTAGCAAAAATGCCTATGCCACAACCAATAGTTGAAGAACACATGGATATAATTAGGGTTGCATTAAAGCTAAGCTAGCTCGATGGCTCGAATCCCTCGGCTCATTTGAGCCAAGCTCAAGTTAGCATTTTAGGCTCGAACGAATCAAGTCAAGCTTTTTTTTTGAGCTTGAATGTTTAAACAAGCCAAGCAATGTTTGATTCGGCTCGACTTGTTTAAGGTTCGGTTCGGTTTAAGCTTTATATCTCAGCTCAAACACATCTCCCTCGTGTAGAAATCTCTGAAAACCCATATTTTAGACTTTCTTGATTTTTAGTTTCTAATTATTCTTGTTGTTCTTCTTCACTCGCTCTACCCCTTTTCTCCTCTTGGCATTTGGTGGGTTTCTTTGCACATATAATTTTTTGAAGAAACCCTAACCTTAAACCCATCTCCCTTTTGTAGAAATCTTTGTAAACCCATCTTTAGACTTTCTTTATATATATTTGTCAAATTTAAGCACTGATGGATTTTATTTATTTCTTTATTATTATCACACTTTGGTGCCCTAGGAGCCTTTAAGAAATCCCAAGACTCGCTTGATTAACTAAAACAGTTAGGCCTCGCACCCGTAGACCAAATCCGGTAACATATCATCTCGTTAGGGAACGTTTCTAAGCCAATGGAGGGTCCATTGCCTTACATAGCACTCAAATCAACTTTTCGTCACCCTAGAGTGACGATCCATCTACCCGGACCCGATTGAGACTCCCTGAAGGTTCACATGAAGTTCAAGTTTCATCACAGCCCAAATAGGCAAGCCAGGCATTGGTGGTCAGTCGCCCAGTACACAGTGAGCCTAAATCTGAGGTTTTGACACCTGAGACTGAGGGGTACATCCCTCTACTCATTTTACACGCATATCCAACCCTTCCACACATCCATAGGGTCTCCGACTCTTTTTCCATCCACGCCATTCACACAGTGAGCCTAAATTCGGGTTTTTACACCCTAAACGAGACTACATCCCTCTATTCACTTTTCCATGTTCCACCACCTTCCCATACAACTCCATGGGTCTCCGACCCTTTTCCATCGTTGCCAAAACAGCATATTCATTCCTATACAAAATATAACAAAATAAGAGGGAAAAGAAAGAGATGGAAAAAGTTTTACCTCTTTCACGTACTTTGAGGGCTAAGGCCGAAAGAACATCGTCAATGTGCTCGGGAGGGTGATCAACCTCAAGGTGAAGCTCCATGCTTTCAAACCTTTACTTTCTCTCTAACTTTTTCCATTTCTCTCTCTACATGCTGATCGAGGCATCAGGAGAGAAAATAGACGTCGCCAAGCGTCGGGGCTCCTCTTTTCTTTATCTCTCTTCTTCCTCTTTCTTTTTTTCTCTCTTTCTTTTCTCTCTTTAGAATTTCTTTCTCTAGAAATTTTGTATCTTTGCCTCACTGGCTTACTTGGAGAAATTAATAAGAAAGTTCATGGAAGTATAGCTAAGATTTCCATAAATCAATCATAGAGAAAAACGTTTTAAACCAAGAAAAGAGAAACTATGGATCGTATAAAAACAATTATAAGACCCATGGTCCAAACCATTATCGAGCCTCCATGATCGAAACTGTTAAAATTTACTGAACAAGTTGCAGGCCTGCTCCGATGTAATTCTGTATCAATCACACTTCTCCCATTGGAAAAGGCAGGGGGTTTTGGGTTGGTAGAAGGCTTATTTCATTGCTAAGCATTGAGACAACATCGGACATGGGGGTCTGTCAGTTGCACTTTCTTGGACGCAGAGAAGTCCGACATTAATGTATCTCAACGGCATAGATGTAGAAGGGTAACTTAATATTGGATCCATCAATCCAACCCCCTATCTCCTTTCCACAACTCCCATGCCTGAAAGAAAATCATTTAAATACTATATATCACAAGGCAAAATCTCGAAAATTAAAATCAGAGGGCTAAAAGAATAAAGTAAACAACAAAAAGTGCATTTATTTAGTTACTCACATATCCAAGAAGATTGAGAGAGTCACTATTGTAAAACCAGTATTCTTCTTTCCGCTCACGATCTCTAACAGCAAAACTCCGAAGCTAAAGACATCAGATTTAATGGAGAAAAACCCTTCCAAGCGTATTCAGGGGACATATAACCCTGGATTTCATTAAACCATTTAACCATGTCTCTTAGTAGCTGCAATGGATATTTGTATGTATGCAGTAGGCAAGTATACGTGCCTAGTGTTTACATGCTTAGGAATGCTTTGTACTTACTAAGTCCCGACAATGCGATTTGTATTTGCTTGTGACACTTTGCCTCCGAAAATTCTTGCCATGCCGAAATCGCTATTTGGGGTTCATGTCACTATCCAACAGAATGTTGCTAGCCTTCAGATCTCTGTGTGATAATTCTACCCTGGAATATTGATGAAGATAAAGAAGTCCCTGAGCAATCCCTTCAATTATGTGAGCACGTATTTCCCCAATCTAATAGCCCGCGTTTGGCTGGATCTGAATCAATTTTAATCATATATATATATATATATATATATATATAGGAAATTGTAAACAATCATGAAATAAGAATATAGCTAGATATTAAGTATGAAGAATCACATTAGAGAGGAACAAGCTAAATATCGATAAATTAGCAACTGTGAAAAAATCACAAACCAAATATGAAGAAATCCAAGCTTTTGTTGGGCATGTACTCATAGATTATATCTTTTCATCTCGTTCTGTGCAACATCCCAAGAGTCTAACAAGATTATTGTGTTGGAGTTTGGCAATTAGTACGGTCTCATTTCTCAACTCCTCTAGTCCTTGTCCTGATTTTCTTGAAAGCCTTTTCACTGCTACTTCCTGGCCTTCAGTAGTTTACCCTGCATCATGGATCCTTAGGCATGACTTTTGTAATTCATGAATCATTTAACAAAAAAAAGAAACATTTCATCCTTAGGAGACTGAGGATCTTTTAGATTTATCTCACTCTAAATTACTTGTGTTACCAGTTTAAGTCTTACTTGTAACAGGTCCAAACCACCCTCACCAAGCTTATTTGCAACAGAGAAGTCATCTGTAGCAGCAGATATGCTTGCAAAACTGAATAACGGCAACTTGAAGTCCTTCCCGCCTTTCCCAGCTCACTTGCTTCGTTTAGTTCATCAGGTGCTATAATACTCCATATCCACATCAAATAATAACAAATCCTCGCCTGATTCCTTCTCCCTGTTTGATAAAGAAAATGAAACTTATTACTTCATGGATATATAGTAAAAGTTTGCACAATGAGGAAACCATTACCTGTTGCTTTGGCTTTCTGATACATAGACAACATATGAAGAAGCTGAGATAAGAATTGTGAGTGAAATGGGAAGTACTACAGTTACCCATAGCTGCCTCTTGTTTCTTGAACCTATAAATGAATACTCTGAAAGTCAAATCAGCATCATTGAATTTTAAAAAGAGATCAAAATAAATGGCTGAAGTTATATGGTAAATACATCTGCAACTGCGCATTCATAGTCTACAAACCATTCCCTCCTTACCTGCAAAACTTTTAACCTCAGAAGCTGCAAGTCTGAGATAGAAAATTTGTTTAACCACTGTCACCATCTGAGATTTTTCGCAGATTCAAAAGATCACCATCCATATAGAACAGCCCTGCCGTTGTAAGCATAAGCAGTACAAGAACATTTGTTCAAGCAAGCCAATTTGCACTCTTTGGCACTCCAATTGGCAAAGAGTGCGGATTTTCGGGCCATGACATATTGTGCATCGGTATAAACCCATCTTGATCTCCATTATCCGAAGATTATTCTGACATTGCAAAGGGTTCCCTAACACAGCCACCAGACCAATCACTCAGACTTGTTTCTTCCGAAGAACGTGCTTCAAAACCTTGCAAACATTCAACACATGGAAATGTTCTTCTCATTGCAGCTACCGAAAAGCCCCACAAAGAGCATAAACATCACACTGCTGTTTCGGTTGAGCCCAAAGATATTCCAATCCCACACACACCATTCAACCACCAATTGCCTGATTTGCCCTGACAAATCCATAATAAGTCTAGAAAGAATAGAAGTATTATAAACGGAATAGGTGAAGTAGTTTTCGTTCTCGTTTGAAACGTAGCTGAATTGTAGATATAGTTTGTTCTCATTTCAGGAACTAAGCTGAAAATATGCCCATTCCAGACCCCACTACTCCAGTACGTTTTGGACATGTTCCATTTTATAAAAACTGACTGCTTCCATTCGGTCTGCCCCAACAGAGACATTCCCGAAGCGGGGTCTTCTGAATTTTTCCATGAAGTAAGGTTCAGTGATTGTTTGGTGAGTTTTATTCAGTCCAAGCTTTCCACCAGAAGCCATGTATCTGTGGGTGATCAAAGCTCTGCCAAAATTACAGCAGAGGAATTGGCCCATCTCTCAAAACAAAATTTCCTGAGTCAAGCAGCACTGCCTCAAGAGAACTCGAGGTGTAGAAGAATTGGAGGGTAGATCTGTCGACCAAATGATTTTGGACGCGCTGAGAATGACAAGATTGCCATCTTCTGCGATTTTTAATTCGATCTGAGATGGTTTGAGATGGGTATATTTCTGTTTGCAACCCAAACTACAATTCGGGAAACAAATTTTTGTACCATGCCGATATAGATTCTGTTAGCACTCTTACCTGGACCTGACTGAGAAACCCAGTTCAAAGTTGCCATTTGGAGATATTAGGGTCTGGCTTCCGGAGAGGGTTAGGCCTGCAGAAAGGGTGTGCAGCTCCATGTGTTTTGCAAGAAAATAGAAGCATAGCAGAAAGGAATAACCACCATGGGAGTTGCTTGCTTCTTGTACCATCCCTCCTCTAAAACTTGCACCACAGCCAATATGATGATAAAAGAGAGGAAGACATATTCTCATAGAATTAATTGCAGCTTCCGAATAATTCACTTCTCGTTAGTCATTGGAGAAGCTAACATCACCAGTCAAATATAATAAAAAAATGACTTGTGGACTTGTTTAGGTCCTGCACGAGTACATGTGAGCAGCATGTGTCCATTGAGAATGATATTTTTAAAAAATAGCAATTAAGAAGATTTTTTCATCTTTTTCCAAAAATAATCTTATTGATGTATTTATGTGCCAGACGCTCCACCTCTAAAACTTTGTTTTTTTTTTTACGGATATCTTGACCTTAAAGGCTCGACTAGTCATCCAGACTTGTTCGCGCACCCAGAATTGGACTTAGTACCCCCCAACACTTGAGAATGACATTTTTGAAATAATAACGATTAAGAAGGATATTATCTTACCTTCCAAAAAAAGAAGGATATTATCTTTTATTTTTCTAAAACCAATTTTGTTAATGTTAGGTGCCAAACTCTCGACCACTCATCCGGACTTGTTGCGCTCACCCAAAATTGGAGAAGTTCTAAATATTTCAGTTCTCATTAGAGAAGCTCCCACTACCAGTCCATCAAATTGAGTTGTTGACTTTTAATTTGTCCATGTTTTTAGGCGATGCGCGAATACATGTGTGCGCAACATGTGTCCACTTTAGAATGGCATTTTGAAATAATAACAATTAACAAGGTTATTTCATCTGTTCTTCCAAAATAATCTTATTATGTAATTACGTGCCAGACTCTCGGCACAATCTTACTATGTAATTACGTGCTAGACTCTTGAGCACTCATCCGGCACCCAAAATTGGACTAGTACACCCTCAAAATTATATGGATACTAGAACATAACTAAATACCCGTGCATGCACGAAATGAATAAAACCTTAAAATTTAAAAATATATATTATAAAACATTATAAATTATTTTTTCATGTTATAACTCAAACATGAAAAGTATAAAAAAAAATACATACAAAAATATTGAATTAGATGAAAATCTTATAATTTAATTTAGAAAAAAAATATTTTTAATTAAGGGTTTTTATTAAATGGATGATCAATTAATAAGGGAGATGGCAGATTCAACCTTTAGAGAATTGTGATAAAAGAAGTATCATTTAACGCATTTAATATTTAATTAAGTAAATGTCCTATTATTTAATTTAGAAAAATATTATTTTTAATTATGGATCAAATAATAAGGGAGATGAAGGGTTCAAGGAAAAAAAAATTATAAATAATAATGTTAAAGGGTAGAGATAACCTGCGCATTTTCAATCAAGTTGATTTTTTGCCACATTTTACATGTCAGGTGCCATAAGGCACTCAAACATGTAATGTGTCACTTGTGTGTGTATATATATATATATATCAATGTTATTTAAAAAAATCAAACATATATATATGCTTGATAAAAATCAATGGATACATCAATTAAAACCAAATAAGTTAAAACACTTCTAACTATTACTGTCCCCTTTTAAACTTTTGAGTATTTCAGTTGTCTATATTCATTTGGTTTATGCAAAATTGCAGTAGCCATCTTGTGAGGTGAACAAGTAGACAACTTCTTATAATCTACTCTAGTTGGTTTCAGCAGCTTGTTCAAGAGGCTGAGACAAAAGTACTCTTGTTTCTTTTTTTTCTCCCTTTTTTATTTATGGATAAAATGCTACAGTTGGGATGGTTATGGTTTTTAATTTCTAAGTTGAAGATTGCCTGGGTGGTTCCATAGATTGTTAGTCCAAACCATGCATGCCTACCGCAAGCAGGGATTACTATTCTTTTGTTCTATCGTCCTAGAGCTAGTTATACTTGTGCAGAATAGTCTTTAGTTTGTTACAAAAATTTCCCACACAAAGCAAGCTACACATAGCAAGACAAAAATAACTGAAAGACAAGCTATGGTTCTAAGTAAAAAATTAGCAAAATCAGAGAAATGAATAAAGATGCAGCTATGCCAGCGTATTCTAAAAATGTCTCTTCAGACATCCCATAAAATTGGAACAAACCAATATTATAAAAATTTAGAAACAGATTTAGGCCTAGCAAAAGCAAATAAAATTTTCTTTGCATAGGTATGTATGCAAGTGTTTGCAATAGAGGAGATCCATCCTCTTGTCGTTAATTTGTTTGTTACCTGTATCCTATCTTTTCATTCTGTAACCAAACTCTATCGGAATAATGCATCTTTATATAATATTTGACTAAATATCAATGAAAATTATGGCCGAGTTCTTCCACATCTAAAAAAAGAACAGTTCATCACTAACACTACACATAAAACATAATCAATGCTGTCAAACTTCTCATTCCCCCCATTTCTTAAGCTTCTCCAAAACTACCTGAATTAACACATCATTTCCATGCATAGCTACTCTGAACTTTTGGACCCATTCATCTAGAACAAACCATCTGCCAGTGTATATATGCTGAGAAATAAAGTTCAGATAAAAAAGAAAAGATCATATATAGAATAAGAAAGACAAAGTTTGCAATCAATCTTACCAAGAGAGGCAAAACTAGTAGCAGAAGAAGCCAGTCCAGCAGTAGTAGGAAAGTTGATATAGGAAGCAATGTGTGTTGGGAATGTAGAAAACCTTCAGTAGATTGCCCAGGGGGTAGAGCCCCCTGTGACACACGAAGTGCATCTTGCAATCTGGGCCGTTCGGCCCAGATTGAGGCGAAAATGATATTTAGCGTTTTTGCAGAGGTATTTTCGGCCTTAAACTTATAGCAGTGTGTGTATTCTTTAGGGTTGTAAGTGAGAAGTGGCCATAATTCTGAGAGAAGAAAACTGTAAGTACTCTATATCTTCAATATAGTGAATTGGTGTGGCTCCCGATGACATAGGCACGTTGCCGAATCTCGTATATCTTTGCGTTTTGTCTTTATTTTATTCTATATCTGCAATCTCTTTCTATTTGTTGTATGATTTATGTGATTTATAGTTTCCAAGATCCAAAAGGGTTTAGGGATTAAACACGTGGTTTAATTCCCAACAATGTGCACATGCAACTTCTCTCAATAATGCAAATTCCCTTCTCCTCATCCTCTGAATCGCTCGCACAACTATGGATTTCTCTAAGACAACTCTATTATCTACCTCCAGATAGGGAAATCTCCTATACTAACCAGCAGAAATAAAAACGCAAGAAATCAATACAACATTAAAGCATCACCACTGTGCTAGAAGAGATAGAAATCTACAAATGTAGTGTACCTTTCCATTGAGCCACTCATCCACATCCGATCTTGCTCAAAGCTAGGACTAACAACAACAGTGATCATCGTGCCATAGATGATCAAGATCAAGCATAACACGGATACTGTTCGTTTATAGGGAGAATTAGGGGTTCATCCCTCTTCCTCTAGTACTTGACTCATTACAATAGTTTGTCGGAGTCCACACTATCACCATCAATATCCATTCTACAAAGAAAACCAACATTACAAAACGAATTGAAATGTTAATGAAAAAACAAAAGAATAAGCAAACCTTGTTGATTCATCATCAGTTGATTCCTCTCCTCCGTCATCAAATTTGTCCACATCGCACCTAATCTACTCCCTATCCATCATTCATTCATTTCGATCTGATTCTCTTCATTCACCAAGATACCCTTCTCGTTGTTGAATTTCTATTTCTATATGAGTTGATCACTTGTTTGGAAGGGAGGTGGAGAGAAGAGATTTAAGGGAGATAGATTTAAGGAGAGGTAGGGAGACATTGGATGGGGTAAAAGAATCAGAAATAAAAGCAACCCATACACCCATATGTGGAGAAGATTAAAAAAAAAAAGGTGTAAAAGCCACTTTGTAACTGCCAAAAGGATTATGCCAAAAAAAACAAAACTTCCAAATGATGAATCAAAGAGTTATGTCCTTTGTAACTATCAGATAAAATTTCTATAAAGCCTGTAAAAATCAATTTGTAATTGTAAACAATGAATCCAAAAATATTGACCGATTAAGAGAGAGCACTCCATTAAATTCTAGAAATGTGAATGAGGAGAGATGAATGGAATTGAATGAAAAAGAAGGAGGTGGTCCCATTTTTGCTTAGATGACTTCACAAATGAAGAGTATGCTTAGGTGGCTTCACATATGAAGAGCAAGCTTAGGTGGCATAAGGAAGAGAGTTTCACTCTAGCATATAGTAGTAGTTTAGATGATTAGCGGAATGTGGTTTCATCTGCCCTCATCTTACAAGTGGAAATGTCTCTCTTTTAACACCTCTTAACTATACCTGAGGTTCACAAACCCTTAGGTGGCATTTGGACTAGATTTTATAAGCCAAAATCAATTCTAATAAAATTGATTTTGTAAAATTAATTGTCAAATAATCACTTCCTCAAGTAATAGTGTTTGGGAATACGAAGGTGAGAGACTCATCTTCGTTTTCCCCTAACACTATTATTTGAAAAAGTGATTATTTGACAATTAATTTTACAAAATCAATTTTATCATGCCCCATTAGTGATCAATTATGTAAAATTAGTTTTTAGAAAAAAATTAGTTGGCCTGGCACTTGCAAGGCACGTGCCAATTTTTTTAAATTTCAAATTGAAAAAAAATAAAATTTGTTAGAATAAATTGTAAAATGAGAGCATGCAGTGAGGAGTGAGGACAAGAGATTAAAAAAAGATGTGAGTTGGAGGATGTGCATAGACTCGATTAGATGACATGCTGGATATGTTGGAAGGATCGAAGGTGTTTTCGAAGTTAGATTTAAAGAGTGCATATCACCAGATCAGAATTAGGCCGAACGATGAGTGAAAGACAACTTTTAAAACTAAAGAAAATTTGTATGAATGGATGGTGATGTCATTCGGACTTTCGAATGCACAAAGTACGTTCATGAGAGTGATGAACCAAGTGTTAAAATCTTTCATTGGCAGATTCGTAGTAGTGTACTTCAATGATATTTTGGTGTATAGTCATAACAAAGATGAGCATGTTTCCCATCTATGAGAAGTGTTTACCGTACTCAAAGAAAATAGCTTGTACGTGAATCTGAAAAAGTGCAGCTTTATGACCAATAGTCTTGTGTTCCTAGGTTATGTTGTGAGTGATAAAGGTATTCAGATGGATGAGGAGAAGGTGAGAGCAATCAAAGAGTGGCCTTCACTGAAAAATGTGAATGAAGTGCGCAGTTTTCATGGTCTTGCAACCTTTTACCGACACTTTGTGAGAAATTTCAGCAGTATTGCAGCACTTCTTACTGAGTGCATGAAGAAGGAGAAATTTAATTGGACCAAAGAGGCTGAACAATGTGCCTTTATCAAAGAAAGGTTGACTTCTACCCCTGTTTTAGCACTACCAAAATTTTAAAATTTATTCCAGGTGGAGAGCGATGCCTCGTATGTGGGCATTAGAGGAACATTGAGTGATGCACGCAAGAAGTGGTCAATATATAAGCTAGAATTGTATGCTGTGGCTCAGACTTTGTGACATTGGAAGCACTATTTAGTTTAGAGGGAGTTTGTTCTCTTCACAGATCACCAGGCCTTGAAATTTATCAATAGGCAGACCAACATAAATCGGATGCATGCTAGGTAGATCTCTTTAATGCAGGAGTTTACTTTTGTACTAAAACACAAGTTTGGACATCATAACAAAGTAGACGATGCTTTGAGTAGGAGGGCATTGCTATATGTCATATCACTTTTTTTACCCTTATTTTAATACTAAAATTACCACATTATAATACTTATAGTATGAAATACAGTCCTGACCCAACCCATCTAGTGCTTAACGGGACGGGACGGGACGGGGCAGGGCGGGGCGGGATGGGGTTAAGGAATGTTTTAAAAAATCAGAAGTGCCCTGCATACCACCCTTTAGTCACTTTTCTTTGATTTTTAAGGAATGTTTTAAAACATACATCCTATATTTTTGATTTTTAAAAAAATCAAGTAATGGGGTTAAGGAATGTTTTAAAAATCAGTAAAAGTACAAAACTCGGTCGAGTTGGGGTGAGTTACCCGGTTTTTAGTTTCAAAACTAAGTTTTTCATTACATTCCAAGAAAAGAGCTTTATGAGCCATGTAAGCTCCTCTCTCTCTCTCTCTATCTCAATATTTGGATAAATTAGACTTTTGCTATTCTTAGAATTGTATTTGGACTTTAGTAGTTTTGAATTTGTTAGACTTTCTAATGATAGTGTATCATGGTATATGTATGCAGGGGTCAAGTGAGTGATGAGAAGTATTATACTTCTCATCTTGGTGCTGCGGCTTGGCTCAAAGGGTCGGAGGGTCACCTTGAAACCGCTACGAGCACCCCTTTATTTATCCTTTAAGTTTAAAAATATGAATTTGTAGAACTCTTAAGATTTTCATAAAAATTTTGGAAAAGGCTCGTGTTTAGTGAATCTTAACCACAGTTAAGGGAGTAAAAAAGGGGACATGTGGCAAAAAAAGGGGGCGAAATGTTAATCCCCTCCTCGGTGTGGGGGGTTAGATTCCTAGCAACAATTTTCGTTGTAGCCTTGGGCTAAAAACAAGCAATCCCTTTTGGACACATCAGAAAATGTGTCAACTTAATTAATGTATTGCACTTTTTATTTAATTTTTCATTATTATTAAAATCATATAATTGAAAATTTATCTGATGTGTTCACTAGAATTGGTTGTTTATAGTCATGGTCTACAATCACCATTGTTGCTAAATTGAATCAAATAAGAATCTCTAAACGGAGCCTAAGTTTCATTCGAATTGGTGGTTCCGCCTCCCCCTTGTGGTGTTGTTAGAGAATTACAAAATTAGAGTATAGCCAAAATGGTTGCAGATATCTTGCTAAGGAAAAAGGAAATCAAACTTTACCCCATCCACTTTTTTGGGTCCATTCTTTTGCCAAGGATTATAAAGTCTGACACTTTGTAAGTTTTCTCATTTGACAATATGCATTTTCTTTTGAGAAGATGTATCATGTTTTTCATCTCTTGAGTTGCAATTCCTATAAGACTTTAAATGCAATAAACTGAATGATTTCAAATCTCAAGAAAAATGATAAAACTTGAAATATGATGATTAATTTTGTTAGAAACATTGACAAGGTGATTCAAAATTCCCTAACTATCATGACAAAGTGCATATTAGTGTCAAGCTTTATAAGTCTCAACAAGAGAATGAACCCTTATGGGAATTAGACCTACACACGCTTTGAGTGAGTCGGACATGCCCTGCAAAAAGAAATTAAAAAAATCATAAAATAAGTCTGAGTAGTTTCAGAAGGAAAAAAAATGTTACTTTTGATAAATATTTTTTGGGAAATGAGCTACGCACTCTCAAGCATAGTAGCAATGTAACACACCACCTCTTGCGCCAATGGTGGGGTGTGGCCTCTCACAATAGAGAGGTCTTGGGATCCATTCCCTAGGGTGATGAGTAGCAGTAACTATAATACCCAATGATAACCCCTAACCCTACTAACATAGGTAAATGATATCCTCCGGAGAAGAGAAAAGAAAAGAAAAGCATAGTAGCAATGTTGCCATTGACAAATAAGTACTTCTTTGACTTCATAAGAATAATGGGATTACCCATTTATTTTCCTTAACTACTTTTTTTGGGTAAGTGAAATACGGTTAAGCCCGCAACCTTGGTTAGTTGTATTAGTTTCTATTCATTGGGTAGTGGTTAGAAATCTAGCATTGAAAGTTGGATCAAATGGTAGACATTTCAACGGTTACACCAACTCTTGGGCGTATACCGCAGACCATAATGGTGGGCATTTCCACTATTTTGAGTAAATGTGCTGAGATCTCCATCTGTGAGACCCATTTTTGATAGTTTGTATTGAACACTTGGTGGAACTCGTGCAAATCTACCTTGAAGCAACATGGAGATGGGTTACTTCTAGGTCTATTTTGCACATTTTCAGTTCTCAATTGCACTAAATTGATGGAAACACCAAGTTCTTGCGCCATCTCCTAGCTCACTGATTTGCCATCTCATTTATCAAACGAAACCAAAGGTAAACCTCCCTTCTAATAGTCAGAAACTCATTCACATGCCTAGGGGTGGCTGTTTCTAACCCCACCCCGACTTTTCAAGGGTCCGGTGATATGTTCTACACATTTTCTCATTTAAAGAAACTGATATAAGCTCAAGGAAATAAATAATTTCAGAAAATAAGAAGACTTAAAATTGATGAAAAGTCTCTCACTCAATACGTGAGAAGAGGAGATCTTTTGGGTAGTATTTATGCTTTGTTTAAAGGGTATATAGTAGGAGAGTTATACAAGAGTAGAAACTCTTCCAAAAGTAGAGTTACACAAGAATAGAAACGTACACATCACCTTTCTATTCTTTCCCGTCTTTTATCTCATTTCCTTTATTAAGAAACACCCGTTCCTCAGCCCGGAGGTCTCCGAAGGAGGAAAGTTCCAAATAGATTGCGAGCAATGTTCTTGCCTAATGTTGGGTTGGATCCACTTAGCTCAGAGAGAGAGTGGAAAAGAGAATGAATGTGTCAAGGAGTTATTCAAATAGGGGTGCCAATGGGTTGGGCTTGTGCCTATGCTGCATTTTTGTATTTTTGAATAGGTCTACCGATCCCGACCATTTACAAAGATTTTTGAGCTGCAATTTGGCCCATTGACATCCCTACAACCAAATGAAAAAGGGTAAATCAGTTGCATCCACCACTTACTGAGTCCAGATAGGCAACAACGCAACTATGCCTAAAAACATGGGCTCCACATTCAACAAGATAGACCCCACATCAGTCATGAGTGGGCCCCGCATGTTTTTCAAGCACAGTCGGGCAATGGCACAACAGGGAGGGCTCTTTCCCATCCAAACTCCCACAAAGAGAGAGCTAAGTCAAATAAGACTTGCCAGACCAAAACCTTCTGGATTACTCACAAAGCCTCTTTAATTGTTTCTTTAACTTTGGTTAACATGTTTTAACCCTTAGAGTTAATATTTTTTTATAAAAACCAAGGATAGATGGTTGACCCCTAAGGGTAAGTGAATTTTAACCACAATTAAGGGGTGTTAAAGGGACACGTGTTAACCTGTGGTATAGGGGCGAGATGGTTTTCGTCTGATGAGGGCCAGATGAAATCCCAGTCCAAGCGAAATAAATAAGATTGGATATGCTCTCAATTTGTAGACGAACTCCAAGGAGTCCGATCACAATCCACAGGTCAAAACGTGTCCCTTATAATACTATTTAACTGTAATTACGATTCACTAACCCTTAGGGTTCAACCGTCGAACCTTGGTTTTTAGAAGTATAAAAAATATTAATTTTAGGCTCCGTTTGTTTGCACGTAAATGGTTTTACGACGTAAATCATTTACGAAGGAAAAACTTTTAGGGTAAAAGATGAATTTTTCACTTAGTTTTTGTTGTTTGGTTGCATTCTTGAAAATGAGATGAAGAATTTTATATAAAAAATAATATTAAAAAAATTAAAAGTTAAAAAGATTTAAAAATATTTTTAAAGAGATTGTGATTTTACGGAAAAATGACATACATTTTTGAAATGTAAGTTATTTTCTACAAAAGTGATTCATCTTCTGTAAAACATTTTACATATAAAATTTTTTAGTACAAACAAACATATATAATTAATATTTTCTACGGAATTGATTTGTTTTTTCTTATTTTACATCAAAACAAACCGAACATAAATATTAAAGTTATTAAACAAAGTTAAAATTTAAAGAAGGATAAACTCTTGTGTCGTAACCGGACTTACTTGAGCTACTTACAAAATTGAGAGAATCAAAGTCAATGAAAAAACTGTCGCTGCATCACCTTGACGTGACATGGATGCAGCGCTGTTGCCCAAACCCTCATTTGGCATACACCCACGGTGGGAAGACTCTACCTTGTGGGAGCGGATTTGGTATTGCTCGTTTTGCTTTGGTTCACCAAACCGACATGTGGCAATAAAGGATAAGTAATTTCATTTTCTCTATTTTTTTTTGTTTTTTTGACTCTCTATTATTGCCACATGTCGGTTAGTGAACCAAGGCAAGACGAGTTAGGATGAGAAACAAGTTGCGCTGTGTCCTTTGTGTTTTATAAAAAATGGGGCCCATTTTTTTTGATTTCTCCGTTTACCCCTGTTGAGCATGGGCCCTCCTTGGTAAGACACAAAGGGGCAGCAGCGCAACAGTGTGCACTGTTGCCCATCCGAACTCAGGCAAGACCAAATCTGATTCCCTACTTTGTGCGTCTTTTAGTCCTTGGCTTGTCTCGCAAGACCAAATTGGATGAGAAGAACTCAACTCTGCTTGCATAGGCAAGCAGATAGATTAATGATCCAGCAGCGTTTGATATGTCCCAGGGTCCCACCTAAGGAATATCCCAGAAAAGAATCAGCATCTATGGATGATCCTAAGAATCTTGTTGACAACTACTTACCTATGGTCAATGATACTACTAGAAATTTAGAATATACTGTTATGAACATTAAAGAAATTGGGTTGATAAGATTCCTTATGATTGAAAATATGAGGAAATAAGCCTCTCAAGAGAATGCATGCTTATATATATATATATACTAGCGGGTGGCAGGTGCGATGCACGGGAGAGCGAGAGGAAGAAGTTAACCATAGTTATAGGAGTAAAAGGGACACGTGTTAACCTGTGGGTGAAATTGAACTCCGCTAGTGGCACGTGCGAGCACGTAAAGCGGGGGAGGAGTAATCACAATTATAGGAGTTAAAGGTCCACGGTGCGATGAACTCTCCCTCGCATTGGCTGTGATTCAAAATAGATAGATGAGCAGGGTAGTTTGAATTAATCATGGCAATGGAAGTTTGGGAATAAGAAAAGATTGAATCAAAGTTTGTTGAATATAATTGTAGGAAATTTCAGAAATTTAGGTGCTCTGTTTAACAAAAGAAATTAGTACGAAATTCAAAAAAAATTAGGCTGCCTCTCTATATAAAGTATATATATATATAGAAGATAGGATCATTCAAGATCAAGAAAATATCAAACAAAATATATGAAGATGAAGATATGGGATAGCTGTAGTACCTCCACTAGTCTCATTTTTCTTCTTTTGTTGATGGGATGTCTACACCTTGAATCCATCAAACCCAGTTTAGATGAAGATCTTAACTTGGGTTGTGCAGAGAAGGATAGGAAAGCGCTTCTCGAGTTTAAAGAAGGTTTGAATGATTTTTCAGGTTGGCTCTCGTCTTGGGAGGGTAAAGATTGCTGCAAATGGAGAGGTGTAGGCTGCAACAAAAAGACAGGACATGTTATCAAGCTCGACCTCAAAAACCCATCATGCTACAACGTCGAACAAGGTGATAGAGCTTCTTATAACAAGTCATGCTTGAGTGGTAAGATTAATCATTCTCTGTTCCACTTGAAACAATTGAATTACTTGGACCTAAGCATGATCAATTTTGGAGGAATCTCCATTCCGGAATTCATCGGTTCGCTCGAGAATTTGAAGTATCTCAACCTCTCCAATGCTTGCTTTGCCGGAGAGATTCCTCCCCATCTCGGAAATTTATCACGCTTGCATTATCTCGATCTCCATGGCCTATCATATGTGTGTGATTTCTCAAGGGTATACGCAAACAACCTGCAATGGCTCTCTGGTCTATCTTATTTGAAACACCTTGACATGGGAAATGTGGACCTTAGTAAGGTAGGACCTGATTGGCTAGAGGCTTTTAATATGCTTCCAACTTCTATGGCAGAGTTACATTTACCTAGTTGTAGACTTGAAAACCTCCCACTCTCTCTTCCATTTGTTAACTTTTCATCACTTTTGGTCCTTGATCTCTCCCATAATTTTTTCAACTCTTCAATTCCTCTCTGGTTGTTTAATATTACTAGCCTTATAAATCTTTATCTTAGCGACAGTCATCTCCAAGGCTCCATTCCTAATAAATTTGCCAACATGATTTCTCTCCAAGAACTTGATTTTTCCGGCAATCCGTTCATGGGAGGTGAGATACCAAAATCTATGGGAACACTTTGCAAGTTGAAGAGATTAGATCTATATTCGAATAGTATCACGGGCGAGATAACTAATTTTGTGGATAGTTTGTCCAGTTGCACTAAGAGTAGCTTAGAGATGCTAGATTTGGGTGGCAATAAACTTAGTGGGCACTTGCCTGATTCAATAGGATACCTTAAGAAATTAAGGTCTCTTCGACTTTATAGGAACTCATTTTGGGGTTCCATTCCGGCATCTATAGGAAACTTGTCTTTCTTGATAGAATTGGTAATTTCTGAAAATCAAATGAATGGGACAATTCCAGAAAGTGTAGGACAACTCTCAGAGTTGGTCATGTTAGATCTCTCTGTGAACTCTTGGGAGGGTGTTATATCAGAAGTTCACTTCCTAAATCTCACAAGATTAGAAGAGATTTATATATCACTGAAATCTCCAATGAAGTCCTTGGTTTTTCATTCAAGAAATGTCTGGATTCCACCTTTTAGTCTCAAATCCATCATGGTGGATAACATTAAGATAGGCCCCTCATTTCCTCCATGGCTTCAAACTCAAAAGAAGCTTGTCGAGATAGAGCTCCACAATGTCGGGATTTCAGATACTGTGCCTGATGGTTTTTGGAAGTTGCCTGATATCAAGTACTTGGATCTCTCTAACAACCAAATAAGAGGCAGACTTCCAAACTGGATGAATTTCAGTAAAGCAGAAATCATCTATTTGAGTTTCAACTTATTTTCGGGACCTCTTCCTGTGAACATTGGGGAAATAATGCCAAGGTTGAAAGTTCTAGATCTATATGGGAACAATTTGAATGATAGCATTCCATATTCAATAGGGAAATTGAAGGATTTGGTGTCTCTTTTTCTCTCAAACAATCAGTTTATTGGAGAACTCCCTGGGTTTTGGAAGGGTTTACAAAACCTGCAGATTTTAGCTATAGCAAACAACAATCTTACTGGTAACATTCCGGGTTCAATGGGTTTTTTGCATTCACTCGAACTATTACTTTTGAACAACAACAATCTTGATGGGGAACTCCCTTTGTCCTTGCAAAATTGCATAAATTTGGATACCATAGATCTTGGGGAGAATAGATTTTGTGGAAATGTACCGAATTGGATAGGAGAAAGCTTGCTGTCCTTGTCGATACTACGCCTCCGATCAAACTTGTTAAGTGGAAATATTCCTCGACAGTTATGTCAACTTTCCAGTCTTCACATTCTAGACCTTGCAAATAATAATCTTTTGGGACTCATTCCACATTGTTTGGGCAACTTGACTGCACTTGTCTCTGGTTCTAATAACTCTATCTCTTCAGAGAACGAGAACATAATTGTGGTTGCGAAAGGAGGAGCACAAGAATATAGTAGCAACAGGGTTTGGTTGGTAGGAAGCATAGACCTTTCAAGCAATAAACTAACTGGAGAAATCCCTGAAGATATAACAAGCCTCTTGCAATTGGGTACCTTGAACTTGTACATGAATAGCCTGACTGGAAAAATCCCTGAGAAGATCGGGAATTTGAAAATGTTAGAAACACTTGATCTCTCCAGAAACCAACTTTCAGGTTCAATTCCTCAGAGTTTGTCTTCTTTAACTTTCTTGAGTCACTTGAATCTGTCACATAATAACTTATGCGGGGAAATTCCATTAGGCAATCAACTTCAAACCCTCATCGATCCATCCATTTATGAGGGTAATCTTGCACTATGTGGCCCTCCCCTTGTGGCCAAGCTGTGTCCAGCTCCAATTGTACGTGGTACCAATGGAGAAACCGAATATGACTCTGAAATGCTATGGTTCTACGTTAGCATGGCACTTGGATTCCTAATGGGATTTTCGGGAGTCTTTTAGACCTTGCTAATAAAGAAATTTTGGGACATGATAGGCTCTGTGTGATCATTGCAGTGAATGTGGCTCGTTTGAGGAGGAAGATGCAATTGGAGTGAAACCAGGGTCGTGAGTGAGGAAGGTTTGTGAAAAACTTTGTAAATAAATAAAGAGAAGAACTACGTATTTAATGTGTAAGTATCTGCACCTAATATTTCTGCACATATTGTAAATAAATAAAGAGAAGCTTCTCTACCTCCTTGTAATATAATATAGCTTTGGTTTGAATCTTCTACATTAATATTTGATCATATGTCATTGTCAAGTACATGTCAATCAAGGCTACCTCAAATCATATACCAAGCAAGCCAAGGGTCAAAGTGGCCTAAGATCTTGATCAGGAGAAGATCCATCCGCGACAACAATCTTGATCTTCAGTTTCATCGCTTGATCAAAGTGGCCTAACCATAACCATCTGATTAGAGTAGAAAAATCAAGTGGATGACCATAACCACCCGATGACAACAATCCGATCAACTTTTAGTGCAGGGAATCTCCTTGGACCAAATGAATGTTGGGCCCAAAATCCCCAAGATTTTTGCTAGGTGCATGCAGGATGGATTTTTCCAATCCCTCCTGAACTTGAATGATATGCTCATTTGAAAATTAATGAATTTGAAATTTGATCAACATACATGAGTATGGTGATAGACGATTTACAACATTCTTGAAATTTTAATTGACAGAAAGATCCTTACAACCCCTTTTTTTTGTCAAATCCCCAATGCTGGAAATCGTAGACAGAAAATAAAATTTCAGTAAAGATGCCATGATTTTTATGTTGCAAAGAAGCACTTATTTGATGTCAATCTTAGGCAGCCCAATATGATAGATGTGCTATTAGCACAACCCTGAACGCACTAATCGGCAATGGTTGCTGCCGATTGGGAGGTACTGTTGTACTTCTTCTGCTTTCATCTCTACTTAAGCTACTTGCTCTCCTGCAATTTCTAGTTGTTGTTATGATGAATCGGGGGAGAGAGATGGTTTTGTCACGCTCCAAAACCCCACCTGTGAGAATGTGAGATCTTGTCACGTGACTTACTTGACTTAATCTATTTAATAAGCTTTAAAGACATACTAAAATCTAAACTTAAAAATTTCTTCAATTAAAACATCAAGTAAATTCATAATCATTGACTACAACTGAAATAAAATAAATACTAACCCTCCATCATGATCATCATCAAACTAAACTAAACATAAATATTCATAAGGTCAATTAAAGTTTCCCTAAAATTTGACCACAAACAAATTAAATTCAAAAGTAGAGCCAACGATCAAGATCCCGTTCTTCCTCGGAATAATCTCTTCCGGTTCCCCAAAGTATTCATCTTTTTCCTACGGTCGGAGCGCACAACAATCAAAACCTGAACCTGAACCTGCCGACAACAAAAGTCATCGGCTGAATAACGAGTTACTCCGCGTATATAACAGACCATAGTGAACAATATAATTAACATTAAATTACATGCATTTTACAGATTCATACATCAGTTCACATACATAATCAGAGTACCGAAACAACCAAATACATTACGTCAACTTCTTTCTTTCTTTTCTTACTTTCTTACTTTTCTCACTTTTTTACTTTTCTTTTTTTCTTTTTACTTTTCTTACGTTCTTACTTTTTTTTTTTTACTTTTCTTTTAGATCCTTCTTGAAGCCAGATAACTAGTACCCTTGGAAACTTATCTTGAAGCAAGGCACTAGCATCTTTGGAGATCTTTTTTTTCTTACTTTTTATACTTCATACTTTATCAATCCATGAACAACACATTCACTTGCATTAGTAATAATTTAAAATACCGCTTTACGTATAAGGAAATGGGTTACTATACTTTACTTTACCGAGATACCACCCTTCATACATTATCTGGTACGGACGGCTTAGTGCATTTTCCGATACGACGGCTTACTTACTTTGGCATACATCTTGCCCTTTTTTATGGTATCCGGTTGTGCACAACACAAACATGCATTATCACTTTCGTGTGTCTTTCTTTCTTACTTTCTTACTTTTCTTACTTTACTTTTTAGTTTTACTTAACATCTCATTAATGTCTTTAATTCTTTCTTCGTACTTTTGCATATTATTCATTCGTGAGTGCACAATGATATACCTCTTGTTTAAATTGCACCTAAGACTAACCGTCAAGGGCCATAGGACATCTCACCATAGCGTCTCATACCACTATGTTAACCAGGCCTAGGCAAACCTGACTTTCATCAGAGGTTCGTTTACCCAATGGTATATCATGTATTAAGAAGTATAAAAGAACATACAAAATCTCACATTTTCAATAATTCGACAATATAAAATTAGGGTTTATATTAAAGCACACCGAAGTCACAATCTAATGTAAATATAAAATCCTTTTAAAAAAAAAAAAATTAAATCAAGATCAATATCCTAATTATAATACTTCTTATCAATCAAAATTTTCATGGATTGCAACATAAAATCACACTCACATATAATTAAATTCACAATAATTCATACATTCAATTTACATCCATTCATCTCATTCTCCTCATAAATCCACACACTTCAATAAATTTTCCCAATCCTCTTGTTGAATCATAATAAATTTTTAACAGGGTTCTTCACATCCTAATTTAGCAAATCCATAGTTAATAAGAGAAAGATCAAAATATGGTTTTTCACATCCTATTTTAACAAATCTATCAATAATAATGTAGAATCAAAATATGGTTCTTCACATCCTATTTTAACAAATCTATCAATAATAATATAGAAATCATAATACGGTTCTTCTTATCCTATTTTAACAACTTCATCCATAATAATGTAGAAATCGAAATACGGTTCTTCACATCCTATTCTAACAAATCTATCAATAATAATATAAAAATCATAATATGGTTCTACATATCCTATTTTAACAAATCTATCAATAATAATATAGAAATCATAATACGGTTCTTCTTATCCTATTTTAACAACTCCATCAATAATAATATAGAAAACGTAAACATGTTCATAGATCCTACATATTCTTACATCTTTACTTAGGTTTACTATCTTTTTATTCATTCTTTTAGGTTAATATTTAAAATATGGAATACTAGATCTGTTATTTACCTTACTTAATCGTCTCCCTACGATCTTTCGCTTGCGAATAGGGTTCTATCTTGATCTTCACGCCTCTTTTTCCTTTTTCCAGACCGAATCTTTAAACTCTTACAGTTCCCTTCTTTTGATCTCTCAAGAACTCTCTATTTTTCTCTCTTTTAGGTTTAGAAGGCCTTAGAAACCCTTCACTCTCGAATAAAAGGGGTATTTATAACATTGGGAGCCCTAGGGACTCAAACCCATGAAAAATCGTACAACCCGCCGCCGAACAATGTTTTGGGTGATCGATCGCCCACCGGCGGCGATGGATCACCAGCGCAGATTTTTTTTTTTTTAAAACTCTTTCGCTACTTTTTGTTCTTCTTTTATTTAGTGCAATTTATCTCCATAAATTCACTAAATCGGGTGAATTAAATGAGTTTTGTAACTCAAGATTTTAATACATTAATCTCTCTTACGATTTATGTATAACTTTAAGTACATTTATTTAGGCAATTAACTCATACAATTATGGAACTAGTGAATTAAATGCAGGTCATTACAGGTTTGGATATAGAAAAATATGGAAACATAGTTTGGGTAAACACATAAAGGTGGAGGAATCTGTATGAATCAACTAAGATTATTTACATAGAATCACTTTTTCTACAGAGAATCAATTTTGTCCAATGTTTGAATATAACAAAATTATTTGCAACAATGCTGCTTATTAGAAAATTTATCCATGTACAATTAGTTCTCATCACAATTAAGTTTGGTTACAAGAATCAGAACCAAATGAGGCCGTAATATTTTTCAAAGAATGGCAATAACTAGTCTGGCCAGTTTAATCGATCTACTTGGAAGAATCATTACAGTGAATAGCTTGGAAAGAGCTCTTAAACACTCTGATGCCAACAGCCTTGGGGTCCCTACACAACTAAATGCAATCCTTTAAGAGCTTGATCATAGTTGTGATTCAAAGACCAATTAGTGCGCAAAGGGTGTTTGACCTTAGTTGCAAAAGCAGCGGAGGGGCTTAAGATGGCTTATAACGGAAAGTGGCTTTCAATCATGTTGGAAAGCGACTCTAAAATCCTTAATGATTTATTTCAAAAAGAACTAGTAATGTTTTTCCCTCAGAAGTGCAGGTTGTTATGGGAGTGACTTGAAAGCTTCAGGCTATCATCTATTCTCGTATTAGGAAGGGTGGTAAGCGGAGCGGGTTCGTAGCGAACAATGGTATATCCGAATTCGTATCCGATTATATATTCGAATATTTGAACCCGAATAAATATCCGGCGGATAGTGAAATATGATATCCGTATCCGACTCCGATTAAAATATTCGAATTCCGATAGTATCCGATTACTTTTTAAAAAGTATTAAAAATGTAATTTCATATTTAAAAAATGTAAATATATATAAATTTTATTTTTAAAAAATATATTTTAAAGGTTATATTAGTTTTATAAATTTAAAATATATTATTTACATACATTATAGGATAAAGCTTCTGAGACCACATTAGGGCCGAGACTACCGAGACCATGCTCTACGAGCATGGGATTTCAGGTGGGGCCTACCATGTGAAATGGGCCCCACCTGAAATCCAATGCTCTAAGAGCATGGTCTCGGTGGTCTCAGCCCTAATGGGGTCTCCCTAGCAAAGTCCCATATTATATAATTGGACTTTGCTACTGAGACCCCATTAGGGCCAAGACCATGCTTTAAGAGCATGGTATTTCAAGTGGGGCCCATTTCACATGGTAGGCCCCACCTGAAATCCCATGCTCCAAGAGCATGGTCTCGGCCCTAAGGGGGTCTCAGAAGCTTTATCCTATATAATTGGTCGAATATTTATTGGATCAAATATACCAATATCCGAATTCGTATTCGATTATAAACGGATAGTAAAATTGCTATCTAAATTCGCTCCACCAGATACCTATACGGATAAATTATTCGATTAAACAAATATATTTGGATAATATCTGCATCCGTTTACAACCCTAGAAGATACAAGCAATCTAGAAACAAAGCAGCTCATTATTTGACGACCTGTACAAGCCAAAACGAGTCTGATGTTAGTATATATTTATATATATGAAGTAAGCCAATTGTTTATTAAGTACTCTTTAGTCTTTAGGCCTGAAGTCAACTCCTTGAATAATGAGGCCAGACTAACAGCTATATCCTTCCATCCCCTCGAGACTCATCTCCACCTCCCCATCATCTCCTTGATCATTGAAGAACTCACCCATCTCATTTTCTAGCCATCCATCTCCTCTCTCCTGTAGAAGCTCTGTCTCTCGTTGCCGCCAATCTGCATCCCGCTCCTGGGAATTTCGGTGCTCCTATATCAGGATGTCGTTAGGATCCAGGTGCACGATGTGTGGTTCTTCACCCCCCATCTCCAACGAATACATAAACATTGACAGGTTGACTTCGAAACATAAGACTCATCTCCACCTCCCCATATGGAAAATTGAACACAAGATAAACTGTATAATTTGTTCTCAGAGATAGTATTCCAGTCTCCATCTAGCCACGGATTTCAAGCAAACAAATGGTTAGGAGCTCAGCCACCTCAGAGAACTTGTAGAAATACATGTGTTATATATAAGATCTATCACCAGAGATCCACTTTATCACTACAAGAAAAGTGGGTTTTCCTGATAGAAATTTAGCGACAGTTTTAATATCCATCGCTACAAAACCATTATACCGACGATTATGTACTGTCGGGATTATTCCGTCTCTATAATTTTATAAGTAACTAATTTTAGATTTTATTTTTTGGCATTTTCAATCACAGATGGCTTTTTATTGCAGTGACTGTTAGAAAACTGTCACATAAATTTACCCAATACCGATAGTAATATTTCTGTCACTAGACTCCCAAAACAATAGAGACGGTAATATTTCTGTCGGTACTATATCGACAAGTTTTAGTGACCTAAATATTATTGTCACTAAAAAGCGTTTAATTAAAATCCCCAAAACCTCTACGCTATCATTTCCTCGCGCCCTAAAACCACTCTCCCGCCCAAAAAATGCCGACGACGACAGCTCCCGCAATTGCCGTTAGCTTCCCGGGCGATACCTTCCCCATTGCCGGAGGTTTCGCCGTCGATGAAAACTCTCGCCGTTGCCGTTAGCTTCCCCAACGATACCTTCCCCGTTGCCAGAGGCTTCACCGTCAACGACAACGCCCGCCGTTGCCATTCTCCTCTCCGATAACTGTTAGCCTTTAGGTTTTCAATCTAAGGTAACATCATTAATTTTGATGATAACATAATAATGTAATGTCATTTGTTTTACTAATGCTTCTATTGAGTTTAAATGTAATTCAGTCTATAAAGAACATTAACAAGTCATTCAATGAAAAAACATGAAAATGATACCATCCATAAAGGGAATTCAATATCAAGTCAAAAGCAAGTTGTTGGATCAAATTAAAGATCATATCAATCTAAGCCATGAAAAGTTGAAGATTCATAAAGAAGAAGATCGATCATAAAGTCAAAGAAGACAAATCCAATCAAGATGAAGACTGAATATTCTCTTAGAAAGTTTACTTGTTTTATATTTTAGTGAAAGAGTTTCTTAGGACTTCTGTAAAAAGTCATCAAAGTTTAGTTGGTTGAAAAGCTCAAGCCTAAAATAATCATAAGAGTCTTAAACCAAAATTGAATAACTTTATAAGGTCTTAGGACATCATAAAAAATGATAAAAATAAAACAAGAGTCTTTGCAAATCATTCTCATCATTGGATAAGGTAAAAATGAATTTTCAAATAAATAACAGAGAACTCGTCGACGAATTTACAGAGGCATTAAGACTCGTCAACGAATTTAGCCACAAAGGCCACTGTCTCTGTTCTGGCCTTGATCTCGTCGACGAATGCAAAAAACATTTTCATACTCATCGACGAATTGATGCGAGAAGCAGAAAATACTGTAACGACTAGTTTTGTTATCAATGTCGTTTCAACGGCTATAAAACTTCTTGAGCTATAATTAGGAATGATTAATGAACTAAAAGAAAAACTCAAATCCTTCCAATCATTCTATAACTCACTATATTATTCATTGATCAATCATTTGAGTTAAAAACCTAGAAAACTCAAAAGAGTCCAAATTGAGCTATTCAACTCCATTTCTTTGAAAGACTCTTAGAGAATGTTCAAGTAATCTATCAGCTCGTTTAAGGAGCATTTTCAGATTGTAAACACTTCTCATCCAAGTTTATTGAAATCAAGAGGCCAATGAGACTCTTGTTCTTGAAATGAGGATACTTCATTGTAAGGTTTGGCCTCTAACTGTGAAAATGACTGAAGTCAAGAAAGTGGATTCTCTTGCAAGTGTAAATGTTTGATCTTCATCTGGAAGAAGACCGTGCGATTGAGTAAATCGTGGTGAATCCTCTAGCGAGTATAGCTTGAGACGGAGATGTAGGCGGGATTGTCGAACCTCATGAACAATATCTTGTGTTTACATTCTCTCTCTCTATTCTTTATTTTATTACTTTACATTGTTTGTGTAGAATTGCATAATTATTTTCCCTTTTAATTAGTATAATTGAAATTTCACTTAAGAGATTAGGAAGAAATTTTAAATTACCATAGACCCCATTCACCCCCTTCTAGGGTTGAATCCTTGGGCAATAGTATATATATCATTGTACTAATAAAAGTACAAGGAGTAACCTAAAATTTATTTGGACATGAATGCCCTTTAATTAAAAATATTTACTCATTAACCTATAGTATATATTAAAAATACTTCATGTGAGGATAATCGTACAACATTAGTAGTTAACTAATATAATAAGGACTCTTTATACGAAAGGACTCTTTCTAGAGAGAAACCATATCTCCACTAATAGAGTCCTTACTAATAAGGACTCTTTAGTAACTGTTGATATTAAACATTAGTAATCCACTAATCTAATGGATCATTATTATTTTTTTATTATTAATAAGGACTCTTTATACGAAAGGACTCTTAATAGAGAGTCCATACTCATAGAATTACCTCTTCCATATAAAACTCTCGAGGTGTAATCCCCGCTGTCCTCAACAAATAGTTTGTGCGCCTTCATACTCTTGACGAACAGAGAGACCATGTAGTTCTTCGCCGATTTTGATAAGGAGGAGGAATGGATCAACTAGATTGGAATGTCCATCGTTTAGCACTCTCGATCTATCACCTATTCCGAAGTTCGATTACCATAGCAAGCGATAAGGAAAGATGAGATTTATGTAAACAAGGTGTGCTCGAGTCCTCGAACCATAAGAGCTTTCCTTGCTTGAGGAAGAACCAGCGGCGACTCCACATCTTGATGTACTCGCCTTGTATTGTTAGCCAGCCGGTGCGCACGGGTTTTGACTAGAAATTGACACCTTTGTAATCTTCGGTCTTTGGAGAGTCTTTATAGTAATAAGGACTCTATTGGTGGATAATACTAGATAAGAAAGATTTTAGCTATGGGAAGATCCTAAAGATCTCAAGAAGGAATTTGGCAAGTAATACTATGTCCTAAAAAGTCCACTGTGTGAGGAATCTGATCAAGAAGTTGTCGGTTTTACATACTATGAGAAAAAAATCACTGAACTTCTTACAGTTAGGAAAGACAAGCGTGCATTGAAAGTAGCAAAAAAAGGAAGGTGGACACTAATCACAAGTCATAAGAGGGCAAAGAAGAAGCGTGAAGAGATGCCCAACGTTCTCCGCAAGATGAGGCAATTCTCAACTATACTCTATTTTTCTCATCTCATGTTTGTTTATAGACAGGTCCAAATGTGACATTAAGATGAGGAGCAAAATCCCAATGCAATGTGGTAATCAATGATGTTGCCAACTCTTAACTTTAATGTTTTTATTATTAAGTCTATTTCCGTAATTAGAATTTTAATGCTTTTAATTAGTAGGACCCACTACAAAAATAGTAGTATTTTTTTTCTATTTTGTTATTATTATTGGTAAGGACTCTATGAGTGGAGATTTAGAAGGACTCTATTAGTAAAGATTTGAATATTTTAAGTGATTAAGATTTTTTTAAGATAATCCTTGCTTAACTTAAGGAGGTTTGGAGCATTGTTGAATTCTAATATATTTACTTACCGAAGGTACAAACGGGTAAGGTGTAAAAGTTCTAAAATTAATAGTAAGAATACTGCAACCTCTTTGTTATTGCTTCTACCTTTTAATTTAATTTTGGATGAAGCTAATGTTAGATTTTCTTCTATTAGTAGGCTTTTGCAAACCTTGGATATAGTGGTGTTTGAAAGATTCTATGACAATATCATAATTATATATATATATATATATATATATTGGTAATGGGGCAAAGACAAGATTAATAGAGAAATATAGTATAAGCAAGCACTATAGACATCTCATGTATGTGGAGGCATTTTGGTGTAGTGCAATCATATGAAATCATTTTCTGGTTGATGGAGGACATTCAACTTCGCCGGATTGTGAGTATATTTGAGGTTTTTTTGTATGTTTAATTCCACATTGGAAAGTGTCTGTAGTATGTTAAGAGAAATTGATCTCCTCTAATGACTAACCCAATGTTGATTAATGTTTGTGTTTCGTGCATTTTACCATATCCACAGTCAAGTTTGTATACACTGGATGTCATGTTCGTCTATCCCTCAAAAAATATATTTTTTTATTAATAATTAATTAATTCGTGCAAAGCACGTGCACCTTTACTAGTATATATATATATATATAGTGTTTAAATTTATGAACACCAAACCCTAACCCTCCATTTTCAGTTCTATTTTCTTTGATCTGCAATAATTGATCGAATCTATTTTCATCTACACCGTTTCTATTCGTATCGATGGTTTCTTGGTCTGTAGTTGTCGAAATTTTTGGAGTTTCTCTAGTTCATTTGCTTATGTTTGTTCATCTCGTCTATAGATTTGATGTGCTTTCCAATGCTCACTTGGATTTAGCAGCTGTCCTTTAGTCAGATTGATTGGAGTTAATGCAATAGTTGGTATTCTTCTCACCCTTGCTGTGGAATGATCCAGGCTATGCCGCTCAATAAGTTTGGTTACTTTTGCCCTCTTTTTGTCGGGTTGAGAATCACAACACTCATGAGATTGCATGAAAGATTTGAAGAGTTTTCTTTGCATTCAATTCTTGGTGATCCCATGATCCAGCTTTCCTTTTGTCTTCTCACCCTTGCTGTGGAATGATCCAGCTTTCTTTTGTTAATTGTATTGCGATTATTATTATTTTTTATTTTTTTTGAAGTTTGGAATTTTCCCCTCTAACTTTACAATATGAAGGTTAGGTTGCCTCACTTTTGAAATCAAACATTAAAGGCCCTTCAATCGGTCAAGTGTTATGATCGCCAAATCTCATTTTTCATGGTGCCAGTTAAAAAGATAAAGTCATTGGGTTAATTAGAAAGAATATTTTCAGGGAATTTTAGCATATAAAATGGTTCTTTATTATCTAAACAGTGTCAAAACTTTTGCAAGCGAACATTGTTGAAGATTGATTATGGACAGGGCAGAGCCAGGATTTTTTCCTTGGGGAGGGGGGGCAAAGTACATGTATCAATAAAATTATAAAATTAATGAGGATGAGGGTTGAGAACTCGGATGGGCAACAGAGCTTGCTGTTGCCCATATGTGTCTTACAAAATGAGGGTAGTAGGTTTACATGGAAATCACCAAATGATAAAAATGGGACCCATTTTGCAAGACACATATGGGCAACAGCGAGCGCTGCTGCCCATCCGAACTCTGAGGGTTGAGCCTTGGGGGTTCATAAAATTCATTAATGATGCATTAAGAGCCAGTAAAAAGAAGGGAATTAATTCTTTCATTACTGTTTTTCTTTTGGATTCTTATAAAGAAGATTGGTCAACTAGTGAACATAAAATACTTATTCTTCTTCTGAGTTCATTAATGTGGCAAATTTGGAAATCAAGAATTGCTTCCCTCTCTCAAAGGGTTCCTGATTCAAATTTGAGAATTCATAAGGTTTCATGCTATTAGAGTAATATCGTTCCTGCTTTGGGGATTGATTAAATATTAATTTGTTAGAGGGCTTATAATAGAAATGGGTTTTCGATCATGTTGGAAAGTGATCCTAAAATCCTTATTGATTTATTTCAATAAGAACGGGGAGTTCTTTTCCCTTAGAAGTGCAGGTTGTTATGGGAGTGGCTGGAAAGCTTCACACTATCATCCCTCAGAAGTGCCAAGCTAAATTTAGAGGGCCTTCAACTCTTGTAATGTGATTACCTGTCGCCTCTACCTCAATGGAAAGGTGTGCTCCTCTCATGAGAGCGGTCTTCTGATCAAATCGGGAAAGAAACTTTACTTCAGTGACATGGCAAGTAGGAGGTCTACTCATCATTTACTAAAACATAAATCTTCTACAGCTAATGTAGAAGACCGCCAGCACCAATAGGAATGCACCACACACACCCATTTACACACTTATCAAGCATATGCACACAAATCAATGCCTTGATTGGCGTGAAAGGAGTACGAGGTGACCGTCTCCATGCCGGTACTAACGGCAAGGGGAGAAGATCCCAAGTCTAACTAACAATTACCATCTACTAAAAGTAATGATGAGCACAGCCCAATAACCTTAAGAAGAATCAAATGAGCTGAGCCTACACTGCTCTGCTTTTTCCTTTTTGGACTCACTCTTTCAAGAGGGACACACCTTGCCATATGAGGTATGGCGTATCTACGTATCTCAGAATTCACATGTTTTCTAAAAATTGGAAACACAAATAGATTAAGAAATAAAATACACATAATTACTAGGTTTGAGTTCAGTTTTATTAAGATACAATCCAAGGCAAGTTTAATGTCAGTATATATCTTATATATGATGTAAGCCTATTATTTTTTAAGCACTCTTTAGTCTTTAGGCCTAAACTCAATACCTTGAATGATGAGGCCGGACTTCCAGCTATATCCTTCCATCCCCCTAAGACTCATCTCCACCTCCCCATCATCTCCTTGATCATTGAAGAACTCACCCATTTCAATCTCTAGCCACCCATCTCTTCTCTCCCGCGGGAGCTTTTTCTCCCGTTGCCACCAATCTGCATCCCGCTCCTGGGAATTTCGGTGCTCCTGTCTCAAGCTGCCGTCAGGATCCAGGTCCATGATGTGCGGTATTTCACCCCCATCTCCAACGAATACATACAGCTTGGAAGGTGTTCTTCCAAACATATGGGTTTTATCTGCAAACTTGAACACAAGATAAACTGCATAATTTGTTCTTGGAGATAGTATTCCAGTCTCCATCTTGCTACGGATTTCGAGCCAACACACGGCACGGAGCTGAGCCACCTCAGAGAACCTGTAGATATACATTTGTTATATATAAAATCTAACATTGAAAGAGAGGGAAGGAGAGGAGTTGAGGAGAGATATTTCTTACTTCAAACAAATTCAACAAGATTCAAGATTCAAGCCTAGACTACCAGTCCGTTACAACTCCTAGATTCTCTTCAATTCAATCTGCTTGTAAACGGACGGAGTAAATTGCCTGCACTCAAACCCAGCACAAATCTTGGAAGCTATGGGCTGCAAACGACCAATTGATTGCTTCCACATTAGACTTGTATTAGTTACTCAGTCTTCAATATTGTTTTTTCTTTCTTCCTATTACCAAATAATTTGATACAAAATTTGATGTGATAGCAATCCATTTGAGTGTTTGCAGCCTTGGCAATGCAATGCAAACATCTATTGCTCCAAGATCCGCTTTCATTAAAGGGTCATTTGGCACCATTCCAGTGTTTTCTTTTTTGGTAGCAGAGGTGTCCCAAACTCTTCGAGGAAAGACTAGTCCAATTGGGTTTCTGCACCGTCCCACTCAGAATTTACCCTATGGACACCAGGGTAAGTCGAGGAGTGGGAGTTGAACACACAACCAAAGGGAGCAAACCTGGGATGCTAGCCAACTGCACCAACCACTAGTGAGTAGTGATTTTCTATTCCCTAAGAATAAAAAAAGAGAAATGTCATTTGTATTTTGGATATATTTTGGTGCAAAACGATTTTGACAAAAATTATACTTCTAGAACAGAAGCCCCAACCAACCCCAACCCCAACCTCCACTACCACCACCTACACCACACCACCCTATTTACCACCTCCATCGTCCTTGCCACCAGCCAAGTAACAAAAAATGGCGTTTTTAAACAAATTCGCGATTCACAAATTTTGGGATTGTCAAAGCATTCGGCATTTAAATCGTGTTTTAAAAAAAAAAAATTCGTTTTTATGAATTATTCCCAAACTTTCTGAATTATTCAAAAAAAATTACTTATTTTGTATATTTTTTAATCAAATTGTTCTATATATTTTTATAATTACTAATATATTTTTTATTTTTTCCAGAATTTTTCCGAATTTGATCTCTACCAAATAATTTCTGAATCTTGACTATGGCCACTAGGGGCAGAGCCTGGATTTTCTTGTAGGGGGTTTAACAATGGTTGATCGATAATATTAGTAATTATTTATTAATGAGTTCATGAAGAATAATTATTAGGCGGGTACAAAATATTCTTAGTACAAGGGGTGTGATAGTTCGGTGGTGTACCACCCAATTTGTTTTTGATGGCTAAGTTCATGGGACCATCTCGTATGTTTGTGAACTACTCTCCTTGCCCATGGCTATGCTCTCTTAAATTAAATAAGAAAGTATAAAAACTTAGTTCTTTTTTTCTTCAAAAGTTCAGGAGGCAATTGCCCCCACCTATGCCTAAGCCTATACCTATGCCCTCTTAAATTAGATAATATAGTATAAAATATAAATATTTTATTTTTTCCTCAAAAAGTTCAGGGTGACAGGGGCTATGCCTCGTAGTATCAAGGGAAAATTTTTATTTTTTCCAAAAGTTCATGGCCCATGTGGCTTCGCCCCTGCCTGCCACAATCTACACCACGTCTATGACTGACAACTCGCCCCTCTCCTGCTACCACCTTTTGCCACTACCTCCATTGGCACCACCCCACCACCACCACCATCACCCGATCAACCCCCATTGCAACACCCACCTACCTCTATGACGACAACTCGCCCCCCTTCCCCACCACCTCCACCCTCATCAGTCACCACCACCGGCCACCTTCATCCTCACCGTCACCACTGTCACCAACCCCACATTCAACACCCCCCCCCCACACACACACATCCTCATCCAAACGTGATTGTACTACTTCTGTTGTTGAAAATGAATTCTGACCTAATGTTTTCACACAAGCTCCCAATAATTCTATTGATTCTCTAATTTTGGGAAAGTTTGGGAAAGAAACAATTACCAAAATCCTAAATTTTCCCGAGGGGGATGGCGGTGATTAAGATTTAAGACTCCCAAATCATTTGGAAAAGGTTTTAAATACAAGGGTAAGAATACAAAAGCACAAAAGGAAAGAGATTTTTACAAATAAATGAAAACATATTGTTTTTTCACAAAATCTTTAAAACATATATAAGAAAGAGAGAGAGAGAGAAAGGACCTGGAGTCAGGTAGAGATTTCCATGTCCAGTACTCAGGAGAATCTCCCCATATAACTGAAAGCTTTCTTGCTCCAAGCATATAACACTTTTTCCCACTCCGTTTCTCAAGTTCAAAGCTCTGTTTAGATAACCCCAAAACCAAATATTTTGAATTTACACCTATAAAATGAAAATATACCAATAAAGAACAGGAGAGCTAGTGTAGAGAAATATTTTTGGTCCTTACCATCTTACCCTCGTCGAGGAGAATGGGATTAATGCAGAGACGGAAATAGAGGTCTTTCTTGGAAGAGAAAACTACAGGAGATGGAGAAACCGATTTGGATATAATGTCCTGATAATCGGACGGCAGAAATCTGTCCCATACAGTGTCAGATTCTGCAGCGGATCGGAAGGTAGAAGAAATGAGGGATGATCTACAAGCATCAGGAGGAGAAGTGAGGGAGAGGATGTAAGAGATGCATCCTTCCGGCAACACCAAATCCACTCCATTCCCTTCTTCCATTTTATTCCCTTTTCTCTTTGGCTCTCTGAATTTATGAATGAAGAAGAAACAAAAATGATGTTTCTGTCTTTTAACTTACTTCAACCCTAAGTTAGGGACAGAGAAATCCACTATGGTTGCGACATGTGTTGACGGACCTGCTACTTTACCTTGTTAACTTTAGAGCATCTCCAACGAACGGCCTTGGATTGTCTCTAAACGAAGCCAGAAAGGGCTAGTATCGGGTTCCATAGAATAGGACAAGAAGTGGAGAAGTCAAAATCATGGGGCCATGATTTTGACTTCACCACACATATTAAGACATGTGGTGATAAGTGTGTGAGAATTAAGGGAGAGATGTCAAATGGGGAGAAGTCAAAATCATGGGAAGAAAATGGAATGACTTCTCCCCATTTTATGCCAATTGCAGCACAATGTATGGAACTGAGAGCCCTTACCAGAGACAATCCGAGGGTCCAACGCATGCCCTATAGGAGCTCTCTTCTCTACAGTAGAGAAGAAAACCCTATTATAAGCACTCCAACGCACTCCCTATATGCCCTCCCTGTTGTAGGGTCTAAGATTTGGCTCCCTACTAGTAGGGAGCCAAATCCCCTCCTTACTATTATTATATATATATTTTTTAAAGTCTTTGTCTAATCATTTGAATATGAAGTAGGTTTGGGAACACGGCTTCGGATTCTCTCTGGCCCGTGCCAGAAAAGTGCTCTTGGGCAACCACAAATGAAGCTCCAGCTGGCACAAAAAGGAGAGAAGTCAATTCATTTTCTCCCCTGATTTTGACTTCTCCCCACTTGATATCTCCCTCCCTTTATCTCACCATTATCTCACCAAGTGTCAAATAAGAGCTGGAGAAGTCAAAATCATGGGGCCCATGAAATGACTTCTCCAGCCCAGCTGGCACTTCACTTGTGGTTGCCCGAGAGCACTTTCTGGCACAGGCCAGAGAGAATCCGAAGCCTGGGAACACACCATGGGTTTGTCCCAGTGGTAGTGTATCTCCCTTTGGGGAGTGGAGACTCGTGTTCGAGTCTTTGGTGTGGTTATTGACGCCCACCATGAGTGCTAACCTTGCCTGACCCCCTAACCCTTTGACATAGTTAGATAAATGATTAGAGCATACCAAAAAAAAAAGTAGGGTTGGGAACCACTATTTTAAGGGACAGTTCAATCGCACCCACGGGCCAACACATGTCTCTTTTAACTTCTACTAACTATGGTTAAGATTCACAAACCTTGGGATTTAACAATATAATCTTAGTTTTTAGAAAAAGTAATAAAAAATATTTAACTCTATTTAATTTTTTTTAACTCTTGTGGTTATTTTTTTTTTAATATTTATTTTTGAAAACTAAAGTTATATTATTGAACCCCACGAGTTGTAGAAATTAAATCAAATTTAATAAGTAATAAAAAAGACACATGATGGCTGGTGAGTGCAATTGAACTCTCAACGGTTGCAATAATGTTAAAATAAAAAGAAATAAAAAGAGTGAGTATTTTAATAGAAGTAGAGAAGAAGTAAAGAGTGGGGTTGGAATTGTAAGGAGAAAAAGTGGCCCCCTATTTTAAGAAAACTCTCTACTGTAGAGTAAAAGTAGAGAAATTTAAAAAATGGGTTGGAGATGCTCTTAGAATGGTTGTATCAGTTTAGTAAATAAGAATAGCTATTAGCATCTCTAACGCAAGTCTTCAAAATGGATCTCTAAAACGGCATCTTCTTCTCCCTATATGTGGTGATGCTGGCCCCATTAAAAAGTTTTTTACTTCAAGGGATTAACACACTATTCAATCTCTAAATCATTATTCAGTTTGGATGAATAGTATTAATTGAAAAGTCATCTCCATAGATGTTGGGTCCCATTAAAAGAATTTTATTATAAAAAAAATTTAAAAGGATAAAAATGATATTTAAAAATAATTGAGAGGATAAAAAGGGATACAAACAGAATTTCGGATGGATAAATAGCATTTTGGAGATATGATCTCCATTTTTTCTCTCCTCCGTATATGGAGATTTACTATAGCATTTTGGAGATGAATCTCCATATATGGAGCTGCATTGGAGTAGGTTTTTGAAGACGTGTCTTCATATATGGAGATCCTCTAACAAACGATGTCCAGGTCGAGGTCCGCTCGTTAAAATTAGTTCGCTCAATCTTCATTATTTAATAAAGAATATCTTAAGTTGGAACTAGATTTTCAAGCTATTTAACTTGCTCAAGCGAGTTGATGTGTGTTTAGAGAGTGTGTTAGCTAGTTACATGATATCATTTCAACCAAAAAAAAAAAAAAACTTGCTCAAACTTCCAATTTTCCTGCATACAAAATATTTACCTGGTTTTGAGTTTTCTCCTGTCTCATGGAAAGATTTTTTTTTTTAATTCTTAATTGGATTTTTATTTGCTTTCAAAATTTTATGTTTTTTCTTTTCCGAAAAATTAATAAAATTTGAAGCCATCTCAATGATCTCTTCTTTTTTATCTTGATTTCTAGCTTTTTCTTTAATCCATAGTCTCACTACTAAATTTTTCATATAAAATTCATTTTTTTTTGTCAAAAGAAATTTCTAAAATCTTTTTAGGATGGAGGCAATTTTCTATAATTGCAATAATTTGGAATTAATTCTCCTTCAATAATAATATCATGTATTATTAACTGAAATTTTGGGGTTTGTTGCACTACTGATTTCCCATCTATCACGATGAATTTTAAAGATCTACTCACTGCATATTTTTTGGATTTAGCTTCCTTAGTTTAATATTTTTTTCTCTAAAGCTTTCCATAAACTCTTTGCTTATTTTTCAAAACAATATAGATCAAAATTAACATCCGACATGTCATTTAAAATATGGCCCTTACATAGAAAATCTACAGCTTCCCATTTTTTCCTATAATGAGATCTACTCGGTTTTTTTCTCTTCTTCATTTGGTTCACCAGTTAACACATATATAATAAGCGAAGTGAGTAAGAATAACATCTTTTGTTGTCAACACTTGAAATTGGATCCATAAAAAAATTATGTCCTAATTCTAACATTTACAATAGCCATGAAGAAATGTATTAAAATTGATGTTCAAAAAGCTATCTATTTAAACACTAGTCCCAAAATTTGCAGCCTAAATTTTGTATAATTGCAATCTTTAACCATGAAATACCTATACTAAAAAATGATCAGACAAGAATTGCAGATCTTGTGAAGTGAGGCGGGAACACCGTCGCTCTTTAAGACAATTTGCACTCCCACAGAGATGCACTGGATTATGAGGCATGATACCTCTAGGATACAACAACTTCACAGATGCCAACATTGACTGTAAGTGTGCACTATCTACAGTCGTACACCATACTCTATTTTCTTATCAGTAGAAAATCAAAATAACTTGTAAAAACTCGAAAGCACCCAAATCTCAATACCAAAATCCCAAAACACAACACCCAAAACATTTTGGTTTACTCTTTGATTTTAAATCACTTAATGCAACCAAAACCACAACAAGTGAGACTCATGTAATGCAAATATGTGAGAGGGAGAAAGACATGGAAAAGTATGGAAGGAGAGAGAGGCGTAGGGAGGAGAGAGAATTTATTTTAAAAATGCAAAATTATCCATATTTCTGTAATAGAAACATTTTTAAGTTAAATGATAATTTTGTCATTTTAAAATATTCAATTTATGTTTTAAAATGAGAATCTTCTCTATAATAGGCATTTTTCATTATGTTAGTAAGGATATAAGTGTAATGTCAATTTCGTTCAATTATCAATGTTTATAAGTATCCTATTCCCATTACAATAGTGAAGATAGAAAAGATATAGGGTAAATTTTACTGACCTCCCCTGAGGTTTGGTAAAATTGCAAAAATCTCCTCTTGTTTCTAAAATTCATTGTCATCCCTTCAATTTTAATTGTAGGTAGCATATTCCTCTTTCTATTAGTGTGTTGTTACTAACATGTATGGATTTTGATGATGTCATGATTTTAACACTTCTAAATATCCGGATTATCCTTCTTGAAGTCAATCAACTTGATTAATGTTATTTAAGTGAAATGAATATTAAATGAATTTAAAATTCATGTAGGGATATGAAATTATTTTCATACATTTACTTATCTCATACCGATACTTATCTTTACCTTATGTAAACATAATGTAAGAGTTTTTAGTCATAATGAAAAAAATTCAATCAACGTTTTTAACCATTTTTTTCTCATTATAATAGTAAATGTAGGGTATAAAAGAGCACCCTCCATTAACACCAATTTTATAAGCTTGATAAGGGAGGGTAGTGGAATTTCAAAATATAATGGGAGGTTTCTCCAATTACCCAAAACTTAGAGGAGGTCAGTGTAATTTAGCCCAAGATAGAATTGTGAGGGAAATTTTGTCATTCTTATTATAATAGTAGAGAAATAATTTTGTTAATAGTGATTATAATAGTAGAGATAGAGAAAATACAAGTGAGAGGACAATTTTATCGTTATCATTATAATAGAAGAGAAGATAAGTGTAAGGTAATTTTTTTAATAGCGACAAAATTCAATCAATGTTTTTATGGGCCCTACTCAGAGTGATTTTGTCAATAGTAATAGTGGGGAAAAAAAAGATATTAGTGAAAGGGTAATTTTGTCATTTTCATTATAATAGTTGAAAAAATAAGTGTAAGGGTAATTTTGTCAATAGTAACAAAATTCAATCAACATTTTTAAATGACCTTATTTTCTAAAGTTGATTTTGTCAACAGTATATAATAAGAGAAATAGAGAACATATAAGGGTAATTTTGTCATTCTAATTATAATAGCATAAAAAATAAGCATAATGATAATTTTGTTATTCTGTCAAAATTTAAAGAACATTTTTAACTGGTCATTCTATTTTTATTTTTTTGGTGATAGGTTAAGACACACACAGACTAAATCTCAATTGAAGCCACAACCACATACACCTCTCGGTCATTCTGTTTATATTAGTAAAGAATGAAGATGAGGGTTATTATGTCAGATCATAATTAAAGCAACAAAAGTCTTAATATCACTGATAAGATTTCGAGTTTAAATATGAATAGTAGTTTAATGGGCATTGATTCACCGACTTGGAATTCAGTTAGCTAGTGGAATGCTTTCTCATTTCGTCCCCATTTAATTGTGAAAATTTAACCAACTTAAAGTTAACATTTATTTACTTTAAAACCAAGGTTAAATGGATAAACCCTAGGAGTGAATGAATTTTAACCATAGTTAGTATGTGTTAATTAAAGGTACATGATATGGCAGCCTGTAGGCCGTGCATTCGGCTAAGTATCAAATGCACGGTCTGCTATCTATTTCCCTAGTTTAATTGAAGCCCCCCTTGAAAAATGTGTCGACAATTTTATTGCTATTAAATAGTGCAACGACAGTCTTGCAAGGACTTCCGAAGTCCTCATTTCGTTACACTTTTACTTTTTATATTAAAATTTTAAAAACGAAAGTGCAGAAATTTTTGAATAAATCATGTTTACTGTTTTGCTTTTAAAAACTAATTGCATTTTTTTGAAAACTAAAATGTAACAAATTTTTGCTACCTCAATTTGTAGAAATAGAAAAAAAACAGTAGAAAACACGGAGCTCTCCAACACCCACCACCATAGCCCACCACCACCACCCAAACTATTACCACCACCACCACCACCACCATGGATCGAAATGGTTTGTCCAAATTATTATGTTTATTATATTTACTAAATGTCATTTTCTTTTTTTCCTTTTCTTAAAACAAGTAACGGTTAGTAAAGTCAAAGGTGTTTCATGTTAAAAAATTTGAAAACGGAAATTCATTTCATATTCTTAAAAACTGAAAATAAAACATTAAAAAATGACTCTGTATTCAAATTGTCTCTAAATAATTACAAATCACCACCATATTTATATTAAAAATGAAAAGCTTTGGTTAAGGGAGGGATGAGTGTCAAAAGGGAGAACCGTGCTAGACCTACTCTCGAGCATCTCTTATTCTCAACAAAAAATCAACACCTGGCCTTGACTTTTAGCCAAAAACTAACACATATCAAGAGTAGGGCTAGCACACATCTAGAAAGATTTACATTGAAGAAAGTTTTTATTTTGAAAATTAAATAGTTTTTGAATATCAAATTTTGGATTTTATCTAACTTTTTGTTTTATTTATGTAAAACCTTTGTTTCTTGAGGTGATGTTTGGTTTAGATAATTTATAATAGATATAAGTAATCTCTCTTCATTTTTGTTTCCATCAAACTTTTGCTATTATAACTAATCAGCAATGGAAAGTGCAAGAAAAGCCATGGCAAAAAAAAAACATTGAGAAAGTGTAAAAAAACTCATATTTTTTTAACTTTCCCTCACTTTTTTCCCAAAAGAACACATCTTAAGGGAGTTTGGCCTTGGTTGTAGCTTGATGAGTTTAAGATTGCTTATTACAAAAATCAACTTTCGATCATGTTGATTCATTTCAAAGAGAGGTGAGAGTGCTTTTCCTCCAGAAGTGCAGGCTGTCATGGGAGTGGTTGGAAAAGATTCAGACTATGAAGGCTGTGAAGGAGTGGCTGGAGAAGTTTCAGACTCTCATCTAGTTCATATGGCAATCCAAAAACAAAGTAGCTTATTATTTGACTACTCCTCGTGCAAAGGAATGCTAGCCCTACTCTCAGGGCATTCCTATTTTCAGTCATAGCCAACCAGCTGACCAATTTCACCATTAAAGTACATACTTTTTCAGTGAATGTAAGCCTTTAACTGTTTAAATGGCCAGCTGGGTTGGCTATGGCTAAAAGTAGGAATGCCATGAGAGTATTAGCACTCCTCGTGCAAGCTAAGCTAAATTCAGAGGGCCCTCAACTCATATAATATATATGACTCTAGTTCAATGGCAATGTGTACCCTCTTCTGAAGGTTGTTCTTGTTCTGTGATCAAGTTTAAGGAAAGAACTTTACGTGAAATCTACCCACTATTTACTAAAGTAACTACTAACAATATATGACGAACACAACCCAATAACCTAAGAATAAGCAATTCAGCGAAGCCTACTACTTGGGCCTGTTTAGTTTAAATGGCTGATGTTCAACACTAATTTTTTTAGGGAAATGGTCACTGGACCATGTAGCGAAATGCTCGGTTCTTGTTGGTACATGCCTTCATTTTTAACCCTCAATAACGGTTGTTAAGATTCATTCACCCCTAACTTCACCCATTCAACCTTGGTTTTTAGAAAAACAAATATATTAATCTTAATTTAGTTAAACTTAATCATAGTTAAAATGAGATTAAAAGGAACACGAGACAGAATGGTCAATTAGATAGTAAAATGGTCAAGTAGAAAGTTTAATGTGGGGTTAGCTAATCATCGCTGCTCTCATTGATAGGGTACACGGCATCATTTTTCCCTAGGCCTCGGCTTGTCTCTGGCGAAGCTAGAAAGGGCTTATCTCGGGGTTCTTATGACATGCGGTGATAAGTGTGTGAGAATAAGGGTGTGAGATATCAAATGGGGAGAAGTCAATATTATGGGGAGAAAATGGAATGACTTCTCCCCATTTTTACGCCAAGTGTCGCATGATGTATAGAACCCCGAGAGCCTAGGAAGCACAGATACGGATACGGGATATGGGTACGATACGATACGGATACGGATACGGCGATACGGTAAAACCTAAAAAAATAGGATACGGGTATGACCAGGATACGTCTGTAATTTTTTTTTATAAATAATAATAATACTATATTTTGTATTATAATTACAAAATAACCATTGGTTCAGTTCTGTTTATGTATTAAAAAATACCATGTCCATGCAAAAGCAAAAGAAATAGGGTCATCTCATCATCCACTAAGCAAAAAAGAAAGTCATCCTATCATCCACTAAGCAAAATATAAAGAAGACCATATCCATGCAAAAACAAAAGAGATAGGGTCACACCCACAGGTCTCCAAAAAAAAAAAAATAATAAATAAATAAAATAATAAATTTTTTTAAAAAAATATATAAACGGCCGTATCCCGATGTATCCCAGACGTATCCCGGTGTATCCCGGACGTATCCTGGCGTATCCATGCCGTATCGGAGCCGTATCCGAAATAAAAAATTTATTTTTAATTAACAGGATCCGTTTCAGCCATATCCCGTACGTATCAGAGGCGTATTCATATCCGATATGTATCAGATATGGGTGCGAACCCCTATTTGAAGTATCCGTGCTTCCTTAGATAACAAATGAACCAAATGATATAATTATTTGGCACTTGATTCCAAGCCACTCTCATGAGGAGGGGCACACTTTGCCCATGAGCAATTGTGTTTCCAAGCATGTCAAAAATCACATGTTTTTTTGGAAAGTGGAAACACAAATAAATTAACTAAGGCTCGTTTGGTTGCAGGTTTGTATTCTGTTTTATGGTTTTAAAAACAAAATTTTGAAAAAATTTATACAAAACAAGTTTGGTAAACATGTTTTGGCTTTCTGTTTTTAAAAATTAATAACAAAATTTTTGAAAATCAAATAACAAATTTCATCTTAACTATGTTTTTTAAAACAAAAAAAAACAGAAATGGAAAACGTGGACCACTACAACCACCACCCACCACCACCACCACTACCCACCACCCACCACCACCACCACTCACCACCATCACCACCACCACCATCACCACAACCACCCACCACCACCACCACCACACCACAACAATACTACCATCACCACCACTACCACTACACTGGTACCCATCATCCACCACCACCCACCCACCCACCCACCCACCCACCACTATCGCCACCACCACTATCTCACACCACCGCCCTACCACTACACCACACCACAACACCACCACCACAACCACACCCACTACGCACCATCACACTACACCACGACCCACCACCACACTACGCCTACCATCACCACCCACCACCACCCATCACTACCACCACCATGAATTAGAATTATTAAATTATATTTACCAAACACGTTTTTTTGTTTTCTTTATATAAAACAAGTAACATTTAGTGATACCAAACGTGTTTCCTACTTAAAAATTTGGAAACAAAAAATTGCTTCTAATTTTTTAAAATAGAAAATAAAAACAGAAAAGTAGAAGAATATCTAAACGGCCCCTAAGAAATCAAATACACATAATTTCTAGATATGAGATCAGTTATATCACTATACAACACAAGTCGAGTTTGATGCTGAATATCTATAAAATAAATTTAGGGAAAACTTCTGATATCGCACTGTTTCAGACCTATCCGATATTGCACACTAAAATCTGGGATTTAAGATTTTGGTGAATTTTTCTTGGGAAAAAAGCCTAAAACAAAATTTTTCACCAAAACCTTAAAATCCCGAGTTTTAGTGTGTGGTCTTAAAGTGTGAGACCGTGTAGTCTCATAAGCCTTTCCCATAGATTTATTCCAGTATTCTTTAGGCCTGAACTCAATTCCTTGAATGATGAGGCCGGACTTCCAGCTAAATCCTTCCATACCCTTAAGACTCATCTCCACCTCCCCATCTTCTTCTTGATGATTGAGGAACTCACCCATCTCAATCTCTAGCCACCCATCTTCTCTCTCCCGCGGAAGCTCTGTCTCCCGTTGCCACCAATCGGCATCCCGCTCTGGGGAATTTCGGTGCTCCTGTCTCAAGCTGCCGTCAGGATCCAGGTGCACGATGTGTGGTCCTTCACCCACAGCTCCGACAAATACATATACCTTGGCAGGTAGTCTTCCAAACATAGGGGTGCTATCTGCAAACTTGAACACAAGATAAACTGCATAATTTGTTCTTGGAGACAATATTCTAGTCTCTATCTTGCCATGGATTTCAAGCCAACACACGGCTAAGAGCTGAGCCACCTCGGAGAACCTGTAGATATATATGTGTTACATATAAAAGACGAATGATTAGCCCACCACACATTTAACTATGTAGTCAAATGCCTTGTCCACGTGTCCTTTTAACACATTTTTTATTATAGTTAAGCTTAAGAGTATTAAGGTTAATAATTTTTTTTTTCCTTTCTAAAAACTAAGGTTAGATTGTTTAATCCAATGAAACTTAACTACAATTATTGGGTATTAAAAACGGGATTGGTGTTAAAAAGGGGGCATAGACGAATGAATACTACACATTCCACTACATAGTAGAATGCGACAGTAAGTTAAACATATCCCTATATAAAATCTATTAATGAGAGAGGAGTATAGGAATTGGGTTGACAAGGTATCTTTGAGAGAGGAAATACTAGCCCAGGCCAGGCCAAGACTTCCAAAGTCTCACAGTGATAATCACATGTCACTATATCTCTTTATTATCTAGAGAACCTTTGGAAGCCATATCTTACTTTTGTTTTTAAAATTTGAAGTGGGTGACAATGCCATGTGTTAAGGGAGACTTTCGGAAAATTTTAACCTAGCGATTCTCTTTCTTACTTTATACAAATCTTACTCTAGCTTGTTAGTAATTTTTGTTTTTAAAATTTTAAATGGGTGGCAATGCCATGTGTTAAGGGAGACTTTTGGAAGATTTTAAACTAGAGTTTTCTTTGAGAGAGTTTTCTTTCTTAGAGAAATGCTAGCCCAGGTAGTATCAAACTTCCAAAGTCTCACGAAAGTAGTGACAAGTGTCGTTACATCTCTTAATTACCTAGAGAACCTGTGGAAGCCATATGTTACTCTTGTTTGAAGTTTTGTCTGCTAAAAGGGTGACAATGCCATGCGTTACTATCAGAGGGAGATTTTTGGGAAATTTTAAACTAGCAATCCTCTTTCTTACTTTGTAAAATCCAGCAAGACTCAAAACTGGACATGACCACCAGCGCGCTATATCCTTAACGGCCTTGGATTCTCTTTGGCGATGCCAGAATGAGCTTGTCTTGGGCAACCGTAGAATAGGAGACGTGGTAGTGAAGTCAAAATCATGGGTCATGATTTTGACTTGAATGAGCTTGTCTCGGGCAACCATAAAATAGGAGACGTGGTAGTGAAGTCAAAATCATGGGGTCATGATTTTGACTTCTCCACACATAGACATGTGGTGATAAGTATGGGAGAAAAAATGAAGAGATATCAAGTGGGGGGAAGTCAAAATCATGGGAAGAAGTCAAAATGACTGCTCCCCTTTTTTTTGGGGACAGTCCCACAATGTATGTAGCCCGAGACCATTTTCTGGCTTCGCCAGAGGAAATCGGAGGCCATCCCTAACTCCCTCTCTTGCAATTCAATATGCTTTTATGGACCGAGTCAATTTCCGGCACTCAAACCTGGTACAAATCTTGGAAGCGGTGGACATTCCAAAGCTGCAAACGCTATGAATTGCTTCCACATTAGTATGGATTGCTTCGCCATTAGATTTGTATTAGTTATTTAGCCTTTAAATTTTTTTAAAAAAAAACAATAATTTAATTTAAAAATTGATGTGACAGCAGCCATTGAATGTTTGCAAAGATTGTCGTGGAGACAAACTTCTTGCTGTTTAGCCTCTTCTTTCTCTAAGAAGATTAGTGTCAAACATCCGTGTTCTCTGCACAAAAGCGCTCTCTCCTTAAAGGTCTATTTGGCACCATACATTGGAGTCTTGGTTTAATTAGTGACTTGTAATAGGCAAAGGATTATCTCTGGCAGACAACACCTCTCTTTGCATGACGCGCGTGTAGGAACACATTTAAATGATAGAGACAATAACATGCATGCACATCTTTGGGCGATAAAAGCACACCTCTAAAGCTTGTCACATGTCATCTTTGACATTTATTAATTGTGATTAAAATTCACTCATTTCTAGGATTAAATAATATATCCTTAGTTTTTAGAAAAAATTTATTAAAAAAATTAACCTTGCTTATAATTCACTTATTCTGTAATTAATTTTTTTTCTAAATATTAAAGATAGATTATTTAACTAGTGAGAATGACTAAATCTTAACAACAATTAATGAATGTCAAAATAGGACATGTGATTAGCTTTGGAAGTGTGTGTACAACCCAATAATACATGCACATGCATGTTATAACATCTCTTATTAAATGTGTTCCTACGGTCATGCAAAGAGAGCATCATGCAACTTCGGGCGAAGGTTTAAAATTTCGTTGAAATTTCGCGAAAATTCGGTTTTGGACAACCCCAATGACATCAAAATTGGGTTTATTTCGAAAATCAAATTTTGGGTAAAATTTTTGATTTCGAAGATTTCGACCGAAATCTGATTTTTTTTTTTTAAATAGTTTTTTTTATTAAAATTCTGAAATATTTCGAAATTTTTATTGAAATTTCAAATTTTTATTTTAAAAATAAAATAAGAATTTATATATAAATATATATAATTTTAATAAAATATTATTTTTTAATATATATATATATATATAATTAATAAAATATTAATATTTGGAAATTTCGCCAAAATCCCGTAATATTTCGGAATCTCGGTTTGGTTTGGCTGACTGAAATCATCGAGAATTTCAAAATTAAAAACCTTGCTTTGGGCATTTACCTAAGATATTCTATTGTCCTTTTAAGATTTTAGGAATAATAAACAATAATAGAAAGTTTCAGACAAAAGTTATGCAAAGTTTTGGACAAAAGTTAGGACTTTGCTACTGAGACCCCATTAGGGTCAAGACCACTGAGACCATGCTCTAAGAGCATTGGATTTCAGGTGGGGCCCATTTGACATGGTAGGCTCACCTGAAATCTCATACTATTAAAGCATGGTCTTGGTGCTAATGGGGTCTCAGAAGCTTTATCCCAAAAGGGACTTTGTTACTGAGACCTTATTAAGGTTAACTGAGACCATACTCTAATACTCTAAGAACATTGAATTTCAGGCCGGACCCATTTCACATGTTGGGGTGGGGCCGGTGGTGGTGAGGTGAGATTTCATAATTAATGCTTTGAAAACTAATATTTAAAATTCTGTTCTAGAAGCGGCCCCTCCCCAACAAAACCACTATCACCTCCCACCACTACCCCCATTGACACCGCTCGTGCCGCAACACCACCACGACCCAACCAACCCCATTGTCACCCTCACCATCTCTATTACGACCACTCTCCACCGCCACCCTCACCACCACCACCACATTCACCCCAGCTTCATCTAAATGCGATTCTACTATTTCTATTTTTCAAAATGAATTCTGGCTCAATGTTTTCCTACAAGCTCCCAACAATTCCGAACAATTCTCTAAGTCTGGAAATGAATCAATTGCCAAATAATCCTATATTTCACAGAGGGAGTTAGAGGTGATGAAGAGTGAAGACAACGAAATCCCCACAAATTAAATCTCATATATGAGAGAGAGAGAGAGGACCTGGATTCAGGTAGAGACGATCTCCACGTCCAGTACTGAGGAGCATCTCCCCATATAATTGAAAGCTGTCTTGCTCCAACCATATAACACTTTTTCCCACTCCGTTTCTCAAGTGCAAAGCTCTGTTTAGATAACCCCAAATCCAATATTTTGAATTTACACCTATACAATGAAAATTAAGGAAAGGAGCTAGTGTAGAGTAGTATTACCATGTTACCCTCGTCGAGGAGAATGGGATGAGAACAGAGACGGAAATAGAGATCTTTCTTGGAGGAGAAAACTAGAGGAGACGGAGAAACCGATCTCGAGATAATTTCCTCGTAATCGGACGGCAGAAATTTCTCCCATACAACGTCTGATTCTGCAGCGGATAGAAAGGTACAAGAGATCAACGATGATCTACAAGCATCAGGAGGAGATGTGAGGGAGAGGATGTACGATATGCATCCTTCCGGTAACACCAAATCCACTTTACTTCCTTCTTCCATTTCATTCCTCTCTCTGTCTCTTTCTTTCGCTCTCTGAATTTATAAAGACGAGACACAAACGATGTTTTCTTCCTTAACTTCGCCGCTAACTTAGGGACGGAGGAATGTTCTCCCAAACTGCCAAATGGTCATGTGGTTGCGACACGTGTCACCATCATCTTCTTCTTATTTTTGTTGGTAAATGTCCCTTTCCCTTCTTAACTTTTGTTGGTAAATGTCCCTTTCCCTTCTTAACTTTTTAAAACGGTAATCACTAACGACTTAGGTTGTAAAGAATTAAAAAAATAATAGCAAGGAAAAAAAACACTTAATTGCCTTTGGTGGGCAAAAAAGCGAAAAAACAATATATAAATATAGTCATTAACGGTTTGAGAGGGTAATTGTAGTGTAGTCAACGTCAATTGTATTAGTGGCGGCAATAACGGTAGCCAATATTATCAAAATCGGATTGTACCGGTCGAGAAAACTGGAACTGATCCCCTCGCCAATTCTCAAAACTCTAAAAATCGAAACTCTTTAACAACCGGTCGAAACCAATTGGGAGCCAAAAAAAAATTTTAATTTTTTTTACAAAAATAAACGGTCGAATTAGATCGTAGTCGAATTAGATCGATTAACTGGAAATCGGCCACTCTATCGGTTCGATGTCTGGTCTGATTATGAAAACAGTGACGATAGCATACAATGGCGCTGGTGTAGGGGCAGGGGATGGTGGCAGTGATAGTGGAGCCGGTGACTAAAAGTTGTGGTATTAGTTGAGATTTAGAAAATGTACGTTGATTGTTTTTAGATTCTTCTCAAATTCGACTTTTTTAAAAAAAAAAGGGGAAATAAAATCTTCATTTTATAAGAAAAGTAGGGATGGTTTTCTCACTTTTTCTACAAAAGTTTTCTTTATAAACAAACACTGAATAAATTAATCTTACGACCTTACTTTTTCAAAACTCTTTTTTTTTATAAGGCAATCAAATTGAGAGTAACTTGTTCTTTAAAAGAAATTGTTTCCTTAACTACGTAGTTAGCCTTTTTTAAAAAAATAATTATAATTTTGCCACCATTATATAGGGGAGCTCTGCCAAAACGTTTTTAGGTGAACTTCTCCTCATATTTGAACTCATATATCTTGTTTCTAAATCATAAGAAAGGAGTCAAATCCTCTACAATGATATCCGGATTTGGCAAATCCGGTTATCACCCTTAGAGGTCGCCATGTGTCTCCTTTGACACCCCTTAACTGTGGGTAAGATTCATCCACCCCTAGGGTTCACCCACCCATTTTTGATTTTTTTTTTAAATATTATTTTTTTTTTAAAATTAAAAAACTGTTTTAAAAGTTTTTTTAATATTAAAAACATTTTTTTAATTTTAAAAAAATAATTAATATTTAAAAAAAAAAAAAAACCAAAAATGGGTGGGTGAACCTTACCCACGGTTAAGGGGTGTCAAAGGAGACATGGTGATAACCGGATTTACCGGAGATGATTTAGCTCCTATAATAAATGATAGTACGCGGTCAATGATTGGAAAAAAAAAACCCGACGTAAGCCCAGCTTGGTAACAATTGTCTTAAGCTATTATGTTTTAAAAAAACATGTCTAAGATATTGAACCCGGATCTAATGTAAAATCTTAAAGGAATTTTTTGTAAAATTCAAGAGAGTGCATCACGTAATCCTATTCATGGCATTTTTAGGAATAATATAAAAAATTATGATATGAAAATAATTATCAACGTCATTAATATATTGGTGCAATTTTGGTTCAGGTTAGGTGAAGTGCTTTTGGATTTCAGAATTCTTAAAGAGGTCTCAACAATAGTATATATCTCCTCCCTTAAGGGAAATGATCTCTTCAAGTACAGATTAACGAAAAGAGTCGTTTGTGAACAGCTCTAAAACATTGCCAATAATGTTTCCTACAGATCTCAGGGCAGATTTATTAAAGAGATGGATAGAGAGGTTGGGAAACTCACCCACATCGGAGCAGTGGAAGGTTCAATAGAAGATGTCGTGCATCTAGGACGCCCACAGAGAAATCCAGTTTGACGTGAAGAAATTTTTTCAAATTAATTTTTATGCTACGAAAGAAGGTACGGTCTACCATAAGATCATTTTTCTATCAAAGAGAATCGATGGGGACTAGCAAGCTTTGAGGTTTCCTCCACCAAAAAATAAATAGCAGGTTCACCTTGATGAGAGCGAGGTTGTTTTGGAAGGATAACCAGATCATTAGACATCGAAATCCCTAATGATTTACCAAGGATTTGAGCGTATGTAGGGGAGGGATCATGAGCCAAGAGGTTGATCCATCTGAGAGGGTGCCGACAGCCTTGGTTGAATCCATGAAAACCCTAGAAGAAACCAAGAAGATTCATGCTAGTGTGCTCTAGTGATGGGTTTAAGATGGCTTGTTACAAAAATCGACTTTCGATCATGTTGGAAAGTGACTCTAAAATCTTTATTGATTCGTTTCAAAGAGAACTGAGAGTGTTTTTCCTTCATAAGTGCAGGCTGTTATGGGAGTGGTTGGAAAAAATTCAGATTATCATCCTTCATAAGAGCAGCTGTAAAGGAGTGACAGGAGAAGTTTCAGACTCTCATCTACTCTCATATTAGGCAATCCAAAAACGAAGTGGCTCATTATTTGACTACATGTGCAAGCCAAGCTAAATATAGAGGGCCCTCAACTCATATAATATATATAACTACTTGTCCCTCTAGTTCAATGGCGTGTACCCTTTCATGAAGGTGATCCTATGATCAAGTCTAAGGAGAGAAACTGATAAGTCAATGACATGAAAAACATGGGTCTATTCACTATTTACTAAAGTAACTACTAACAGTATTTGACGAGCACAACCCATTAACCTCAAGAATAAGCAATTCAGCAAAGCCTACTCCTTGGGATTGTTTAGTTTAATAGGCTGAGGATCAACGCTAATTGTTTTTAGGAAATGGTTACTGGACCGCATAGTGAAATGCAGGGTCCTCATTGGTCCATGCCCTCCTTTTTAACCCTCACTAACGGTGGTTAAGATTCACTCACCCCTTAGGTTCACCCATTCAACCTTGGTTTTTAGAAGAAAAAGGAAACACAAATGAATTAACTAAATGATAAATTTCATTTGGCATTCGATTCCAAGCCACGTACTTTCATGAGGAGGGGTACTTTGCCACATGAGCTATATCAAAATTCACATGTTTTCTGAAAAGTGGAAACACAAATAGATTAATAAAGATATCAAATACACGTAATTTCTAGATATGAGATTAGTTATATTAATATACAACACAAGTCGAGTTTGATGTCTGTATATCTATATAATAAATTTACGAAAAAGCTTCTGAAAATCGCATAGTTTCAAACCTATCCAAGACTGCACACTAAAATCTGGAATTTTAAGATTTTGGTGAATTTTTCTTATAAAAAATGCCTAAAGCAAAATTTTTCACCAAAACCTTAAAATCCCGAGTTTTAGTGTGCGGTCTTAAAGCGTGAGACCGTGTAGTCTCAAAAGTCTTTCCCATAGATTTATTCAAGTATTCTTTAGGCCTGAACTCAATTCCTTGAATGATGAGGCCGGACTTCCAGCTAAATCCTTCCATCCCCTTGAGACTCATCTCCACCTCCCCATCTTCTCCTTGATCATTAAAGAACTGACCCATCTCAATCTCTAGCCACCCATCTCCTCTATCCCGCGGGAGCTCTGTCTCCCGTTGCCGCCAATCGGCATCCCTCACCTGGGAATTTCGGTGCTCCTGTCTCAAGCTATCGTCGGGATCCAGGTGCACAATGTGCGGTCCTTCACCCCCAGCTCCAACAAATACATATACCTTGGCAGGTAGTCTTCCAAACATTCGGGTGCTATCTGCAAACTTGAACACAAGATAAACTGCATAATTTGTTCTCGGAGACAATATTCTAGTCTCCATCTTGCCACGGATTTCAAGCCAACATACAGCTAAGAGCTGAGCCACCTCGGAGAACCTGTAGATATAAATGTGTAATATATAAAAGAATAGTGATTAGCCCACCACGCATTTAACTATGTAGTCAAATACCTTGTCCATCTATCCTTTTAACACTTTATTAATTATAATTAAGCTTAAGAGTATTATGGTTAATATATTTGTTTTTTTTTTCTTTCTATAAACTAAGGTTAGATTGCTTAATCCTAAGAATGAATGAATCTTAATTACAATTAATTGGTGTTAAAAAAGGGGCATAGACTAATGAAAGACTACACATTCCACTACATAGTGGAATACGACAGTAAGTTAAACATATCCCTATATAAAATCTATCGTTGAGCGTGGAGGATAGGAGTTGGGGTGACAAGGTATCTTTGAGAGAAATTTCTTCCAAAGTCTCGTAGTGAGACGTGTCGCTACATCTCTTATTTATTACCTTAGAGAACATGTGGAAGCCATATCTTACTCTTGTTTGAAATTTTTGTTTTTAAAATTTTAAATTTGTTGAGGGAGACTTTTGGAAAATTTTAAACTAGCAATCCTTTCTTACTTTATACAAATCAAGCAAGACTCAAATCTGGACACCGACCACCAGCGCGTTATATCCCTAATTCCCTCTCTTCCAATTCAATGTGCTTGTATGGACTGATTTGTATTAGTTATTTAGCCTTTAAATTTTTTTTTCTTTACTATTATAAATAATTTAATTAAAAAATTGATGTGACAGCAACCCATTGACTGTGTGGGAAGATTGTCGAGACAAACTTCATGTTCTTTAGCCTCTTCTTTCTCGAAGAAGATTAGTGCTAAACATCCGTGTTCTCTACGCCATAGCGCTCTCCTCTTAAAGGGTTCTATGGAGTCTTTTTTTATTATTATTAGTGACTTGTAATAGGCAAAGGATTGGCACACACCTCGGACAGGACGCTTGAAAACACATTTAATTGATAGAGGTGATAGCATGCATGCACATATATCGTTGGGCGATACATGCACACCTCCAAAGCTTACCACATGTCCTCCTTAACATCCATTAAACTGCGATTAAGATTCATTCATTTTTAAGGTTAAATAATATATCTTTAGTTTTTAGAAGAATTTTTTTTTTAAAATTAACCTTACTTATGATTCACTTACTCATGTGATTAATTTTTTTTCTAAAAGCTAAAATTAGATTATTTAACCTGAGACTGAGTAAATCTTAACTATAAGAGATTAATTTTGAGCCGGAGTTCTGCATCACGACATTGATGCAGAGCTCCCTTTTTTACACTACAACGGTGGCATTTTTGCAATCATTGATAGAGGCTGGGGTAATTTTGCAACACACCATAATTACACATTTGCCACCGGATAGTGTAAAAAGAAGAGCTCCCCACAACATGATGATGCAGAGCTCCTCTTTATATTTAAATTGTTACTATAATTAATGAACGTCAAAATAGGATATGTGGCGAACTTTAGAAGTGTGTACAACCCAATAATACATGCACATGCACATGCACGTTATCACCTCTCCAATTAAATGTGTTCCACGCATCATGCAAAAAGAGGTGCATGCCTTGGGCATCTACCTGAGATATTCCATTGCCCTTTTAAGATTTTAGGAATAATAAATAATACTACAGTTTAAACTAGCCACCACCCCATGTGATGCACGGGAGAGATCAAAAGAGAGAATAAACAACTTTAAGTCATTCCTTATTTTTGTTGCAAAACAAATGTAAAGATATGGAAACTACGTATCTTTGGAATTAATTACACAAACGTTGGTCTTTAATGAGCCCATGACTTACTACGCTAGTTGCTAACCTAAATTAAAAACTCTTTGAAAAGGTCATTAAATGAGAAAGATAATTAATTCTTTGGAAATAGTTTCTGTAGTCAAGAAATTTAATTGTAGCAGGTCATGGGCTCATTAAAGACATAAGATGAGGTGGCAAAATGAATTAGAAATGGAGATGAAAGAGAGATGCCACATAGGCACCCTAATTTCTTTAGTGTATAGTATAGATATCAAGCGGAGCTCTATATCATGTAGAACTCTTTTATAGGGTAAATGATAATTACACTTTTGCCCCATACAGTGTAAAAAGGGAGCGACACATGATGCAGAGCTCCCCATGAAAATTAATCTCATCATAATAATAAAAAAAGTTTTGCACAAAAGTTGTGCTTCTGACTAAAACAGAATTTTAGATATATTAATTTTCAAAGCATAAATTTTGAACTCTCACCTCACTACCACCACCAGCCCTACCCAACAAAACCTCTAGCTACCTCACCACCACCAACTCCACTCCACTCCCCATCCCAACCAAACCACTAACTACCTCACCACCACCAGCCCCACCCCAACCAAACCATTAGCTACCTCACCACCCCAACCAAACCACTATCTCCAATGTCCCGGTCACAACCTAAACCACTATCACCCTCCACCACTACCCCCATTGCCACCGCTCGTGCCTCAATACCAACACCACCACCACCACGACCCGACCAACCCCATTGCCACCCTCACTACCTCTATCATTATCATGACCACTCTCCACCCTCACCACCACTACCACCACCACCACATTCACCCCACCCCAGCCTCATCCAAATGCGATTCTACTATTTCTATCCTTCTAAATGAATTCTAGCTCAATATATGTTTACATACAATCTCCCAACAATTCTATTAATTCTCTAAGTCCGGAAATTAAACAATTCCCAAATTCCTATATTTCACTGAGGGAGTTAGAGGTGATGAAGACAACGAAGTCACCCTGCTCAGAATTTTTTATAAAAAAAACATAAAAAGGGAAGAGCTTTTTACAAATAAACGAAAATTTTAGTTTCCCCCACAAAATCTCATATATATAAGTGAGAGAGAGTCAGAGAGAGGGAGAGAGGACCTGGATTCAGGTAGAGATCTCCATGTCCAGTACTGAGGAGCATCTCCCCATATAATTGAAAGCTGTCTTGCTCCAACCATATAACACTTTTTCCCGCTCCGTTTATCAAGTGTAAAGCTCTGTTTAGAAAATGCCCAAGCCAATATTTTGAATTTACACCTATAAAATGAAGAAAAGGAGATACTGTAGAGAAGTATTTTTGGTCCTTACCATGTTACCATTGTGGAGGAAAATGGGGTGAGAGCAGAGACGGAAATAGAGGTCTTTCTTGGAAGAGAAAACTACAGGAGATGGAGAAACCGATCTCGAGATAATTTCCTCATAATCGGACGGCAGAAATCTCTCCCACACAGAGTCTGATTCTGAAGCGGATCGAAAGGTAGAAGAGATCAACGACGATCTACAAGCATCAGGAGGAGATGTGAGGGAGAGGATGTACGATATGCATCCTTCCGGTAACACCAAATCCACTTTACTTCCTTCTTTCATTTCATTCCTCTCTTTCTCTCTCTCTCTCTCTAAATTTAAATAGAGAGAGAAACTATGTTTTCGTCCTTAACTTCGCCGCTAAGTTCCAGTTGGGAACGGAGGAATGCTCTCCCAAACTTCTAAATTATCATGTGGTTGCGACATGTGTCCCCACCTTCTTCATTTGGCTCCTGATAGTGAATGTTACTTTCAAAAGACATTCAAAAGTCTTGTCATGTGATTGCGACATGTGTCCCCTCCTTCAATGGGCTCCTGTTAATAAATGTCACTTTCGAAAGTGATTCAAAACTCTCAATATTTTGAAATTTCAATTAACGGTTTCAAGCATTAAGTGTTGGATTTTTACTTAAAATATAATAGTATATTTAAAATTCTAAATTCAAATTAATATTAATAACATAAACAAAATTAAAGAAAAACAGAAATAATAAATTAAAAACAAGACATACTGCAGAGAAGAATATAAAATACAAAAAATGATCAAGGCTAGTGCTTGACACAATATCCTTAAGACATATTTCGCCCTCGTTATGGTGCTCACGATTCTTGAGCATTTGGCTCCCAGGATACAATGATGTACTTCACACAGATACAGTACTTCAATTTGTATGCCTGTCGAAATCAGAATATTCCTTATACTCTCTAAAATATGCAGACTCTAAAATTCGGGATGTAATAACAGTAAGAAAATTTTCGGTGTTTAGAAATGAAGAGGAGGAACCTATTTGTAAAGAAGGTAGTGATACACAATTTTTCTCTTCAACAGAAACTTTAAAAAAAATTCAAATGAATTTTTACCAAAAAAATAGGAGTCATCATAAGACCTGACCTAGCACAGTGTGGGGCGGGCGGGTGGTGGTCCAAGCTTGATTGCATGCTCACCCTTTCGCAAAACTTGGGTGCCTCAAGAGCCCGACTCTTAATCAAAAGTAATGGTATATAAACACACTTCCTTGACTATCTTTTCCCAACGTGGGATTACAAGTTTTTACCATTCTTCAACCAATACCTCATGTTCAAGTGGGTATCTTTGGAGACAATTTCTCATTCATCACTTAATGGTTTTGGACATATGAATAAACCAAGTTAATCTCCTCATGTAGGAGAACACGGATCCACGTAGATCCGCCTCAAAAACCATGTGGGTCCCACTTTTATTTTGACCCAAAGTTGTCAAAACAGTTTTATATAAAAACCAGTTTTTTATATATATAACATTAAGTGGGTCATCATTTAAAACATGAGAACACATGGGGCCATTGGATTTTGAATCTAACCTTCCAACTCCCATTAGTAGGTACTATCAAGAGGTTTTTTTTTTTAATCACTTTTCTTCCCATTTTAACTTTGAGTCCAAAGAAGAGTTCGCACTTCTAAGAGGATTGCAGTGTCCCCATGTCTCTTTTAACACTTTTAAACCATGATTAAGCTTAATTAAAATAAAATAAATAATTTTGTTTTTCTAAAAATCATGATTAGATAAGTTAACCCTAAGGGGTTAACCATAGTTGATGTATAGCGAAAAAATTTCCTGGACAAATGAGATCAGCGGGGACAGCTTGGATCCGTTTTCCATTTCCCTTTAAACTTTTGACTGGTAACCACTAACGACTTTGGTTGTCAAGAATTAAAAAATAAAAGCAAGAAAAATAGTAGGTACTATCAAATATTTTTTTTATTACTTTCCTTCCCATTTTAACTTTAGACTGGTAACCACTAACGACTTAGGTTGTCAAGAATTAAAAATAATAGGAAGAAAAAAAAACACTTAATTTCTTTTGGTTGGCAAAAAAGAAAAAAAATTCATTAACAGTGTGTGAGGGTGATGGTAGTGTAGGCATGGTCAATTAGGGTTGTAAATGGATGCAGATAATCTGATTCATATCGCAATCCGTTTAGTCGGATAGTTATCCGAAGAGGTATCCGGTGGAGCACATTCGGATAGTAAAATCGTTATCCGTTTATAATCGGATACGAATTCAGATACTCCAAAAATATATTTTTAAAATAAAAATTTGTATATTTTTTAATTTTTTTTAAATAATCGGATAATTCAGATACTATCTGAATCCGGATATTTTAATCAGAGTCGGATACAAATATCATATTTCACTATCCACCAGATATTTATTCAAATTCGTATATCCGAATATTAATTCGGATATACCACTATCTGCTCCGTTTACAGCCCTAACATCAATAGTATTAGTGGCTTGCAGACAAAGACAATGGCACTCGTGGTAGGGGCAGGTGACAGTGGCAGTCATAGTGGAGGCAGTGACGATAAAAGTTGTGGTAAGATTTGGAAAAGGCCATGAAGTTGATTTTTTTTAATTTCTTTTCAAATTCAACTTCTTTTAGAAAGAAATGAAATCATCACTTTATAAGAAAAGTAGGATGGTTTTCTCACTTTTTTTTTTTGCCAAAGTTTTCTTTATAAACAGACAACGAATAAATTAGATTTACTTCAACCTTTCTTTTTCACAATCTATCTTATAGGCAATCAAACTGAGAGTAACTTGTTCTTTAAAAGAAATTTTTTACTGAACTACATAGTTAACCTTTTATTAAAAAAAATAATTATAATTTCGCCACCATTATAGGGGAGCTGTGCCAAATATTTTTAGGTGGATTCATCCTCATATTTAAACGTATATATCTTATTTCTAAGTTATAATAAATGATATTATGCTCTCAAGTCTCAATGATTAAAATAAAACCGATCTAAGCTCAGCTTGGTATAGGAATCCTTTAATACTTTAATTAATCTGAATCCTTCAAACACATGAGGATGGTATAGGAATCGTGTCACTCGTGAACTTTGCGGTTAGGATAAAGAAAGAAACCAAAAAGAAGAATACATTGTAAAACGATGGAAGGAAGAGAGTGGTGATTTATTGGAATTTTTAAAACAACTTTGAGAGATGTAATTAAGATCTACTAATTAAATGACATGAAAGTAAACTATTGAATTAAATAAACAGATATAAAAATATTAAATAAGACGAACATTCATTCATTGCACTAAATAAAAGTTACTTACAAAAATTAATCGAACTTGCAATACATCCGTAGATGAAAAAATTCAGCAAAACCGGAAAATCGCACTAAGCATAGTTGCAAGTGTTCTGAGTGATTTTTTTATAGAATGAGTTGAGAAAAGAAGAGGTTGAGAGACTTAGACAGAAAAATGTTGAAAAAAGAAGGCATTGAGAAATGAGAGAGAGATGTGTTATTTCCCTAGGCGTAGGTATGAGAATGTGAGAGAAATGTGAGAAGAGAAGTTAAGAAGGAGAGAACCATTTAAAAGGGAGAGAGAGGGATAAGTATTTATAGAGGGTGGTAGGGTTTTGTAAAGATTAGAGTTAGAAAAAGGGGTTAAGATTTTTAGAAAGAGATGAATGGCTAGGATTAGGGTTTTGGTGATAGAGAAGAGATAGATGATTCGGATTTTATAGGTAAAGAGATTAAGGTTTTAACACAATGTGAAATTTAGGGAGAGTTAAAAGGGAAAAAAAAATATGGAAAGATATTCTGAGATTAGAGTTACCATGTGAGAGAAGAAAAATAGGGATTTGAAATAACTGACTAGGATAGAAAAATAATGAATGACTAAGATTAATTAAAGAGGAAATTGGTCAGGGTTTTAAAATTACAAAAAGAAGCAAAGGGTTTTGAACCCTTGGTCTCTAACATGATCTCTCCCGACCTTTACCAATTAAGTATGCTTCTTTCTTTGTCTTGTAAGGAATACTAATCAATTGAGTCCCTTTCTTTCTTTGCTTATTTGACCTCCTTCAGTGACTAGTTCAGCTCATGCTTGACCTGTCTCTAGATTATGTAGCTTGTTGGTTATTTAGTCTTCAATAATGGGTTTCGATGGTCGCTTTTGGCTTCCTGCTTCCTGAAATTCTTCTAATCTGAGGTCCTGAAATATTAAAGCGTGTACTGAGAGTTCATAAAACAACTTTGAATCTAGATTTTCAGAAACAGGTTAAATTCATGCAAATGCATCATTTTTCCTAGAAATGTATGTACTATGCAATGGAGGGAACCCTTACGTAAAAAAGTTTGTAAAATTGAAAGTTTACGTAGTAGAGTTTGACAACGCCTCAAAAGATAATAATGAAAATAAGCACTTTTAAGTGAATATCATTATGATGAAAAAAACATGTCGAAGATATTGAACCCGGATCTAGTGTAAAACCTTATAGGATTTTTTAAAAAAAATTCAAGAGAGTGCACCACGTAGTCTTATCCATGGCATTTTTAGGAATAATATAAAAAATTGTAATATGAAAAAACTATCCACATCATTAAAATTTTGGTGCAAGATAGGTGAAGTGCTTTTGGATTTCACGATGACTTCTTAAAGAGGTCTCAACAATAATATATATCTCCTCCCTCAAAGGAAATGATCTCTTCAAGTAGGGTAGATTAACAAAAAGAGTTGTTTGTGAACAACTCTAAAGCCTAAAATTGTAAAGGAAATTTATAAGTGAAGTACTCTTGATACAAAGTATGGAAAGGTGTTTATAACTTTCCCACCCGGACCTACCCCAACCTAGAGTAGCTAGATGAGGAAGTCAAATCAATCTATCTACGATGGTTATAAACTCATTTGAGCTCGTTTATATAATATAAGAGTCAAGCTTGAACTTGATTTTCAAGCTTGATTGGTCTAACATATCTATGTAATTTTTTTTTATCATTTTGATTGGCTTAAATTTAATTATTATTTCCCAGTTTATATGACAAAGTGGTTTCATTGTACGTTATGTCCATAGGAAAGCGAGAAAACACCTAGAAAAATATAATAATTTTTAAAAGTATGTTTCAAAAAACAAACAAATAATCTACAAAATAATAGAATAGTTTCTGTTCATAGAAAATAATTATAATTTTTAAAAGTGTACTTCAACAAATAAAGTGAATGAAGTATAAAATAATAGAATAATGATTTTGTAAAAAATGATAACTTTTAAAAGCTTTCAACAAATAAAGTAAATGAAGGTAGTGTATCCCCTGCTTTGGGGGGAGGTACCGGGTTCCATTCCCAAGAGGGTGGGAGTTTGTATATACTCTCCACCTGCCCACTAACTGGATACTAACACCTATCTGGCGTTGCAGCCTAAACGTATATCTTGTACCAAAAAAAAAAAGTACAAAAGAATATAATAATTATTTTTTAAACAATATTGTGTATAGTCAGATCATAAGCCCATATTTCACTTATATTTAGACTTTTATTTTTATTTAAATTTTCTATTATAGTATTCCAAAAGAAAGTTTGTATAAATATGTGTGTTGTAGAGAACCGACAGGGACAAGACTAGGCCACAGGAAGCAGAGATCTTGAATTCGATTTCCAGCTTCCCCCTATTGACCACCATAGGGATTTATCCCTACTTTCCTAGTGTGTGTGGTTGGGAGGTCTGCATGTGCCTAGGGGATTAGTCAGGTTGTCACGACCCAAAACCCACCCTATGAGTTAGACTGAGTCTTGGACGACTTATCATGACCTACATGACATGTTTGACGAACCATCCTGCAAACACTTAGAGCATATACAAAAGAGGACATAATAGCGGAAGCATAAACTAACATGGCATAGCGGAAGTCTAACCAAAACCCCTATGTATATACATGATCCAAGTTTTGTACAAAAGAGAAAACAAAATAAAGAAGGTGCGGACTTGCCCGCCAAAATACATGGGTATAAATCTCATATGCTCACCCACACTCACCTAGAATCTACCACCTAATAGTAACCATCTACAGGATGCTCCTCCACAAGTTCCTCAATATACTCCTCCTCCACCCGTGGACCAGGAGCACAGATGACAAAAGGAGTAGCTGCTCCACTATCACCTGCCGACATGAGACGTACGGCTGAGCATGGAATACTCAGCGGGTACCAAATACTAACCAACAATCATAACATAATAATAACATAATAAAGCAGGAAGCAGTTCATATAATGGACAAGAAAGTAAACAGTTTGTTTTTCATGCTTGCATCACTTCAAAGTTGGAAAACTCTTGAAATCATCGTATGCTTGACTTGACTTAAAATACTCTTTTCGTGCTTCAAAAACTTGTCTCGTCATGTTCTGTCTTGCTTGTCTTGCCGTGTCGTGCGTGTCATGTCGTATCATGCATGTCATGTCATGTTCTTGCTTGTCTTGTCTAGTTTCATATTCTCTTGAAATTGGGTATGTCTAGCTGCCGTTCATAGTCCGTCGCAACTAGTATCCCTTATGCTGGATTGGGTATGTCTAGCTGTCATTCATAGTCCGACGCAACTAGTATCCCCTATGCTGGACTAGGTATGCCTAGCTGCTGTTCATTGTCCATCGCAACTAGTATTTTCTTGAAAACAAAACATGGTATTCCATGCTTGAAAAACCCTACTCATGGACTACATATCGTGCTCGTGGTTCGTGTACAATTAAGGCATAAGAAATGACGCATACTATCATCACAGTAGATAAATAATCCAAGCAATTAATAAAGAAATTAAATCTATAACATGCCGTTCTAGGAATTAAAGAAAGTTCATACATGCATCTTCTAATAAAAATCATCATTTTCTTCACTACGGCATTTCATCAAACACTTGGTGTGTACATTATGGTTAAAGCCTACATCATGCTTTTCTAGATGGATTGATGCTCACAACATACATGTGTATTCATTATTGGTACAATGCCCTTCCCATTTTCCCCATCGCATTTCAACCATCCATAACATTCATTCACTAATTCTATCTTATATCATGTGAACATTAAGGAAAAGCAAGGAAATAGAGAATCGTAACAATAAAGAAAGGATAACATGACAAGAAAAGTAGCATAGGGTACTGACCTTCAATAGATGGGGAAAAACGTGGGTGGAGTCGCTACCGAGGTTAGTGGAGGTGCTCATCGCGTGCTTTATCTTGAATTTGAAGAATTCAAGGATTTGGGAGTGATCTAGGTCACCCACTTGCTCAATCTCTCCTCAAGGATGAAAACTCTCTCTTAGAAATCCTCCATCTCTCTCAATCTCTTAAGGACTCTCTTTAGGTTTAGGGTAAACCATAAACCCCCAAAGGTAAGCCCTATTTATAGGCAAATGGTAGAAACCCTAAAAATCCCGAAATAAAATTCTGGATTCCGACCTACGATCGGTCGTAGGTTCTCTATGATCGATCGTAACCTTCAACGATTGGTCGTAAGTTTCTACGATCGATCATAACGTTTACAGAGAGTTTTGGCCATTTATGAGATTCTATGATCGATCGTAACTTCACCTACGATCGTTCGTAGGGTCTGTACGATCGTTCGTAACTCTTGCAGAAATTCTCCAGATTTTTCGTTTTCGTATTTCTGCCATAACTTTTGACTCTTCATCGGATTTTGACGATTCAACTTGCGTTGGATTCGTCATTCGAAAAGGAACATTTCTAGGGTTTTAGAATTTTCAATTTTCTCTTTATTTATTGACCAAATTGCCCCTAAAGTTAACTGATCTGCAAATGGAGTTCAGTAAACTGGATTTTTAACATATCCGACTTAGAAATCCCACTTCTTAACACTTAAAGTTCTTTAAAATTTCTCATTTCATAGAAATAGGAGATTACAAAGGCTTAAAGCCTTGACACGGGTTACAATACATGGGCAAAAGTTCCAAGGTTCTACACAGGTGTTCGAAGAAGCCGAGACATCCTCGTCACAAAAAAAAAAATGTCAGGTTAAGTCGAGTCAAGCTGAGTTTAGCTCTTTTTTCATGAGACGAGTTTAAACAAAGATGTTCAAGCTCATGCCAAGCTTGAACTATAGTTTCACGAGCCGAGCCTAAACACCCCACTCGAATCAACTTCACTCCTATCTTTAAGCCACGAAACTTCTTTTAATTTTGACTAAGCTTAACCAACCTAAGATTAATTTTTTTTTAAATCAAGGTTAAATGGATAAACCCTAGGGGTGTGTTTGGATTTATGGAATTGAGGAATAGAATTGTCAATTCCATCTCACAATTCCAATTTCATCATTTGGGATACATTAATAATAGGGTGGAATTAGAAATTTCTAATTCCATAGAGAATTCAAGCAGTGATTTTACAGGTAAATTTATGAGATTCAATTCCATAGTAAAATGGTCTTATTTGACAATTCCACGCTACTGTGGAATTTAAAAACAAAAGAGAAACCCGATGGTTTCATTTCTCTAGGAATTTAATAGTGCATCCAAACGATAGAATTCTGAATTTTTTGGAATTTAATTCAGCGAGTTTTAATTCCATGGAATTCAATTCTTTAGCTCAATTCCAATTCCATAAATCCAAACGCACCCTAGGAGTGAGTGAATTTTAACCTTAGTGAGTGTTAAAAAGAAACATATGGTAGCCTGTAGGCCGCATATTCGGATAGGTATCCAAAGGCAAAGTCCGCTATTTTATTGTTATTAAAAGTGCAGTGACAGTCTTGTAGGGACTTCCTAAGTCCCCATTCTGTTACACTTTTATTATCTATTTTTAATTTTTAAAAACAAAGTGTAGAAATTTTTGCATAAAACATAGTTACTTGTTAAAAACTAATTAATTTTTTTTTGAAAACTAAAGGTAACATGAAATTTCTTTTACCTTTGTTTGTAGAAATAGAAAACAAATGTAGAAAATACAGAATATTCCACCACCCACCACCACCATGGATTGAAATGGTGTGCCAAAATTATTATGCTCATCATATTTACCAAATATCTTTTTCTGTTTTTCTCTTTTTTTTTAAACAAGAAACGATTAGTAAAGCCAAACATGTTTCATGCTAAAAAAAATTGAAAACAAAAAGTCATTTCATTTATTTAAAAATAGAAAATAAAATAAAAACGACACCGTATCCAAATGGTTTCTAAATAATTACAAATCACTACCATGTCTACATTAAAAAAGAAAAGCTTTGGTTTTCGAGGGAGGGACGAGTGTCAAAAGGGAAAACCGTGCTAGGCATACTCTCAGGCATCTCTTACTCTCAACCAAAAAACAACACATGTCCTCACTTTCAGCCAAAAACTAAGACATATCAAGAGTACGTAGGGCTAGCACACATATGAAAAGATGTAAATGTTTGTCGTTTGAAAAATGGTTTTTGAATATCAAATTTTGGATTTTATCTAACTTTTTGCTTATTTATGTAAAACATTCGTTTCTTGAGGTGATGTTCGATTTAGATAATTCATAATGCTTAGAAGATGAATATAAGTAATTTTCCTTCATTTTTGTTTCCAGACTTTTGTTATTGTAACTAATCAGCAATGGAAAATGGAAGAAAAGGGAAGTACGTTTTCTAGCACACCAAACGCTGAGAAAGTGGGAAAAAAACTCATATTTCGTTTACTTTTTCTCAGTTTTTCGCCAAACGAACACACCTTAAGGGAGTTTTACCCAAGGTTTGAAATTTTGGTTTCGGGCAACCCCAACAACATCGAAACTGAGTTTATTTTGAAAATCAGATTTCGGTCGAAATTTCGGGTCAAATTTCAAATTTCGAAGATTTTGGAATTTCGGCCGAAATCTGATTTTTATTTTTAAATAGTTATTTTTTATTTTATTTTTATTAAATTTTTGAAATTTTTCAAAATGTTTACTGAAATTTCGAAAATTTATATATTAATTTCGAAAATAAAATAATAATATTTATATAAATATATAAAATTTCAATAAAATATTATTTTTTAAACATATAAATTAATAAAAAATATATATAATTAATAAAATATTAATATTTTGGATTTCGAAATTTTGCCGAAATCCTGCAATTTTTCGGGATTTTGGTTTCGGGTTGGTTGGCCGAAATCGTCGCAAATTTCAAAATTAAAAACCTTGGTTTGACCTTGATTGCAGCTTGATGGGTTTAAGATGGCTTGTTACAAAAATCCACTTTTGGTCATGTTGGAAAGTGACTAAAATCTTTATTGATTCGTTTCAAAGAGAACTGGGAGTGCTTTTCCTTCATAAGTGGGAGTGGTTGGAAAAGTTTCAGATTATCATCCTTCATAAGAGCAGGCTGTCAAGGAGTGGCTGGAGAAGTTTCAGACTCTCATCTACACTCATATTAGGCAATCCAAAAACAAAGTGGCTCATTATTTGACTACATGTGCAAGCTAAGCTAAATATAGAGGGCCCTCAACTCATATAATATATATGACTACTTGTCCCTCTAGTTCAATGACGTGTACCCACATCTCATGAAGGTGGTCCTAAGATCACATCTAAGGAGAGAAACTAATAAGTCGAAGGAGATAAGGAAATAAATTTTACGTAAGTGACATGACAAATATAGGTCTATCGGTGAAGCCTACACCTTGGGCTTGTTTAGTTTAATAGGCTGAGGTTCAACGCTAACTGTTTTTATGAAATGGTTACTGAACCGTGTAGTGAAATGCATGGTCTTCATTGGTCCATGCCATCCTTTTTTAACCCTCACTAACGGTGGTTATGATTCACTCACCCCTAAGGTTCACCCATTCAACCTTGGCTTTTAGAAGAAAAAAAACACAAATGAACCAAATGATATATTTCAATTGGCATTCGATTCGAAGCCACACTCATGAAGAGGGGTACTTTGCCACATGAGCTATTGTGTTTCTAAGCATATCAAATTAATTCACATGTTTTCTGAAATGTGGAAACACAAATAGATTAATTAAGAAATCAAATACACATAATTTCTCGATATGAGATAAGTTATATTAATTGATATACAACACAAGTAGAGTTTGATGTCTGTATATCTATATAATAAATTTATGAAAAAGCTTCTCAAAATGGCATAGTTTTAAACCTATAAAATCTGGAATTTTAAGATTTTGGTGAATTTTTCTTATAAAAAAAGCCTAAGGCAAATATTTTCGCCAAAACCGTAAAATCCCAAGTTTTAGTGTGCAGTCTCAAAGTGTGAGACCGTGTAGTCTAAGAAGCCATTCCCATAGATTTATTCAAGTATTCTTTAGGCCTGAACTCAATTCCTTGAATGATGAGGCCGGACTTCCAGCTAAATCCTTCCATCCCCCTAAGACTCATTTCCACCTCCCCATCTTCTCCTTGATCATTGAAGAACTCACCCATCTCAATCTCTAGCCACCCATCTCCTCTATCCCGTGGGAGCTTTGTCTCCTGTTGCCGCCAATCGGCATCCCGCTTCTGGGAATTTTGGTGCTCCTGTCTCAAGCTCCCGTCAGGATCCAGGTGCACGATGTGCGGTCCTTCACCCCCAGCTCCGACAAATACATATACCTTGGCAGGTAGTCTTCCAAACATACGAGTGCTATCTAAAAACTTGAACACAAGATAAACTGCATAATTTATTCTTGGAGACAATATTCTAGTCTCCATCTTGCCACGAATTTCAAGCCAACACACGGCTAGGAGCTGAGCCACCTCGGAGAACCTGTAGATATACATGTGTTATACATAAAAGGGTAGTGATTATCCCACCATGCATTTAATTATGTAGTCAAATGCCTTATTAACGTGTTCCTTTTAACACCTTTGTAACTATAATTAAGCTTAAGAGCATTAAGGTTAATATTTTTGTTTCTTTCTTTCTAAAAATCAAGGTTAGATTGCTTAACCTTGAGAGTGAGTGAATCTTAACCACAATTGATGGGTGTTAACACATTCCACTACATAGTGGAATGCCGCCGTAAGTTAAAGCATTTCCTTGTATAGAATCTATCATCCAGAGAGGATAGGAGTTGGGGTGACGAGGTATCTTTGAGAGAGATTTCTCACTGACGAGGTATTGACAAGTGTTCACTACATCTCTTTATTACCTGGACGACATGTGGAAGCCATATCTTACACTTTGAATTTTTTGTTATTTAGCTTTTAAAAGGGTGGCAATGCCATTTTCTACCACAGGGAGACTATGAAAATTTTAAATCTAGCACTCATTTTTCTTACTTTATGCAAACCCAGCAAGACTCAAACCTAGACCACCGACCCACCAGCCCGTTATATCCCCTAGAGTCCCTCTTTCAATATGCTTGTGAATGACCGAGTCAATTTCCGGCACTCAAACCTGGCACAAATCTTGGAAGCGGTGGACACTGCAAGTCTGCAAACACCATGGATTGCTTCCCCATTAGATTTGTCTTAGTTAGTTAGTCTTTAATATGTTTTTTCATTACATATTTTAATACAAAAATTGATGTGACAGCAATCCATTGAATGCTTGTAAAGATGGTCAAGTTAATTAGTTAGTTTAAAATATGTTTTTTCATTACATATTTTAATACAAAAATTGATGTGACAGCAGTCCATTGATTGCTTGCAAAGATGGTCAAATTAGTTAGTTAACCTTTAATATATTTTTTCGTTACATACTTTAATACAAAAATTGACGTGGACAGCCATCCATTGAATGTTTGCACAGATGGTCAAGGAGGCACAGTTCACGTTCTTTTGCCTCATTCTCTCTTTAAGAAGTGTCTGATACTGTTTATTAGAGATAGGTTTAGAGACTGGAAAGTGGTGTAATAAAATGAAATGAGATACATTCATAATTAGATAGATTTGAATTTAAAATAGATTAATATCAAATCTTAGATTTGTTTAAGATTAGATTTGATTATGATGTGATACTTTTTCTATTTTCAGACTCATATAATCTTTATATAAGCCTTATGGAGAAATTATTGTAATCACTCAAGTTATTCAATAGAATCTTTTTTCTATCAAGGTATTAGAGCGGGTCGATCGGACCTTATTTTAAATTTTTCTTTCCTTAATCTTGTTTTTCCGGTGGGCGGCACTGCCGCCAGTCCGGCCAACACCTCCTTTTTTTTTTTCCTAAAGTTGTAGCCTTCACTATTTCTAATTGAAACCTCTCTACCATTAAAACTTTCGAGTTCCTTTTTTTTTTCCTTCAAACCACTGGCTGACTTCTCTTTATGTGCTATTGGAAGAGATCATGACAGTTTGTTTTAATAGACCACTGGCTCCGACAGACTCTTAAGATGAGCTGGATGCGACAGTGATAGATTCCACAGACTAACGGTGACCACCAATATGTACAATTGGATTTTCTAGCAACTTTTCAACAAAGCTCAATGATCTCGGATTAATTTTTTGTTTGTAACAATTGCAAGATCCTTCTTCAAATGATCATGCAATTGCGGGAGGGTATTAGAGATAGGTTTAGAAAATACAGAGTGGTGTAATAAAGTAACATGAGATACACGGTATCTCACCTCATATCTAGATAGATTTGAATTTGAAATAGATTAGTATCAAATCTTAGATTTATTTAGGATTAGACTTGATTATGATGTGATACTTTTTCTATCTTGAGACTCATGCTCTATATAATCCTTATGAAGAAATCATTGTAATCACTCAAGCTATTCAATAGAATCTATTTTCTTGTGTTCTCTATACTAAACCGTCCTCTCCTTAAAGGGTCATTTGGCATCATTTTGTTGATTTTTTTTTTTGAGACTGTTGTGGACTAGATCTCTGTGAGCTCCGTCTGAAATCCTGTGCTCGGAAAGCAAGTGATCTCAAGCCCTAAGACTATCTCCTCTTTAAAAAAGTCTTAAGGAAAAAAAAAATATGGACAAAAGTTATGCTTCTAAAATAGAATCTCAGATGAGTCAATGGGTACTCTCAATTATACTCCCAAATATACTCCATAATCCTAACGGCTTATAACCAACAATTAAGGACCAGGATTTCAGATGACTTATTTTATCTTTTCTATTGCCATGTCCAGCCCCACCCCCAACAAAACGATTACCTGACCAACACCAGCTCCACCCCACCCCAACCAAACTACAACCTCCACTACCACCACCTCATTGCCACCTCCACCATCCCGTCATAACCTAAACCACTACCACCACTACCCCCATTGCCACCGGTCGTGCCCCAACCCCAGCCCAACTCGACCAATCCCATTGCCACCCTCACCACCTCTATCACGATCACTCTTCACCACCACATCCACCCTCACCTCCACCACCACCACCACCACATTCACCCCACCCAGCCGCATCCAAATGCGATTCTACCATTTCTATTCTTCAAAATGATTTCTGGTTCAATGTTTTCCTTAAAGCTCCCAACAATTCTTTTAATTCTCCAAGTCCGGAAATAAAACAATTGCCAAATTCCTAAATTTCACAGAGGGAGTTAGAGGTGATGAAGACGACGAAGTCACCCCGGTTAGAAAACAGAAACACAAAAAAGGGAAGACCATTTTACCAATAAATGAAAATTTTAGTTTCCCCACAAAATCATACATATATATATGTGAGAGAGAGAGAGAGAGAGAGAGAGGACCTGGATTCAGGTAGAGATCTCCATGTCCAGTACTGAGGAGCATCTCCCCATATAATTGAAAGCTGTCTTGCTCCAACCATATAACACTTTTTCCCGCTCCGTTTATCAAGTGCAAAGCTCTGTTTAGACAACGTCAAAGCCAATATTTTAAATTTACACCTATAAAATGAAAAGAAAGCAATAAAGGAAAGGAGCTACTGTAGAGAAGTATTTTCATCCTTACCGTGTTACCCTCGTCAAGGAGAATGGGATGAGAGCAGAGACGGAAATAGAGGTCTTTCTGGGAAGAGAAAACTACAGGAGATGGAGAAACCGATCTCGAGATAATTTCCCGATAATCGGACGGCAGAAATCTCTCCCACATAGCGTTTGAATCTGCAGCGGATCGAAAGGTAGAAGAGATGAGCGATGATCTACAAGCATCAGGAGGAGATGTGAGGGAGAGGATGTAAGAGATGCATCCTTCCGGTAACACCAAATCCACTTTACTTCCTTCTTCCATTTCATTCATCTTTCTCTCTCTCTCTTTCGCTCTCTGAATTTAGATAGAGGAAAGAGAAACGATGTTTTCGCCCTTAACTTCGCCTCTAAGTTGGGAACGGTGGAATGCTCTCCCAAACTTCCAAATTCTCACCTGGTTGCGACATGTGTCGCGACCTTCTGCTTCTTATTTTGTTGGTACTTCAAATTGTCATGTGGTTAGCAGAAGATTACCTCTCGTGTTTGCCCGAGCTGGGCGCTCGGGCATCCACAAACAATAGGCCATCTGTTTCAAATTTCTGGGCAGAAGTCATTTCATCTGTCACCATCATTTTGACTTCTGCCCAATTGATTTTTTTTTCCTTTAAAAATGCCACATGTTTTATTGTTTGTGATGCCCGAGCGCCCAGCTCGGGCAGACACCAGAGGTAATCTTCTGCCCATGTGGTTATGACATGTGTGTGGAATGCTCTCCCAAACTTCCAAATTCTCACCTGGTTGCGACATGTGTCGCGACCTTCTGCTTCTTATTTTGTTGGTACTTCAAATTGTCATGTGGTTATGACATGTGTCGCCACCTTCTTTTCTTATTTTTGTTGGTAGATGTCACTTTCCTATTTGGAAAATAATTTAAAACTCTTAGTTTGGATTTTCATTCTAATGGTTTTAAGCATTAAGTGTGGCCATCATTTAAAGTATGTGAGGACATGAAATTATTGAATTTTCAATCAAATGGTCCAGTTCGATTGGGAGTTTTTTTTTTTTTTCCACTTTCCTTCGGAAGCATAGCCTCTTTCTTCCCTGGGTTCTTCAATCAAACGGTCCAGCTCTATTGAGAGTTTTCTTTTGATCACTTTCCTTCGGAAGCATATCCTCTTTGGCTTCTTCAATCAAATGGTCCAGCTCTATTGAGAGTTTTCTTTTTATCACTTTCCTTTGGAAGCATATCCTCTTTCTTTCCTCGGTTCTTCCCTGTGGCCATGGGTGTTGGAAGACCAAGATCAATTGGTTTGTACGGAATTAACACTCTTTTTGAATTTATAGGCAATCAAATTGAGAGTATAAAAGTTAATGGCTGCAATAGTCATTGAATCTCAAGATGACCGTTTAAAGAGGGATTAGAAATCCCTTGACCGAATCTAAAACGTTTAAGACAATTCAATTGTCTTAATGTTGCAAGTAATTAACTTTCCATTTATAGTGTTAATTTTTTCCTATAAAAGGAAGATGATGGTAATAGAAAAGATAATCCCAAAAATCACTTATCAATTAGCTACTAGAGGTTCAGTTCAAGGAATTCGACATCTATCCGTTGGCATACATCCGCAGTTGCTCTCTCTTTTGTCTATTTTACTTACAATTGGTATTAGAGCCTCTAAAAGAGGTAATTTCTAATGGTCGCAAGAGCTCGTGATGGAGCTCACCTATTTCACTGCTGTTTGGCGCAAAGTTAAACTCAGCTCAATACTGCTCACAACAGAAGACAAGAGGGTGTAGGTTTCAAGAACCCTTGCCTTGAGATCCAAATGTGGATAAGCAATCAAGATTCAAGCTTCCATTCGAATTGCAGGTCTCGATCATCGGATAAACCAACGAGATCGCAACATCCAAACATTGGAGATTGTTCGATCAATCTTTCTTGCCTGCAAGCAAGCCTTAACCAGATGTGTGATAATAGGAAAGCCCGAAGGTTGTTCCCATCCTTGTTAGGGGAGATGCCAACCTGCATAAGAATACAATTTGGGCTTAACAGCTTCTACGCTGAAGAAAATAATGCTCGTTTGTCCAAACAGCCGCTTTATCCTCTGTAACAACGGTGGTGATCAGGTACTCATGTGATTTCTGGTTATGTTGCAAGGTGATCAGGAAACAACAATGGTGGTGATCTCATTTGCCTCCTACAGTCGCCTACAGAAGCCACAAGATCTTCTCAATTCAAAGGATATCACCGAAAAGCAATGCTGACAATGGCTGAGAGCTTTGGCAATGACGGAGACTTTATGGTCGGGGCAAGTAAATAATGAGTTGCTGAAGAAAATAGGGATGTTTTCTCTTTGGAAAATAGTTAACGGACCCAAGTTATCCAAACCAGGATGAATCAAGCCAAACCAACTTAGGGTTACCAAGTTCGCTACATGCTATAGCGAACCAAGCGAACTCAAACTACTCTGTGGTTCGGTTCGGATTGGTTTGTGAAATTGAACGAACCACATAGTGGTTTCAAAACAATCTTGATTTGTCAATTTTTTTTATTCAAATTTAATGATATTTTTCTTTAGGTTCGGCAAATTTATGCTTTGAGTTCACAAACCCTTCATAAAAGTCTTTTTTTTTTTCAAATAATTATTTGTAAATATTATTTACATGCTTAAAAGATTTATATTTTTATAATATAATATAAATTATATATTTGTTTTATTTGCTTAAGTAACGAACCAAGTTAGTGAACCAAATTAAAGAACCTAAGCGAACCGAAAAATGAATTATCTCATCCTACCCCTAGCAAACCAGGTTCACTCTAGAGTGGTAAACTGTGAACCACAAGGGGGAGCTTATTCTCAATCCATTCTACTATTTTTTGTCATCATTAAAAATAGGGAGATTATTTGCCTATAGGTTTTCATCTTAGCTCTCCATATTGATTTTGATGATAATACAATAATGTAATGTGATTTGTGTTAATGTCTCACTTGAGTTTATGTGAAAAACATAATGTCAAAAGCTTTAGCAAATTCATTCAAGGAAAAACATGAAAATTACACTATCTATTGAAGAAAATTCATTTCCAAGTCAAGTCAAGCCATTGGATCACGTTTGATCTCAATTGATGATATAGAAGATCATGTCAAAGGCCAAAGTCTAAGTCGGATCATAAAATCTACAGACTAGAAGAATTTGAAAATTCTCAAGAAGGTTTATTAGTTTATTTTTAGTCTTAGAGAGTGCTTAGGATTTATGTAAGAAATCCTCAAAGTTTAGTTGATTGAATGCTCATTACTTAGATTGACCATAGGTACCTTAAGAACCATTGGATATCATTCTAAGAACCTAAAACATTATAAAAATCGTGTTTAAGATAAAGGAATAGACCATGGAAATCATGTCCGTTGAATTGGTTAAGTAAAGATGAGTTCTCTATGAGAAAACAGAGAGGACTAGTTGACGAGTGCCTAGAGGCATCTTGAACTCATCGACGAATCCAGCTCCAAAAGTTACTGGTGTGTTTTGGCAGTGGACTCAGTGACGAATGCAAAATAGGAAATCTCACTCGTCGACAAATTCATGCAGGAAAAGTCTGAAATGTTTTGGATTATGCCTCCAGCAGCTATAATTAAACAAGAGCTATAAATAAGAATGATTTATGAATGAAATTAAGAACTCCTATACTTCATATCATTAAAATTATTCACTCTAAGCTTAGATTTTCAAATCTATAGATTTTAATCTAGAATCCTCAAATCCAAGTTTTTGAGCTATTCAACTCCATACTTTGGGAGATTTTCAGTGAGCTTTAGAGAGATCATTCAGCTCATGTTAATCAGAAAAAAGTGATTGTAAAATACTTCTATACAAGTGTGAAATCAAGACATCTATGGGAGTCTTGTCCTTGAAACGGGAAGCTTTATAAGGTCTGATCACTACCTGTAAAGGGGACTAAGTCTAGGAAGGATTGTTCCCTTATAAGGTTTGATCTCGACCCATAAGAGAGATTGTAAAGGTTTGATCTTTACCCGAAAGAAAGCTGTGTGATTGAGTAAATCATGGTGAATCCTTGAACGGGAAAGCTTAAGGCGGGAACGTAGGCAGATTGCCAAACCTTGAGAACAATATTGCCTGTCAAATTGTGTTTGATTTCTCTCTCCCTTCTCTTTACTTCATTGTTTTGAATTTATTGTAGAATGACATAATTTCTATTTCATTTTATCTTGTAAAAGTTGAAATTCCGCTTAAAGAAGTAGGAAGAAATTTTAAATTGCTATAGACTCTATTCACCCCCTCTCTAGTGTCCAATCCTTGGGCAACAATATCCAAAAGTCTTGGAATGTCATGAATCTTAAGCAATTCTATTAATAGAAAGGCAAAAGCATGTAATTGTAATAGCACCCTAATTTTTAATACACTGTTCCGTCCTCAGGCACTTGCATCTGCTGTGGGCAAGAATGGTCAATCTACCAACGTTTCGCCCTAATAATTAATCACCATTGTTTCGTCCTCAAGGCACTTGTACCCGTTGTAGGCAAGAATGGCCTAACCACTAATGTTTCGTCCTCAAGACACTTGCACCCGTTATAGGCAAGAATGGCCTAACCACTAATGTTTCGTCCTCAAGGCACTTGCACCCGTTATGTGCAAGAATGACTGAACCACCAATGTTTCGTCCTCAAGGCACTTACATCCTGTGAGGGAAAGAATGGCCTAACTACCAATGTTTCGTCCTCAAGGCACTTGCATCCTGTGGAGGCAAGAATGTCATATCCACCCCTCAAGACACTTGCACCCGCTATGAACAAGAATGACCTAACTACCAATGTTTCATCCTCCAGACACTTGCATCCTATGGAGGCAAGAATGGTCTATCCACCAATGTTCGTCCTCAAGCCATTTGCATCCATTGTGTGCAAGAATGGCCTGACTGCTAAAGTTACGTCTTATTGCTAATGTTTCGTCCTAAATTTACCAACACCTGATGTGGGCATTAATGGCCTCACTATTTATGTTTCATCCTTAACGTGTGAAATTATGAAAAAATAAAATGACTGTATTCATATGAACAATTGAAAGAACAAAAATGAATGACAAAGTCCCGATTTGACTTAAGAGAAAATCTTTCGAGTTGTTTACACTTGCAAGAAATGAAAGGCCCATCAGAGCTAGGTATACTCATAGAAATGAGACAAGAAAATAAAGACTCATCATAGCTGGGTACGCTCATAGACAAGAAAAGAAAAACCCATCAGAGTTAGATACGCTCATCATAGAAAGAAGCAAATCAACTTTGGGGTGGGGCATTTGTAGCAGTTGTGGCCTGGGTTGAGGCAGAAGGCTCCACAATAGGAATTTTAGGTTGTTCAGATGCAGGCTCGGCAGCAGGAACCTCAAGTTGCTTCAGAACTGGCTCAGAAGGGAAAGGAGGGCTTCCTTTGGTTCGGACTTCTTTCTGGACAACACCTCTCTTCACCTTCTCTCCGTCCTCGAGATTAATAACATCTCGAGCAAAATTTCCTTCAAGAGAAAGCCCTAATCGAGTTTTCGTCTCTTCCTGAGAGGTTGGGGGAGTAGGAGCCAACCGGCATACTGCACAAAGTTTGTTCATAACATCCTGCTCCGTCTCAACACGATCTTTCAGCACGAGATCGTGAGTCATCTCCTGATAGCGAGCTTGGATCTCGGCAATTAATTTGGCTTCGCCGCGTTCAGCTCATCGACCTGTCTTGACAAGCCCTCAACCACCCCCTCTAGTTCTCGAACTCTAAGGTCAGCGTCAACCTTAGCCTTTGCCTCCCCCTCCACAACATTCTTCATAGCTTCCCGAGCCGTAGCCAATTGTTCACGAAGACTGTTGAGCTCCGTTTGAGCGGTGTCAAATTGATCCCAAAGCTTTTCATGCTCAAAAGTTAAGGCTGCCTTTTCAGATGTTGCCTTCTTCCACGCTGCAATAGTGCGTTGTTTCCACTCTTTTGATCTCTGATGTTGGCGTGCATAACACTCCACTAGCTCCGTCCAAGCTTTGATGATCTAGGAACAACAAAAAAATAACAAAGAAATGTAAGGATAAGAATAATAACAGAGATGCATTTGCACAAAAATCTAAGAGAAAGCTTAGCCCGACGAGAGATTGAGTGCCACAAGTTTCCAGCTGCATGCCCATCCAAGTCCGAGACTTAGTCACATCAACTGGGAGTCTCGTCCTCCGAATCCAAGACAGGGCCGTCATGCTGTTCTCCAAGGCAAAGTCATTGACAGTCATCATCTGAGGTCTGACTTGCATGATTGGTCGAAATGTCAGAACTTGCTCTTCAGCATTTACTGGAACAGAGGTAGTTGGAAACGAAGGCGGAGCCACCACATGAATAGTAAGCTAACGAGCCGGAGCACTCACGTCAACCAAAGCAGTCAGTTTGAGGACAATGGATTGACGGATTAGACTATTTGGGGCCAAAGCTTTTCCTTTCTCTTGACGAGCATGTTCGTGCTCATCCAAATTCTTCTTCTTATGGGCCTCGTGTTCGGCCAATGTCATCAGCCTTTTTTTTTACTAGGCAGTTCCTGTAGGGGCAACTTCTTCTACCACTGGCCTCTGCTACCAGCCTCTACTAAAAAATCATCGTCCTCCCCATATGCCTTTTAGACTTCTTGATTCAGGGGGTGGTGCAGGTCTGGATTTCCAGGAAATAGGGGTTAGCGCAGGAATATCACCGAGCTCCATCTTTTCCTCAACGAATGATGAAGTGTCGGCCTAAGAATTGGTATCAACAGGGACTATCTCCCTTTCATCCTTCGAAGTGCAATCTTTCCTCAGATTCTACCTGGTATATTCTGACCCTCTCTCTGAAGCTATCGACGTGAGACGACGAACTTCAGAATCTCCTAAGTGCGAAAAATGCACTTTTGATTTAACTATTCAAAAGACATGTAGAAGTCATGGAAATCAGTATAGTAGAAGGATGAAGATAGAAGGACGAAAAGGTTTACAACACCCAGCCAGAGTACCGACCTGGTTGAAAATTGTTGGGAATTGGTCGAACCCTTTCCATCCTCCATTCACTAGAGATAATGAAGGAAATATTCCTCCAGTTTCGGTCTCGGTCGTATAAGCCCGAGACGATATCCTTGGTCTTTCGACGAGTCACTCAACAAAAATAGTTCCCCTCATCTGCTAGACATTTATTCACAGTCCGGAAGTGAAACATTTCCCTGAGACCGATGTGGTATCTGTCCATTTGGTATTTACAAATTAACAACATGTACCTATAGCTAGAAATGAGGATGCATCTGCCCTGGGGCAAGTTGTAGTGCGATAAGGACTTCCTCGAACTAAGGGTTCGAGAGGAAACCAAAGACCAACCTCCAGTTGGAACTTTGAATGGCAATGAACCTAGCTCGTGAGTCCACCCATCCATCCTCGACTCGGTAATGAATTTTAATGCTCAGAGGAATCCTATACTAAGCCCTGATTCGGTCAAGTGATCTCTTCTATTTCTTCCTAGACTTAGGAGAAGAAGGGGCAAGGGCTCTTAATGGGACAATACCAGAACTGCTACAGTGACTCATGGTCACTGACACGAGGTAGAAAAAGAAGAAGAAAATTCAGAAAAGAATAAGATGAAGGAAGAACTTACCAAGTTCAATCTATGAGGAATCAACTGTAAGAAATTAAGTGGAGAATGCCAGGAACCGGAGCACAGAACAGTAGGGTAATGGCCAGGTGAGAAGAAAGTGTGAAAACTAGACTCATCTCTTTGCCTTTTATAGGTGTGCCAAAAATCAGCAGGATGGAAGTACCCTCCAATCCAACGTACAGGTGCTTATCCGCAAGGGCACGATGGTCTTCGGAGAAATATGAAGCGGCATACCAGTATATAAATTTTGATAGGATGAAGATACCCTCCAGATCCATTGTACACGTGTATCTCCTTAAGGGTAAGATGGTCTTCTACGCAAAAGACATACCGTCATATCCATCCGCCGATCTCGAATCTCGCAGAGTAATGATAAATTTTAGGTAGCATTTATGGTGATAAGACAGACCATCACATGTACGAAACGTCTGTTGCACAGCTGGCATGACTATCCATCTTCATCCAACTAGCATAACGATCCGTCTTCATCCAACTGGTATGACGATCCATCTTCGTTCGGCTGACACGGGGATTTGTCTCCATCTAAGCGAGTATGATGTGTCATCTTTGCACGTCACACGAGTAAATTCGCATAATTCCATTTTCATTATATTCTCGACACTTTGAGTTGTGCTTCAAGGATCGCGAATGGGCAAATTGTAATGAGGAAAATTGTGAAATCTGACAAGTCTTCCAAGGATGAACCCGAGCTTATCCAAGGACAAATCCGAGCTTATCCAAGGACAAACTTAAGCTTATCCGAGGACAAAGCCTTGAGAATCGATCCTCTGTCAGGTCATTAATGATGCACTCATAAGTTAGATATTATCTTTGATCTAACATTAAATGTTGGTCATCTCAAATCACTTCGACGATTAGAACCGACCTACAGGGAGTAGATGTGCATTTATGGTAAGATATTTGTCTGACATTAATGTAATGATTAGGTAAGATGTATGGTTATCCACGAACATGGATGACCATAGGGAATCTCAGCCTATAAATAACCCAGAGAGTTCAGTGATAGGGGTTGACAATTCTCACGAACCCCCCTAGACGACATCTTCTTCCCCAATCAAAGAGCAAAGGCCCTATCTCAAGAACTCCTTAACTCTCTCTCTCTCTCCAAACCTTATCCTTACTCTATGATCTTCTTCATTACTGATTTGAGCTTTAGAGTATCTTGACAATGTGGAAGGCCTCTCCCCAGCAAGCTTTGGACACACTTGTGTCCTTCATCCTTCTACCAATAAAATAGACTAGTACAACAGAGACACTTGGAGCTTCCCGGAAATTCCCTTCACATAGCAGTTTACATTAGAAAATGAGAAGCATCTCTTGTCAAGGGACGAGTGTGAAAAGACAGAGTCCTACTAGCCCTACTATTAGGCACCCCTACTGAACCCAAAAGTCAACATTTGTCATTGTTTTAAGTGTTGCTTTTTAGCTAAGAGTAAGGAATGTCTGAGAGTAGGGCTAGCATGCCTCCAAAAGGGATGCAAGTACATGGTCTAAAATTTATCTTTCGAAAAATATTTTTTGAAACTTGAAAACTAGATTTTATCCTTTTTTTTTTTTTTAATGGGAAATGCTTCTAAGAGCATGTAGGCCGAGACTGTCCTGGCCAACATACAGTTACAAAAGTGTCAAAAAAAAAACTTTTGAAACCGTGTGCTGGTTGGGACAGTCTCGGGCCTTCATTGTCTCATAAGCATTTTCTTTTTTATTTGTGTAAAAACTCCGTTTCTTGAGCTGGTGTTCGGTTTAGATTTTTCATCATGCTTAAAAGATCGATATCAGTAATCTCTCTTAATTTTTGTTTCCATCAGATTTACAACCTTCCCAACACCAATTGCTTTAAGGGGGTTTGACCTTAACTGCAGCCATTCATGAGGGGATTAAGATGGCTCATTCGATGACCTGTTCAAGCCAAGCTAAATTTAGCTGCCCCATCTAGCTCAATGGCAAGGTGTGTCCTTCAAGGGAAGGTGGTCCTGCAATCAAATCTAAGGAGAGAAACTTTACTTCAATGACATGGTACGTATGAGGTCCACTCACCATTTAGTAGTTGTAAAGATGATTTTTTAAAAATAAAAAACTCGTATAAATATGATTTCAAGTTACAAGGAGCGCACACACCTCTCTGCTTATTCTAAGTGGCAAGAAGTGTATCCCCCGTGGGGTAGACTCGGGTTCGAGTCTCTCAATGGTAAGATATTTGAAAATCTCTAACATATTAACTAGTGTCAGAGTGAACATAGTATGCTCAACTCGCAGCTAATAACAAGCTAAAATGTGAGAGGGTATGTGGGTGCAATGGCCTTGTGGCCTAGGCGTGTGTGCGTGTTTGGATGTGTGTTGAATTTCGTGGTGTTTATTGTGTTATTAAAAAAAATTAAAAATCAAAATAGTAAAAATAAAAATAAAAAAGCTAAAATGCAGTACTAGTTAAAGCTACATTCATTTTATCATTTTTCTAGGAGTTTGGGACTCAATCCCGAGCCACCTCCATGAGAGGAACACACATTGTCATCTGCACTACTGTATTTCTAACTTCTAAGTATCTCATATTCACATATTCTCTAGAGAATGGAATCACAAATAGATTAAGAATAACTCAAATACGCATAATTTCTAGGTATGATATCAGTTTTATAGAAATATAAGTCATGATATTTGATGTCCGTATATATCTATGTATGAAGGAGGCCTATTTATCTATCTATCTTTAGGCCTCAACTCAATTCCTTGAATGATGAGGCCGGACTTCCAGTTAAGTCCTTCCATCCCCCTAAGACTCATCTCCACCACCCCATATTCTCCTTCATTATTGAAGAACTCACCCATCTCAATCTCTAGCCACCCATCTCCTCTCTCCCGCGGTAGTTCTGTCTCCCGTTGCCGCCAATCCGCATCCCGCTCCAGGGAATCTCGGTGCTCCTGTCTCGAGTGGCCGTCAGGATCTAGGTCCACGACGTGTGGTCCTTCAGCCACACCTCTCACAAATACATAGACCTTTTCAAGCCTTTGGGTTCTATCTGCAAACTTGAACACAAGATAAACTGCATAATTTGTTCTCAGAGACAGTATTCCAGTCTCCATCCTCCCACGGACTTCAAGCCAACACACAGCTAGGAGCTGAGGCACATGAGAGAACCTGAAGATATACATTTGTTAAATATAAAACATACCACGGAAAAGAGAAGTAGGGGGTGATTGAGGTGACGTGACATCATGCCCACCACATTGGGGCGGCAGAGCAACATTGGGCCAATTTCCAGAGAGAATTTTTACTCTTAACACAAATTCCACACGACTCAAACCTAGACCACCAGAGTCCATTACAGACCCCTAGATTTTCTCGCTTTCAATTTGCTTATAAACGACCGAGTCAATTGCCCACACTCAAACATAGGGGTATTAATGGGCTGGGCTGGGCTGGGCTGGGCTGGGCCAGTCTGGGCCAGGCCGGGGACATGTACAAAACTTACCCATTACCCATATGTTGGTGGCGATGAGGAGAATGGTGAGTTGGTGGGGGTGGGAGGGTGGTGGCAATGGAGGTGGTGGTGGGAGGTAGTAGTGGTATAGTGTGTGGCGTGGCGGGAGCAATGAGGGGTGGGGACTACAATGGGGGTGGTGGTGGGAGGTGATAGTTGTGTTTTCTCATTTACTTATTCATAGTTGCATTATGTTTTTAAAAAATTTACTTTTGATGGACTAATGCATTGGGCTCTATAAATAAGTTAAGTTTGCGGGAGCTTTGTAATTGAGGGGCATGATGAGAAAAAAGAAACTTATATATCTTTTATATACAATTGTCCATGTAAGATTACATGTTGATGTTGTCCCATCATATTCATCATTCTTTTAGCACTAATTTATTAGTTACTTAAATTTACTTATTTTATTTTGTATTCCAATGTTTATTGGATTTTGCATAGAATTAAATCAGTTGATATATTCTACGTGCAACGCACGTACATTTTTACTAGTATATATATATAGTAATAAAGGTGCACCTGCTTTGCACGTATTACTTTTCTAAAAACATAATAATTATTATTATTAATTTTTATTAACTATAAGATTATATTATTAATAGAATTTTAATAAATATATTATTATTATCAATTTTTACTAATTATAATATTATGTTATCAATATACATTTAAAAATTTGTATTATTATTAGTTACTTATGGTTATTAATTTGTCAAAATGCTTCAAATCAGAGAAGCTCACTAATGTCATATTCAACATCGAAAAAAGCATGAAAATTTATTACTATGACTAAACCCAAGTTTAGGGCTAAGTCTCTCTCTCTCTCTCATTATTAGTCAATCTACATTTACTAATCAACAAAATAAATAAAAATACAATATGAACATCTAACTCCAAATAGAATCTTTCATAGAATATTTCCGAAAGGATGTCATCTATCAACAAACATACGATGATTTACGTTATTTATGTGAAGATAAAAGCACAATTTTCTCCATATTAAGGTAGTACTGAGGATTAGTTGCAGGTTATTAAGTGACTTTCAGCAATTTGGGTCTTATGCATGATAATTGGAAGACTCTGACAAATAATATTTGGATCACTATATGCAGCAGAATCAAGAGGATGGCCTTTCTGTACTATTTAACAAGACACAACAATGTTTTAAGAACTGAAAATATGATGAATAGGCATTGCATGAGAAATATATAATAGGAAGCTAATAACTTACCACAGATAAGGCTTGAATTGTGACTTCAGCACTGTTCCCAAAAGTGCAGTGCACCAGGTCGTGCAAATAATAACAAGAGAAGATCATAAACCCATAAACTCCAAAATTCCCCAATCCCTCAATCTCGGAATCATTTAAACAAGAAAAACTTTTCTATACTTCCACTCATTGGTTGAGAATCATGTATTGGTTGATGTATGCAATTATTGGTTGAGGTATGCACCTCTTGATCAGGCATTGGTTGATGTATAGAATTGTATTGGTTTACAACTCTTGAAAGGAAGAGTTGGTCACGGGATTAGTAGTGGTTTTCAACAAAGACAACTAAATACATGCAGGGGCGGAGCCAGGATCCTTTTGCAGGGGGGCTAACAATGGGGGTTTGGGGGCGTAGCCCCGGAAATATTTTTTTGAGGGTAAGTTCATGGGTCATGTGTCAATTGGTGTCCGTTTTAAAGAATATATAGTTATTTCTCAGAAGTTTAGTGGGGCTAGAGCACCCCATCCCACCCAGCTCTGCCCATCTCCTAGGCTGCGTCCCTAATAGGACAGTTAAAAAAAAAATTCCCAAAACTTCAGCGGATTTCAGGGGTGGCTTCAGCCCCCCAGGCCCATGTGGCTCTGCCCCTGAATACATGTAGACTTTTAGAAGTTTATAAAAGTAAAACATCTAACCCATTTAAGAAGTTTATCAAACAGAAAACATCTAACCCATACCTTCCCAAAAAAAAAAAATCTAACCCACGTGATAGTGGGTCTCATGGGTCCCACATAATGGGAAATATATTAATTCCCATTATAATGATTATATTCTTAAGTTATGTATTGAATAAAATAGGTTAAAGGGTAAATTTATGTCCAAGTAAAGTTTTACATACTCCGTAGCACCCCGGATTTTTTTGTCATGTATCAAAGCCTTAAGTCTACTTTCTTGAGTAAAAAGTTGGAATTCCAAAGTCGGAATTATTGAAAATCCGAGTTGCCGAACTCTATTTACGGATCAGTCAACTTTGGGGACAATTTGGTCCATAAATAAAGTAGAATTTGAAAATTCTAAAACACCGGAAATGTTCCCCTTCGAATGACGAATCCAACACAAGTTGAATCGTCAAAATCCGACGATCGAGTCAAAAGTTATGGCCGAAACAGTAAAATTGACTCAATGCCAAAATTTGCAGAACACCGATCGCTAGCGATCGCTCGGTCCAAAGTAGCGATCGATCGGTCCACAACCGATCGATCGATATCTATCGACTAGTCTAAAATTTTGTATGGGGAAAAATTCTAGAGAGTATTTTAAACCGATCGCTCGGTCAAAAACATAGATCGCTCGGTAGGCGACCAATCGCTCGGTCCTTCATGTTTTGCAGAAATTTCATTAAGGGCTTTTTCATCTTATGGCCATTTCACCCTTACCTATAAGGACTTGCTCGAGCCAAGAGTATTCAAAAACACCCTTAGCAATATTTTGAGAGAGAGTAAGAGAGGAGAAAGGGGTTTTAACCTAGGGTTTAACTTGAGAGAAATCGAGGGATGAGAACCCAAGATCATCCCAAAAGCTTGGATCTCTCAATCTAAGGCTCAAGCACCTGAGGAGCACCTCCAAGCTCGGCAGCAACTCCACACACGTTTTGAAGGGTTTTCCCTCACCTATTGAAGGTCGGTACCATATGCTACCCTCCTAGTCATCTTTTTTTCTCTTTTCTTTTCTTTTTGTGGTTTTTCCCCAAATTCTAAGCCTGATAATGTGATGGGGTGAATGGATGGAGATGGATGGTTGTGTATGGGCGATAGATGTTGTACAACCCCAAATTTATTATCCTTAGTACCTATTATGTTTATTAAATTCTATGAAAAACTGTGTTTAATTTTAATGTGTTTAAGCTTGCAAATTTAATGCTAAAAAGTGTTGATTTTAAAACCCAAATAAAATACTTAATTTAAGTCATTTTTCAGGTTAAATTGCATGAAGAGAAAGAAGGGAAAAAAGAGCAAAAGAGTTAAAAATAATAATAATAAAATAAAATCAATCGGCGTCTCGGCCGATTGATCACCCACCGGCGGCGCTTGATCACCCAAAATGCCGTTTTGAGGCCTCTTTTGCTCGTTTTTCCGACTTATGGAGTCTCTAAGGCTCCCAACACTATAAATACCCCTTATACTCGTGGGTTGAGGGTTTCTAAAACTTTTTTAGACCTAAAAGAGAGTGAGAGAATGAGATTTTAAGAGATCCAAGAGGAGGGATCAAAGGTTTGCAAGGAATAAGGGTGAAAAAGCTTAGATACATCCTATTCGCAAGCGCGTGATCGTAGGGAAACGATCGGGAGAGGTAAATATATCTTCCTTACTATCAATATAGTGATTTTGATATAAAAATTATGAAAGTGATAGATCTAAGGCAAGAACAAACAAGATCAAGCATGCCTGTGATGTTTTAAATCATGATTCTTTATGGAAAATATATATGATGATTTGTGGTGATTTAAACTATGATTTTCTTATGAGAAGTATATATGATGTGTAGAAAGTGTTCTAAATTATGATTTCCTTGTGAAAAGCTTTATGTGAGAGTTGTTCCTTATGATTCTAATTTTTATATATATCAATAAGGGGAAAGAGAATGATCTTGTGGGTATGGATGATTGAGAATGGAAGAAATGATGATAGTTGAAATTTATGAAACGATTATGAGCTTACTTTGAAATTTTGATGTGTTATGAAACTAGGATTCGGTGAGATTAATTTTATTAAAATTATCTATTGAAATTGAAGCATGATAGATAGAATTGTTTCTTATCTTATTGTTGAAAAACTTGATAGATCTATATTCTATATTGATAAATTTATGATAAATTCTGAAATTTATCCAGATCAATGATCTCTAAGACCTAGAGGGGGGGTGAATAGGTCTATCTAATAATTTCTAACCAATTTTAATTTTTCAATTAATATGTTTAAAAATCAATGATTAACTCAATCAGACAATCCACACAAATCAAACACAGAAGATTTTTACGTGGAAAACCCTAACGGGAAAAAACCACGGGACCTTGTCCAGCAATAAACTTCACTATGAAAAGATATCAAGTACAAGATAAGACCTTACCAAAACAGAAACTATGTTCCTAGGTATAGACTCTTACTCTTGATTTCCACGAACCAGCAGGTTCGATCTCCGCCTTAGCAGCTTCGGTTCCACACCGACCAAATCTTTTCAAGCAATTTCAAATCCACGATCACACACGATCGATCTCCTTCCACGAAGGCTCCGGATCAAACACCGGACACACACACAAGGTGTAGGGTTGTGAATCAATTTAGTAAATTTCAAACCCTAGAGGGATCTCATACAGATCTGAGATCACACAATGCAAGATCAAAGATTTTAATCTATACTTGCATTCTCTAGGATCTAAGAAAGAGGAGGGATCACAAAGATCTAATAAAAACAATTAGAAAAACCCTAGAAGAGTTTCTCAGACCTCTACTCTTTCAAAAATTATCAAAGACACGAATTAGGTCTCTCAAAAGTTGTTTATATAGGGTTAAAAAAAAGAATCCAGAAAAAGAAAAATTCTTTTTACGGGGACCGATCGATCGGTGCTCACAACCGATCGCTCGGTTCACAACCGATCGATCGGTTCTAATGACCGATCGCTCGGTCTTAAAACATCTCTCTGGAAATTTTCCCCATACAAATATTTAGTCCAGTCGATAGCCACCGATCGCTCGGTAGGCCACCGATCGATCGGTCGCAATACCGAGCGATCGGTTGAGACAGAATTTTTGCCAAAATTAATTCATTTTATTTTTATTTGATTCAACTAAGATCAAATAACTTTGGTAGGCTTAAATCTATCCTCCTAGGTATTTTTAGAGTTATCTAAGTCAAATCAAACCTAGGTAGGGGTCTCTAAGTCCATTACCTGTCTAGATCCGGAGTAGAACCTTTTTCTTCTCTTTCTTCTATCTTCTTTAAGCTTTAGCTCTTCTCTTCTTTTCTGACAAGTTGAACATGACTCGAGGACTCGACTCAACTGACCTATCTAATGATCACGGAATTTGCCAACACCTATTTAGGGATTTACAATCTCCCCCTTTGGCAATTCCGGGACAAAACAAAACTAATTCATATACTAGGTTCAAATTTTCCCAATTGATTCAAAAATGGAAAATTGACCTTTACATGACTCAAAAATAATTACATGACTGTTGACATGTTAACTTGTCATGATTTACCAAACTTAGAACCTGTTTGCCTGCACATGCTAAATCAAAAACCTGTGAAGCATGGGAAATAACATATAGGATGAAAATATGTATAACCATTCAAAACCATTCACAATCCATAACAGGTTAGTATTCCAAAAGAACCATTCATCATCCATAACACAATCTATAACCATTCATCATCCATAACTCATCCATAACACAATCTATAACCATTCATCATCCATAACACAATCTATAACCATTCATCATCCATAACTCATCCATAACATATTCTCCCCCTTTTTGGCTCGAAATGCCAAAGGTGGATTAGAAAAGAAAATCATAAACCATTGAAAGGAGATGAGATAGAAAGTAAGGAGTATAAACCATTCAAATATATATATCCATAACAAGTCAATAATAACCAAGAAGGTTTGTACTAAGTACAACCAATTCAAAATACATCAAAATGGTAAACAAAGTCTGTCACTCGACTAAAAAACAACTTCTATCACGAACCATCACTCTTGCTCATCATCAGAAGTGAGCTGTGACTCATAGTAAGTTCGAAAATCTCGAACATCTCTCTGTACTCCAAGCACTGCTGCATCGAGAGATCCAAGTCGACCACGAACCTCTGTAGTAAACTCCTCGTATGAAGAAATATGAGTCCGGAGATCCATCTGCATCTCTCTCATCATCCTCCCAAGATCGTCCATAGTGGTAGGAGGAGGACGAGATGACCCAGCACCAACTTCTGCTCCCTCCTCTGTATCTCGAACTGAGGCATGTGAAAAACTCTGAGCTAGGGTCTTTTTGGTGATTGGACCCTTAGGAACTCGAGTAGGAACACCAGGAGGAGCGATAACTCCTTGAGAACCAAGAAGTTTAGTGATGAGTGAACCAAATGGTAGGGCTCCAACTGCTGTATTAGTTTGATGGGCTTGGATCATCAAGTCAATGATGTGAGCGGCAAGATCAATATCACGCCCACGTAGAAGACTAAACAAAAATCTAGCTCTATCTTCCCTAAGGTCCGCAGTATGAACCTTTGGATGGATATTGGCACTCATAACAAGGTTTACTAGTCTAGCATCCTTAGTGAGTTTCGCTACTTCAATAAGAGACCCAACCCAAAACGAAGGAGTACCACTTAGAAAGGTAACTACATGTTCCATGGAGTCTTTATCCTCATCAGTTTTATAATTATAAGGATAATATGCATTTGGAACTCTAGGACATCCAAGGAATTTAGAAACCAAATCAGCATTTATGATAACAGATTGTTCTAATGCTCGAGATTTGAATGACCATTTTTTCTGGTTGATTTCAGAAAAATTAGAGTAAAATTCTCTAACTAACTGGACAGAAGCAGGACCGGATAAGGTAAGTATACCTTCCCATTGACGATCGGAAATCAGAGTAGGAAGATAATAATCACCAAAATCAGAAATATGTATGTCCCTTTCAACCATAACACCTTTCTTACTAAAATACTCACTATAGAGTTGAGCAGCAGTAGGACTGATAAACTGGGATAACTTACTAGACTGGGAAGATGAAGCTTTACCTTTATTTTTCCGAGTTTTATCAGCCAGAGATTTTTGACGATTCTCAATTGTAGATTCAATCATTCTACGAATTGGCCTGTCCCCTATGGAAATACCATGCCCTATTGGAGTGAAAGTAAAGGGCTCTAGGTTTTCCTCATCTTGAGGAGGATCCTCTTGGTTGTTGAGGACCAACCTCCGACGTTTGGGGATGCCAGACATGAGATATGCAAGAAGGATTAACGACAAAACGAACGCCATTGAAGAAAATGCAAGAAATGATGCCCTAGATGAGAAAATCAATCTAAAGCAAAGAAAATGCACAACTCTTACCTTTTAGATCCTTGGGAAACCTTTAGAGTAGAATGGAATGTTCGTAGGAAAGATTTGGAGGAGAGGAAACCGAGAGATCGCTCTGGAGATCGGAGAACAAGTGAACAAAAAAATAGAAATGAGGGTTTTATAACCCTGTTCACGAAAGACCGATCGATCGGTCTTTAGCACCGAGCGATCGGTGCTCTGAAAATTTTTCAAAAATTTTCACAGTTAAAACCTTTTCTCCCCCTCAACCAATGGAACATTTAAAATACATTTTCACCTCAAAATGACCAACTAATAAAAAAAATTTGCAATATGTGATTTCATCAAAATCATAGATAATAATCACCCAAGAATTGATATATCAAGTATAGGCATAAACAAGGATTATGAAAACATTAATTGATTTTCACCGGTGATTAAATATGGTATTTGCATCAAATTCACAATCAGAGTCAAGATACAATTAGAAGTAATGTGAGTATGAAATCAAAATTCATTACTTGACTCGTTGAATTGGTTTCCTTCCTTAATCTAGATTTTGACATTATATTTCAAATGATACTCTAAAATTTTCAAAAACTAGTGTTAAAACCAATAATCATCCATATTTATCTGATGAGCAATTTTTACCCCATATTTGACTAATAAATTATTTCATTTCTTTTTCAGTCAAATTGTACTCATTATGTAAATTCTTTTTGGAGTACACATATATAGACACTAGCACACTGGTGACTTTCACTCAAGTGAGAAGGTAGCTCTTTCTAATGACAGTAGGGGCTTTCACACTAGCAATCCATATAGATACCTACTGTTTGTCTAGGTAGCCATTACTTACTGTTTGCATTCACTAGTAGCTATCACACAAACTCACAGGTAGTCCTCTCCATGTCAATAATTTTTATATCTAGGGGGCTCACCTTATGGAATTTTTATGACATTGGTTATACTAGATTTGATTAATCTAGGGAACCATATGGTATAATATCAGAACCTTTATTTAGGAACTAAAACCATCTAAAGAATCAGTCAGAGTGCTTGTGCAAATTAGAACATCATTGTATGCTCAACTCTAACTGAGGTTAATTAGCATGACCAAATTCAATCACAAGATCAAACCAACAATTGAACTTTCCTATTTTATTCAATCCTATGATATATTTATCCTTGGATTATATAGTTAAATATGATTTCAAGGAAATAACATTAAGCTAAAAGATAGGATAAATAAGGTCATACAACCACATTATTTTTTGCAATATTTTTCAATTTTTTGAATGTTTTTGGGATTTTTATTACTTAAAGAAAATAACAAAAAAAATAGCTCTATGACTTAAATAGAACATGAAAAACACATAGGCTATAAAACAAGTACACCATTACTCAACTCCACACAAACCGATGGATTTCCTAAGGAGTTCAAACCTAAGGGAATCTAAAGGTTTTGTGAGAATGTCCGCATATTGATTCTCTGTTTGGACATACTCAATAGACACAACTTTTTGCTCAACAAGATCACGGATGAAGTGATGCCTAATGTCTATATGCTTTGTGCGAGAGTGTTGCACAGGATTTTTGGAGATATTGATTGCACTTGTGTTATCACAATACACAATCATAGTGCTTTGATCAATTCCATAATCCTTCAACATCTGTTTCATCCACAGAAGTTGGGTGCAACAACTACCAGCTGCTATATACTCAGCCTCGGCTGTAGACAAGGAAATGGAATTCTGCTTTTTGCTAAGCCAAGCAACCAAGCAGTTTCCAATATAGAAACACCCTCCGGAGGTGCTTTTCCTATCATCAGTATTTCCAGCCCAATCAGCATCAGAATACCCCACAACAATGACATTTGTATCGAAAGAATACCAGAGGCCTAAGGACAAAGTTCCACTCACATAGCGAATGATACGCTTGACAGCAACTAAGTGAGACTCTTTGGGATTTGCTTGATAACGGGCACATGCTCCAACACTAAAGGCTATGTCGGGTCTAGTAGCAGTTAGGTAGAGCAAACTACCAATCATGCTTCTATAATTAGTCTGATCGACATCCTTCCCTGAAGTATCTTTACTAAGTTTTATAGTAGTACTCATAGGAGTCCTAGCATGCTTAGCAAAACTCATTCCAAATTTCTTCACTAAATTTTTTGCATATTTGATTTGAGATACTGAGATCCCAGAATCCAATTGCTTGATCTGAAGACCAAGGAAGAAACTTAGCTCACCAACCATGCTCATTTCAAATTCATTTTTCATTTGTTCAGCAAATGAATGAGCATGTAAGTCTAATGTGGAACCAAATACTATGTCATCAACATATATCTGGGCGATGACAATATCACCTTTCACTTTCTTTATGAAAAGGGTTCTGTCTACTCCCCCTCTTGAAAATCCGTTTTCCAAGAGATAAGTAGTCAGCCTCTCATACCAAGCTCTTGGAGCTTGTTTTAAACCATAGAGGGCCCTTTTTAGTCGATAAACTTGATCAAGGTGATGTGGATCTTCAAACCCTTTTGGTTGTTCCACATAGACTTCTTCATGTAGAATGCCATTCAGAAAGGCACTCTTAACATCCATTTGAAAAAGTTTGAATTTCATATTACAAGCCACAGCTAGAAGAATTCTTATTGATTCTAGTCTGGCTACAGGAGCAAAAGTTTCATCGAAGTCAATACCTTCAATTTGGGTATATCCTTGTGCAACTAACCTAGCCTTATTTCTTATGATAGTACCTTTTTCATCAGATTTGTTCTTGAAAATCCATTTGGTACCTATCACATTTGTATTATTAGGTCTAGGTACTAAATACCAAACATCATTCCTAGTAAACTGAAGTAACTCTTCTTGCATTGCATTTATCCAATTATCATCTGCAAGAGCTTCAGCTACATTCTTGGGTTCAAAAGATGAAGTATAGCAAATGTAGCTAACTTCATTTTCAATTTGTTTCCTCGTTCTCACTCCACTTTCAACATCACCAATAATATCAGTGGAGGTGTGAGGACTCATGACCCTAGGATGTGTAGGTTTTAATGGAGATGTTTGCTTATCAATAGGTGAAGTTGAAATAATTTCAACATCCTCATTTTCAGCACTTTCATCATCCTCACATTGCACATTTTCAACACCAGAGTCATCCACAATTACATTTATGGACTCCATAATTGTAGAGGTTCTCAAGTTATACACTCGATAAGCTCTACTGTTGGTGGAATACCCAAGAAATATCCCTTCATCACTCCGGGATTCAAATTTTCCCAGTTGCTCTCTATCCTTAAGGATATAGCATTTACTTCCGAATTCTCGAAAGTACTTTACACTAGGTTTCTTGTTATTCCACAACTCATATGGGGTTTTCCTTGTTCCAGGTCTTACAAAAACTCTATTAACTATATAGCAAGCAGTGTGAACTGCCTCAGCCCAGAAATGAGAAGCTAGATTGTTGCTATGAAGCATAACTCTAGCCATCTCTTGGAGAACCCTGTTCTTCCTCTCTACTACACCATTCTGCTGAGGTGTAATAGGTGCAGAAAATTCATGTTTGATACCAGACTCATCACAAAAGTCGTTGTACTTAGAGTTTTCAAACTCCTTTCCATGATCACTTCGAATTCGAGTGATTGGGCATCTTTTCTCATTTTGAATTTTCAAGCAAATACTTTTGAAATTGTCAAAAGCATCGGATTTCTCTCTTATAAATGCCACCCAAGACATTCTAGAGAAATCATCAACCATGACTAGGATGTATCGCTTTCCACCTAGACTTTCAGTTCTTGTAGGACCCATAAGGTCCATATGAATTAATTCCAGTGGATATGAAGTAGCAATACTTGAAGTCTTCTTATGTGGGGTCCTAATTTGTTTACCAATTTGACATGGCCCACACACAGCAGTAGAAGGCTTTCCTAGTTTGGGAACACCTCTCACAAGCTCTTGCTTAGAGATTTTACATAGGTCTTTGAAGTTCATGTGACCTAGTCTTCGGTGCCACAAATCAACCTCCTCAATTCTAGTCTTATAACAGACATTTGAGGGAATAGTACTGGGAGTTAAGCCGTAGCAATTGTCAGTGGTTCTCAATCCTTCTAGAACACACTTACCTTTACCATTAATGACTAAGCATTTATTTTGGGTAAAGTGCACAGCATGATTATCATCACATAGTTGACTTATGCTAATTAAATTAGCTTTCAGTCCTTCAACAAACAAGGCATCTTTCAATTTAGGTATGCCTGGTGAATTGATGATACCCTTTCCTTTGACTAAAGACTTGCTTCCATCACCAAAAGTAACAGTCCCATCAGGACAGTCCTCAAATTGAATAAATAAGGACTTGTTACCTGTCATATGCCGAGAACACCCACTATCGAAGTACCACATTTCTGTGTTTTGGGCTTTCAAGGCAGTATGAATGACAAAGCACTTAAGGTCTTCCTTTCTTACATACACAGTCTTTAAACTTTGTTTAGATCTTTGATCATTAATCTGTGTAGTAGAGATCTTTTTCCTTTTTGTCCTCCTTGACCTTTTTCTGTTTTGTTCAGTTCTAGTTTTGTGATAAGTCAAATTATTTCCTCTTGAATAATCATTTGGAATAAATTGACCAGTCCTTGTCCTAGAGATTTGAGCAATTCTGTTAACATCATCGCTCAACATTCTAGACTTTTCAGCTAGAACCTGAATCTGCCTTTGAAGAGTCCCTTGACTCAGATTTTGGTTCCATGAACCATTTTGGGGAGCTCTCCTAAATGCATTACAATTAGGTCGAATGTGACCTCTCACACCACAAAAGTGACATGTGGGTATGAATCTTGGTAGAGGAGGAAGATTTCTTCTAACAGGAATTTGATTCCTTAAAGCATTCACTCTAGGAGCTGTATTTCTAGGCTTTACAATATTTGTATAAGCCTTAGTACTTGATGTAGAAGGTAAATTTTCTTTGGGTTCAGAATGTATTGGCTCAAACACTGCACTAGCCATTGTTCCAACAGCTAAAGGACCAGTTGGTGTGTCAACATGTCCTATCCCAGATCTACTAGAATTTGATCCATACTTTCTGACTAATTCATCTAGGCAGCTGGTGTTACCAAACATTCTCACTTCTTTTTCAAGAGTATAGACCTTCTGAATCAAGTCAGTCTTGTCTTTAAGGGTAATTTGGTGTTCTTTTTCAAGAAATTTCACCTTATCAACAAGAGAGACTTTAAAAGTTTCCAGCTCCATTTGCAGAGTTTTTAACTCTTCAATTTCTTTCATGGAAGTGTCTCTTTCATCTTCTAATTTTCTGACCACATTAGTCAATGAGACATTCTCTTCCAAAAGACATTGAACTTTTATAACAAATGCTTCTTTTTCATTTTCCAACTGACTAACTAGTGCACTCTTCTCTTCTGCTACTAGTTTACAGATATCTCTTTCATTTTGAATGAATTTGAGTTTTTTGCTCAAAGAGATTTTTGTTTTAGTCAGTTTTAAACTTTCAGCATACAACTTATCATAAGTTGTTTTCAAATCTTCATCACTTTCAGAGTCAGTTTGACTCTTCTGTAAGTCATCACTTGACTCAGTATGAATACTTTCATCACTTCTATCCTTTTCATCAACCGCAGAGGTAGTCTCAAGAATCCCAGATAGGGAAACAGTGAAAGCCGTATGATTTCCAGTATCTTCACTTGAAGAGGAACTGTCCGATTCTTCATTCTCGGAATCACTGTCATCCCAACAGGCATTCATCACCTTGCCCTTACTCTTCTTCTTGTTAGGACAGTTAGGTGAAATATGACCGAAGCCATGGCATTCATAACATTGAACACCTTGGGATTTCTTGTCGCCACTTTTGGAATTTTTCTTGTTTTCCCAGGGCTTAGACTTTGACTTATCAAAAGATTTTCCTCCCTGTTTGGGATTAAACCTCTTTTTCGTTCTAAAAAATTTTCGAAATTTTTTAACGAAAAGAGCCATTTCTTCCTCATTCATTTCTCCATCACTGTCATCCTCATCCAAAGTTTCCTTGATGGTTTTCAAGGCTAAAGATTTATTCTTCTTGGATGGACGTAGATTGAGTTCATAGGTTTGGAGTGATCCAACCAATTCCTCAATCTTCAGAGAGTCAACATTTTTACTCTCTTCGATTGCAGTGACTTTGGGTTGAAATCTCTCTGGGAGAGATCTAAGGACTTTTCTAACTATTTTGGACTCAGATATTTTCTCACCTAAATTGAAACTAGCGTTGACAATGTCACTAAGTTTTGCATAGAATTCATCAAAAGTGTCATTGTCGTCCATGTTTAAATGTTCAAATTTGGTGGTTAACATTTGGAGTTTTGAGATTTTAACAGTGGTAGTACCCTCATGGGTAATTTCAAGAATGTCCCAAGCCTCCTTTGCTGTTTCACATGAAGAAATTCGTCTGAATTCCTCAGCAGTGACTGCAGTAAAGATAGCATTGAGAACTTTAGTGTTCCATCCACTTGAATCAAGCTCTTCTCTGGTCCATTCATCAGAATATTTGACGACAGTCAAATCACCTACAGTTTTTACGGGCGTAGTCCACCCATTCTGTATAGACATCCAAATTCTCTCGTCAATTGATTTGAGAAAGGCTCTCATTCTGGCTTTCCAGTATGCATAATTATTTCCATCAAAAAGTGGGGGACGAGAGACGGATCCTCCTTCTCTTAGAGTACTCATGATCACGGATAATACAGGATCACACTTAAGGGATTAGCCTTATCAGTGAACTAGCTCTGATACCAATTGAAATTTATCCAGATCAATGATCTCTAAGACCTAGAGGGGGGGTGAATAGGTATATCTAATAATTTCTAACCAATTTTAATTTTTCAATTAATATGTTTAAAAATCAATGATTAACTCAATCAGACAATCCACACAAATCAAACACAGAAGATTTTTACGTGGAAAACCCTAACGGGAAAAAACCACGGGACCTTGTCCAGCAATAAACTTCACTATGAAAAGATATCAAGTACAAGATAAGACCTTACCAAAACAGAAACTATGTTCCTAGGTATAGACTCTTACTCTTGATTTCCACGAACCAGCAGGTTCGATCTCCGCCTTAGCAGCTTCGGTTCCACACCGACCAAATCTTTTCAAGCAATTTCAAATCCACGATCACACACGATCGATCTCCTTCCACGAAGGCTCCGGATCAAACACCGGACACACACACAAGGTGTAGGGTTGTGAATCAATTTAGTAAATTTCAAACCCTAGAGGGATCTCATACAGATCTGAGATCACACAATGCAAGATCAAAGATTTTAATCTATACTTGCATTCTCTAGGATCTAAGAAAGAGGAGGGATCACAAAGATCTAATAAAAACAATTAGAAAAACCCTAGAAGAGTTTCTCAGACCTCTACTCTTTCAAAAATTATCAAAGACACGAATTAGGTCTCTCAAAAGTTGTTTATATAGGGTTAAAAAAAAGAATCCAGAAAAAGAAAAATTCTTTTTACGGGGACCGATCGATCGGTGCTCACAACCGATCGCTCGGTTCACAACCGATCGATCGGTTCTAATGACCGATCGCTCGGTCTTAAAACATCTCTCTGGAAATTTTCCCCATACAAATATTTAGTCCAGTCGATAGCCACCGATCGCTCGGTAGGCCACCGATCGATCGGTCGCAATACCGAGCGATCGGTTGAGACAGAATTTTTGCCAAAATTAATTCATTTTATTTTTATTTGATTCAACTAAGATCAAATAACTTTGGTAGGCTTAAATCTATCCTCCTAGGTATTTTTAGAGTTATCTAAGTCAAATCAAACCTAGGTAGGGGTCTCTAAGTCCATTACCTGTCTAGATCCGGAGTAGAACCTTTTTCTTCTCTTTCTTCTATCTTCTTTAAGCTTTAGCTCTTCTCTTCTTTTCTGACAAGTTGAACATGACTCGAGGACTCGACTCAACTGACCTATCTAATGATCACGGAATTTGCCAACACCTATTTAGGGATTTACAAATTCTGTATGTTTAAATTTGTGCATGAGTTTCTATCATCATAATTTCACTAACTCATGAAATTAAATATAAATAAGCAAAAGAATAAACAAGATGACAAGTATTATGCAAGTACACAAGGACATAAGTATGATATATGATTGAGTTTTGCACTGACCGAGTACCCACAAGCCTATGATCAAGTCAAGACCAGCCGTATACACCAGCGAATGTGTAGACAAGTCGTATACACTGGATAATGTGTAGACAAGCCGTATACACCGGATAATGTGTAGACAAGCCGTATGCACCGGATAATGTGTAAACCGTGTGGTACCTCGGAAAGTATGGTATATGTTAGTCTCTACCCAATATATGGGGTAGAGTTACATTAAGTTATTGCATTTGCATGTTGTTGGATACATTCACGAACAATAAAATAAGTAAAATAAAAAAGGGACATAAACATAAGTGATCATATGTAAGAATCGAAATTGAATTATGCTTCCGCACTCTGAATTGTTATATGTTTACATGTTATGTTGAATTATAAATCATGTTTATATTAAATATTGTTATATTGTTATATATGATTTTATATATACGCTGGGTAACTTGTTACTCAGTCGATGACTGTTATTGTCGGCAGGTTCTAGATTTGATATCTGTGCTCCAGGACCTTGGGAAGAGGAAGAGTACGAGGAGGTGATTACCCTGATGGGGAATGGAATTTGGATTGCTGACCATATACAGGACATTAGATTACTAGTATTTTGGATTTTGAAGTTTAAACATTGTAATAGACTTAATTATAGATTTATAGTTTGTTTGAATTTATGATTTGGGATTCATAGAGGATGATTTTAATTGATTATGATGTCTTAGTATTTATTTCAGATATTAGACTTGATTAGTATTTATTTGAAGAGAATTTTCAGGTTCATGTTTTAGAATTGCCTTAAATGCTTTATGACAGGAAGTTATGGAAGTAATGATTAAGTCACGTGTCAAAGTCTCACATTGAGTTAGGTGGGATTTTGGGGCGCGACAGATGTCGTGTGTATGTTTTGTGATGAATGAAATGGGAAAGGCATTGTACCAATAATGAACACACATGTATGTCATGAACGTTAATCCATCTAGAAAAGCAAGATGTAGGCTTTAACCATAATGTACACACCAAGTGCTTGATGAAATGTCAAGGTGAAGAATTGTTTCTAGAAATGCATGTATAAATTTATTCGTTTTTCTATAACGGCATGAATATTTTTATGTGTTGAAATGAATGTTGTGCGATTGCCAGCCCAGGTCGATCTCCTCCCCACATCCGTGTTTTTCAACTGATGAGAAGCCGAGATCTCTTAGAGTCGCCATCAATCAAAAATCCTGGTGTGATTGGTCACCCACAAATAAAACCTTCGATTTAAAAGAAAACCGAGATTGGGTCTGGGAATTCTCTAATGAGTTGGGGAAGGTGTTAGGCACCCCACCTCATCCGTTGAACGACGGTTACCTCTTAATTTTCTCCATTAAATTAATTTAAACATTATCTTCCCTTTTTATTATTTCGAGATTGGAAACTCACCCCTCCTCGATCGAGTTAGGGTGATTTTCTCTCTACTTGCTTTCTTTTATTTCGAGATTGGAAAGTCACCCCTCCTCGACCGAGTTAGGGTGATTTTCCCTCTACTTGCGCAGCAAAACCTCTTTTCCCTAAATCGGCAAACGGTCACACTCTCTCCTCGACCGAGTTAAGAGGGACCCCGCCTACGTTTAGGTGGAAAAGGGACAAAAACTACTAATAAAATATGAAATAAAGAAATCGAAGACCTAGTCTTCCAACCCTTTCCATCACCCGGATTTTCTCTTCCCCACGACCGTGTAGGGGGAAATCACCGAGCTACTAAGAGAAAATGAGGGAAGAAAAGACTTGAATGGGTAGAAGTAGAAGATTGGGGATGTAGCATACATTTTTCCTTTTAGATGCTCCAAGTGTTTGAAAAGAAGAGAACGCTTCGATGAGATCCAAACTCCCTAAACTTTTCCTCCAAAGTTGGTGAAAATAACTCCTAGGTCTACCAAGGCCTTTGAAAGAAAAGTGGGAAATAAGGTATTTGATGGCTTCGGGGCTGGACTTTCTGGGTTTTTTGAAGGCTCACACTCTCAGAAATTAGAGGTTTCCCAAAGTTATGGGTTGGCAAAGCTTGGCCTTTTCAAAGTTGATTTGAAAAGTAGAAGGTGATGCCTTTTATAATAGTGAAAGGAAGGGATCTTCTAGTTTTTTCCCGATGTGGGACTAAAAAAAAATCCAAAACCCAAAGAAAAAAACGAAGTGCACGCAAACCGAAGTCGGATGTAATATTTTCCGTACCGCACCTTTTAGAAGGCCGCGGAAGCCGATTTTGAGTAAAATGTGGGGCACGCCCTTTTAAAGGGCGCGAGACTCTTCTATATTAAATGGGCTTTGTCACTCGAGTCTTGGCTAGTTTAGGCTCGGGTTGGGATTGGGCTTTGCTTTTACCTTCGACCTTGGATATATTGGAGTCCGGATCTCGTCTTGGAGTTTACCTTTCGACACTTGGAGTTAAATCATTATGGTGTGCAAAAATGGGGTGTCTACAGCTGCCCCTCTTTGCCGGATTTGCTTGCAAAGAACGGCAAAGAAGAATAGACATAGGCCCATTTTTGCACTTGAAAACTAATGTGTCCATCCTTGATTGAGTCAAACATTTTTCACAAATCAATTTTTTCAAAATAATTTAAAAGCTCGGTAAGAAAAAAAGTAAAGGAAAACGGAGACGGGTCCAGCACGTGGGCACTATCATGAAACTCAATCTCTCTCACAGGTTCGATCCGAACCTGCGCAAAGTGGGTAGTAAATAAGGTAGATTTGAAAGCTTTTAAACAATTTTTCAAAAATATTTTTTTTTCTCAAATTTGTAACTCAATTCGAGGATGCTCACATCATTTTCATAGCAGTAATAGTCAAACAATCATGATTATGGAATGAATCAGACTGTCGATTGGTATGCATATTAAGCTCGAAAAACAAACCTAAAGTTTAATGTAGCACGGTTTCCAACCGTACAACCATTGATTGATTGTAGGTAAGCGAGGTAAGCGTGCTTAAAAATCCTCTTTTTTTTTTGTGATCCATTGTTGATTCTCTTCTTGCTTTGCAGCATAGAGCTCCAGCTGAAAGTACTTTTCCGACTCGGATATGAACTTCGATATTGCTCCTAGTCCTGCACAGGGTAAACACTAGTTAGTTGATATTTCTTTTCAAGACATACATGTTCATACCTTGACATTGGTCATTTAATTCCCTGAAAGTTATCAGTTTATGCGGTAGTATTTATGTCAAGAAAAATAATGCAATTTACTCCCTGTATTAATACCTTTGCAGGTGGGCGGAGCAAAAAAGAGCCAGGGGCTGATGATGGTGTCGCTGAAGTCGACTATACTGAGCCAAGAACCATTGGAAAAGATTTAGAGATTTCACTTTCTGCATTTATGATTTTGTATGTAATTTGTAATAAAACAAATGAAGAATATTATTGAAAATCATTGCAGAGTCCAGTTGAAATGGGAGTCACAAACTTTTTCTTTTCTTTTTTTAAGAGAGGAAAAAAAAAAGAAATAACAAATCAGAAAACTTTCCATCAGTGGGGTCGCACCTATGAAGGTTGCCTACGTATCCCTTGAAAAGAGAATCAGACCAGCGTAGTTCAAAAACATCCAAGCAAACACACTTTTTTTTTTCTTTGAAAAATATGATGATGAGAATTATGATAAGATTAAAATTGATGGGCATGATTCAAACCACTTTCAGCATGTTTAGACCAACATAGTATCCACTTTATCACATTTGCCTAAATCCTTTGGATTTACCCTCAATGGTGCAACAACTATATGATACTGTCCAACTTGTAACTGCTTTTTTTTCATCCTGAGCATTGAAACTGGGTTATGATGTTAAATTGACTGCTGCAGCTGGTTTCTTTTTTCCTTTTTTGTGCCTTTCTTGCCCCTGATGCCAGTTATGTTTTTCAACAGGTCTGGCCTACGTAATTTTTGCGCATCGATGCCCCAAAGGGGTTTTCATCATGCCCGCAGTAATTTGATCTTGCCATGACTTAACATTTTTACTCGCAACACCCTTTCGGGTTTTCATTGTGCCCTTTCAAGCCATGCTTTTCTTTATAGTTTTCTCTCAGTCACTCTAATCCGTCATCGCTTGAACTCATGTATGCATATGCGTAATCCAATTGTAAGATTCCATGGTTATCATTTATCCGAGAGGACTTTAATGGTAGGATGAAGCGTAGGCTATGGTTAGGGTTTTTGAAAGGAAGGATGAAGGCTCAAAGATTGTGATAATTTGGAAGAACTGAGACATTTGCTTGCTTTTGGGTTTTGTTCATTTTCTCCTTAGGTGGTTTTCTTGCTTGTCTTGCTTTTTCTTCCCTAACTTTTTTCAGAGCATAAAAAAATGTTACCCCAGTGTATGAACACTAGGGTATCTCTAACTTTTGGCTTCTACCCAGTTCTACTGCTTTGATTTTTTTTTTTTTTCATAGGAGAAAAAAAAACGGACACTAGGGTACCTTGAATTTTGGCGGAAGCAATTGACCTCTTTTTTTTTTCTTTCATAATTGATCATGGGAATAAAAAAAAACTGCCCCAGTGTATGGACACTAGGGTAACTTTAACTTTTGGCTTTACTTGGTTGTACCCAAAATGCCCCAGTGTGGGTGCAAAATGTCTCAGTTTGGTTGTAAAACGAATGTTAAGGCTCAAAGGGGCTGACTAGATGACATATAATGTTGATGGGAGAAATGGAAGGATGGCCTATCTTCCTTTCAATTTTAACCATGTAACTCAAGATTAAACTATGCATAGTACCTTTTGAATTTTTGACAGAATCCAAATTAATTGGCTCAGAAAGATCTTCTTTGTCTGTCACGATGAGAGCTCCCCCAGAAAACACCTTTCTGGTTATGTAGGGATGACTTGGCTTGGATTCTCGAGGTGAATCAACTTGTGTTGGAAACACCATCGTCTTTGAGGTAAGCCCGTGTCATCATGTTTTGGCTTTCATCGTAGAATTGCACCACCTGATATTCGATATGCATGAACATCCTTCAATTATCCACTTCAGGTCTCTTATTTGCTGCTTCTATGACTCCATTCACTCGTGGTCTGTATCAAGAGGAATTGTGGTGGGTGATATTGAACTGCTCGCATAGTACCTTCATCTGCTTGTTCTTGAAGTTATTTCATTCAGGATCCCATATCTGCATGTCTTCACATTAGCTAGCTGTTTAGAAGTGAGCTGGACTTTAATGGTCACCATCTTGGGTCTCTCCTTTGAACCTAGGCTTTTAGATTCAGATTCTCCTACATTGGTCTTAACTCTTAATGCCTTTCTCATGATGATCTAGAGAAAATCTGAAATTTCTTTAGAGGATCCATTTTACCCATTTTCATTTATTTCAGTCAAATTCTTTTCATCATATTTTACCAAAAAAATTTTTCAAAACAAAAACAAAATACTTGTAAATAAAAACTTTTTTTTTTTTTGAAATAGCCTAATAAAAACATTTAAAAAAAAAAATTTCATTTTCCATTTTTTTGTTTTTTCCATTTTTGTTTTTTGTTTTTTTTTTGTTTTTTTGTTTTTTTTTTTTAATAAAAAGAGTTGTCTTCTAAATTAATACCACCCGAGGCTGAAGGCCTATCCTCGGGTGGTAACCAAACATCTAATGAAACCTTGCTTTTCGGAGACCATTGAGGTATGGTCGAGTTTGCACCATAAGATGGGAGTCACCACCCAATTCATCACCTTTTCATTTGCCCTCAAAGGGTAGATTGAATTTTCCTTATCTGCACAAGACAAAATACCTGATCGATCTGAACCTTCTTTCTGACCTCCATCCCAGTAATCTTCGGATGCTTTTTCTTGTGGATCCATTTGTTCAAAGAAGAAATGCTCTGTTTTCTTAACCTGCTCAAAGATGTCCTCCATGGATCCATTGAAGATTGTGTACCATTTTGCTTTTTCCGATTCTTTTCTTTCATCTTCTCTTCTTCTTTCTCTTTTTCCTCTTTCATCATCTATTTCTTCTTCGTCTTCTTCTCTCTCATCCTCTTTTTCTTTTTCTTCTCTTTCAGTCTCTATTTCTTTCTTTTCTCCCTCAGCCTCTTTTTCTTTCTCACCTTTTTCTCTTTCTTCCTCATCTTTTCTGATTTTCTCATTTTCTCTGGCCAAGTCTGATTTATAAGTCTGTCTGCACTCCCTGAATCCTTCAACATCGACAACTACCTCTCCTGAGACTTCATTCCTCATTGGTTGGATATTGTTACAATCGAATGGAGCCCTTTTCAAGTCTGTTGGGACGGGAGTATGGTTGGATGGAGGGGAAGGCCAATCAAGCACAACAGGTCGTGGGGTCGGAGTTTGATTGGATGGATAGGTAGGCCAATCAAATACAATTGGTCGTGGCATAGGATTGGATGAGATAATGATGGGGGAGGGCCAATTCAAAATGATGGGCTGTCATTGAACTGGTGGTTGCTGTTTGGATATGGTGTTGGAGATAGGGGAGACTTGACTCTTGTTCAAAAGAGCTTGAAATTGGGCTTGAGATGGAGATGGGCCAACATTGCATCCTTCCATGTCTATGACATTGATTGCCCGAGAGGTAGTTATGCTGTCCTCATCATATATCGAGAGCGAATTTTGACTCTGATTTATGCATTGTTGCTCTTGTTGAGGCATTTTCACTTGAGTGGGTTGCATGTATCCTTTCACTGTTACTGATGGTTAAGGCTGAGAGTGCACGTGAAACGGTTGGAAGTTCCTCTCATATGCTTTTATTGGGGCAGAGTTCTCACTACCATGATAATGCATTACCTTCTGAAAAGTTGTATAGTCCATAATTCTCTCAGTTCTGACCCCTTCATCAATGTCATCCCCATACCGGACAATAGTTGCAAAGCTTGACTTTGTTTGTGTCACTAGGCGCTCGTAATATGGGGCCTTCAACGTTGAAATGAAAGTACTGACCATCTCCTCTTCCATCATGAGAGGTTTGACCTTGGCAGCTGTATCGCGCCACCGGTATGCATGCTCCTTGAATAATTCTGGTGTCTTCCTCTCCATTTTGAGGAGATCTAACCGGGTGGGAGTTACCTCCGTTTTGTACCGATATTGAGCTACGAACACTTCTGCCAAATCCATCCAACATTTGATTCTGGAGTGAAAGTTCTGAAAACCATTGGAGAGCTCCTCCTGATAGACTCATTTGAAAAAGCTGCAACATCAGCTACTCATTCTTCTCATATACATCCAAAGAACCTCCATAGAGTTTTAAATGTGGCACAGGACAGCTCTGGCCATTATACTTGTTAAAATTGGGAATCTCAAAATTTGGCGGGAGACTTAACACGAAATATGGGCAGAGGTCGTCAATACCAATCTTGGAAAATGGGTCGGAGCCTTTGACCGATCTCAGATCTTTTGCAAGGTTTTTAACCTGTGTGGCTAGCGCACTCTTGGGTCTCTCATGACGCCATTCTTCTTTTTTTCCAAGGTAACCTGGTTTTTCTTGATCCCCATGTGGCGGAGCATCTGTCCATGTTTGCTTTGGAGAATTTGGAGGATGTACATCAGATGTTCAACGGATATCTGGTCCCTTGCTCTGGTCTAAGAGTCGTTGTGCCATGAGTTGCATTTTTTAAAGAATACTTTTCATATCAACAAAGTCAACCCTGGTTTCTTGCCTAAATCCTGCTCGAATGGGACCATTGCCTTCTTTCATCCCGAGTGTGTTTTGTCTAGACCTCAGCAAATAGGAGCTCCTGATAAGCTGAGTCAATGCAGACGATACTTCCTTCCCTGGAGCTGTTATGAATAACTTGAAAACCAAAAAGATCAAATATAGAAAAATCCCTGATGATGGACACTTCTGTTGGGTGAGAATTTTCTTTAGCCAAAATTTCGATTCGATTCGATTTTTTTTTTTTCTTTTTCAAAAGTGAGTCAAAGTTAACCTATAAAGTCTAGGGAAAGGGGTAAAAATAAAACAGGAAAGAGGTGTAATCCTCTAACTAGGGTGCCCGTTGGACTTAGGGGAAAAAACACAAAGCGGGATAGAGGATGATCCTCTAACAAGGGTGCCTATAGGACTTAGGGGAAAATGACAAAGGCGAGATAGAGGTAGGACCTCTAACAAGGGTGCCCGTAGGTTTTAGGGAAAAATCACAATGCAGGATAGAGGATGATCCTCTAACAAGGGTGCCCGTAGGACTTAGGGGATTCAACACAAAAGCGGGATAGAGGTGTAACCTCTAACAAGGTTGCTCGTAGGACTTAAGGGAAAAAACAATGACTCAATTTTTATTTTTATTTTTTTTATTTTTTTATTTTTTTCGAAGTCTGAAGTTTTAGCTAAAGGGAAGTTCTTCACAAATAAGTGTCCATCAACATAGACTTAAAAATTTCGAAGCCTCAACATATAACAAAGCATGGAGATAACCAAAAATAGTGAACAGGGAATGTTCTAATTCTTGAGCTTGTAAGGTAGTTACTCTGTAATATCCAATGCGGATACCAAAGACTTACGGCACCACTCAGTTGAACATTGTGCAGATGACTATTCTAAACATTTCTATCATTCAATATCATGCAAGTAACGTATCCTCACAAATATTTCTATATGGGGTTCGCAGGGTTCTAAATTCCACCTAAAAAGAGTCTCACAATCATAAAATATCCATGCACAACCCGTGCACTTCTTTTATTCAAAATGATCTGGGTTGGAATGTTTTGTCGCCGTTTCCGGGATGCTATCCATAGTCGTTCAACTACTTAGTTCCAAAGATAGGGGTAAGTCCGGATTCGGACAACATGGGTGGAAGTGAATGCCGTGTACAAACAGTGCAAAAGATAAGACAGCAGGAAGCAAGCAATAAATGACAAACAAAAAATAAAAAATAACAGAAAATTAATTTAATGGAGAAAATTAAATTGAGGCTTGAATCCTCTAAATCCCCAGTAGAGTCGCCAATTGTGCGATAGTCAGCCCAGGTCGATCTCCTCCCCACATCCGTGTTTTTCAACTGATGAGAAGCCGAGATCTTTTAGAGTCGCCATCAATCAAAAATCCGGGTGTGATTGGTCACCCACAAATAAAACCCTCGATTTAAAAGAAAACTGAGATTGGGATTCTCTTATGAGTTGAGGAAGGTGTTAGGCACCCCACCTCATCCGTCGAACGATGGTTACCTCTTAATTTTCTCCATTAAATTAATTTAAACATTATTTTCCCTTTTTATTATTTCAAGATTTAAAACTCACCCCTCCTCAACCGAGTTAGGGTGATTTTCTCTCTACTTGCTTTCTTTTATTTCGAGATTGGAAAGTCACCCCTCCTCGACCGAGTTAGAGTGATTTTCTCTCTACTTGCGCAGCAAAACCCTTTTTTTCTAAATCGGCGAACTGTCACGCTCTCTCCTCGGGCGAGTTAAGAGGGACCCCGCCTACGTTTGGGTGGAAAAGAGACAAAAACTACTAATAAAATATGAAATAAAGAAATCGAAGACCTAGTCTTCCAATCCTTTCCATCACCCGGATTTCCTCTTCCCCACGACCTTGTAGGAGGAAATCACCGAGCTACTAAGAGAAAGTGAAGGAAGAAAAGACTTGGAAGGGTAGAAGTAGAAGATTGGGGATGTAGCATACCTTTTTTCCTTTTAGATGCTCCAAGTGTTTGAAAAGAAGAGAACGCTTCGACGAGATCCGAACTCCCTAAACTTTTCCTCCAAAGTTGGTGAAGATAACTCCTAGGTCTACCAAGGCCTTTGATAGAAAAATGGGAAGCAAGGTATTTGATGGCTTCGTGACTGGACTTTCTGGGTTTTTTGAAGGCTCACACTCTCAGAAATTAGAGGTTTCCCAAAGTTATGGGTTGGCAAAGCTTGGCCTTTTCAAAGTTGATTTGAAGAGAACTTTTCAAAGTTGATTTGAAGAGTAGGAGGTGATGCCTTTTATAATAGTGAAAGGAAGGGATTTTCTTGTTTTTTCCCGATGTGGGACTAAAAAATAATCCAAAACCCAAAGAAAAAAACGAATTGCACGCAAACCGAAGTTGGATGTAATATTTTCCGTACCGCGCCTTTTAGAAGGCTGCGGAAGCCGATTTTGAGTAAAATGTGGGGCACGCCCTTTTAAAGGGCGCGGGACTCTTCTATATTAAATGGGCGATGTCACTCAGGTCTTGGCTAGTTTAGGCTCAGGTTGGGATTGGGCTTTGCTTTTACCTTCGACCTTGGATATATTGGAGTCTGGATCTCGTCTTGGAGTTCACCTTTCGACACTTGGAGTTAAATCATTATGGTGTGCAAAAATGGAGTGTCTACAAATGTTATTTCATGTATTATTGAATTTCAAATGTCACTTTTAATCCCAAGATAAAGCATGTACACGACTTCACGAGTACGGCATACATGATATGGTTTATCAGTGCTTTTCAAGAACAATGGTTTTATTCTCGATTCACGAACACCATGACAATGCCAAACGTAAGGGTTGGTAAATAAAGGTAGGGCATATCTTAAGATATGTTTTGCCTCGTTTTTGACAAGATCAAAAACACGTCAAGCAAGATTGCATTTCATTGAAATGAGGAGGTTCTATACCACCCTCCCTCGCAAGTGCATCTCATTGAAATGAGGGGGTTCTATGTCACCCTCTCTCGCAAGTGCATCTCATTAAAAAGAGGAGGTTTATACCACCCTCCCTCCCAAGCGCATGAGCATGTTTAAATTCCAAGCAAGCAAGCATGAGCATTTTAATTTCATGGTATGACATGACATGACACACATGACAAGACAGCATGACACGACAAGACAAGCAAGATAGACATGACAAGACAAGTTTTCAAATGCGAAAATAGTATTTTCAAGTCAAGTCAAGCACATGATGATTTCAAGAGTTTTCCTGGCTTTGATGTGATGCGAGCATGAAATATAAACTGCTTACTTTCTTGTTATGATATGAACTGTTTCCTACTTTACTTTCATCATAATGTTGGTATGACTGTTGGATAGTATTTGGTACCCGCTGAGTATTCCATGCTCAGCCGTACGTCCCATGTCGGCAGGTGATAGTGGAGCGGCTGCTCCTTTTTGACATTTATACTCCTGGCCCATGGGTGGAGAATGAGTATATTGAGGAGACCCCTGCTGAGGAGCCTCATGTAGATAGCTACTATTAGGTAGTAGATTCTAAGTGAGTGTGGGTTAGCACGAGAGATTAAATACTCATGAATTTTGGCGGGCATGTCTGCACCTTCTTTCTTTTGTTTTCCTTTTGTACAGAACTTGGATCATGTATAGACATAGAGGTTTTGGTTAAACTTCTGCTGTGTCATGTTAGTTATGCTTTCGCTATTTTGTCCTCTATTGTATATGCTCTGTGTGTTTTGCAGGAGGTTCGTCAAGCATGTCATGTAGGTCATGATAAGTCGTCCAAAATTCACTCTTACTCCTAGGGTGGGTTTTGGGTCGCGACATACTCCTTGTACTTTTATTAGTAGAATGATATATATATATATAAAGAGAGAGAAAGAGAGAGAGAGAGTAGTATTCTAGTGAACCATGCTTTTTAAAGCATTTAATGAGCGGTCCCTAATAACGTGACATGTGGTGGGTTGCTCTGAAATTCGACCGTTGGATGTCAAGACGCATCTCTTGAGAGACAGGTGACAAAAATCAACTTGACCGGGCATTTATAGACCGTCCGATTGAAGATTGGAAGATCAATTGTTTGATAGCTTAGGTAGGGTTGAGTGAACCCTAGGGGGTTAATGCTAACAAACTAGGGCCTAATTAGAAGGTCTAAATACATTCGATCAATCTGATTTTTTGACACTTGTCTCATAATGGACCCACCTTAAAATCAAATTATGGTATTCAAAAAAAGGCTACCATGTGTCATCTTTTAGAAGGACGGCTCACTTAAAGCTCACTCAATTGACTATGATCCAACTCCTAATTTTTTTTTTTTAAAGTATCTTTCATACTACATTTTATTAATTATTTAATTATGCATAATCATCAGGGGCAGAGCCAGGAATTTATCATAGGGGGGGCACATTATATGGGATGAGGGTTCGGGGCATAGCCCCCGAAATTATTGTTTTTTGACGACTAAGTTTGTAGGTCATTTCATCCTTATATTTTGCACATATCCTATAGGTATTGTTTTCCTTGTTTACTACAGGTATTGATTTCGAAAGTTTAAAAGTCTCTTACGCAGTGACTATGCCCTATTAACTAATATAATATATTTTTTAAAGTTCAAGGAGAGTTCAATCGCGTCCACAGGTCAACACGTGTCCCCATTAACCCCTATTAATTGTGGTAAAGATTCTCTAACCCTTAATGTTCAATTATCTAACCAGTATTTAAAAATATATATTAAAAAATATTAATCCTAAGAGTTTAATTTTTTTAACCATATTTAAATATATTTTTAATATTTTTTAAAATAAAACTAAGGTTAAATTATTGAACACTAAGAGTTAGAGAATCTTAACCATGGTTAATAGGGTTTAAAGGGGATACATGCTGACTTGTGGGTGCGATTGAACTCTCCCTAAATTCAATCGCAATTGGCTATGTTCAATCTCTACCCCATATGCTATGCTATATATAAAATAAAATAAAAGTTTTTCCCAAAAGTTTAGGGGGGGCACGTGCCCCCCAAGCCCCCCCTTGGTTCTGCCCCTGATAATGATGGACAAGGGGTGTTACCCCCTAAAAAAAATTATAGTATATTAATTAATATGACATAACATGAGGCAAGAGGACAATTATCCCTGAATTTTTGAAAACAAAATATTTCTTTTTATATTATGTTATTTAACGGGGCATTGTTATAGAGCAAGGGGATAGTTATCTAATAAATAAGGAGAAGCAATACCCGTAAGATATAAATGAAATCACCCAAAAACTTAATCATTAACAAAAAAATATTCGGGTGTACCCTATGGCCTAGACCCATAATATTTTATGCTCACCTAACAATTCTAACAATTCTATATAAATCTATCAACAATTACAACCATTTTCAATTAACCACCATGTGCCCCTCCTACTAGAAAATCCTTGCTCCGCCCCTGAGTGTATACCTTATGGTTTTTCTACAAAATCTCTAAAATCAGAGAGACAGAGAGAGAGAGAGAAAAAAAAACCTGGACTCAGGTAGAGATCTCCATGCCCAATACTGAGGATGATTTCCCCAAGCAATATAAAACCTTTTTGCTCCAAGCATGTAACACTTTTTCCAGTCCGTTTATCGAGTGCAAAGCTCTGTTTAGATAACGCCAAAGCCAATATTATGAATTTACACCTATAAAATCAAAAGAAAGCAATAAAGGAAAGGAAATAGAGAAGTAAATTTTGGTCCTTACCATGTTACCATCGTCGAGGAGAAACCGATCTGGGTATAATTTCCTGATAATCGGACGGCAGATATCTCTCCCATACAGCGTCCGATGCTGCCGCCGATAGAAAGGTAGAAGAGATGAGCGACAATCTACAGGCATCAGCAGGAGATGTGAAGGAGAGGATGTACGATATGCATCCTTCCGGCAACACCAAATCCATTCTACTCCCAGACTTCTTCCCCTCTGGTTCTTTCAACTCACTCTTATTGGATAGAGCTTGTGATACCCCTTAGGGCCGAGACCACCGAGCCCATGCTCTAACGGGATTTCAGGTGGGCCTACCATATGATCTCGGTGGTCTGGGCCCTAAGTGGGTCCCAGCAAAGTCCAAATTTATAACGTTTTCGTCCTCAGCTTCCTTTGTCCACAAGTTATACACGGCGAGGAAAAATCTGTCCCCGAAAAATCTTGTTGGTCCGGTCCCCCCTCTTAACATCCATTAATTGTGGTTAAGATTCGCTTACCATCATGGTTCATTAATCTAACTTTGGTTTTTAGAAACCGTCTGGCCTCGTTCACAGAGCCTTTTAACTTGCCTTTTCAAACCTTGGTTAAGAAATTTTAACTTCCATGACTAAAAAATGTCAATTTCTAATTTACGAACATATTAACAAGTGTCAGAGTAGCAGTAGTGTGCCTGCTGAAACCCAATGGGCAATAGGGGATGCTGCCCATTCACTCTCAACAAAATCCTCAAGCTCGTGCCAAGCTTGAACAAACCTATAGTTTTATGAGCCGAGCCTCAACACCCCCCACTAACCTATTGCTTGAACAAACTTCACTCCTACGTTTGCCTGTGAAAAATGTGTTGACAGTTTTGGTATTACTACCCGTTTTGAGGTGGGTAGTGGGTGAAGCTTACTCTCAGCGGTTCCGGTGTATGTTTTTTTTACCTCCATGTGTGTTTCCTTCCTTGTGTCACCAAAAAAACAAAAAGACCAATGCAGTGATTGTTTTGCAAGGACTTCTTTAAGTAATTGCAAATCACCACCATTGTTTACTTTAAAAAATGAGAAGCTTCCCTTATCAAGCGACGAGTGTCAGAAGGTAGAGCCGTGCTAGCCTTACTCTTATGCATCCTTTACTCTCAATTCAAAACTAACTCTTGTCCTTACTTTTATAAATATTTCTTTTTAGCTCAGAGCAGTGAACGTCTGAGAGTAAGCCTCCAAAAGGGCTGCACATGGCCTAAAATTTATCTTTTGAAAAATATTTTTTGGAACTTAGGAATTGGATTTTAAATGCTTCTATGACCCATAGGGTCGAGACCGTCCCAGACAATACACGGTTACCAAAGTTTTTTAAACAAAACTTTTGAAACCGTGAGCTGGTCGGGATGGTCTCGGTCCTACATTGTCTCAGGAGCATTTTCTTTTTTTATTTGTGTAAAAGACTTCGCTTCTTGAGGTGGTGTTTGGCATAGATTATGCTATCATGCTTAAAAGATGGATATTCCATTAGATTTACAACCTTCCCAACACCTTTAGTCAATTATCGCCCAACAGTTCTTCATCCTATATGCCATCTTAGAGGTTTATTAATTGTGAGAGGAGTGCTAGCCTTACCCTTAGTCATCCTCTACTCTCATCCTCTATATACTAACCACTTGTTCATTCTAAAACACTTTTTCACAAAAAAAGTAAAATGGTTGGTGGAGGGTGAGAGTATGGGTTGACTGAGATTAGGGCTAGCATTCCTCTAATTTTGTGATGGGCAAAACAGTTTTCGAAATACCTTGTCCAAATTGCTCTAAGGGAGTTTGAAATTGGTTGAGGAAATTGCAGCCATTCATGAGGGCCTTAAGATGGCTTATAATATAAATCGGCTTTCAGACTATCATCTCCCCTCATATTAGGAGATCTAGAAACAAAATGGCTCATTCGAGGGCTGTTCAAGCCAAGCTAAATTTTTCGGCCCCCATCTAGCTCAATGGCGAGGTGTGCCCTTCTAAGAAGGGTGGTATGTAATCAAGTCTAAAGAGGGAACCTTTACTTCAATGACATGGTAAGTATGAGGTCCACTCACCATTTAGTAGTTGTAATTTTTTTTATAAAAAAAAACTCATATAAGTATAATTTCAAGGGGCAAGAAGTGTATCCCATGGGGGAGGATTCGGGTTCGAGTTTCTTAAAATAATAAGATTTGAAAATCTCTAATTTATTAACATATTAACGAGTGTCGAGGTGAGCATAAAATGCTCCACGACTCGCAGCTAATAACAAGCTAAAGTGCAAGCACTTTAAAGCTACATTCATTTCATCAATTTTCTATTATGAGTTTGAGACTCAATCCCAAGCCACCATCGTGAGAGGAACATACCATGTCATGTGAATTACGGTGCTTCTTAGTATCTCAGAATTCACATATTCACCAAGTAGAATCACAAATAGACACACCCTGAGAATAGCTTAGTGGTAGGTGTATCCCTTCCTTAGGAAGGAAGTTCTGGGATCCATTTCTAAGAGGGTGACAATGTTGTAGTCTCCACATGCCCTTAACTTAGAACAGATATTAACTTCTAACCAGGGTTGCGGCCTAACCATGTGTCTACCCAAAAAAAAATCAAAAATAGATTAAGAATAATATGAATTTGATGTCCGTATATATCTATGTATGAAGGAGGCCTATTTATTTATCTATCTATCTTTAGGCCTGAACTCAATTCCTTGAATGATGAGGCCGGACTTCCAGTTAAGTCCTTCCATCCCCCTAAGACTCATCTCCACCACCCCATATTCTCCTTCATTATTGAAGAACTCACCCATTTCAATCTCTAGCCACCCATCTCCTCTCTCCCGCGGTAGGTCTTTCTCCCGTTGCTGCCAATCCGCATTCCGCTCCTGGGAATCTCGGTGCTCCTGTCTCGAGTGGCCGTCGGGATCTAGATCCACGACGTGCGGTCCTTCAGCCGCACCTCCCACAAATACATAGACCTTTTCAGGTGGATTTTGAAGCCTTTGGATTCTATCTGCAAACTTGAACACAAAATAAACTGCATAATTTGTTTTCGGAGACAGTATTCTAATCTCCATGCTCCCACGAATTTCAAGCCAACACACGGCTAAGAGTTGAGCCACCTCAGAGAACCTGTAGTTTTACATGTGTTAGATATATAAAATATACCATGGAAAGAGAAGAAGTCGGAAAGAGTGAGGTGGCGTGGCATCATACCCACCACATTGGAGCATAGCAACAATGGGCGCAGTTGCAAAAGAGAATGTTTACTTTACACAAATTCGACAAGACTAAAACCTTGACCACCCCAGTGCATTATAATTTATAGAACCTAGGTTCTCTCTCTCTCTCTCAATTTGCTTATGAACGGACCGAGTCAATTGCCTCCACTCAAACATAGGGGGCATCATTGAGACAGCCTAGGGATGGCAACGGGGCGGGGTGCCCTCATCCCAACCCCGCCCCTAATGGGAAACTCTTATCCCAAACCTGTCCCAAACCCGGGTCGGGGCTGATCTCTTCAAAAATTTTAAAACAATTCTTAACCCATCCTTGCTCTGCCGAGTCCCATTAAACATTAGATGAGGCAGGTCGGGACTATATTTCATACTATATCCACTAAAAGTCATGTAATTTTAATTTTAAAGTAAGGATAAGCCATTTGACATTATAAATGGGGTGAGGCGGCCGGCCTAAACCCATCCCGACCTGAGCCCAACTCAGGTTTAACATCAAATTCCCAAACCCACCCCTACTCCGTTTAAAACTCCAAATCCATCCCAATAGGGGCGGGGCGGGTTACCCGATTAGCCGTTGCCATCCCTAAGCCAGCCGCCTCAACAAAACCCGCCCGTTGCCCATATTTAGCCCTAGGGCCATGGCAAGGGTCAATTTCGTAGGCCCATATTTGGGTTAAGGCACTCATTAAAAATCCGGCCAACCCAATACATTTATTTATAATAATTTTACGTTATTTATATGTATCATATATCATATTCGTACGTCTCAAAAGATAGTGTTGACAGATATTATTATTCTATAACAGTGTTATTCATGAATATGATATTTATCTTTACTATTATAATGCGAGACACAGATGCAGACGTAACTTGATTTTTCCAAAATTTCTAAACTATCCTCATATAAAATAAAACTTTAATTTAATATTTTACTTTAATTCCCAAACTACCCCTTATTTATTTATCTATTTAAATAATAGAATCACAGCCAATCGCAATTGAACTCGGGGAGAGTTCAATTCAATTGCACCCGCGGGTTAACACGTGTCCCTTTAAACTCCTATTAATTGTGGTTAACTCCTTCCCCTCGCTCACACATGCATCGCATGTGCCACCCACTAGTATATATTATAAGATATTTAACTATGAGTGAATCTTTGGTTGAACTCATAACCCGAACAACCCAAAAAAGAGTGCAGTGATAGTTTGGTAATTATGAATGCAAAGAAGGTTATTTTTTATCACTAATTTTTTTCTTATATGCCCGTTCCCAAAGCATTTTTTGAGTTGTTCCAGTTAGCAACTATTGTTCATTGCTAATCTCAAAATATTTATAATGTTATATTATATATATATATATATATATACTAGTGGCCTGCTCGTGCGATGCACGTGTGAGAGAGAGGGGTGGAGGAGAGAGACTGGGGTGAACCCTAGAGGTTAGTGCATTTTACCACAATTAAGGAGTATCAAAAGGGACACATGTTAACCTATGGGTGATATAAGGGTAGTTTGGGTAAGGGACTTTAAATATATTGTAGATGAAAAGGGGTAATTTGAGAAATAAAGGTTTTGTCTTATATAAGGGTAGTTAGGAAATTTACAAAAATAGGCTAACTTTATTAAGGGGGTAGTTTGTGAATTTACAAAAAATGAGGCTACGTTTATTAAGGAGGTAGTTTGGGAATTTACGAAAAATGAGTCTACGTTAATTAAGGGGGAAGAATATCTCTAATATAAGGGTAGTTTGAGAATTGAGCAAAAATCAGGCTACGGGGATAGTTTGGGGATTTCCATTACTAAGGGGGGCTTTCTCATTATAGTTGAGATATATAATATATATAAATATAACAAACAGTGTTGTTATATATATATAGTTTATATTTCTTTACTACTAGAATGCCAGAGGCAGGCATAGCCTGGTTTTTCCAAATTTCCCAAACTACCGCTGTATAAAAAAAAAAACTTTGATTTACTGTTTTACTTTAATTTCCAAACTATCTCTTGCTCATCTATCTATTTAAATAACAGAATCACAGCCGCGATTGAACTCGAAAAGAGTTCAATCGCACCTGCGGGTTAACACATCCTCTTTAACTCCTATTAAATGTGGTTAACTCCTTCCCCTCGCTCTCACGTGCATCGCACGTGCCACCCGCTAGTATGGTATAATACATGCATGTTGTGGCACGTAGCCTGATTTTTCCAAAATTCTAAACTACCCTTATATAAAAAAAACTTTGATTTAATGTTTTACTTTAATTCCAAAACTACCCCTGGCTCATCTATCTATTTAAAGAATAGAATCACAGCCAATCGCGATTGAACTCAGGGAGAGTTCAATTGCACCTGCGGGTTAACATATGTCCCTTTTAACTCTTATTAACTGTGGTTAACTCTTTTTCCTCGCTCTCTCGCACGTGCCACTCGCTAGTTATATATAATACAAGAAATATTATATATGTTAGGTATTATGAATTAGAGATGACGCTAACTTTAAAAATGACAAGAGGAAAATGTAAAGTAAAGCTTACGGTCCTCATTTGTCCACACCTCCTTTTTAAACATTCACTGTGGTTAAGATTCACTCACTCTCTTAGGGTCATCCATCCAACCATGGGATTTAGAAAAAAATATATATATATATTTTTTACGCCAATCATTATTCATGATAAAATAAGTTTAGGTCAAATTTTATCTTGATCATTAACTATTTAAATTAAAGAATTTTAATTGGAGAGTATATTTGAGAGTACTATAACTGAATCATATATATATTAGTATAACTGTATCATATATATATTAGTGGGAGACACGTGGAATGCACGTGAGAGAGAGGGGAGGGGGAGAGAGACTAAGAAGAGGGACTCTAATGAGGGGCATTATGGGAAAAAATTAAAAAATAAATTGGGTATAGAAACTTGAGGGATATTTTGAGTAAAAACATTGTGAGGGACAAGTTAGTATAAAAATATGATGTATGTACATTTTGAGAATCAAAAAATTTTAGGCACATTTTGGATATAAAAAAATTGAGGGCATTTTAGGTATACAAACTTGAGGAACATTATAGACATAAAGGAAATGAAATAGAAAACTTGAGGGGCATTTTGAGTTGAAAAATTGTGCAGGGAATTTTGGGTATAGAAATTTTACTTGGGGCAGTTTGAGAATAAAAAGTTTAGGGACATTTTGGCATATATATATATACTAGTGGGTGGCACGTGAAGCGAGGGGAAGGAGTTAACCACAATTAATAGGAGTTAAAAGGAGTACATGTTAACCCGTAGGTGCGACAATCACGATTGACTATGATTCTATTCTTTAAATAGATAGATGATCAAGGGGTAGTTCGGGAATTAAAGAAACATATTAAATCAAAGTTTGTTTTATATAAGGGTAGTTTGGGAATTTTGGAAAAATCAGGTTACACCCGCCTCTCGCATTATAATAGTAAAGATATATATAATAGAATGGCATCATCCAATTAGACTAGTTGAACCGGGAATTGATCGCCCTGTCGATTCAACGGGTGGTCCGTTTATGAAAACATTGCTGGTCGGTTGAATCAGGAATTGATCGCCCTGTCAGCTCAATGGGTGGTCTGTTTATGAAAGCATTGTTTTAAATATTTATAAATAATAATATCAAAATTAAATTAAATTTCAATCAACTTTTTGAGTCCCCTTTATATTTTTGGTGAAAAATTCTCCTCTACTAATAAACGCTTAAATTAATAAATGGTAATTTTAGAATTAAGCTCAAATTCAATAAATTTTTTAAGTATCATTCTCTTTTTTATATTAGCAAAGGTGTAGTTTTGTTATTAAGCTAAAATTCAATCAACCTCTTAAAAGTATCATTCTATTTATCTATGAGTAAAGGTAGTTTTGCAATTAAGTAAAACTTAGTCCACATTTTGAAACAATATGTATAAAGGGCAATTTTGAAATTATCTAAAATTCAATCAACCGATTTGAGTAAAGGGTTATTTTGAAATTAACTAAAATTCATCCAACAATTTGAACCTATATGAGTAAAGCGTAGTTTTGAAATTAAGTAAAATCTAATCAACGTTTTAAACACGCCTTCCTCTTTCTATATACTAGTTGACGGCACGTGCGATAGAGAGGGGAAGGGGAGAGAAACTGTGAAGAGGGACTCTTGTAAGGATGTTTTAGGAAAAAATAAGGAATATTTTTAGGTATAAAAACTTGAGGGACATTTTAGATTTAAAGAAATTATGAGGGACACGTTAATTATAGAAAAATGACATAGAGACATTTTTAGAACCAAAAACTTTTAGGGGCATTTTGGGTAGAGCAAAGAAAGGGACGGACGAGGCCTTGACGAGACGTTCTTCTTTCAGAGCGTTTTGCCAAGAGAGCAAGGAATCCGTTTACACCACTGAGGTCGTCATGTTTCCTTTTTTACACTCCTTAATTGTGATTAAGATTCATCCACTCTTAAAGTTCACCCACTTATCCTTAGTTTTTAAAAAACAAATTTAACCCTAAGAGTTATTGAATTTTAATCACAGTTTTAAAAAATAAATATTTTTTTTTTCTAAAAACCAATGATAGGTGAGTGTATCTTAACCACAATTGGAGTCCAGTTATGCCCTTGAGGTTGCCATTTGTCTCTTTTAACTCTCCTTAACTATGGTTAAGATTCGCCCACCCCTACAATTCACCCACCTATCATTGGTTTTTAGAAAAAAAATATTAATGAAAAGATATTAATATTTTTAAACCTAGTTTAAAATTCAATAGCTCTTAAGTGGGTAAACCCTAAAGGTGGCTGAAATCTTAACCACAATTAAGGAGTGTTGAAAGAGACACATGGCAACTTCAATCAAATGTTTGTCTTATATAATGATTATTATAAGGGTAGTTTGAGAATTATGAAAAAAACCATCTACATTTTTAAGGGGGAGAATTCTCATAATATATAAGAAGAAGAAGAATATATATATATATATATATATACACCTTATGGTTTATATATATAACTTATATATGGTTTTTCTACATAGGAATGAAATCGTAGACGGTTATAACCGGAATTGAGGGAGTCAAGTTACGCCCTTGAGGTCACCACGTGTCTCTTTTGACACCCTTAACTGTAGTTAAGATTCACTCACCCCTAGGCAAGGGCGGGGAAGGGCCATGGCCCCTCCAAAATTTTGAAAACCCTTTTTTATTTAGTTAGATTTTTTTATAGTTTTATATATAGTAGCCCCCCACCCACCCCACCCCACCCCACCCCACCCCAATTTTCACGTGCACTCAGTCTGTCTCCTTTAACTATGGTTAAGTTAATAAATTAAGGCTAATATTATTTCTTCTAAAAACCAAGATTAACCTTAGGGGTGAGTGAATCTTAACAATAGTTAATGGGTGTTAAAAGGAACACATGGCAACTACTAAATCCTCCTTTAACTATGGTTAAGCTTAATCAACTAAAGGTTAATATATTTTTTTTCTTCTAAAATCAAGGTTAGATGGATGAACCTTAGGGTGAGTGAATCTTATCCAAAGTTAGTGGGTGTTAAAAAGGGTCACGTGGCAGCTGTAGAGGCACACGCATTATCCAGAAAAGAATAATTTTCCTTCTATATAAAATATTTAAAAAAAAAAAAAAGATACAAGTAATTTTATTTAAATAATAGCTCTCCCAAACTGGTCCAAAAAAAAAAATTACGGGGGCTACGCCACAAACCGCCAAGACCCATACTTTGGCCCCCCAAAGAAAAATTCATGATTCCGCCCCGCCCCTGCCCCTAGGGTTCACCCACCTATCCTTTGTTTTTGGAAAAACACATTTAAAATATTTTAATTTTTTTTTCTAACCATAGTAATTATTTTTTCTAAAAACCAAGAACTGATGGGTGAACCCTAGGGGTTGGTGAATCTTAACCACAATTAATGGGTCAAAAGGGGCACGTGGAGGCCTTAGGAACATAATCGGACTTCCCAGTCCGGTTATAACCGTAGAGGATTTCATTCCTTATGCAAAATCTCTAAAATTTGAGAGAGAGATATAGATAGAGAAAAATAAAACCTGGAGTCAGGTAGAGATTTCCATGCCCAGTACTGAGAATTGTCACCCCATATAATACAAAGCCTTCTTGCTCCAAGCATATAACACTTTTTCCCAGTCCGTTTATCAAGTGAAAAGCTCTGTTTACATAACGCCAAAGCCATGTATAAAATAAAACCAAAGCAATAAAGGGAAGGAGCTGGTGTAGAGAAGTAGTTTTCATCCTTACCATATTACCCTCGCCGAGGAGGATGGGATGAGAGCATAGACGGAAATAGAGGTCTTTCTTGGAAGAGAAAACTGCAGCAGATGGAGAAACCGATCTCGAGATAATTTCCTGATAATCGGACGGCAGAAATTTCTCCCATATAATGTCTGATTCTACCGCGGATAGAAAAATAGAAGAGATGAGCGATGATCTACAAGCATCAGTAGGAGATGTGAGGGAGAGGATGTAAGAGATGCATCCTTCCGGCAACACGAAATCCACTCTATTCCCTTCTTCCATTTCATTCATTCCTCTCTCTTTCTTTCTCTCTCACTTTTGAATTTATAAAGTTTTCGTCTCACAACTTTGGCAACTTACTTTGCCCTGGCCCTAGTTATATACGCATAGGCGGTGGAAACCTTTTCAAACGGAGAAAACTCATGCGCAGCCCTCATTTGTTTGTTCCGCTCTCTCCCTTAACATCCATTAATTGTGATTAAGATTAACTTACCTTTATAGTTTATCCATCTAACCTTGGTTTTTAAAAAGAAAAGTATTAATATTAAATTAATTAAACTTAATCATGATGAAAAAAATGAGTAAAAAGAAACATGGTAGTCTGGAGAGACAAGCGCGTTCCACTGGATGGAACTGGTACTGGTACGCGTAAAGAATCAGCACCCTTCTAGAAATACTATTAAAGACTAATTCCACATGGTCCCCACTTGAAGATTAACGTAATCTAACTCCTCCAATCAACTCCTATGGAGTGGTTGTAAGAGATTATCGACGTCTATAGCCTATATAAAAAGATGATAGAAAGTAGTTGTCTCCTTATTTGTATGTTCCATTAATACCCTTTTACTCAGTTGCTCCATTAATACTTTTTTACTCAATTCTATGTTTCAAAAAAAATCCAGCAGTTCAATTGGTTCGGTTAAGTTTGCTTTTATTCATAGAGCTGGGAACTTGGAAGCTCGTGAGATTGCAACAAATACTTTAAAGAGCTTCTATGCATTTAGTTTTAAATATTCTTCATGTTCAATTTTTGAATGGAACTGGTGATCTCCGTTTTCCTTTCGTTTGTTGTTAGTTATATTTTTGTTTATCGAAAACAAAAATACCAGCACATTGAATGTGAAATGTCTTGTTTTTGTCTCCTAATATTTCAATGAGTAGTGATACGCGTACCCTGGAATCCATTTCCAAACCTAAGCACCACCTCATTGGTGGAGGGGTTTAGTCAAGTTTTTGAGAAAAGGACCTAGGCCTCCACCAATGAGGTGGAGGTTTGTAAATGGATTGCATGGGTACGTTAACTATTTCCCTATTTCAATACTACTAAGGGGTACGAGGACACGGACGTGCTCCGCTAATCATGCTCAAAAAGTAAAGTAAAAGAATCTAATTTTTCAGGGTTTGGTTAATCTCAAATGTAGGGTTTGGTTACTCTCAAATGAATCAAATTTGTTAACCATTAGTTCAGCTTTTAAGCCCTTAGGGTTAAAGACTCTACCCTTGGTTTGTAAGAAAAAAGAAGTTAACCACAAAGGTTAAGTAAGACTTGTTAACCACAGTTCAAGTTTTAGCAACGGATAACTGAAGTAAGTTTATCCTAATTTAGTTAGGTTCACATGATCAAGGGTTAAAACTTGTTAAGATCATATGATTGGTGAGATTTTTTGGTCAATGGTTGATCTGAATGATCCATCTTTTTGCAGATTGGGGTTAAAGAGTTGATTAATATTAATATGTTTCATATATATATATATATATATATATGTTATGCTTATGTTTTACATTCAAATAGAAATATATGTTCTTTTGTTAGTTTTATCCATCAATTGAATATGGATTTTACTGATATTATTATAACACACATATAATACATATATGTGTGTGTGGATGATGGATTTTAGGGAGACATGAATTACTCTTGTGGGTAAGTTATTTAATATTGAAGGAAACACATAGGTCAGCTGGAAGACTTAACCTTATAAAAGATATTGGTCACCTACAAAATTACAAGTCTGTAATGACGGTTTACAATAACCGTCGTAGGAGGTTATGTATAACAGCATGTTACTATAACCGCAGTGAAAACATGGTTGCCGCATCGCTATCACGGCGGTTTAGTAAAAGAACGCCGTAACTATATTGTTTACCATGGCGGTTTTTCAAAAAACGTCTCTATAATACATGTTATAAAGGCAGTTATTTTAAAAACGCCGTTGAAAAGAGTTCCCCCCACCATTTTGGGTTCCCGCCAAGCCAATTCCCACCTTGTTTCCTGCGGCGGTTTGCTTAGTAATTGTTATTATATATGTCAATCGTAACAGTGGTTGAAAAATAACCGCAGTTATAACTCAATTATAACGGCGGTATTAAGAACCGCCGCTACAAATCTTTTAATAGGGCCCCATAATTTCCCCTCATTTCACCTGTACTGATCTGCTCCCCTCTCTTTCTCTCTGTTCTCTGCTCCCCCTTCTTCTCTCCGGCCTCCTGCTCCGGCGTCATCTCCGGCCTCTTGCTCCGGAGTGTCCAACCTCCTGCTCCGGTAAGTCTCTGCTCCCCTCTCTCTCTCTCTCTCTCTGCTCTAACTATCTCTCTCTCAATCCCTCTCTCTGTCGTCCCTCTCCGACTGGTCACTCTGCTCAGTAGCAAAATCTTGGTGGTCCCTCTCCGATAGCTCGCGCGTCCACGTACTCTCAAGTAATCCTCTCTCTCTCTAACTCTCTGTCTCTCTCTAACTTTGTGTCTCTCTGTAACTATCTCTCTCTCACTTGTGTTTTTTTTGTTTTTGATTGCATGGTCATGCAATTACACGATTGTTTAATTTTTTACTCCCTAAATCCATAATTTGTTAATTCAAATGTAGTGTTAGTGAGGGGCGAAGCCAAGATTCTCAGTGGGGTCAAGTTCATGGGCCATCACTTGCTTTTGTGTCCGTTTGTAGAGAATATACTTGAAATTCTCACAAGTTTAGGGGGGGCTAGAGCACCCCGTCCCCCCCGGCTCCGCCCCTATCCCAAGCTACAACCCTAGTAGGGCAATAGGAAAAAAAAATTCCCAAAATTTCAGGGGGGTTTCAGCCCCCCTGGGCTCCTGTGGCTCCGCCCCTAGTGTTAGGTTTGTTAGTTTTAGATTAATTTCAGGTTAGTTTTAATTATATAAAATTTTGTAATTTTGTTTCAGGTAGGATTAGTTTTTATGTTTTAATTTAAGATCCCTTTTAGCCTTGGTTAGTCTTAATTAGATAAAATTGATAAAATTATGTAATTTTGTTTGATGTGTGATTAGTTTTTATGGTTTAATTTATGATCCGTTTTAGTTTTTAACTAGTTTAATCTCTTGTTACTGGTAGGTTAGTTGTTAACTAATTAAATTTTGATTTAGATCTTAGTTCCTAATTAGTTTAATTTTGATTGTTTGGTTAGTTCTAACTTAGTCTAAATATGTTTTTGTTAACTTTTTTTTATTTGTTTTAGTCTTAGCTTAGTCTGAACTAGCTTAGGGGCATTTTGGGTATAGGTATATAGAAAAGAAAGGGGCGGGCGGGCCTTAGCGAGACGTTCTTCTTTCAAAGCGTTTGCGAAGAGAGTGAGGAGTCTGATTACGCCACTGAAGTTGTCATATGTCCCTTTTAACACTCCTTAACAATGGTTAAGATTCACCCACCCTTAAGGTTTATCCACTTATCCTTGATTTTTGTAAAAAAATATGAAAAAAATTTAACCCTATGAGTCAGTGAATTTAGCCAAGGTTTTTAAACCATATATTTATTTTTTCCTAAAAACAAAGGATAAGTGGGTGAACCCTACGAGTTAGTGAATTTTAGCCCAGGTTTTTAAAAAATATAATTTTTTTTTCTAAAAACAAAGGATAAGTAGGTGAACACTGTTGGGACATTATGCCCTAAAAAGTCATTTAGATTGTAAGATTTTTATTGATTAGATTAATAAGACATCTTCTTTATCTATGTGAATTCATTATGGGTAATTGATCAAGATTATGAGATGATCTATACGATATAAGATATCGAACAAGGTCCCTACGATATATTGTAGGAAAACTATGTGATTGGTTATATACTGACACAGGTAGATATAGCTTTCCAGTTCCTTATACCTTATAGTCACAACTATGGGTGAAGCTCGGTACTTCACTTATATAGCTGTCACAATGCTTAGATGTTCTCAATGGTTGAGATGTATTTGATGGTAAAACCGAAGAGGACATGACACAAGGTTGGTGTGCGGAAAGGAGAGCAAGGAGAAGTAACCGTTGGCTGAAGCCGGCGTCTCTGGTGTGACATCCATATAAGCTGTTGTGCGAGTCAAGAAGAATAGTATGGTGCCCAACCGTCTATGCTGATTTTGCAGCCTTTTCAACATATGATTAATACTTCACAATTTTGTGAAAGAAAATAAAGAGATCGTTCAAAAGAATCCAGTCAGACTAGAGAAGCATTGACTCTTGATGAATGTGTAGAGAAGCACTGAATCACTTCTCCTAATAATATCTTCCATATTCTTACGTTGAGTGTTACTGTACTGTTTGGAGAAAACTTCTCCCATATGTTGACAAGGTCTCACCAACAGGAAAGTTACGGGAGAGAGTTGGTCTCTTCATTTTCCAAGCAAAGCTAATGAAAATAATTGAAGAAAATGAGAAGCAAAGATGCAAGATTGGGGTTTCTTTCCTGCACATGAACGGAATTGTTTAAGTTGAAAGGGCTTTTTGGTGGAGGAAAATAAAGAGATTGGAAACGGTCATAAGAGGACTTTACTGTTTTGGAATGTCAATATGATATGGTGTGGATCATACACATGGTATTACGTGTAGTGTTTGCACATTTATTGTGATATCAGGTTCGTTATAAATCCAATTTCAGATCTGCCTGAGTCGGCGTATTCATGGAGATGTGGAGAACACAATAGTGGAGAACACAATAGCGGATGAGTTGCGGTTCAAAATCTAGTTTTGCACTCACATGCATCAGTAACATTCCAAATAAATGGTCAGATTACTGAAACTCAATTTTTTTATTATCAGTTGTTTACTTGTGAAATTGCATGCTATGGTTTGCACAACCGATAGAACTCGACAATGTTAAGGGGATATTGTGTGTGTGATATATTGTCTTGGTTCATGAATAAAGAGATTGGTTCAAGACACAGTTCACCAATCTCTTCATGCACCCGATATATTTACACTAAGCAAAGGTTCAAGTCTAAAAGACACCTTTGCCCATATGCAGTAACTCCATTAAGCCCTATATAATTTTATTTATTTCTTCAAAATTTTGTTTTATGTGGGGGATTGTTATATTTTTTTAATGTAAAACAAAAGTTTGAAGAAGTTTCTATTGGTATTTAACCTTGCCCTTTTGAGAATCTCTTAACCGTTACAATCTCCTTTATTTTGGTTAACTCTCTTTTAATAGTAGTAAATGTGGAGTTACATTTTAGATTTATGAGGTCAGTTTTCTTTTAGAAAACATGGGTTTTTGGGGTCTTATTGCTCCATTATTTTGGGTTGCCTTACCTCTATAAATTGAGCCTTAGTTTCTCTTCCAAGAGATATACTCATGGGATTTTATTTACATCTTTCTCATTTGTCTTAATCAAGATTTATTGTGTTTTCAATACTTTGGGCTGGATCATAGTCGAGTTCGCTGTAGACCAAGGTTTTGAGAGTGCTCCTTCTCCTTGGTGTTGATCGTTGTATCCTGGGGGTGACCGCCAAGTTTCCTGTGAGCATCACGGTTAGAGAGAACCAACAGGGGGCGAATTTCACCTTAAGGACAGCGTGTCCAACACGTGCCTCGATCAAATTATACTGATAAGTTTTCTACTATTGAGATTTTTTTTTTCTTCTTCTTTTATTGATTTACTATCACTCTATCATCTAGATTATTTATCTCTTGCTGAAAAAAATATTTTGATATATTTTCTATACTAATTTAAATTGCTTACATTTATTCTAACAATATGTTTCATATATATATATATATGTTATGCTTATGTTTTACATTCAAATAGAAATATATGTTCTTTTGTTAGTTTTATCCATCAATTGAATATGGATTTTACTGATATTATTATAACACACATATAATACATATATGTGTGTGTGGATGATGGATTTAGGGAGACACGAATTACTCTTGTGGGTAAGTTATTTAATATTGAAGGAAAAACAAAGGTCAGCTGGAAGACTTAACCTTATAAAAGATATTGGTCACTACAAAATTACAAGTCTGTAATGACGGTTTACAATAACCGTCGTAGGAGGTTATGTATAACAGCATGTTACTATAACCGCAGTGAAAACATGGTTGCCGCATCGCTATCACGGCGGTTTAGTAAAAGAACGCCGTAACTATATTGTTTACCATGGCGGTTTTTCAAAAAACGTCTCTATAATACATGTTATAAAGGCAGTTATTTTAAAAACGCCGTTGAAAAGAGTTCCCCCCACCATTTTGGGTTCCCGCCAAGCCAATTCCCACCTTGTTTCCTGCGGCGGTTTGCTTAGTAATTGTTATTATATATGTCAATCGTAACAGTGGTTAAAAAATAACCGCAGTTATAACTCAATTATAACGGCGGTATTAAGAACCGCCGTTACACCCGATAATTTCCCCTCCTTTCACCTGTACTGATCTGCTCCCCTCTCTTTCTCTCTGTTCTCTGCTCCCCCTTCTTCTCTCCGGCCTCCTGCTCCGGCGTCATCTCCGACCTCTTGCTCCAGAGTGTCCAACCTCCTGCTCCGGTAAGTCTCTGCTCCCCTCTCTCTCTCTCTCTCTCTCTCTCTCTCTCTGCTCTAACTATCTCTCTCTCAATCCCTCTCTCTGTCGTCCCTCTCCGACTGGTCACTCTGCTCAGTAGCAAAATCTTGGTGGTCCCTCTCCGATAGCTCGCGCGTCCACGTACTCTCAAGTAATCCTCTCTCTCTCTAACTCTCTGTCTCTCTCTAACTTTGTGTCTCTCTGTAACTATCTCTCTCTCACTTGTGTTTTTTTTGTTTTTGATTGCATGGTCATGCAATTACACGATTGTTTAATTTTTTACTCCCTAAATCCATAATTTGTTAATTCAAATGTAGTGTTAGTGAGGGGCGAAGCCAAGATTCTCAGTGGGGTCAAGTTCATGGGCCATCACTTGCTTTTGTGTCCGTTTGTAGAGAATATACTTGAAATTCTCACAAGTTTAGGGGGGGCTAGAGCACCCCGTCCCCCCCCGGCTCCGCCCCTATCCCAAGCTACAACCCTAGTAGGGCAATAGGAAAAAAAAATTCCCAAAATTTCAGGGGGGTTTCAGCCCCCCTGGGCTCCTGTGGCTCCGCCCCTAGTGTTAGGTTTGTTAGTTTTAGATTAATTTCAGGTTAGTTTTAATTATATAAAATTTTGTAATTTTGTTTCAGGTAGGATTAGTTTTTATGTTTTAATTTAAGATCCCTTTTAGCCTTGGTTAGTCTTAATTAGATAAAATTGATAAAATTATGTAATTTTGTTTGATGTGTGATTAGTTTTTATGGTTTAATTTATGATCCGTTTTAGTTTTTAACTAGTTTAATCTCTTGTTACTGGTAGGTTAGTTGTTAACTAATTAAATTTTGATTTAGATCTTAGTTCCTAATTAGTTTAATTTTGATTGTTTGGTTAGTTCTAACTTAGTCTAAATATGTTTTTGTTAACTTTTTTTTATTTGTTTTAGTCTTAGCTTAGTCTGAACTAGCTTTAGGGGCATTTTGGGTATAGGTATATAGAAAAGAAAGGGGCGGGCGGGCCTTAGCGAGACGTTCTTCTTTCAAAGCGTTTTGCGAAGAGAGTGAGGAGTCTGATTACGCCACTGAAGTTGTCATATGTCCCTTTTAACACTCCTTAACAATGGTTAAGATTCACCCACCCTTAAGGTTTATCCACTTATCCTTGATTTTTGTAAAAAAATATGAAAAAAATTTAACCCTATGAGTCAGTGAATTTTAGCCAAGGTTTTTAAAACCATATAATTTATTTTTTCCTAAAAACAAAGGATAAGTGGGTGAACCCTACGAGTTAGTGAATTTTAGCCCAGGTTTTTAAAAAATATAATTTTTTTTTTCTAAAAACAAAGGATAAGTAGGTGAACACTGTTGGACATTATGCCCTAAAAAGTCATTTAGATTGTAAGATTTTTATTGATTAGATTAATAAAGACATCTTCTTTATCTATTGTGAATTCATTATGGGTAATTGATCAAGATTATGAGATGATCTATACGATATAAGATATCGAACAAGGTCCCTACGATATATTGTAGGAAAACTATGTGATTGCTTATATACTGACACAGGTAGATATAGCTTTCCAGTTCCTTATACCTTATAGTCACAACTATGGGTGAAGCTCGGTACTTCACTTATATAGCTGTCACAATGCTTAGATGTTCTCAATGGTTGAGATGTAGTTTTATCTCAAAATATTGTAGTGAAAACTACACATCGGTATATAGGTGCTTAAATGTACATTAACTGATTGTATTCAATGATAGACATCTTGCATAAACATACTATCAGATAGTTGGTCTTTCATTCACATTTAACAGTTTTGATGATCCTTAGATCTGATGAGTTAATTTATAACTGAGCAGTGATCTGACTGTTTTGATTGCACTTAAGTACTCTCTACCTGAGGGACTATGATAAGATGACATTTGGATAATCAGAAAGTTGTTCGAGTCATGATGAATTTCAAACAAGAAATTCATGCTCATTAAATTAAGAGATTATCCAAGTTCTGGAGTAAGACAGTCCATTAAGCTTAAAGTTTGTGTAGATGATTTTGAAATCAAATATGTTTGAAATATATTTTTTTAAATAAAATATACTATATTAATTAAAAGATTTTTTTTCAAAATGTTGTAACATAAGAAATAGTTTCTCATGGCTTAATCAAATGTCTTGGAAACCCGGATGATGTATAATAGGCTATGAGTTAGATAGTATATTAATCTCAAAGGTCTATTAGGGATAATGAGAATTAAATGATCATTCGAATAAAATAGTTCATGTGGCGGGATCCTTTTGGTTTATGTTCTTTCACTGGGTTTCAATTACAACATGGATATCTCACGTCACTTGTAATTCCGGTGTCCTTCCTATTAAAGGGTCAATTGGATAACACCGAGTAAGCCAGGGTTAAAATATCCCAGAGCAATCTGTGGAGATGCTCATAAAGAAATACAAGCTCGTAAAAATTAATTAAATGTTAATCTATTATAATGGATTAAATGTTAATTTATAGTTTAGATTAAATGTTAATCTAATTTAAAGGGACATAATAATAATTATTTAACCAACCAAATATAAGGGAATATGGGTTTAGAATCCCTATTTTTTAGGGAGTTAGTAATATACTCCCTATTATTAAGGAATCCTTTTTGGAAAAGGAAACCTAAATTAGAAGTTTTGTGAAAACAAACCTCTTATGGATAAACTAGGAGTCTACTAATGATAAGTACTATTATCATTATTAGAAACTCTAAAAGATAACTATCATTATTAGATAATGATCAAGATATGGATAAGATCCACATCTATATATACTCCAAGCCAAAACCGTGTGGGGGGTTAATATTTTTTATTCAAGGATTTTTGTGAGCTATAGAGTGGACACCCAAGGGATTTTCGTGGATTTACTTGTTGGGTATAAGTTGTTAGAATTTCATAAACTCCTTCACCTCTTTTGATCCAAGGATCCTTTTCCAATGATTTTTTTTTCTTCATAAAACTAAGGAAAGATTCAAAAGCTTCGTGGAGATAGCAAAGATCGAGGATCGAGCTGTGCCTATTTTTTCGAGAAATCTCTACAAAGAGTTTTGAAGTTCTATCGTTTTTGTGCGTCACCGGTGAACATCATTCACCGAGATAATCTTCTTCTTTAATGTAGATAATATTTAATATTTTCTATGGTGTAAAGATCTTCGAAATCCAGTTTTACGCATAATTTTTTTATCTGGATTCCCTTCAAATGGTATCAGAGCTCATGGTTAAGGAGTGATTTTTTCATTTTTTATGGTTAATTAAATAAATAAAAGAATTTATGAGATGAATTTTATTTATTTATTTAAGCTCGTAGTTTTTCTTTTATTTGTTCATAAGATGAATAAATAAATAATTTTTTTTTATCGAATAAGATTTGATAATAATAATAATAATTAAATAATAATTTTAAAAAATAGCTTTATGCGTTTTTTAATTATTTTTCAAAATAATTAATTTTATTATTAAAACCTTTTAAATGATTAGATCATTTAAAAATATTTGTTAATTGTTTAAAATAATTAATGAATGTTTTTCTAATAAATAAATTTTATTCGAAAATTTTAAAACACAATAATTTAATGAGTTCATTTTATTATAATTGTTTTCATTTATTAAAAATAATTAATAAAAGGAAGTTTTGGTTTTATTTAATTTAATCAAAATAAAGTATTTCGGTCATGATAAGATCATAGGTATTTTATTAATTAAATATAAAACTTTCTTTTTTGGTTGATGAGATCATGTTTAGGTTTTTCCTCTCATTCCTTCTCTTAGTTTTCGGTTTTGATCTTGAATAATATTAGAATCAATCTTTAAGAAATGATCTTGCATTCAATAAAAGAATAAAAGATCATAGAGTTTGAATTGAAAGGGCTTAATCAAGAAAGGTTCTTGGTATTTATTTTGTTTTATTAGAAAAGTCCTAATAAATATCACTTAAAGAGATTTAAGAAAATCCTATCCTTAATTTTAAAAATAATTTTTATTAAAATTGTTTCTTGAAAAATATAATGTTTTTATTTTCCGGTTTAATCTATATGAGATATAGATTTTTTGTGAAAACCTACTTCATCACCATGTTGCATTTAATTGTATGAGATTATAGTTATAGGTCAATTTTATTAACTGTGATAAATTGTTTATCATGCATTCATATTAGAGGAAAATATGTAGTAGGTTTTGGCAATTTGTAAAGGACGGATTTATTCGGTTTCCCTAATAAAGGACAAATGGAAATCTGGTTTCTCTAATGCCATTTAATTTTTGTATCATGCATTAGTTGAGGGTGAGCTATTTTTTGTCATGACAAGCAGTCTCTCAGTTCCCCTTAATGCGAGAAGGATGCTGCGAGAATGATCTCAATTAGATGATAAAGGAAGGGATCGCGAAGCTCTGCCACTGACGGATTCATGCTCCCATAGAAAGCTTGGGGACTCATCCTCCTAAAAGTTTCCACTCCATTCTGTCGGGGTGGTTGGATCTCAACTGGCCTTTCTTGCCTAGCTTGTCCGGCTGCTAGCAAAGCCGTCTGCTGGGCCATAATTTCAACCCGCCGAGTCATGACTGCAGTAATTGCCTCCATAGCGTGACTTATATTGTGCTGGTGGGCACCCTCTAGGGTCTCCCCATCTATCACACTACCCCCTCCATTCCTATTGTTTCTTCGGCCCCTTCTCATGCCTACTGTCCTAAAAAGAATAAAACAATTTATTTAGGAACACACTCACATAAATTCTTAAGTCTACGCTTAACCAAAACTCGATCCTCAATAATTTTAAAGTCCTAAAATTGATATTGCTCTCCTAAGTTAGACAACTTTCCTTATCCTATACTTAATATCTTAGCCCTAAGGATTCTAATGCCTTGTGCTCTGATACCACCTCTGTAATGACCCAAAATCTTACCTTGAGCAAAATAGGACATTGGGTCGCCACATTTCTTAAACATGTTTAAATCCCATGACATACAAAGCATACAACTCAAGTCACAAAAAATGAGAATAATAAAATTTGATATATAAAACTCAAACCATCTTGTACAAATATAATTTGTCAAACATAACCCACCATAATCGGGATAGTCTAAAACCACCAACAAAAGTAAGATAATCTAAGCAACATCCTGAAACACATAAGTCTATTACAATCCCTTTTACAATGTAAAACAAGGCCTAATAATGTGGCCACCAAACCAACTCTCAAGTTTCCTCAACCGGAGGCTCACCTTCTTCTTCTATCTCAACGTAGAAATCCTCAACTACCGCTCAGTAATCAACTCGCTCTAAACCTGACGACAATAACAGGTCAACTGAGCATTGACAACGCTCAGCGAATATCCAATCTAACTAACAATAGCAATAACTCATGTTCATAACCAATATCAGACATGCGACAGTTACAAAATCAATAACATGTTCATATGATATTTATATAATCCATGACAGGTTCATATGACGTAATCAATAAAAGTTTCATAGGACATTTACATAATCCATGATAAATTCATATGATATAATCAATGACAGGTTCATATGGCATTTACATAATCGATATCTCAATCCAATGCAAAATCCTATAATCAGAGTGCAGAAGAATATGTAGACATATCATATCATGTTTCATTGTCCTCGTAATTCAGTGTTCATGATTCAGTACTTGTACGTAACTGGCATGTCGCTCGAAAGTAGACACAGACCATGCCCATGCAATAAAATAACTGACATGCCGCTCGGAATAGATACGGACCATGCTCATACAATAACATAACTGACATGCCGCTCGGAATAGATACGGACCATGCCCATGCAATAACGTAACTGACATGTCGCTCAGACTAAATACGGATCATACCCATGCAATAACATAATTGACATGCCGCTCGGAATAGATACGAACCATACCTATGCAATAACATAACTAAATGTAACTAAGTGAATTAGCTATGCTTTAGCATTCTGTGAGATTTAGTTAGATGTGTATCCTCAGTCAGACTAACTAATCATGTTCTTCATTGGATTTGTAATTTTAAATTACTACTGCTTGGAATGCTTTTGATGCATGTTTGTGTGACACATGATATTTTTTTTTTGTATTATTATTATGTGTTTCCTGATTGGTTGGCATGGGCCTTTTAGCTTAGGTGCCCTATTTTTGGTGGTGTCCTTGATCTTAGGGGGAGAAGATCAAGTTGAGTTGTTGAGGGGGAGTTTTGTGCTTTGTATTACAAATTTGTACCCTACTCTTTAGTCCCCTCATTGTCTACATTTGCTTGGGTGTATTATGGTTGTCTTGATATTTCCCATGTGCTAAATTGATATATTTTTGGGATATTGGCTTTCTGCCTACTTTTGGCAATTGTGCCAAAAATGGAGAGAATGTTAGGGTAGTATTTCCCTAATTCAGTACATTCCTTGCATTACCTCTACATATTTATTTTTTATATTTCATACATGATTCACTAGGTGTTTTGTTTATGAGCATGTGCAGGTGCAGGGTTGTTGTAGACAGATTCTACTTGACAAGAGCTTCAATGTCTTCATTTAAGATGATTTGTCAATTGGTGTCATGTAATAGTGTTGGAGTCATGTGATGTCCTAATTCACCGTTTTGATGTGTTTGGGTAAGTTTGTGTCAAGTCATGTACTTCAGTTTGGCTTTGCCACAGAATTGTCGAAGAAGGAGATTGTAAAGTCCATGTTTTAGTGTTGGCTTATTCCGGTATCAAAACAAGTGAGTCTAGTGTATCGTGTGTCATTGCCTTCAAGCATCCACGACAAGTGAAGTTGAAGACCGAAGAAGATTGGTTGAAGACTCGATTGATCATATCATTCATTTCACTCATAGGATGGTAAGTGACCTAGATACCATGTTACCATAGGTGGGAATTGAGTTAGACTAATCATATGGACCCTAGGTGACTAGATATGTAAGCCCAAAATAAGTTAAAGGTTGTTAAAGTTCTTAAAAAACAAAGGTTTCTTGTAAGAAGCATATCTTGCAAACCGTAGCTCGGATTTTTCTCTATAATATATCAAATCGACTGTGTCGAAAATATCTACAACTTTTGTAAATGATGCAAGAGCTAAAAATGGGTTTTTGAAAACGGGTTTACACCTCAAGGTCGACCCTGAGCACTTTGGGTCGACCCTGAGTCTCAAACATTTACTATGGAAAAAAATTCCAGAATACATGATAATTGAGGGTCGACCCTAGAAGACACTTGGGTCGACCGAAGTTGGTAGTTGGGTCGACCCAAGTGACTCCCAGGGTCGATCCTGATAAGGGATTTTTTCTCTTTGGTTTTTAGCAACTTCTAATTCATGGTTTTGGTTTCTCTATTTAAGTAGAACCCTTCTAGTCCGAAAAATAGACTTTGGGGAGTGTGTTGAGAGTACTTTGGGGTATCTCTAGAGTTCATAGAAACTCTGGGAATTATTTTTCTCCTCCCCTTTGTTAGTTCTTCTTCCATCCTAGATTTTGCAAGTCAATGCTCCATTCTTGCTTGCTTGGACTTTCTCATTGATGGAGTCCATCTAAGATTTGATTTTAATCAAACCATCAACCCGTTCTGGAGAGAACAAATTGGCCGGAGTGTTCCAGAGCCTTTGCGAAGGAGATCGATCTGAAAAGGATCGTGGATGTGTTATTTGATCGGCGGAATCCGAAGTCGTCATTGACGGAGATCGATCGGAAGATCGTGGTTGTTTTGGAGATCTAAGAGAAGTACGAGCGGTTGCAGTTGATCACAAGACTTATGAGTATGTGATGACTTTTCGAGACGTGGAGGACTAAGAACTGAAGGATCGTAGTGTCGAGTCCAAAGGAGTCAAGTTCGAGTCTTGTAAGTTCTTGTTGACTTTGTCTTAGTGATATCTCTTGGCTGGACTAGGTCCCGTGGTTTTTCCCGGAAGGGTTTCCACGTAAAAAAATTCTTGTGTTATGGTTTGCTTGTTTCTCTCTATTTCTGCACTTTAAGTTAATCATCCCTTAAGTTAATAACTTAATTGTTAAAATATTAAAAATAGTAGAAAGGCTTTTAGGGAAACCTAACCATCCCCTCTTGGATTTTTGAGTTCTTGACTCAAACATAGATTTGGGATTCACGGGATTTTTTTCAATTGGTATCAGAGCAGGTTCACTAATTTTTTTGGTGCGATCTCATTCTTATATTCGCTTAACATGAATCTCTAAAGAGATGGAGGATCTATCTCTTGTCTCCCATTATTTGATGGGAATAATTATGCTTCGAATGAGAGCGTTTCTAAAATCATTAGATGGGAGAGTATGGATCTCCGTTGAACAAGGTTGGACCCATCCAACAATGACCATAGATGGGTAGACCATTCCTAAACCTTCTTTTGAATGGACCAATGTAGATCTTAAAAGTTGTAGATGAAACAGTAAGGGTCTAAATGAAATCTTCGCTGTTGTCACACTCGAAGAATTTCGGCGTATTTCTAAATGTGGCACTTCGAATGAAGCATAAGACATTCTTCAAATTACCCATGAAGGGACTACAACTGTCAAGATCTCCAAATTTCAAATGCTTACCTTTAAGTTTGAAAAGTTGATGATGGATGATAATGAAACTTTTGACAGTTTTTATGCTAATCTGAGTAACATTGTCAATTCTAGTTTCAATCTAGGGAAAAGAATTCCTGAGTCCAAAATTGTTAAAAAAAATTTGAGGTCTCTACCTGAGAGATTTCGATCAAAGGTTACCGTCATCGAAGAGAGCAAAAATGTTGATGCTCTCAAAATTGAAGAGTTGGTTGGTTCTCTCCAAACCTATGAGTGAAATTTGAACCCATCTAAGAAACCAAATCTATTGCCTTAAAATCCATCAGGGAATCCATAGATGGTTCAGATAATGACTTTAAGGATGATGAAGAAGAGTTTACCTTATTTACAAAGAAATTCAGAAAATTTCTAAAATTTAATAAGAGATTTAATCCAAAAGGACAAAAATCTTTTGAGAAGCCTAAGTCTAAGCACTTTGAAAATAAGAAACATCTTAAAACTGTCGACAAGAAATCTCAAGGTGTTCAATGCTATAAATGTCAAGGCTACGGTCATTTTGCCGCTGAGTGCTCTAATAAGAAAAGATTTAAGGGCAAGGCAAGGGATGACAATGAATCTAAATTTGAGGAATCAAATAGTTCTTCTTGTGAGAAGACTAGGGGTTATGTGGCCTTCACTGCATCTCTATATGGGATTGAAGAATCTTCTTCAAATGCTGTGAATAACCAACACCATAGTGATGGTGAGGATGATGATGAGAGTCAGAATGACTCAGAGTATGAGGGAGACCTCGAGACAGCCTATGATGAGCTATTTCAGGAATGCCTAAAGCTGAAAAAGGTTCAGTTTTCCATGACCAAAAAGATTAAATCTATTGAAATAGAAAGAGATGCCTTAGACCAAGTGGCTTTAGGGTTAAAAGCTCTTGTGTCTCAGCTTGAGTAAGAGAAGGCTTCCCTCCTTGTCAAGATTCAGCTTCTTGAATCTGATTTGCATGTTTGTCTTGATGAAAAGACAAGTCTTGAAATAAAGTTGGCTGATCTTGAGCAAAATCAGAGGTATGGAGATGAGAAGGGAACTTCATCCACCTCGAACACTGAGTCTAGTGCTAAAAGGCACCCTCCTAAAAATAGGAAAGACCCTTCAACTCAGAAATTCATTCCTACATGTCACAAATGTGGAATCAAGGATCATATTAAGCCTCGATGTCCTAAACTTCGAAGAATGCCCAATCATGGTTTTGAGAACCAAAATAATCTCAATGAGAATCTTCAAATGAGAGTTGAGGTCCTAGTGGAGAAGTCTAGGAGTTTGTGTGAAGATGTGATGAAAATTGCTCACAACTCTAGACAGTGGCATGGTCATGACACTCTTTATGCTAGATATAAATGAGGTAACGGGGAGAACCATAACGCCCGCCATAATTCTAGGACTCAGTCCTGGAAAAGGAGGAACAGGAGGAAGAGGCAAAAGGTCATACCTACCTTAACTGAAACGGTTAGAGACCAAAGGGTCAATCAAACTGCTAAAACTGTTTGGGTGAGAGATGAAGACCTGAAGGGCTTCACTTAGCCTGTGCCTGTCATAGCCTAGGGCGTGTTGTTAGTGTTCTATCTTATCCTAGTGCTGTGATGTTTGTGTATACTAGTAGTTTTTCTTTTTACTAGTTTTTATTTGCTTTGGTCTGTTTTTCTGTTTTATTTATTTATTTTGAAAAATCTTAAAAACATTGAAAAACCATCAAATCCAAAAAGATTTTTGTCATGTTACCCTTATTTGACTTGCATAATCTGTATTCCTTGTGTGATCTTTATTTCTATACTTGTTCAGGATTGAACATGAGTTTGTTGTTGATTGAGGATATATCACCTTCATAGTCTCTTGGTTAGACTGAAAATTAGACTGGTTTTATCTTGCACAGTTAGAGACTTATTCATGTGTGTATGCTTTGATATTTCGCATTCACTCTGACTGATTCTGTTGAGAAGTCTATTTTCCAATCTGTAGGTGTTTGACTTATCTCAAAAGTATGACCTTGGATGACCAATCTAGAATGACTATATTGTTAGTCATCCCCATTTTGTGTATCCTCCATGAGCAAAAACTGTTGCAATGAAAAGGGCTACCTACTGGGTTAGAGTGAAAGTCACTATTGGATGCAAACAGTATGAAATGGCTACCTAGGCGGACAGTAGGTATCTATTTGGATCACTAGAGTAAAAGCCCCTACTGCCAATAGCTAGGACTATCTACCTGGATAGTGTGAAAGCCATCATTGCATGAAAAAATGGGTTTAGATAAAGAATATCAAAAGAAATCTTACAATGTTTGGAGGTATTTGATCAAAAGTAAAAGAAAAACATTAAGTCAAATAAAATGGATAAAGGAGCACCAAAATGTAAAAAATTAATATATCTGAATTTAACTAGATTTGACTTCTAAGATTTATGTCTCCGGGAGTCCCATTCGTGGTTAATGTCATATTTATGGAAAGGGAAAGAAACCTTAATCAATTATCTTGTCAAACCACCACTACACACATATTGCTTCACTTCTGAACTGTTCACTAAATGTGACTAAGTGAATTGACTATGCTTTAACATTCCGTGAGATTTAGTTAAATGTGTATCCTCAGTCGGACTAACTAATCATATTCTTTATTGGATTTTTAATTTTAAATTACTACTACTTGGAATGCTTTTGATGCATGTTTGTGTGACACATGTTATTTTTTTTGTATTATTATTATGTGTTTCCCGATTGGTTGGCATGGGCCTTTCTAGCTTAGGTGCCCTGTTTTTTGTGGTGTCCTTGATCTTAGGGGGAGAAGATCAAGTTGAGTTGTTGAGGGGGAGTTTTGTGCTTTATATTGCTATTTTTTTTCTCTGCTCCTTAATCCCCTCATTGTCTGCATTTGCTTGGGTGTATTATGGTTGTCTTGATATTTCCCATATGCTAAATTGGTATATTTTTTGGATATTGGCTTCCTGCCTACCTTTGGCAATTGTGCCAAAAATTAGGAGAATGTTAGAGTAGTATTTCCCTAATTCAGTACATTCCTTGCATTACCTGTACTTATTTATTTTTTATATTCCATACATGCTTCACTGGGTGTTTTTTTTTATGAGCATGTGCAAGTGCAGGGTTACTGTAGACAGATTCTACTTGACAAGAGCTTCAGTGTCTTCATTTAAGATGATTTGTCAATTGGTGTCATGTAATAGTATTGGAGTCATGTAATGTCTTAATTCACCGTTTTGATGTATTTGGGTGAGTTTGTGTCAAGTCATGTACTTCAGTTCAGTTTTGCCACAGAATTGACAAAGGGGGAGATTGTAAAGTTCATTTTTTAGTGTTAGCTTATTCCGGTGCCAAAACAAGTGAGTGTAGTATATCTTGTGTCATTGCCTTCAAGCATCCACGACAAGTGAAATTGAAAACCGAAGAAGATCGGTTGAAGACTCTGTTGATCATATCCTTCGTTTCACTCATAGGATAGTAAGTGACTTAGATACCATTTTACCTTAGGTGGGAATTGACTTAGACTAATCATATGGACCCTAGGTGACTAGATATGTAAGCCCAAAATAAGTTAAAGGTTGTTAAAGTTCTTAAAAAACCAAGGTTGCTTGTAAGAGACATATCTCGCAAATCGTAGCTCGGATTTTACTCCATAATATATCAAATCGGCCGCATCGAAAAGATCTTCAACTTTTGTGAAGAATACAAGAGCTCAAAATGGGGTTTTGAAAACGGGTTTGCACATCAAGGTCGACCCTGAGCACTTTGGGTCGACCCTGAGTCTCAAAAATTTACTATGGCAAAAAATTCCAAAATACATGATAATTGAGGGTCGACCGAAGTTGGTAGTTGGGTCGACCCAGTGACTCCCAGGGTCGACCCTGATATTAGATTTTGTTCTCTTTGGTTTTTAGCAACTTGTAATTCATGGTTTTGGTTTCTCTATTTAAGTAGAACCCTTCTAGTCCGAAAAAGGGACTTTGGGGAGTGTTGAGAGTACTTTAGGGTATCTCTAGAGTTCATAGAAACTCTAGGAATTATTTTTCTCCTCCCCTTTGTTAGTTCTTCTTTCATCCTAGATTTCGCAAGTTAATGCTCCATTCTTGCTTGCTTGGACTTTCTCATTGATGGAGTCCATCTAGGATTTGATTTTAATTAAACAATCAACCCGTTCTGAAGAGAACAAATTGACCGGAGTGTTCCGGAGCCTTTGCGAATGAGATCAATCCAAGAAGGATCGTGGATGTGTGATTTGGTCGGTGGAATCCGAATCTGTCATTGACGGAGATCGATTGGAAGATTGTGGTTGTTTTGGATATCTAAGAAAAGTACGAGCGGCTGCGGTTGATCACAGGACTTATGAATACGTGATGACTTTTCGAGACGTGGAAGACTAAGAACTGAAGGATCGTAATGTTGAGTCCGAATGAGTCAAGTTCGAGTCTTGTAAGTTCTTGTTGACTTTGTCTTAATGATATCTCTTGGCTGGATTAGGTCCCGTGGTTTTTCCCAGAAGGGTTTCCACGTAAAAAATCATTGTGTTATGATTTGCTTGTTTCTCTCTATTTACGCACTTTAAGTTAATAATCCCTTAAGCTAATAATTTAATTTTTTTAATATTAAAAATAGTAGAAAGACTTTTAGGGAAACCTAACCATCCCCTCTTCAATTTGTGAATTCTTGACTCAAACATAGATTTGGGATTCACTGGATTTTTTTAACATTAAAAAATGAGAAACATCCTTTATCAAGGGACGAGTGTCAAAAGGCAAAGCCGTGTTAGCCCTAATGTTAGGCATCTCATACTCTCAATCAAAAATCAACACTTATCATTGTTTTAACAAGTATTGCTTTTTAGCCAATAGCAGGGAAAGAGTAGATGCACATGTCTAAAATGTCTTTTGAAAAATATTTTTTGAAACTTAGAAATTGGATTTTATCTTCCTTTCTTTAATGGGAAATGCTTGTAAGAGCGTGTATGCCGAGACAGTCCTGGCCACCATATGGTTACAAAAGTGTTTTTAAAAGAGGAGTCAAATCCTCGACGGTGATAACTGGATTTGGCAAATCCGGTTATCACTCCTAGAGGTCGCCATGTGTCTCCTTTGACACCCCTTAACTGTGGGTAAGATTCACCCACCCCTAGGGTTCACCCACCCATCCTTGGGTTTTTTTCAAAAAAATATTAATTATTTTTTTAAAATTAAAAAACTGTTTTTAGAGTTTTTTTAATATTAAAAACAGTTTTTTAATTTTAAAAAAAGAATTAATATTAAAAATAAAAATAAAAACCAAGGATGGGTGGGTGAACCCTAGAGGTGGGTGACCCATGGTTAAGGGGTGTCAAAGGAGACACATGGTGACCTCTAGGGGTGATAACTGGATTTGCCAAATCCGGTCATCACCATAGATGATTTGGCTCCTTAAAAAAAAAAACTTGAGAAACCGTGTGCTGGTCGGGACGGTCTTGGCCCAACATTGTCTCAGAAGAATTTTCCATTTTTTTTACTAGTGTAAAAACTTCGTTTCTTGAGGTGGTGTTTGGTTTGAGGTGTTTGGTTTAGATTATTCATCATGCTTAAAAGATGGATATCAGTAATCTCTCTTAATTTTTGTTTCCATCAGATTTACAACCTTCCCAACACCAATTGCTCAAAGGGAGTTTGACCTTGGTTGAGGAAACTGCAGTCATTCATGAGGGGCTTAAGATGGCTTATAATATAAATCGGCTTTCAGACTATCATCTACCCTCACATTAGGGGATCAAGAAACAAAGTGGCTCATTCGAGGACCGGTTCAAGCCAAGCTAAATTTAGCGGCCCCCATCTAACTCAATGGCAAGGTATGCCCCTCTAAGGAAGGTGGTCCTGTTATCATGTCTAAGGAGGGAAACTTTACTTCAATGACATGGTAAGTATGAGGTCCACTCACCATTTACTAGTTGTAGAGATGATCTTTAAAAAAAAATTAAAAAAATAAATCATATAAATATAATTTCAAGTTACAAGGAGCACACACCTCTCTAGTTGTTCTAGTGGCAAGAACTGTATCCCCATGGGAGAGGACTCGGGTTCGTGTCTATCAAAATAGTGAGACATTTGAAATCTCTAATTTGTTAACATATTATTAAGTGTACCATCATGAGAGAAACACACCTTGTCATGTGAACTACTGTATTTCTAAGTATATCTCAGAATTCACATATTCCCCAGAGAGTGGAATCACAAATAGATTAAGAATAAATCAAAAACACATAATTTCTAGGTTTGATATAAGTTTTATTGAAATATAAAATATAATATGAATTTGATGTCCATATATATCTATGTATGAAGGAGTTCTATTAATTTATCTAAGTTTTAGGCCTGAACTCAATTCCTTGAATGATGAGGCCGGACTTCCAGTTAAGTCCTTCCATCCCCTTAAGAATCATCTCCACCTCCCCATATTCTCCTTCATCATTGAAGAACTGACCCATCTCAATCTCTAGCCACCCATCTCCTCTCTCCCGTGGTAGCTCTGTCTCCCGTTGCCGCCAATCCGCATCCCGCTCCTGGGAATCTTGGTGCTCCTGTCTCGAGTGGCCGTCAGGATCTAGGTCCACGACATGTGGTCCTTCAGCCGCACCTCCCACAAATACATAGACCTTTTCAGGTGGTTTTTGAAGCCTTTGGGTTCTATCTGCAAACTTGAACACAAAATAAACTGCATAATTTGTTCTCGGAGACAGTATTCCAGTCTCCATCCTCCCACAGACTTCAAGCCAACATACAGCTAGGAGCTGAGCCACATCAGAGAACCTGTAGATATACATTTGTTACATATAAAATATACCACGAAAAGAGAAGTCGGGGTGGGTTGAGGTGATGTGGCATTATGCCCACCACATTGGGGCGGCAGAGCAACATTGGGCCAATTGCCACACAGAATTTTTACTCTTAACACAAATTCCACAAGACTCAAACCTAGAACACCAGAGTCCATTACAGACCCCTAGTTTCTCTCTCTTTCAATTTACTTATAAACGACCGAGTCAATTGCCCACACTCAAACATAGGGGTATTAATGGGCCGGCCGAGCCGGCCGTGGACATGAACAAAACTTACCCATTACCCATATTCTAAGCCCTAGGGCCATGGCTAGCTCAATTTTGTAGGCTCATATTTATATAGTCGGGCTGCTAGCTCAATTTCTTAGGCTCATATTTATATAGTCAGGCTAAGGCTTAACTCATTAAAGTCTGGGCCAAGAATTTATTTATAATTATTTTATTTTATTTAAATGCATAAATATGGTATTTAAATCATATAATATGTATATACATTTACTAGTAAAAATGCTCCTATTGTAGAAAGTATACTTATTAATAATTTTAAAAATTCAATACTCATTAATAATTTAATAAATACTATACTTATTAATAATTTAATAATGAGAATTTAAGAAAATTTAAAGTTTTTGAGCCTTTTAAGCAAATTGTATTTTAATCTAATTGGATAATTTTTTCCTCTTCCCATATTCAATAACGACTTTCTTATCATGTATATCAACAATCTCAAAATCCGCAATAACAAAACCAATAATAATATTTCATTCTCATTGCTTATAAGAAAGAGTATAGCTAATAAAATGGAAAAGATGTGCGACAACTACAATTGGTTCAAGCACCAACTGCCCACTTTGTTGTGAGATCGTTGCGCAGCCAGTAGTTCATCAACGGGTATTGATACAAGAGAACCAAAATAATCCATGATAACCTTAAGCATCTTCTAGCAATAAAAGAAATTAGATATTAAAGAGAAACAAAGAAATTTGAAGATGCTACTTGTACAACATTCTAGTATGTTAGGAGCCATATCTTCGGTTAGATTCATTGTGACCAGAGCAATTATAATTATTGTAAAGGTTTAAAATATAGTAGCAACAAAATTCTTATTATCTAATCCTATAATTAACTAAAATATATATATTAGATTAAACCAAAATTATGTAATCTAAAAATAAGATATGAACTAATCTAATTAAAAACCAAACTATAAACTAATTTTCTAAGTATATAAAATTAAATTAAACTAACTTAAAGAAGTAAGTTTAATATTAGTTTAATAACTATCTAAAAATTAGATTAATTAGAACAATCCCAAACATGAAGGTAAAAAGTTTTGATGAATCACAAAGAGAAAATTAAACCTTCAAAAATCTCAGGATTCAGGGATACATGAAGATGAATGGAAACAAACTAAAAATAATAATAATAATGAAATTTTTAATGCTGAATCAAAGCCTAGTACTGGAAATCAATCCCACTATATATAAAAGGAACAACAAAGAATATCAAATCTAAACTATGACTGCTCCATTCCCTTAAGAAAAGAGAAAAAACTAAAAAAAACTTTCATATGCAAGATTAGAACATATCATCTTCTTTGCTTAGATCTCTTTTTCAACTATTCATAGATAAAGGAAGCCCAAAACAACCGTAGCAAATAATAAATATACAACCTTCTTCCTTCTTTGACTCAGTATAGCACGAGATAAAGGCAGTTTTTTTCCATAAAAAGATGAGGATTACGTACAACCAGATCTTTATCAGAACTGCAAGAGCTATTCCTATCTACATCAGACCACAACTCCCAAGAGGTAAGGCTTTCACTCTCCTGTACCAGAGATTAAGAAAACCTCCAATCTCACATTGAAGAAATAACCCACAATCCAATATTATTAGAGAAATATTATGTTAGGGAAATAATTATGTAATATCTATGAGATACACAAGATCTCATAGATAATCTTGGATTAGTATCTTTAGTATATTAGGATTATCTTTAATATTGTCTTTCCAAGTTAAAGAGTTTTGGTTCATCCACTTTACTATCCTTTGAATGTCCACAATAAATGGCAGATAAGATTTGATCATGCGCAAGGCAGATTAAGTACAAGGAAACTTTTGATGCCGAAATGATGTAGTGTGGGCAGCACGTACCCGGAACACTCTGGTTTCAAAACGGTGTCAACAGCTCTATGCAGGAAGAGATGAAAGTAGTAACATAAGTTTACTAAAACTAACAAACCGAAAATACTAACTAAGATTCTTTGAATCCGACGGACAGCATTGCCGGCCACCCGCCGGAAAAGAGAGACGAAAGAGAAGACTATCAAAACAGGTGGATCTCATAATGTATACCTTTGATGACTTCTTAACTCTTGTTTTTCTTTTCCCGGTGGGTGGTGTCGCCACCGCCCACCAACTATCAAACTTTTGATTGTTTTTTGTTTTAAATAAAAACTCTACCATCATCCTCTATACTTTTCCGACCCCCAAGATCATACTCATACCCATGCATCTCCTTGTTTTTTTTCATTTATTGAAGACCTCTCCAACGAGAGTTTTTCTTTAAATCGCATGTCATACTTCATGTGCTTTGGGAGAAGATCATAACAACTTGATCTAGTGGGCCACCAACTCCGACAAACTCAAAATGAGTGGGAGATGGACTTCACAGACTAGCGGTGACCACCAAGCACAGTTGAATGTTCTAACTATTCGTCAACAAATTATCAAAGAAGATCAAAGATAAGGAGTACTCGACTTGTGGCAAACACCATGAAGATCTTGATTCTCATGTGTTTGAGGGGGGGGGTATTAGGAAAATAATTATGTAATATTTATGAGATAAACAAGATCTCATAGATAATCTTAGATTAGTATCTTTAGTATATTAGGATTATCTTTAATATTGTTTTTCCAAATTAAAGAGTTTTGGGTTATTTATTTAAACCCTCTATGGGTCATTGTAATTCATCCAAGCTTTCTAATAAATCAGTTTCTCGACAAATATCTTGAAAAAAAGAGATTAAAAAAAATTAAGCCTTCTGAAACACAGAAGCAGCAAATTTAACACCTACCACGCAATTTGTGTAAAGAAAGGTTTAAAGATGAGCAATTTAAGGAGGTAATTGCTAAAAAAAATTGAGCTTTCAGAAAGTTAGGAAAGTATGGACCTCTTATGTAGACTTAATTACCTTAATTAATGGGAGGCTGTTTTAATGGGAGAGATGAAGGAACCAATAACACGTTTTAATCAAAACTTGGTCTCAATGGAGGAGAAGAGAAAGCTTGAGACCTTAGTAACATGAGATGGATATCCTTTGGCTAGAAGAGATGCGAGATGAAATAGGAAACCGGCCCAATCGATAGAGTTAGACATCGAGTAGAATTTTAAGTTGAATATATTTGAAAGAAATTAAATACTCTTTGCTTCGTATACCCTAAGTTATTTATAAAATAAATTAAATTAAAGGGTATTTTAGTCAACATAAAGTTTAGTATACTCCTTGTACTTTTATTAGTAGAATGATATATATATTATAACAGTGTTGTTATAGCTACATATACACTATATATTATATGTAATAAAATATATGTACTATATATATTATACATATAAATTATATATATAACATTGTTGTTAAAGATATATATATACTATATATCATACATATAATAAAATAATATATATCTATATATATATATATATATATGTTAGGTATTATGTATTAAGCTGACGTGACCAAAGTAACAAAAAAGGGCGTTTTTTAAAAAAAATCGCGTTTTATTCGCGCATTTTTTAAGCGCCGAATGGTTATGCGATTAAATCGCGATTTTTAAAAAAAACGCCGTTTTTTCGATTAATTCGCGTTTTTAAACGTTTAAACGGTAAAAACGCGTTTTAAACGCTTAAGTCGCGTTTGGTTCGGCCTTTTTTTTTTTTTTTTTCTTCCTAACTATAAATACTGAAAGAAAGGGGTTAGGGCACGAAACCCAGACCCCCCTCTCTCGTCTCTGCTCCCCAGTGACGAAACCCACGAAACCCCTTCACCGGCTCACCGGCGTTCGTCTCGGCTCACCGGCGTTCGTCTCAGCTCACCGGCAGCGACAATCCTCCGGTAAGTCTCTTCACTCTCTCTCTCTCCCAGCGTTCGTTTCAGAGAGATTTCTCTCTTTCTCTCTTTCTCTCTTCTCTCTCTCTCTGAATCTCTAAATCTGAAATTTCAGAGAGAGATTTCTCTCTTTTCTCTCTCTCTCTCTCTCTCTCTCTCCCGAATCTCTGAAATTTCAGTGTGAAATTTCTCTTTTTCTCTCTTTCTCTCTTCTCTCCTCTTTCAATCCGAATTTCTGAAATTTCAGAGAGAAATCTCTCTCTCACTTTCTCTCCCTCTCCCTCTCTCTGTCTCTGAAATTTCAGAGAGAAATTTCTCTCTCCCTATGGACCGTAGCTCTGAAATTTCAGAGAGAAATCTCTCTCTCTCTCCGTATTCCTCTTCCTTCTCTGAAATTTCTCTCTCTGAAATTTTGGTTTAATCTCCCTTTTCAAACCCTACCGCACACTTGTTCATTTTTTATTTTTTCAAACTACAGAACTTGGTTGTCTCGGGTGCTGGGAAATCTACACATTTTCGGAAATCTAATCCAGGTCAGTTTTTTGGAATTTTTTTTTACTGGTTTCTATTCAGATTTTATTTCGAGCATGATCTGGTTCATTTGCTTAGTTAATGTTTTGAAGAATTGCTTTGAGATCCTCTGTAAATCTAAAATAAATTGTCTAGGCAATCATCAATATTACATGAATTTCGTTTATTATATATTTATTGATATTCATTTACTGATGTTTTGAATTTTTTTTTTTTAAATTTCTTTAGGACCAGTAAAGTTTTAGTATTTGATCAAAGTTTAAAATGCCAAGAGCTAGGGATCCATTTTGGGAATATGTGATTGAAGAAGGGGGGACAAAGATGAGATGTAATTTTTGTCAGAAAGTATTTGTTGGTACTATTACTCGAATGAAAAACCATTTTGCCAAAATACCCCAAAGAGATGTACAACCTTGCACTCTAGTGCCTGATTTAGTTTATGAAACGGCATTAGAGGCTGTACAACAGTTGGAATCGCGTAAAAGGGCAAAGACAGATTTTCCACGACAATCTCAGCCTGGTAATACTGGTGCAAGTGGAAGTTCTATGGGTTCTGTCTCTAACATAGCTTATGGTAGTTTAGGAGGAGGGGGTATTTTCATGTCTGGACAAGTGCAACCAAAAATTCAGAAACTGATGAAAAAGAAAGAGAAAGAGCTTGCAGATCTTTTCTTGGTGAAAGCCTTAGTTGCGAATAACCTCCCATTTCACTTGTTGAGGTCCCAACATTTTAAGGATGTCATTACAGTCATTTCAAATCATGGCCCAGGTTATATTCCCTCTGTAGTGAAACAGCCAGGGTGAAGATATTAGCAAGTTTAAAGGACGAAGCTGATGAATATGTTAAAAAAATCAAACAATCATGGGCTAGTTCAGGGTGCACAATCATGTCTGATTCATGGACTGATGCAAGGAAGCGGCCACACGTGAATTTGTTGGTGGCGTGTCCGAAGGGCACAATATTTTTGAAAAGTGAATGCACAGTGGGAAAGAAGAAGGATGCAACATTTCTTGCAAACTTCATTGCTTCCGGGATTGAAGAAATTGGACCAACAAATGTTGTCCAGTTTATTTCAGACAATGCTTCAAATTATAGTGCAGCAGGGATTATTATTGAAGATAGATATCCAAATATTTTCAAGACGTCCTGTGCAGCACATTGTTTGGATTTGATTTTAGAGGAAATTGATGAGCTTCCTCAAGTGAAGCCAATTTTGGAGCAAGCACGAAATTTGGTGAAGTTTTTCTACAAATTCCAACATGTGTTGGATTTAATGAGATTGCACACGCAGAAAAGAGAATTAAAAAGGCCAGGTGCAACAAGATTTGCAACACAATTTCTGTGTTTGCAGTCTATTCTCAGAGAAGAACAAGCTTTGAGATTTATGATTGCTTCAACCGAATGGAGAGCTCTCCCTCAATCCAAAACAGTGGAAGGAACAGAAATAACAAATATCATACAAGGGAATATATTTTGGGAGAAGGGCAGAGTAATAATTCATACAGTTGAGCCTCTAGTTAGAGTTTTTAAGAATGGTAGATGGTGATGGATCTACTATGGGATATATATATGAAGGAATGGATAGAGCAAAAGAAGCAATTAAAAGAGTGTATGAAGGCGATGTTGAGAAATATATGCCTTTTTGGAAAATCATCGATGGAAGATGGAATAAAACATTGCATAGTCCCCTGCATGCAATTGCTGCCTATCTTAATCCCCAGTTGTTTTATAATAAATTGGTGAAGATAGATAGGGAAGTAAAGATGGGTGTTGAGAAGGTGATTGAGAAAATGATTGGTTTGGATGAAGGGAAAAAGTTTAACAGAGAGCTGAGACTCTACCACCAACAGGATGATTCCATCTTTGACAAATGGGCAATTGATTCCCTTCGGGATTCACATCCAAGTAAGTTTATAATATTTATTTATTTTTTTAACTTTGATTATATTTTAAAATTTATAGTCAATATTTTTAATTGTAAATATTGTAAATTGTAATTAGGAATCTGGTGGGATATGTATGGAAGCGATGTTCCAATCCTTCAAAAGGTGGCAATCAAATTGCATAGCCAACCTTGTAGTGCCTCAGCTTGTGAGCGAAACTGGAGTGCTTTTGAGGATGCACACACGAAGAAGAGGAACAGATTAGAGCTTAAAAAATTACATGATTTGGTATATGTTCGTGTGAATTTGCATTTGATGAATACAAGTGCAATGAAAGAAAAGAAGGATTCGGAACCCATTGATATAGAGAACATTTTGGCATTCCCAGATATACCTGAAGGTGAAGAGAATCATGACCCCGAAGATGATGCTACCTCTTCAAGCGAATCTTCAGAGAATGCGGAGGATGAGCTAGATGATCAGTTTCTTTTGGATGAATAAATAAATCCTCATGGGTGATGAGTGATTTTGTTATTGTAATATGTATATCATAATACTTTTGTTAGTGACTTTGGCGTAATACTTTTGGTAGTAACTTTAGTGAACATTTGGTGATATTTTGATGAAATGTTGATGCTTTAATGGAATCATGAAATTTTTTGTATATTAAAATGATGATGGTATGACTTATTATTGCTTAATGTAATATATATTTTTAAATTTTTTTTCCCCGAAGTTTTCCCGACTTCACCGAATTTTTCCGAACTTAACCCCCGCCGAATTATTCCCGAACCCCGACTTTGTCACTATGGACGTGACTTCACAAAATGACAAAATAAACCAAGCAAAATTTAATATTATCTCTTAATTAATTGAATTAAAGAATTAGAATTTGAGAGTATATTTAAAAGACCCTATAGAAGATTGATTCATATATATATAGAGAGAGAGTAGCATTTTAGTGGGGCATGCTCATTAAAGCCTTTAATGAGCAGTCCCTAATAACGTGACATGCAGGGGTTGTTCTGGAATTCGACCTTTGGATGTCCCTACAAAAGATTGATTCATATATTTTTCTAGTAATAAAAATATAAGGAGTATGAAAAACTTTATTTGGACATAAATACCCTTTAATTGTAAATATTAACTTATAAACATTTGGTATCTATTAGAAATATTAATCATGGTTCAAAATATCGGTATCAAGTGCCGTATCGGTAAATCCAAAACAAGATACGTATCGGCGTATCGGACCGTATCGGATAGATACAGTGAAAAAAATTAGGATACACCAAAAAATGCTTGAATCCGCAAAGAAAAACTTAGATACCTTACATAAAACTTCTTTTAATTTAAATATAAGCTAAAAATAAACTATATAAAGGCCTCCAACTATGTTTATAACCATGCATATAAGAGTTAATAGTTTTACAAGTTAAAAAAGGCGTGCATGCAAGATATGAAAAGACAAAACATAGTCACTTAGTTAAGTATAAGATAAAAAATTTAGATTTTAAAACCTTAAAATAAGAATATATTGAATAACAATCCTAAATTTTAAGCTTAATATAAGTTTTTTTATGCGAAATAGTGACACTGTTAGTTAACTTTTTGACCCTATAGATAAAATATTTTTTTAAGACTAAAATATGAGATTTTTTTGCCAGAATTTTGGGTTTTGGTAATTTTTGATATAATAGAATTTATGAAATTTCAACATTTGATAAATATCATTTGAAAGTTTAAATTTTGACTCAATCCCTAAAGGTTTTAAAAAGAGAGTTTTGTTCTTAAACTGAAAAGTTACTTTTTATTCTTCAGGAATTTGTATGTAGGATAATTTTTATTAAATTCAAATAGGAGGATAACCTTATTTCATATTAATATCTAAAGTAAATGAAAGTAAAATCAAGTTAAAATCATTTACTTAAATAATATTTTATATAAATAAGTTGTGTATTGGATTTGTATTGTGGATCCTAGTCTCAATGGAAGGAGAAAAAAAATTAACTGAAAAATCCCCGTATCGGGTCTGTATCGCTCCGATACAGTGGAGTTTTTTTTTTTTCCAACGTATCAGTGTATCGGATAACTCCAAATAGGATACGTATCGAAATTTTAAACCATGATATTAATAAAAGTATAGTATGTTTATAATTCTTAGAAGTATAATTTATTTATAATTCATATGTAGAAGTTGATAACATTTATAAGTGATTGTAGAAGTGGATAACAATTATCCATCTTTGACTTGGTATGGGAGTCCTCGTTTCCCTCCGCCCTTAATTCTCTAAGTTAGTCAGTCCCACAAACACAATTTGTCTCCTTGTTCCAAGTCGAAGACGATTATAGCAGCAACAAAGATTATGACAATAGCAGTCTATTCTGAGGGAGACCCTCAATAGGTAAGATTGATCAGTCATACTCAAACCTTATTTCAATTATTATTTTAATATGGCCCAATGGGTTATACGTGAAATTTTGTTGGTTTCTAGAGGCTTAAGATGTTTTCTATTCTAGGGTTAGAGATTATGGGTGACGAGAGTGCTGAAAGGGGTTGATCATTGATGGCTGCAATGGGTGTTGTTGTTCAGGCGTGAAGGAGATATCCCAGAGAACTTTAGGGAACTATCGTTGTCATGGAAAGAGAGTTGTTGTTACACTCTGTAACCCAGATCCGAAAATCGCTACTTTCGTGGAGGAGAATCTGAATGGTTAATATTTCTATTTTCATGGGTTCTTCAATGGGTTCAACTCTTCAATCTCTTTGAAGAACTTTGAGGCTCTTTCTAGAATATCAGAATGAGATGCCCTGGAGTGTCTTTGACTACTTCAGACGAGTTCACCTCTCCAATCTACAATCTACAATCTCCAATATAGTAACATTGCCGATCCCCCTCACTCCTTACATTAATTGTCAATGTAGCAAGATGAATCAAATAGTGTAAATTAAACATGCATGTAAGCTTATGATCTGGTTATTTTTATTTTGTAAGCAAGGCTATGACATGGTTGCAAGGATATTATACTCGACATATGCTCAGTTCTTGGTTAATCTATAAGCACCTAAATATTTGTATATAAGTAAATAGATTTGTGTTGGTGCATGTATGTTCTATTTCTGTGTTAGCTTATAAAAAAAAAAAGAAAAAAAAAAAGCTTTATTTTGATAATTTCAAGCACTACTATTAGGGATGGGTGATTTCTTTGGGACATTAGACGAGAGTAGTCCAAAGCCTGGAATAGTGGTCTATCATGTTTTAGGGTGGGTGATGGACATGTACATGGGGTGGGGGTGGATGTGGGGGCGGTAGTGGTGATGGTAGTGGGGGGCTTCTGGTTAGGGGGTGGGGTGACAATGGGGTTGGTGGCGATGAGGACAATGGTGAGTTGGTGGGGGATGGGAGGTGGTGGTGACAATGGGTTGGTGGCAATAGAGGTGGTGGTGGGAGGTAGTAGTGGCATAGGGTGTGGCGTGGCAGGGACAATGAGGGGTAAGGACTGTTGAATATAGAAGCAGTGGAAACCCGAATAAAGAAGCTTTTATTGATGCAATAACTCAAATATGTACAACACCCAAATACACTCAAGAGATACTCACACTTTACCCTCACATACTTAGACTCACACTAGAGCTCACTCACACACTTAGGACACACTTAAGAGCTTGTGTGATTCTATGCACACTCAAGAGGACCCAACCTTCTATTTATAGTGGGGGATGGGAGGTGGAAGTGGTTGGGCGCATTAAATGTAGGATTTTCTAGAAACAAGAATTCTCTAGAGAGAGGGAGAGGGAACTAGAGAGAATTCTACAGATAGAATATTCTAGAGAGATGAAGGGAGAACCTAGGAGAGAGAATATTCTAGAGAGTATTCTAGAGAGAGAGTAATCTAGAGAGAAGACTCTAGAGAAAGAGAGAAGCTAAGAAGGGAGAGAGAGAAAGTTCTAGAGTCGGTGGTGACTCTCAACACTCCCCCTCCACACCGACACTTCTACTAATCATGCCTAGTAGCTTTGGAAGTTCAGCAAGCTTAGAAAGATTGAGTTATTTAGTGAATATGTCAGCTACTTGGTCCTCCGTCTTGATTGGATGCATCTCTCTCTCCTTGAAATATTTTCCCTTTAATAAAGTAGTGATGTACTTCCACATGCTTGGTTCTGGCATAGAACACTGGATTTTTAGCCAATTGTATTTTTGATCGGTTGTCACAATGCAGTGCCATTGGATAGTCAACTGGTTGATGTAAATCCTTCATTAGCTGCATCAACCATGTACTCTCTTCAGTTGCCATTGCTGCTGCTCTGTATTCTACTTCAGTGGTCGATAATGATACCGTTGGCTGTCTTTTACTACACCAGGAAATTACTCCCGAAGTAAGGTTGAACACGTACCCGGTGGTTGATCGGCGTGTATCATAATCTCCCGCATAATCTGCATCGCAATAGCCAGCCACCTTACATATTCCTCCTTTCTTGTAAAGGATACCGAAGTCAAAGGTGTCCTTCACATATCTGAGTATTCGTCGAACCGCTTCTAGGTGAGGCTTCTTCGGTTTTTGCATGAACCGGCTTGCTACTCCAACCGCATAAGAGATGTCGGGCCGTGTCAGCCTAGTAGACCTACGAAGTTGTGCCCTTGACTCTTCTTCAGCGTCCTCATGTTGACTTAGCTGAAGTTCTTCTGGTGTTTTGTGATGTACACCAGTTCCCCATGGATCTATAGACCTATTTGGTGCTCTTGGTGAGTCGGGTTGTAATATTACAGGTCAATCTTCCCTTCTTAATTCCCCAATATGTGGTGGGTGAATTTGTTGCTGAGCTTCTTGACTAGACTATAAATCTTCTTCTTGAGTTAACTCCACCAACTTCTCTTGTAGTTTGTTCTTTAAATCCTTGGAATCTGGTAGTACTACATCTTGTGATGACCACCAAGATGAAAGCTCGTCAAATACTACATTTCGTGATGTGTAGCAGTGCCCGGTTTTGAGATCGCAACATCTCCACCCTTTCCTCTCGCTATCATATCCAATGAAGATACAACAAAGAGCCTTCTTATCAAACTTTGTCTGTAAATGACTAGGCACAATCACGTAGCACACACAGCCGAAGACTCGGAAGTGACTTACTGTGGATTTGATATTCCACAGTTTTTGAAAGGGTGAGACAAACCCAAGCCTTGCTTGTGGTAGCCGGTTAATCACGTGAACTAGGCACATTATTCGCATATAGCATGCTCCGACAGATCTTTCCAAGGTGTCGATTCTTTCTCTCAACAATACCATTCTGTTGTGGGGTGCTAGCACAAGTCAGTTGTCGTCAGATTTTGCATTTTCTAAGGTAGACTGAGAATTCATCCGACGTGTATTCTCTCCCATTGTCAGTGCGTAGACACCGAATCTTTTGACCGACTTCACTATCAGCTTTCTCTTGGAAGTTCTTAAACTTGGAGAAGATTTCTAACTTTTCTTTCAGAAAATATACCCACACGTACCTTGAGTAGTCGTCAATAAAGGTCACCATGTATCACACACCGTTGATTGACACCTGCTTTACTGGACCGAGCACATCTGAGTGACTAAGATCTAAGGATTCTTTCGCTCTGAAGTTTGACTCCTTATAGAGCAGTTGATGAGCCTTACCATATTGACACCCGACACAGATGATATTTTCTCGAATCTAGTTGAGGAAAACCCTTGAGCATCGACTTTTTCATAATTTCTTTCAGCTTGTGATAGCTGATGTGTCAACCGCGCATGCCATATATCTACAGTCTCACTCCTTCGAGTCTTGTCTACGTATGCTGATTGTGTTGACTTTACGTAGATGGATTCTAGCCTTCGTCCCTCCATGATGAGTGTATCTGATGGCTTCAAGCTTCGATACACCTTGACGTGTTCTGGCCCAAACACCACATAATTCCCTGAGGTTGTCAACTGTGATACTGACAATAGATTTTTCTTCATCCCAGGCACATGATAGACATTCTGCAACTGAACTTGATGGGGACTGAAGCGAAGCACAATCACTGTCTTGCCAATGTGTGTGATTGACAACCTTGAGTTGTTGGTCGTCACCACTACTCGACCACCTTTATACTCAGACATACTTAGTAGTTTATCCTTATCGCCAGTCATGTGATTGGAGCATCCAGAGTCAACGATCCAGTCTTCGTAGTAGTCGATTGCTCCACGATTTTCTATTACAGCGAGTGTCATGTCTTCTGCTTCCGTCACAATAGAACTTATTGCTATTTCAGTTATGACCGTACCAGATTGATCATCTGTCTTCTTCTCCTCGAAGACAATCTCATCTTCTGAGCGGATTTCTTCGACTTGCTCAGTAACGACGAATGATACTTCAGCATCCCACTCCTCTTCGCTACTGCTCCCACCTTGGTGATTGCTGGATGTCACCAAGTTGCCTTCTACTGATTTTTTCTTTGACTAACAATCTCGAGCGAAGTGACCTCTCTTGCCATAGTTGTAGCACTCTTCATTACGTCATTTAGACTGTTGTGCGTCTCTATCTCGGCCATGTTAAGCTCCCCCTATCCGAGAGCTCTTCTCATGTAGCCTCCTCGATCTACCTTCTTCCTCCTTGGGTCTTGTCTGCCCTCCTAACCTACCTCTTCTTCTACTACTAAAGAGGGCCTCCTCCTTATTCTTTAATGAAACTCCAACCATTTGTTTTGCTAGAGTTTCTTTATCAACCAATAAATTTTGCAAGTCTAAGATGGTTGGTTGAGTTTCCCAACCACGAATTGTCATGATAACTCAGTATATTCAGGTCTCAGGCCATGGATGATGATTCTTCTCATCCTATCTTCATTAGTATTGGCTTTCGAATCTAATTGTGAAATTTCACGGCAAAGAGATTTTACCTTCATAAAGTATTGGTTGACATTCATTTCTCCTTGTGAGGTAGACATGAGCTCATTCTCCAGTTGTTGTAGCCTTGCATCATTCTACCTTGAGAAGAGGGCTACAAAGGCGTCCCATGCTGCTTTAGGTATGTCTGCATCCCTGATGTGCTCAAACAACTCCTCTTCGATAGTTGTTTTAAGCACAAGCATAGCCTTCCCGGCTTTAATTTTCCATCGCCTTAGTGCATCAACATTCTCCTAAGGAGGTGGATTAGTGTCGCTACCATTAACGACCTCCCACAGATCCTGTCCCTGTAGGCACGACTCTATACAGAACTTCCAGTTGCTGTAATTTTGGTTGTTAAGCTTCTTGATTCCACCAATTGCGCTCGCCAAATCCGCCATCGTGACTTGGTATGTCTTCACGTACTCCACCAAGTAAGCTTGATCCCAGATCAATCAACTTCACAGTCTCGGAGTATGCACGAACAAAATTCTCCTTCGTAGCGCTCGAACACCAGCCCCCGACAACTTAGCTCTGATACCAAATTGTTGAATATAGAAGCAGCGGAAACCTGAATAAAGAAGTTTTTTATTGATGCACTAACTCAAATATTTACAATACCCAAATACACTCAAGAGATACTCACACTTTACCCTCACACACTTACACTCACACTAGAGCGCACTCACACACGTAGGACACACTTAAGAGCTTGTGTGCTTCTATGCACACTCAAGAGGACCCAACCCTCTATTTATAGTGGGGGATAGGAGGTGGAAGTGGTTGGGTGCATTAAATGTAGGATTTTCTAGAAACAAAAATTCTCTAGAGAGATGAAGAATCTAGAGAAAGGGAGAGGGAACTAGAGAGAATTCTAGAGATGGAATATTCTAGAGAGATGAAGGGAGAACCTAGGAAAGAGAATCTTCTAGAGAGTATTCTAGAGAGAAGACTCCAGAGAAAGAGAGAAGCTTAGAAGGGAGAGAGAGAGAAAGTTCTAGAGTCGATAGTGACACTCAACAGGACTGCAATGGGGGTGGTGGTGGGAGGGGATAGTTGTGTTTTCTCATTTATTTATTCATAGTTGTATTATGTTAAAATTCTTTTTACTTTTGAGTTACTAATGCATTGGGCTCTATAAATAAGTTAAGTTTGCTGGAGCTCTATAATTGAGGGGTGTGATGAGAAAAAAGAAACTTATATATCTTTTATATACAGTTGTCCATGTAAAAATACATGTTGATGTTGTCCCCTCATATTCATCATTCTTTTAGCACTAATTTATAGTTACTTATTTTATTTTGTATTCCAATATTTATTGGATTTTTCATAGAATTAAATCAGTTGATCTACTACTATAATATAAAGAAATAAGACTTTTCTCTTTGCTCTCCAAACTTCAACCCCTCCAATCTCATAAGTTCCATTTTAGAGATGACAAGTGACTTTTCTTTTTAATCTCCACCGTTCAAATTTAGGACCCACTATTTCATCCTAGGGACCTCTCTATCTCCACTATTGTAGACTCCTCTCTTATCTCCAACTCTTACAAGTTTAAGACCCCCTATCTCATCCTAGAGCCCTATCTATCTCCATTATTGTAGAGTTTCTCTCTTATCTCCAACTCTTTGGTGTACTAATTTAAGTTTAATACTAAGAAACTTATAATTTTCCTATAAATGTTATTAAAATAATAATAAATTATTATTATAAAAGTAATTAACTAATACAAATAATAATGTATATCAAATAATAAAAAACTAATATTATTAAAAATAAAATTTATGAAATATTCATAAAATATATTACTTAATATTTAAATAAATAAATAATATTATTTAATTTTAGATATTCTTAATTATTACTGTGCATCCCACGGGGTCTCTACTAGTATATATATATATATAAAGAGAGAGAGAGAGAGAGAGTAGCATTCTAGTGAGTCATGTTCATTAAAGCCTTTAATGAGCGGTCCCTAATAACGTGACACGCGGCGGGTTATTCTGAAATTCAACCGTTGGATGTCAAGTCGCATCTCTTGAGAGACAGGTGACTAAAATCAACTTGACAGGGCATTTATAGACCATCCGATCAAAGATGGGAAGATCAATCATTTTATAGCCTAGGTAGGGTTTAGTGAACCCTACGGGGTTAATGCTAACAAACTAGGCTTAATTAGACAGTTTCGATCAAACTGATTTTTTGACACTTGTCTCATAATGGACCCACCTTAAAATCAAATGATCGGATTCAAAAAAAGGCTACCATGTGTCATCTTTTTAGAAGGACGGCTCACTTAAATCTCACTCAATTGACAATGATCCAACTCCTAATTTTTTTTTAAAGTATCTTTTATACTAAATTTTATTAATTATTTAATTGGGCATAATCATGGACAAGCAGCGTTACCCTCTAAAAAAAATATAGTATATTAATTTATATGACAAAACATAAGGCAAGAGGACAACTATCCCTGAATTTTTGAAAACAAAATACTTCTTTTTATATTATGTTATTTAACAGGGCATTGTTCTAGAGCAAGGGGACAGTTATCTAATAAATAAGGAGAAGCAATACCCATAAGATATAGACGAAATGACCCAAAAACTTAAATCATTACAAAAAAAAAAAAACTTAAATCATTATATTTTAGGGAATAATTCTATTTCTATAGAAAGAGAGTCTCTCGGAAAGGAGAGTTGATTTAGGACTCTACCATATTTCAGGCAAGAATTCTATTTCTATAGAAAGAGGATCTCTCCGAAAGGAAAGTTGATTGGTTTAGTATATATCATTTTGCTAATAAAAGTACATTACATCAAAGCCATCAGAGCATAGTGGCGAGGTAGGCTAAAGATTCTTTAGAGCAACTTCATCTGTGAAATCTTTCTTATAGCCTTTCTTTTAAAGGATAAACATCCTTAAATAGGAAGGCTTTGCTTCTTGTGTCACTGGTTGTTTTTAGTTGGAAATTTTGAAGGAATTGGACAAATTATCAGCAAAGTTGGATGATGCAGATGAGATGATATACTCGGTCATGGTTGCAGATCCACAAGTGCAGTCTATTTTAAGTAGTTTCATTGATGTATGGATGCTGGTCATCACAGCTACTTCTGATGAAAGGTGTAATTTTACAACCTCAATTGAAGACAGTAATCTGGCACCTAAGGTAAGAATTCTCATTGATCATCATCAAACAATCAATAAGTGTATCCCTTTTTTTTCTTATGATATCATATCTCAAGAAAAACGCTTTGTTTTTTAACCTACAAGGTTACAATGAGTAGGGTTATCTTTCTCTCTCAATCAATCTCTCTGGCTTTACTTCTCATTCTGCTATAGCAGTATATTTGTCACCATGAGTTAATGCAGCACCATCATGTGTAAAAAAGACCCAACCCAAACCCATTCCAATACATGAAACCCAAACCCAAACACATACCCAGCCTTTGGGTTTAGGATGGAAGACTAACTGACTCGAACATCTCATTAAAATTATAATAAGTAGAAGTATAGCTTGATTAGAATTATAATAATAATGGGATGATTTCATTAGAATAATAACGAGAAGTATAGCTTATTATAGTTATAATTTCCATCAGAATTATAATAAGTAGAAGTATAGCTTGATTAAAATTATAATAATAGTAGGACCATAAAACCCGGTATTACATATGGAGTAATAAGTGTTATAATAATAGTTGGACCCATGAAACCCAATATTACGTATGGAGTAAACTTTTTAGCTTAGAATTATAATAATAGTGAGACCAATGGAGTTAGAAGTCTTGCTTTAGATAAACTTTTTAAAAATATATCTATTTAGTTTTAATCTTTAGTCCTACAAATTCTAATTAAACATTGATTTTTTAGTCTTGTTTTAAAAATTAATTTTTCGTTAATGTTGAAAAATTTATTCGTGCACCATTACAATTATATATAAAGAGAGAGAGAGAGAGAGAGAGAGAGAGTAATATTCTGATGAGTAATGCTCATTAAAGCATTTAATGAGCGGTCCCTAATAATGTGAAATGCGGCAGGTTGTTCTGGAATTCGACGAGGCATTTATAGACCGTCTGATCAAAGATGGGAAGATCAATTGTTTTATAGCTTAGGTAGGGTTAAGTGAATCTTAGGGGATTAATGCTAACAAACTAGGGCCTAATTAGACGGTCTAAATACATTCAATCAAACTGATTTTTTGACACTTGTCTCATAATGGACCCACCTTAAAATCAAATGATCGGATTCAAAAAAAGGCTACCATGTGTCATCTTTTTAGAAGGACGGCTCACTCAATTGACTATGATCCAACTCCTAATTTTTTTAAAAAAATTATCTTTTATACTAAATTTTATTAATTATTTAATTGGGCATAATCATGGACAAGTAGCGTTACCCCCTAAAAAAAAATATAGTATATTAATTAATATGGCAATACATGAGGCAAGAGGACAACTATCCTGAATTTTTGAAAACAAAATACTTCCTTTTATATTATGTTATTTAACAGCAAGGGGATAGTTATCTAATAAATAAGGAGAAGTAATACCCGTAAGAGATAGATGAAATGACCCAAAAACTTAAATCATTAAAAAAAAAAAAATCGGATGTACCCTAGATCCAGAATATCCTATGCTCACCTAACAATTCTACACAAATCTATCAACAATTACAACCGTCTTCAATTAACACCATGTGCCCCAACTACTAGAAAATCTTTGCTCCGCCCCTGAGTGTGTATACCTTATGGTTTTTCTACAAAATCTCTAAAATCAGAGAAACAGACAGAGATAGTGAAAACAAAACCTGGAGTCAGGTAGAGATCTCCATGCCCAGTACTGAGGATGATCTCCCCATGGAATATAAAACCTTTTTGCTCCAAGCATATAACACTTTTTCCCAGTCCGTTTATCAAGTGCAAAGCTCTGTTTAAGTAACGCCAAAGCCAATATTATGAATTTACACCTATAAAAATCAAAAGAAAGCAAAGGAAAGGAAAGGAGTTACTGTAGCGAAGTAATTTTTGGTCCTTACCATGTTACCATCGTCGAGGAGGATGGGATGAGAGCAGAGACGGAAATAGAGGTCTTTCTTCGAAGAGAAAACTGCAGTAGGCGGAGAAACCGATCTGGATATAATTTCCTGATAATCGGACGGCAGAAATCTCTCCCATACGGCGTCTGATTCTGCCGCCGATTGAAAGGTAGAAGAGATGAGCGACAATCTACAGGCATCAGCAGGAGATGTGAAGGAGAGGATGTGCGATATGCATCCTTCCGGCAACACGAATTCCATTCTTCCACTCTCTTTCTTTCCCTCTCTGGATTTATAACGTTTTCGTCCTCAGCTTCCTTTGTCCACAAGTCATACACGGCGAAGAAAAATCAGTCCCTTCTTTTTTCAAAGATGTGCATACAGTATTATATTGGTCCATCAATCTATCCTCCATTTTTAAAAATAAAAAAAATGAGCAGTGATTAGTAAATGGATTTTAAAATCCTAAGGCAGATCTCATGAACCAGTTGTTCGAGAAAATAAGTAAAAATATGGAAAAGAAAAGAAAATTAGACAAAACTCACCTAAAAATTGTATTAAAAATCTAAAATTTTCTTTTCTTTTCCATGTTTTCATCAATTTTCTCGGCAACCAAATATAGCATAAAGAAAAAAAAAAAAGTGTAATCATAATTAACAGGAGAGAAAATGACACGGTTACATTTAAAAAAAAAAAACACGTAAGGACCTGAAGTTCTCTTCTAAGCGGACCGACGCGTAAAGAATTATCGTCCTTCTAGAAATTCTATAAGGAGTCCCGAGAAGAGGACCTAAAGTTCTCTTCTAAGCGGACATCAATATCGTTGTGTTCATTTCAACACCTCTTTAATGAGGGGTAGGGTAAGGAATTTTTTATTTGAGGGTATGGAATTTGAAGGTTCAGGACATAGCCCCTGAAAAAAAACAAAATTCGGGGATAATTTTTTTTATTTTGAGAATTTTTTTCCCAGTAATGCCTTAGAGATCGTCATGTGTCCCTATTAATACCCCTTAATTGTGATTAAGATTCACCCACCAATCCTTGTTTTTAAAAAAATATATCAAATTTCTTTTTGAATCCTAGTTTAAATTTCACTAACTCCTAAGGTTAAAATTATTTAAATATTTTTTTATAAGAACCAAGGATAAATAGGTGAACGGGTGAATTTTAACCATAATTAAGGGGTGTCAATAGGGACATGTGGCAACCTTAAGGGAATAAGTTGACTCCATTGGGGGCCCACTATATATATGACAAAAAAAATTGGGGGGCCACTATATTATATAAGACAAAAAAAATTGGGGGGTCCAAGTATATTAAATTTTTTTTCTTAATTGAGAGGCCCACTATTCAAACTAGTGGAGTAAGGAATTACAAAAAATTTGGAAGGACCATGGCCGCCCCTACCCCCTGGCTCCGCCCCTGTCTTTAATCATGGTTAATCTTAATTAAAATAAAATAAATATATTTTTAAAATAAAAACCATGATTAGATTGCTTCCCTCAGGGGTGAGTGAATTCTAACCACTGTTGATGGGTGGTAAAAAGGGGGTGTGGACCAATTATATTAGAAGCTGACCTGGATCCATTTTCCATTTCCCTTCTATAAAAGACTAATGGAAAATAGTTAACGTACCTGGGGTTCCCATTTCCTAACGGAATAACCGGTCTTCATTAGTCCACGCCCCAATTTTAAATACTTAATTATTGTGGTTAGTATTTACTCACCCCTAGGATTAAACAATCTAACCAAGGTTTTTTTTATTTTAAAAAAAAGATAAAATCTTAGTTTTAATTTTATTAAGTGCTTAACCAGGGTTAAAGGAGTGTTAAAATGGACACTTGGACACGGGGTAAGATAGGAAACGGACCCATGGGTCCGCTAAGTGCTGCTCAAGACTAATTCTACAAGGTCCCACATGAAGATTAGGTAATCTAAGTCTCCTCCAATGTTCGACGCATGTGCATTAAATGGTGGGCCATTAATGTTTAGCACCATTGAATTTACAATCAACGGCCCAAACACTCGATAGTACTTGCCCTTCGAGAGTTTTAAATCACTTCCCGAGATGGAGATTATTCCTCTTTCTAGAAATCTATAACGTCTCTGTCTCTCTAGGGTTCATTTGGGTTCGTTTGGTAGATCTTCTGATTTTGTCTACTTTGGATAGATTTAGCCAAAATAAATTTGTAGTAAAAAAGTCTGTAAGAAATAGATTTGTAGATAGTAAAATCGTTTGACAACGCACAATAATAGAAATATCTTTTTATAACTGTGTTTGGGAACATCATCTTATTATAGGGGTAGTTGATGTTATTTTAAAAAAAAGATAGATTTCTATTGGGTAGCCAATTTATAAACTGTATTATAATGTTCCCATCACATTCCAATGGAAAAATAGAAAATTATTGAATAAACGCAAGTTCTATCATATATTCATTGAATAAATTCTACCATTTGATATAACAATGGAAAAACAGAAAATCACCTTGCAACAACTCAAGTACTTTATCAATTACTTCATATTGTATTGATAAAGATGGAGTTAGAAGCTTTCGGAGTCAAATTTTCTGATAAAGCCGTGCCACTAGTAGTAGGGGAACCAAGGAGGGTCTTTCTTGTTGTTAATAATGTCTACAAGGACTCGGAATAGCATATTCTGAATATTGGAAATTTGAAGAGATTGATCAAGCCTAATCTCCAAAGCAATATAGAGTAGTATAATCAGCTTATAGGCATCTACTTGGAGTTTTTTTTTCCTATACAACCTGAACTATCTCGGCTTTTAGTTTGAATCAATCATGAGACTTGGACTCTCCGTATCAGTGAGTAAGCTTAGACCAAATCTATGACGAGGTTACAGCGGTCACTACTCAAGTGAACTATGGACTTGTCCCTTCTAAACTTGCTCTGCCTCCCTGTTTTCAAACACCAATTAGAGTTGCAAGAGATTGAGAGAAGCAAAAAAGACTAATTTATGAGTGGAATTGAAGGAATGATATAAATACTGAGATGGGGTTTCAGTAAGAGGATCAGTCAAGAAAGGCAAGGAAGAAAGCTGGGGTAAGAGAGTAGATAGATAGATGGAAAACAAGGCTGGAAAGAATGGAGAAGAAGAGAACGTTGGGAAGAGGAGAACCATATTCCGGGAGCAGATTTGGGCTGGATAGAGGAGAGAGATGAGAGAGGAGAGAGAGAGAGGGGAGAGATGAAAGAGGCGAGAGAGAGGGGAGAGGCGAGAGGAAAGAGAGAGGAAAGAGACTAGGGTGATCGATGTGGGTATTTCATGATTTCCATAGGAGTAAAACCCGCTGTAAAAGCGTCGGAATTACCATCAAGTGTCTACCCGCATTAGACACCAACCTCGTACCAAAAAGCACCATTTTCCTTACTTTTTAAAAAAGAGGTAAATTCTCTTTTTGTCACAGACATTAAAATTCTATCCAAACAGTCTAAAATTTTGAAACGTCTACCACGAGTAGACAAATAGAGTTTATAAATAGACATGCCAAACGAGGTCTAAGTCTACTAGCAAAGTCTTCGCAGAGATGTGAGACATATGCGGGGGCGGAGCCACATGGGCCCGAGAGCTGTAGCCCACTATGATCCGATCTCCCAAATGAAGAACACACCTTCGCCATCCTAACTCAGGGAAGAATTTTGGTATAGCTTTTCTGCTGCATACAGCTTTTCTACATACCTGCTATTAAAAAATTTGGTATTGGCCTTGCCTGCGCCCTTCTCGTCACAGCCCATGTTCCGGTACTCACAATGCTCAATTTTTTTCTTTGGATTGTTCGTCAATTTGATGATTGGGTTGTACATCATCCTAAAGAGGAGACAGGTTTAATTAAGGAACTATTTGCTTGGGTGCATAAAGAATGGATATAGCACAATGCAAAATATGGCTGACAAAAATTGATCAAGAGCCCGTTCTTTTGCTAGCACTTATAAAGCTTGGAACTTTGCACTTTATCATGGTAGTTGTTAGAAAATTTGAATCACTTTGTCAAAGTTTCTAACAAAATTAATTCTTACCATTATGAGATTTCAAGTCTTATAATTGAGATTTGAAAGGCTGCATTTGAAGTTTTACAGGAATTGTAACTCAAGAGATGAAAAGCAAGATACTTCTAGTTATCAAAAGAAAATGCATATTATCAAATGACAAAACTTGTCAAGTGTCAGATTTTGTAAGTCTCGGGAAAATAACAGACCAAAGAACTACTTTTGCCAAATTGGAGACACTGTGGTGGTCAAATGGCGGATGCTCAAGCACAGTG